>CM064504.1:69531493-70176487 GCA_032716605.1 Paralithodes platypus | reverse complement strand
ATGCGAGCTAAGCTCGGTATTATCGCGCCTCCTTAACTGGGAATGTATTGCGTGAAATGCATGTTAAAGTGTTTATGTACTGTTGGAATGGCTGTGGATGTGTGTGTAGTCTGTATTTAGCCAATTGGCGACATCGGAAACGAAGACTTAGGGTGGATCTGTATGGTACCATTCTCACTATAGACGGTACCGTCTCGCCCGAAGGCTTAGGTAGCCATCAGCTTAGGTGAACCATATGATACCCATCTCGCCTTGTACCATTTTTGCTAACCCCAGATGGGACGTCACAACGTCGTCCACTTATTCCAGGTACCTATTTACAGCTAGGTGAACTGAGGCTAACACATGAAAGGAGACAAGCCCAATTTGTCTCCGCCCGGTCGGGGATTGAACCCCCGACCCCTCGTGTGTGAGACGAGAGCTCTACCTACTAGGCCACGGGCATGTGTGTGTGTGTGTTAGGTCGTGGTGGTGGTGTGGCCGATTTCTTGTAGGTGACAGACTCGCTATCGCTAGCCCAGAACAAATCGACACCTGAATGGGGAGATACGTCTTTTTATCGCCAAATATATTGGGTGAAAAGTCTTAAAATCTCCAAACTAATGGTGTGAAACAGGAGAGGTCCAAAAAGACTCCCCTCAGACCAAATTAAGGTTGGAAGATGATATAGTGTTGAAGATGTCTCCTTGTTCGTAAAAACCACACGGTACGGAAAAGAAAAAGAACACAAACACGCGTGGAGTGAGCAGCCAGTGATAATAACATTTCTGCAAGCATATCGTTTTTTTTTTTCAGGCACAGATCAACTTTTTTTCATTTTCTTATTATGTACCGTGCTACACAGGGATTTGGAAGAATTTGTATTTTTATATCTCTGAAATTACGAAATTAATTCGTAATCACATTGATATTTTTGGTATTTAAGTATGGCTGTGTGTGTGTGTGTGTCTGGTCATGATGGTGTGTGTGTGTGTGTGTGTGTGTGTGTGTGTGTGTGTGTGTGTGTGTGTGTGTTTCGTCATGATGGTGTGTGTGTGTGTGTGTGTTTCGTCATGGTGGTAGTATGTGTTTATGTGTGTGTGGTCATGATGGTGTATGTGTGTGCGTTGCGTCGTGGTGGTATGTACTGTATGTGTGAGCTTGGTGGTGGTGGTGTGTCTGGGTGTGGGGGTGGTGTGTGTGTTTGGTGGTGATGTGTGTGTGTGTTTGTGTCTTTGGTGGTGGTATGTGTAGGTGTGTGTGTTTGATCATGTTGGTGGTATGTGTGGTGTCTGTGTGTGTTAAGTCGTGGTGGTGGTGTGGCCGATTTCTTCAGGCTTGCTATCGCTCGCCCAGAAAAAAAAAATCGACACTTGAATGGGGTGATACGTCTTATTATCGGCAAATTAATGGTGGCACCAAAATCATAGAGGTTAAACGATCTCTGGTATTACAGGGTCTCTACACTCTAATGCGGCGAAACGTCTTAGAATATACAAAGTAATATAGTGAAACATGAGAGGCCCCCCAAAAAACCTTGGACCAATTAAGCTTCAAAGATTAAATATTGTTGAAGATGCCGTGTTTTTGGTTATGGGGACATTTTTAGTTTGCTTCCTAGACCTCCATCAAAAAATGTACCCAAGACCCCCCTTCGTTATATACTTGTACATTTTTCGGTAGAAATATGTCTCGGCGAAAGGCCAGCTCCTCAGAAAGTACAGGCTCGCTATCGCTCTTCAGGAAAAAAATCGACACTTAAATGACACGAAAGGTCTTAAAATTGACAGAAATTGGGCGAAAGTTCTTGTAATTGCCAAGCTAATGGGGCAAACATCTTAAAATTTCAAAAACAATGGGGCTAAACATGAGGGAGAAGGAGGTCAAGACAAAAATCCTTCAAGTGGGAAAATCTGCCCTCAAGACAGCGAACAATAATATAATAAAGATAGGAGTGAGCAGCCAGAGCTAATAAAGTTCCTGGAAGCTGAGATAGTATTTGCTACGAGCGTAAGTTAACTTTTTGTTCTCAATGTCTTATTACTTACCGTGCTACACAAAGCATGCAGGTATTTGGAGGAATACATTTGATTATCCCTGAAAGTACGAAACTAATCACATATCATAATTATATTTTCGGTGTAAACACTTTACAGACGTCAGTTATGTTAAATAGTATGTTTTTGTTTGCTATGTGAGTGAGGGAGACAAAAGGCAGAGCTGCCTGTATCGAGTGCCTCCCCCAGAGTTGGAAGAGTGACAGGGCAAAAATCAAGAGACGTTGGAGCCAAAATGCCTGGACACACAGAGTTTGAAGCAATTTAAGTCATAGGAAGAGGGAAAGACTGATTCTGGGAGAGAGTTCCAGAGTTCAGCAGTTGAATAGAGGAAAGTCTGAGAATAACTTCACTCTTGGGCTAGTGAGTTGCACAGATTAGGGGTAAGATTGTGTTGCAAGACGGGTACTATGTACCCTACGTAGAGGGTACGTAGAGGGTAGAAGGAGGAAGCAAATGTATGTTAGAGTTATTAAAGAGCAGTTGAGAAAGTGGTATATTACACTAGGTAGGTTATGTAGTACAGAGAGAGAGAGAGAGAGAGAGAGAGAGAGAGAGAGAGAGAGAGAGAGAGAGAGAGAGAGAGAGAGAGAGAGAGAGAGAGAGAGAGAGAGGCAAGGAGGAAGCAAATGTATGTTTCTCTACGTAGTGGTATACACTGGGAAAGCTCTGAGGAAAATTTATTATTATAGTAGCGATAGAATAGTGAGAGATGCAACATTGCGGCGAATAGAGAGAGATTGCAGAGAGTTGGTGAGAGGGTGGGAGTTAATGATACGAAAGGCTTTCCTTTCTACTTTGTTTAGGAGTGCAGTGTGAGAGGATCCTCCCCATACACGTGAACAATAATCAATACAAGGATGCACACTGCACAGTGCCCCTGTACAGAGCAAGAAGCTGTGCAGGGGTAAAGAACCCCTTAAGGCGGTTGAGCACACCCAGCTTCTGAGAGGCTGCCTTCTTATAAGTGGGCTAGAGACTATGGTATCTGAGTGAACAATAATAGCCTAAATTGTGGCGTTCGAAACCTAATTAAATATTACGATTTTTTAACTGCACCGGCATCATTTCTCTAAATACGGTAATAAGACAGTGAATAATATGTAATGTTCGTGGCTAGATATGCTGGTGACCATTACAATTACGATATTATGTTGGCAATAGTGCTGCCTATCCTGTGATAGTGAAATATATGAATATTTGTAAACCCTTCAGCACGATGACGTCCTTCTTCCTTTTACTGTAGGTAAATTAGACGGATCAATGTAGTTTAATAAGGACCGATGTTATTCAGAGGGTTTATAGAGAACGTGCTAACCCCTTTGAGGCCTGAAGGTAGATTATAAGTTCAAGAAAATCGCCTAATGGTAACCAGAATACGATTAAAATAACGTCATAGTGCTGAAAGGGTTAACAGTATAGAGGCATTTGTAGCAGAGTATACGGTATTAAATATTTATATATTACAAGCATACCCGGTACCTTTCATGCTCAAGGTCCGGACACACTGGCCCCTGAACAGTGACCGAAACATTGCTACACACATTACGAACATGTTCGAATCAAGTTCCGTGACTAAAACATAGCCCGAAACAATATCAGGAACATGATATTTACATGCTTCCAAACATGATATTTACATGCTTCCAAACATGATATTTACATGCTTCCAAACATGATATTTACATGCTTCCAAAAGGATATTTACATGCTTCCAAACATGATATTTACATGCTTCCAAACATGATATTTACATGCTTCCAAACATGATATTTACATGCTTCCAAACATGATATTTACATGCTTCCAAACATGATATTTACATGCTTATGCTTCCAAACATGATATTTACATGTTTCCAAACATGATATTTACATGCTTCCAAACATGATATTTACATGCTTCCAAACATGATATTTACATGCTTCCAAACATGATATTTACATGTTTCCAAACATGATATTTACATGTTTCCAAACATGATATTTACATGCTTCCAAACAATATATTTACATGCTTCCAAACATGATATTTACATGCTTCCAAACATGATATTTACATGCTTCCAAACATGATATTTACATGCTTCCAAACATGATATTTACATGCTTCCAAATATGATATTTACATACTTCCAAACATGATATTTACATGCTTCCAAACATGATATTTACATGCTTCCAAACATGATATTTACATGCTTCCAAACATGATATTTACATGCTTCTAAACATGATATTTACATGTTTCCAAACATGATATTTACATGCTTCCAAACATGATATTTACATGCTTCCAAACATGATATTTACATGCTTCCAAACATGATATTTACATGCTTCCAAACATGCCACAAACATGTTCGTAAACATGCCGGACTAAATAGATTTCCAATGCTGCAAACATGGCTCCAAATATGTATCAAACACATTTATAGTTCACATATGTCCACAGGAGCTAGTTGCCCTCAACATATCGGAGGAAGAGGACTTCTTACTAGCTGCTGAAATTAGCTGTGTCGTTCTTTTGGCTTTCGGGGAAACACTTGTTACAGGCAGCCTGCCTTTTGTCTCCTTCATCCACATAGCAAATACAAAATACAGCCTCGGCGATACTGGGTTCGTCCCTCCTTAAGGCTGGGAAATGAATTTAGGAATATGTTGTACAAAGATATTATTAATGACGATGAATGACATACGATAATTATCGTACATATACAATAATTTGACCATTTGTACAATGTACAATACCACGTGTACAATAATGCGATAATTCAGGAATTTGTAAAATAATTCAGTGCAGATATATACCTTAATTGGAAAATAGGTGAGCAAATAGTAAAACAAAAATGGTGGCAAGTGGGCCCCAATTTAATATTATTATGTTGGCTATTCCTAATTTCCTCGAGTCACTATCCTTCACATGTATTATGTATACACTCTTAATATTTATGATTTGATTAAACTTTACTGAAATTATGCTACTGCTAAACAATTGGTGCCTTAATTTAATATTTGTTCACTAACATTACAAATCTAGAATAGAAATAACCATCATGAGTATTTATTAGTAAACATGGTTTTTTCTGCTATATTTGCATGTGCTGTGTGTGTTTTATTTTCTGCTATATTTTCATGTGCTGTGTGTGTTTTATTTTCTGCTATATTTTCATGTGCTGTGTGTTTTATTTTCTGCTATATTTTCATGTGCTGTGTGTGGTTTATTTTCTGCTATATTTTCATGTGCTGTGTGTGTTTTATTTTCTGCTATATTTTCATGTGCTGTGTGTGTTTTATTTTCGGCTATATTTTCATGTGCTGTGTGTTTTATGTTCTGCTATATTTTCATGTGCTGTGTGTGTTTTATTTTCTGCTATATTTTCATGTGCTGTGTGGTTTATTTTCTGCTATATTTTCTGCTATATTTTCATGTGCTGTGTGTGTTTTATTTTCTACTATATTTTCATGTGCTGTGTGTGTTTTATTTTCTTCTATATTTTCATGTGCTGTGTGTGTTTTATTTTCTGCTATATTTTCATGTGCTGTGTGTGTTTTATTTTCTACTATATTTTCATGTGCTGTGTGTGTTTTATTTTCTGCTATATTTTCATGTGCTGTGTGTGTTTTATTTTCTGCTATATTTTCATGTGCTGTGTGTGTTTTATTTTCTGCTATATTTTCATGTGCTGTGTGTGTTTTATTTTCTGCTATATTTTCATGTGCTGTGTGTGTTTTATTTTTTCTTGAGGAAAAGCTTCATTATCGAGATGTAACATGGCCCCCGATAGTGGGGAGGACAACGAAGATCAGGGAGAATGTGAGGTTAAAATTTAATCGAACGATAATATGGCCTTTTTGATAAAACTTTGCTCATGTTTTCTTGTTTTTCAAAATAAGGAAACACCATAATTGGAGAAACCGAACCAAGTTTTGTCAAAACTTGGTTTAGATTTACAGGATTTACAGAGTAAATAAGCCCTATTTTGTTTTGCCATGGCATGCACGATGGGTTGAGGGGGGGCCACACCCCCGTGAATTATTGATATCAGCATCTAAACTGCCAGTAGGGTGCCTAATTAGGGTAATTATGGTCAAAATATCACAATGAAGTCAATTACCGGTACACCTGCGGATCGACAGGCTGTTATGGGAGTATTGGATATGTTTTGGTCTATTTATTTATTTATATATTTATTTATATATTTATTTAATAGTAACCTCGCTAGACCTCCATCAAGCTTGAAAGACACCCCTAGTACCCCCTTTCAACATAAATGTGTAAATTTTTCGTGATAAAAATTCCCGGCCGAAGGCCGGTCATTCTAGAATTTATTGTATAATTAATTATAGAATTACATGCTCGCTATCGCTCGCCAGGAAAACATATACACTTAAATGGCACAAAAGGTGTTTATATTGAAAAAGGAATGGGGCGAAAGATCTTGAAATTGGCAAACCAATGGAATGAAATTCTAAACATCTGAAACATGAGGGAGAAAAAGCAACTACCTACCCCTTAATACTGGTACCGGTACTCTACGGTATCTGGCTACGGGAGCTGATTCGTATCGTTATCGGACCTACATGTTCAAAATACAGTATCGTGGTAGTGGTGTGTGTGTGTGTGTGTGTGTGTGTGTGTGTGTGTGTGTGTGTGTGTGTGTGTGTGTGTGTGTGTGTGTGTGTGTGTGTGTGTGTGTGTGTGTGTGTGTGTGTGTGTGTGTGTGTGTGTGTGTGTGTGTGTGTGTATGTTTGGTCGTGGTGGTGGTGGATGTATGTGTGTGTATGGTCGTGGTATGTGTGTTTTGTCGTGGTATGTGTGTTTGGTCGTGGTGTGTGTGTGTATGACGGTAGTGGTGGTGTGTGTATATAGTCGTGGTGGTGATGTGGCCAGTTTTAGCTAAATGAAATAGACATCTGAATGCGGTGATACGTCTTATTATCGTCAAATAAATGAGGTGATACATCTTAAAATCCCTTAACTAATGGATTGGAACAGGGAAGGTCCAAAAAGACCCCCTTCGGAACAAATAAGGTTGAAAGATGAAATGTTGCAGATGTCATGTCGTTGGTTAAGACAGCGAGATATAAAGCAAAAACGAGAGGAGTGAACAGTCGGAGATACTAAGGTTCCTGGAAGCTGAGATAGTATTTTCTCCGGGGCGTAAATTCACTTTAAATTGTTTTTATATTATTTAGCGTGCTACACATTTTAACTCTCTGGAGAGCATGACGCAGTTTGACAGTTTATTATGGCTATTATAAGACGATTGTAGATACTTTAGGAAGGATCTATGGGAGTTAATAGGGTAAAGACGGTCTCCATTAATAGGGTAAAGACGGTCTCCATTAATAGGGTAAAGACGGTCTCCATTAATAGGGTAAAGACGGTCTCCATTAACCCCTAATGTACCGGCGACGTCTTCTTTACTTTCTTCTGGCAACTAATAGACTCCATTCATCCTCTTAGCTACCATATATCCACCATAAGCTTCATAAAAGTGTCTAAATGTAGTTTCAATCAAATAAAAAGACGTCACCGGTACAGAAGGGGTTACAAAGAAAACTTACTCTTGAAGTGTCTTATAATTCGTTTATACAGCAAGAGATAACCCAATAATGTGAGAAGTGAGCCTCTAGAGATGAAGTTTAAAGAAGCAAAGACACTTTTTTTCCATAATTTTTATTTTTAGTAGTTTCCAAACTGGGTCTTTTCTTACTAATTAGATGGAATTATAATTAAGATGAAGTTCAACTTATTGTCAGCAAACATTGTTTTCCCAAAGTATTACTTTATAAAGCTTAATTGCCTATTCATTTTGTCAGATTTACATGCAGGCTTACACAGAGTGGGGACTAAGCTAAGAGTCGCACTATAACATTTTTGTTTCCATGAGTGTGAAGGAGACAGAAGGCAGGTTGCCTGTAACGAGTGTCTCCCCCAAAGCCGAAAGAGTGGCAGGGCCGAATTCAAGGGACGTTGGGGTAAAAAAGCAGTTTAAGTCATAGGGTGAAGAAAAGATTGATTGAGGGAGAGAGTTCCAGGGAGCACTTGTTGAGTAGAAGAAAGACTGAGAACATTCTCCAATTCTTGGGTTGGAGAGTTAACCAGAATAGGAGTTGTAATGTGTTGAAAGGCGGATGCCTCGCACTTGCCATATGGGAGAGGTATGCACTTAGAGCTCTGAAGAACACGGATTGTTGTAATAGCAATAGTACTGTGAAAGATATGTAACATTGCGGTGTGTAGTAAGATATGTAACATTGCGGTGTGTAGTAAGATATGTAACATTGCGGTGTGTAGTAAGATATGTAACATTGCGGTGTGTAGTAAGATATGCAACATTGCGGTGTGTAGTAAGATATGCAACATTGCGGTGTGTAGTAAGATATGCAACATTGCGGTGTGTAGTAAGATATGCAACATTGCGGTGTGTAGTAAGATATGCAACATTGCGGTGTGTAGTAAGATATGTAACATTGCGGTGTGTAGTAAGATATGCAACATTGCGGTGTGTAGTAAGATATGTAACATTGCGGTGTGTAGTAAGATATGTAACATTGCGGTGTGTAGTAAGATATGTAACATTGCGGTGTGTAGTAAGATATGTAACATTGCGGTATGTAGTAAGATATGCAACATTGCGGTGTGTAGTAAGATATGCAACATTGCGGTGTGTAGTAAGATATGCAACATTGCGGTGTGTAGTAAGATATGCAACATTGCGGTGTGTAGTAAGATATGCAACATTGCGGTGTGTAGTAAGATATGTAACATTGCGGTGTGTAGTAAGATATGCAACATTGCGGTGTGTAGTAAGATATGTAACATTGCGGTGTGTAGTAAGATATGCAACATTGCGGTGTGTAGGAAGATATGTAACATTGCGGTGTGTAGTAAGATATGCAACATTGCGGTGTGTAGGAAGATATGTAACATTGCGGTGTGTAGTAAGATATGCAACATTGCGGTGTGTAGGAAGATATGTAACATTGCGGTGTGTAGTAAGATATGCAACATTGCGGTGTGTAGTAAGATATTGTAGGGAACTAGTAAGAGGAAGTGAGTTGATGAGACAAAATGCTTTGGACTGGAGTGGAGCCTCCCCACACATGCGA
Organism: Paralithodes platypus; assembly: GCA_032716605.1. NCBI lineage: Eukaryota > Metazoa > Arthropoda > Malacostraca > Decapoda > Lithodidae > Paralithodes > Paralithodes platypus. Next base: position 70,167,333 of record CM064504.1, on the reverse strand, counting down.
ACAATGCTTGATACATGGGCGCACTGTGCACCGATACAGAGCAAAAAGCTGTGCAGTGGTGAAAAATCCACAGAGACCATTGAGCACACCTAACTTTTGTGAAGCTGTTTTAGCAAGAGTGGAATTAATTAGGTTCTTTTCAAGAAAGGTCAGATGAAAAAGATACACCTAGAATATTGAGAGAAGGTGAAGGGTTGATTTGTGTATTGTTGACGAACAATTGATACCGGTAGTCTTGCCGAAGATTGCGATGGAGAGCTAGGAGAAATAGGGTTTTGGAGGAGTTGAAACTAACAAGATTTTTTCCGCCTGAAGAGTTTGGGAGTGATTGCACGCTGGGCTGATGTGAAACATTAGTTGAATAGTGAAAGGTAGAGTCAACAGCATATGAGTGGATGGGACTAGAGGTACAGTTGAGGAGAACATAAATAAATATTAGAAAGGGAATTGGAAACAGGTTGATGAAGTGAGAATTGGCCGCCACCAACTGCAGCTATGGAGCGGTCTGAAAGGAAATTAGAGACAAAGGCACAGATAGAGGTATAGAAACCGAAGTTGGCTAGCTTGGAAATTAGATATTTGTGCCAGACTCTATCGAAAGCTTTTAATATGTCTAGCGTAATAGAAAAAGTCTCACCAAAGTCCCTAAAGGAGGATGACCAAGAGTTAGTAAGAAAAGCAAGATCACCAGCAGAGCAGCCCTTAAGGAAACCATACTAGCGATTTGAAAGTCTGAAAGTAGATTATGGGAAGATAAATGCTTAAGGAATGTTGAGGTAAGAATAGTTTTAAAAACTTTCGAGATCCAAGAAAGGAGATCAATTCTCCCAACCAGAAATTCTTGGAGTTGCCGCGCCTGACACGTTGTTTTGTACAGTAAGCGACCTGGGTGATATCCCGCAGTACTTCACCCTCCCTCTCCATCAATAATTCTTAATTATAAACTATGTGTCGTACTTTCTATAGCTGACACACATTACAGTCATTGCATATTGATGCTCATTATATTTTAAAGTCACCCATAATATTAAATAACTTATATTTATATATATACGGAAAAAGGCATTTTCACGCGTTTTTGTTATGATAGTTCATCATCCTTATAATTTTGCTTTTAGTAATTTCTTGCTACACATGGACATTCCCACCACTACCATACTATATAAGCACTAAGTGTAGTCATCTAGTATATAGTAATAACATGCAGAATCGTAAGAAATCGTGATAAACTTTGCAAAGCCTAGTTGTTGAGTATTGTTGATGTCGACAGACGTAGCTCTGGTGCTACTTCGGAAGTGTCCACCAGAGGTCTCCGGTGAATTCCTGGTAGGGAGAATTGGACGATATTGTAGGGTTGAGAGCAGTCCCCCTTCTGTAGGACAGGTTGAATAAGAGCAAGCTTCCATCACAAAGGAAAGACATTAGAGGAAAGAAAGAGACGAATGAGTTTGCCTAGGCAGGGAGTCACCACGGAAGAGCAGTTTTTGAGTACAAGAGGAACACCATCCGATCCGTACGCCTTCTTAGTAGGCTATTAAGCCCAGAGAGGGCAGATAGTACATCCTTAGAAGAGATTATGATATTAGGCATAAGTAAGTGAGAGGGGGGTCGAGAGGGAGAAATAGCACCGGAATCATCCAAGGTGGAGTTTTTAGCGAAAGCTTGAGCAAAGAGTTCAGCTTTGTCAGAGGAAGAAGTGGCGGTAGTCCCGTCAGAGTGGAAAGACGAGAAAGTAAAATTGTCGGAGAGGTTCTTGGCTAGATGTCAGAAAGCTTGGGAAGAGCTAGAATTTGAAAGTTCGGAATCATTTTTATTAATGAAAAAGTTTTTGGCTAGTCGAAGAACAGATTTGGCTTTATTTCGGGCCGAAACATATAAAGCACGAGATGCTCAAGTTTGTAGGCGATGCTACCGTACCGTTTGAATGCTTCCTCCTTATTACGGACAGCAGTAGAAAAAGCGTGAGTAAAGCAAAAATTGTTTGCAATAGTTTGAGAGAAAGAAACTGGAATGTATGCCTCCATGCCCGAGGGGATTACCTAGGTTATACGCTCGGCACACCCCGCGGGTACCTGGCCACGGAAGCTAAAATCATTCCATGGGAAATCAAAGAAGTTCTGCCGAAGAGCCTCCTAGTCGGCAGCTCCAAAGTGTCACAAGCGCCGCCGGGTGGGAAAATAAAGTGCCCTTACTCGAGAGATAGGACAGGTAACAGAGATAAAGTTGTGATCATCGGAGGATCCCGACGGAGAGAAAAGGTTCACAGCACATGTGGAAGGATTAGAAGTTAGAAATAGGTCAAGAATGTTAGACCGATCTCAAAGGCGGTCAGGAATTCTGGACTAACTGCTTTAGATATTTTACAATAGAAAAGATGAAGGCTTTTTCACCAGGTTGGTCAGTGAAATGGGAGGAGAGCCATTGGTGGTGGTAAACATTGAAATCTCCTAAGATGGAGATTTCTGCGAAAGGAGAGATGGATTGAATGTGTTCCATTTTAGAAGTTAGATAGTCAAAGAATTCTGGATACCGTAGTAGAATTAGGGGAGAAATAAACAATGCAGAAATATTTAGTTTGAAAGTGACAAGATTTAATTTCTAAACTACCCTCCTCCGGTTTCTATCCCTCCATCTGTACCTTGTCTCTAATTTCCTTTCCGGCCGTTCCATAGCTGCGGTTGTGGACGGCCATCGCTCCCTTGCTCATCCAAAACCTAATTTCTCCATCTATCTACCCGTCCGGAATTCCCAGCGGACTATCCCTTATTCTTCAACAATACAAAAATCAATCCTTCATCTTCTCCCAATATTCTTGGTGTCTATTTTTCTTCTGCTCTCACTTGGATGGACCATATTACCAGCCTTGCTAAGGCAGCTTCCCAGAAGCTGGGTGTGCTCAACCGCCTCAAAGGGTTCTTTACCCCTGCACAGCTTCTTGCTCTGTACAGGGGCACAGTGTGTCCTTGTATTGAGCATTGTTCACATGTGTGGGGAGGATCCTCTCACACCGCACTCCTAGACAAAGTAGAAAGGAAGGCCTTTCGTATCATTAATTCCCGCCCACTCACCAACTCTCTACAAACTCTCTCCCTTCGCCGCAATGTTGCATCTCTCTCGCTATTCCATCCCTACTACAATAATCAGTGCGTCACAGAGCTCTCCCAGTGTATACCACCTCCTCTACGTAGGGCACGTCGTACCCGTCTTGCAACAAAATCCCACCCCTACACTGTGCAACTCTCCAACCCAAGAGTGAAACGTTACTCTCGGTTTTTCTTCTATTCAACAGCTGAGCTCTGGAACTCTCTCCCAGAATCAGTCTTTCTCTCCTCCAATGACTTAAATTGCTTCAAACTCTGTGTGTCCAGGCATTTTGGCTCGAACGTCCCTTGATTTTGTCCCTGTCACTCTTTCAACTATGGGGGAGGTACTCGCTACAGGCAGTTCTGCCTTTTGTCTCCCTCACTCACATAGAAAAAACAAAACAAAAAGAAAGCTTTAACACGGGAGTTGAGAATTCAGAAGAATCAAAGTTTGGATCACGAGAGAAAGCGAGATTGTTGCGCACATATACGGAACATCCACCTTTGACTTGAAACTGAGGATAGAGATGGTAGGACACAGAGAAGGGTTTGCTGTCCATAGTCCCAGACAACTGGGTTTCGGTGAGAAAGAGAAGATCAGGGTTGGCAAAAGAGATGGGGTGTTCCACAGAGTGGAAGTTAGAGGAAAGGCCACGAATGTTGCAGATATCTATAGTGAGAGTGGGAGGTTGTGGTCCAGCGCATTTCCATGGGTCAGCATTAGGGGCCTAACCACTGTGAAGTTTATACCAGAAGCGTACATTTTGACGATTGTGAAAACTTGCCATTAATACGAGGCTGCGACATAGTAGTTTCATATTTTTCCATTAAGGGGAGATTTTTAGCTTGTTTCCTAGACCTCCATTAAGCTAAATAAAATACCCACAATTCCTGTTTTCGAGCTAATTTTTTTAATTTTTCGGTAGAAAAATGTCACGACCGAAGGACGATTCCTCCTAATTTACAAGTTCAATATCGCTCGCCAGGAAAAAATAGACCCCTAACTGGTAACAAATGTCTTAATATTAACATCAATGGGGTGAACGGTCTTGAAATTGCCGAACTAATGGGAATAAACCTGAGGGAGAAGGGGGGCCAGAAAAAAAAACTCCTTAAGTGTGGGGATAAACCTGAGGGAGAAAGGGTTCCCTAAAAAATAACTCCAGAAGTTAAAATCGAGAAGTCAGTTGCTAAGGGATTCAATTAATTTTAACCTCAGCCGGAGTATAATCGACTTTAGTAATGTTGATCGCCAGGTATTAAAATGACGGTATTATGTTGGCAATACTGCTGCCTATCCTGTGACAGTAAAATAACTCAATACTTTTAACATTATAGAGTAATTTGTAGCTGAACGTTTAGAGTATTTAAGGGGAGATTTCCACTTGAGGGATTTTTTTCTGGATCCCTTTCTATCTCATGTTTTGTCCCATTGCTTTTGATATTCTAAGACGTTCGCCCCGTTAGTTTGGTGATTTTAAGAACTTTTGCCCCATTTCTGTCAATTTTAAGACCTTTCGTGCCATTTAGGTGTCGATTTTATCCTGGCGAGCGATAGCGAGCCTGTAATTTAAGAGGAACCGGCCTTTGGCCGGGAAATTTTTCTACCGAAAAATGTACAAAATTATCTTGAAAGGGGGTCTAGGGGGTCTAATTTTAAGCTTGATGGAATTCTAGGGAACGAACTAAAAACCTCCCCTTAACCCTTTCCGTACCGGCGACGTACTATAAACTATATTCTGGCTACTATTAGGCAATTCTATTCAGTTTAAATAGGGCCTCTAGCAATTAACAGGCTTTGAACATCTCATATAACCCTTTTTACTACCACAGATCCTTCTTAAGCTGCACAAAATCGTCTAAATATAGGTAGAATAAAATATAAAAGACGTCGCGGGTACAGAAGGACTGAATAATACAACAATACAAGCATACCTTGTATGCTTGGGACGGACACACTTGCCCCTGAACATTCCCCGAAACATTGCTATACACAAGTCACAAAAGTGTTAGAATCAAGCCCCGACCACACGGTGACTACAACATTCCCCAAAACGATGCTATGCTAGGACAATATCAGGAACATGCTAGATACCGGTACATGCTTCCAAACATGCCACAAACATGTTCGTAAATTTGCTGGACTAAGGCCGCGTCCACACGGTGCTGAAAACATTGCCTGAAACAAAGCTAGGAACATGCTAGATAGATGCTTGTAAACATGCCACAAACATGTTCTAGCATGTTCCTAACTTTGTTTCATTCAATGTTTTCGGCACCGTGTGGACGCGGGCTTAGATACTGGATTCGTCCCTCCTTAAAAGTGGTAAATTAATTTAGGAATATGTTGTGCAAAGATGTTATTTATGACGATAAAAGACTCTTGCCTCAATAAATTAGTGATAGGCCAATTTTCTTCCGGATGTCTGCACCTGAATTTGAGGAGATTCTCCATAATCAGAAAATAAGAAAGAAGATACAAATTATGAGGAAGTCAATTACAGCTACGGATAGGCTGGCTGTGATTCTACGATATCTGGCAGAAGGAGATTCGTATCGTAATCTGAGCTACATGTTCAAAATATCGAAGCACTCACTATCTCACATTGCACCCATTTGAATCAGTATCAAACGGAAACGAGACAATAAACTGCATTATTTTAGTCCGTTTACTTCAGAATTGGGTATTAAAGGTTCAAAGTTTCGAAGCTGTCCCGAACTGAGTCAAATCTTCTCATTATTTCCTTACCTAATATTTACACATCGGAGGATCATTTTGCTGTTCGGGGGGGATTCATATTGGTGTTCGGGGGGGGGGGGAGGGGGGGGGAATTCATCTTGTTGTTCGGGTGGGATTCATATTGCTGTTGGGGGGGGGGGGGGAAGGGGATTCATTTTGTTGTTCGGGTGGGATTCATATTGCTGTTGGGGGGGGGGGGGGGGGGGATTCATATTGCTGTTCGGGGGGGATTGGGGGGGGGGGGGGGGGGGGGATTCTTCTTGCTGTCGGGGGAGATTCATTTTTGTTGTCGGGGGGGGGGTTCATATTGCTGTTTGGGGGGGGATTCATATTGCTGTTCGGGGGGGGGGGGGGTGGGGGGGGGGGGTTCATTGCTGTTCGGGTGGGGGGGTGGGGGGGGTGTTTGCGGGGGGGGGGGGGGGGGGGGATTAATGTTGTTCGGGTGGGATTCATATTGCTGTTTGGGGGGGATTCATGTAGTTGTTCGGGTGGGATTCATATTGCTGTTGGGGGGGGGGGGGGGAAGGGGAGGGGATTCATTTTGTTGTTCGGGTGGGATTCATATTGGGCCCACGATTTAGGTCTTAACACTATCTGGTGCAACGTCTCGGGGGTTATTATGGTATTTTGTTTAATTATTAATGAGGGTTTTAATTGTTTTAGACATTTTCGAACAATGTGTAGTTAGTTAACCCCTAGACTTGGAAAAACGCCTCTCCAAACCCCTTTCAAACTAAAAAAACTTTCACCAGACCCCCTTCAAGCTTAATATGTACATTTATCGGTAGAAAAATATCCCGGCCAAAGGCCGGTTTCTCCCAAATTGCAGGCTCGCTATCGCTCGCCCAGGAAAAATCGACACCTTATTGGGTTGAAGCATCATATAATCGCCAAACTAATGGGGTGAAACGTCTTAAAATATCCAAGCTAATGGAGTAAATCGGGGAGGATCAAAATTGTCCCGCCCTGCACCTAATAGGGTTAAGAGTGTACATATTTTTACATTTGAGATCATGTAATCAAAACAACAACAAAAACAACAACACTATAATAGCTAAACATGATTTACAGCTATGACTGATAGCCTATGTTTTAGAACATTCAATTAAAAGTTAGAACACAAACTAAAACAAAAGAAACAACATTGCACAAACAAAAAACACACACACACAATTCATGTTGTTGTTGTTGTTCCCCCCCAAGCTGCCTGGCCGAACAGCCCTAAGGCCCCGAGCAAGGCCAAGGCCATAACCGAGCGCCCCCACAGAACCCTCCCTGCCGACCACAATAAAGCATGGGTAACCGAAGGCACTCCATGGCGGGGAGCTGAGGAGGGTGCAGAAACACCCGGGAAACCAAAGCCCCACCCAGGTCCCTGTGCCCCTCAGCAATTATGAAGAGAAAGTTGAGGGGCAAAGGAAAAATGTGACGCTTTGGCTTCCAATCTTGGTAGATTGGGAGGTCAATCCACGGAAGAGACGCCGTCACTTGAGATCTAGAAAATATATAAGTAAAAGGAACAGTCAGAGTAAGCTATGGGTATGGCAGAGATCGCTCAGTTCTCACTCTGATAGACCAGCCCATCACCACACACACAATTCATTACTCATGACAATAGTATTGCAACAACAACCTTTTGAACAATCGGGTTTTGATATCTCACAATCACACCTTTATAAATGGATTGAATAATTAAATTAAGGTATTTGGCCAAGTGGATTGTAACTAAACATGTATTACCGTTAAATAGTTCATTGTAACTAAACATGTATTACCGTTATATAGTTCATTGTAACTAAACATGTATTACCGTTAAATAGTTCATTGTAACTAAACATGTATTACCGTTAAATAGTTCATTGTAACTAAACATGTATTACCGTTAAATAGTGTTGTTAACTTATCTTACTGTATATCGGGCTTGCAGGTTAAAGGGTGATAATTGCTTCTTCTGGACCCCCTTCTCCCTCATGTTTAGCCCCATTACTTTTGAGATTTTAAAACGTTCGATCCATTAGTTAACGATTTTAAGACCTTACGTCCCATTTCTTTGTCAATATTAAGACTGTTCGTGCCATTTAGGGTTTTTTTCCTGGCGAGCGATAGCAAGCCTGTCATTTAGGATGAATCGGCCTTCGGCCGGAACAAATTGTTTTCGTGATACATCTGGAAAGGGTGTTCTTGGGGATACTGTATTAAACATGATGGAGGTCTTGGGAGGAAACTAAAAACAAATTACTAAATATATATATATATTTGAACAAATATGTAAATGATCCCTTGATGCAGAGTAATAATGTGGTTGAATTAAATTCCCCTACCCGCTTCTAACAACAGTCCGTGATTAAATAAAGGGGACAGATCCTAAGCTCACCCTGTATCTATAAATATTATATATATTTAGATATTTACTACTCCTAACTCTGAACAAACCTTCCTTTAATTTATTATAACTAAAATTAATATAAGTGAAAGGATATCCTAACATGTTTATACCGGTACGAATTTGTTTATATTATTTTAAAACTAACGGCACACATAGATATTTGGGATAAAAAATAAATACAGAAACGAAGAATATTCTCACTCGCTCTCTCTCTCTCTCTCTCTCTCTCTCTCTCTCTCTCTCTCTCTCTCTCTCTCTCTCTCTCTCTCTCTCTCTCTCTCTCTCTCTCTCTCTCTCTCTCTCTCTATCTCTCTCTCTCTCTCTCTCGCTCTCTCTCTCTCTCTCTCTCTCTCTCTCTCTCTCTCCTACTCTCTCTCTCTCTCTCTCTCTCTCTCTCTCTCTCTCTCTCTCTCTCTCTCTCTCTCTCTCTCTCTCTCTCTCTCTCTCTCTCTCTCTCTCTCTCTCTCTCTCTCTCTCTCTCTCTCTCTCTCTCTCTCTCTCTCTCTCTCTCTCTCTCTCTCTCTCTCTCTCTCTCTCTCTCTCTCTCTCTCTCTCTCTCTCTCTCTCTCTCTCTCTCTCTCTCTCTCTCTCTCTCTCTCTCTCTCTATCTCTCTCTCTCCTCTCTCTCTCTCTCTCTCTCTCTCTCTCTCTCTCTCTCTCTCTCTCTCTCTCTCTCTCTCTCTCTCTCTCTCTCTTAATTCATAAGGTACCGTAGTGTGGAGTTGTGGCGCCGTTACCTTGTGCGTGAAGGAGATGTCGGAGAGCTGTTAATAACGTACAGTGGTCGACGTGAATACCGAAACACCCATTTGTGGCGGTAACCCTATTTCGTTCGTGGGAGCTACTTTGGAATCTCCTCTGTTTTACTCCATTAGTTTGGAGATTTTAAGACGTTTCACCATTATTATTATGTTTTGTTTTGCTTTTGTTTAGAGACAATGAATAGAGGAAGGAAAACAGACAACACGAAATAGCTTGGCGATAATAAAACCACCCAATCCAGGTGTCGATTTTTTTTTTTTTTTTCCTGGGCGAGTTATAGCGAGTGCAACTTATAGAGTTCTGCTTTCGGCCAAAGCATTTTTATAACGAAAAATGTACGTATTTAACTTGATGGGAGTCGGGAGTGGGAGGGGAGTCATGATTGAGTTTGAAGGATGTATGGGAAGATGTTTTTGTTAGCATAGGGGACAAACAAAAATACTATCTATCTATCTATCTATCTATTGTCGTACGCTGTGATCCTCAAAGGGGTGGACACGAACGAAACGCCTCCATGCACCTATGTTCCAGTCAGTCGACTCCCCTCCTCCCATCCAGCACCGCCTTCACTCATATACTTCTTAACTCCATCCTTCCACCTCTCATTCGGTCTACTCTCCCTCTCTGTCCTTCCACCTCACTCTCGTACACTCTCTTAGTCATTCTCTCGTTTCCCATACGTTCCACATGGCCAAACCATCCAAGGTCTTCCTTTTCACACTTTTCGGCACATCTATGATCTACATCCACACCACACCTCTCTCGTACTTCCTCCTTCGCCTGTCTATCCCTTCATGTAACTCCGCACGCACTTCTCAAGTAACTAAAATACAATGCTCGATAATGGCAAGGACAAGCCAAATCCTCAATAATAATTTACAAAATATCATAATAACCCACAAGACGTCAGATCAGCCGAACAGTTGCGGACGTGAATACCGGATATAGATTTGTGATAACGAGCCAATGAATAATACGGTGAACATTTACAAGTGAAAATAATATTTATTTATAGAGGCTATATTAGTTCGATTCTTATGTGTGTCTGCGTGTGTATGTGTTATTTTTATTTTTTATTTTTGGAATAGTGTCAGCTTAACCTATCATGTATTTTTAGAGCCGCGGCGGTCGAGTGGAAAGCACGCTCACGTGTGAATCTGCTTGACCTGGGTTCGATCCCAGCCGTGGCGGACATTTAGTGGGTGTGGTAGTACTAGTACGTCCTAGCATGTACCGGTATGTCATGTTCGCACCCAGTCGGGGGACACCTCGACGACGTATAGAAATGATTAACACAAATACCATAGCTATTCCAACAGCTCCCTCTATCTACAACACCCCTTCTCTGATATCTACACTATCCCAGGCGTATGGTCCTAGTGTACTGTCTGATGGCGTTAATGGGTTTCCAAATGTAAGTAAGTGTTCCGAACAAAAACTACATAGAATTTAAAACCTGGTCTGACTATCAAGCACTTTTTTCATTATTTCCGCCAACAAAGTTGGAGGAGGTTATAATGTTTGCCTCCGTTTGTCTGCCTGTCCGTTTGTCTGTAAACAAGATATATCAACAAGTTATGAACCGATTTTCCCAAACTTTGGTGGGCAGACAGGATATGCAGCAATGATCTTGTTTACATATATTTTACCCTTTGTTTGTTAGAAATTCTTCCTAACCTGTGGAACATCGTCTATCTTTACCAAGAATAATATACTAAAGGATTACACAAGTTGTTTCTTACCGTCTTGGACCGAACCACTGTATGTAGAATCACTCTCAACGTACCTGTGGAAAGACAAAAGACATTTTAATATAATTATTAAGAAATATTAGTATACTCTCGTTACATATGTGAGATACAAGAGGTTATATGGAATGAATATTATCTCAATGGTCTTGCAGTTCATTTGAAAGAGTGATATTTACATAGATGTACAGATACACTGGCCACACAGAATTTACGTTTTAGAGAGAGAGAGAGAGAGAGAGAGAGAGAGAGAGAGAGAGAGAGAGAGAGAGAGAGAGAGAGAGAGAGAGAGAGAAGGGGGCAATATGCATGCATATGAATATTTAATTGCTTCCGCCAACAAAGTTAGACGGAGGATATTTTTCGCCTCCATTTGTCTGTTTGTTTGACTGTAAACAAGATATCTTGCACACTAATGAACTAATTTTTAGGAAGTTTGATGGGCAAATAGGATATATACCAAGGAAGAAGTGATTCAAAATAGCAGATCTGAAAGATTTTTTTTTAAATCAATATAAAAAATGGTAACTATATTATAATCTTTGTTTGTTAAAGATATGTAAAAAGTCAAAACAAATTGTTAGACGTAAGCGCTTGCTTTTTAACCCCTTGAGCACCAGCTGATTTATAATAAATGTACGAGGGAACGGCAGGTTGTCATTTGTTTTTCCTGAAACACCCATGGGATGGGTTAGTAATGAAGGAAAATCCACAAAAAATGCTCACCTAGGTCATTTAGGGGTCCTGCGGGTGTCGGCGTAAAGTCGTAATTAACATGGGGAAATGGGTAGGCAAAATACTGGAAAATCACTCCCGTACGCACGCGGCTGGACATGGAGGGTTTCCAACCAACCATCAATACTGTTGTGTGGGATACTAAAGCAGTTCCCATGCAAATCTGAACCCTCTAGATGCCATAAGACAAGAGTAATTAAGGCGGACGCAACCATTGCATCGCTGGGGTATAGCGTTACATACATAGGCGACGCATAGCATGCGTCGCTGGTATTCAAGGGGTTAAATCATACTGTGCGTGTTTAACTTAATAGCAGTACGCTCGTAATTTGAACAGCCTGCCGTGATGGGAAGAAGCCATCGAAAATCCGATCCTCACAAAAAATAATGACATACCGGTATAGATTAGCGTGTTGGTATCACACCCCGCAACCCACTGTGAATGTTTTTTGCAGATAAATGATGTGGGTGTGTTGCGGTTATGGTCGGGAGTAACACGGTTGGTGCGAATGGTAACCCACACCCCCTATGATTAACATATTGGGCGATAGTCACCTGACAGTGATGTAATACCTTTTTAATGATAGGGGTCATATTAGCTAGTTTTCGTTCTTGAATTACTACCAGTACCGGTATGTTGCATTTCATTGTTACCGTATATGTCTCCTCAGATTAGTTTAAGCAATAGGTCTACTAATATGGTCTAGGCTGCACATAAAACAGGCATTGAGCAGCGAATTTATGAGTGATTTAAAAGGAAAATGTACCGCTATTCTTACCAACATTTAATTGACATTTCTACCAGAGCTCTCCACCTTCCAACTTTTCTGACGTCCTGGAACATAAGATTTTCGTAATGTGTTGAGGTTGGAGGGGTAATATTTCAGCTCAGATTTTACCACTGTGCTGTCGAACATAATCCAACAATTGTTTTCTTCTCCCAAGAAAATATATAAATACATAATATATATATAAATATATAAATACATAATATATATATAAATATATAAATACATAATATATATAAATATATAAATACATAATATATATAAAATTATAAATACATAATAATATATATAAATATATAAATACATAATATATATAAATATATAAATACATAATATATATAAATATATAAATACATAATATATATAAATATATAAATACATAATATATATAAATATATAAATACATAATATATAAATATATAAATACATAATATATATAAATATATAAATACATAATATATATAAATATATAAATACATAATATACCCGGTATATAAATATATAAATACATAATATATATATAAATATATGAAAACAAACACACACACACACACACGAGCCCATGATACTTTATGACATGATATAAACCCTTCTGTACCGGTTGCGTCTTTTATATTTCATTCTAGGTATATTAAGGGGAGGTTTTTAGTTGATTCCCTAGACTTCCATCAAGCTTAAAATTACTCCCCCTTGACCCCCTTTCAAGATAAATTTGTACATTTTTCGGTAGAAAAATGTCCCGGCCGAAGGCCGATTCCCCTTAAATTACAGGCTCGCTATCGCTCGCCAGGAAAAAATCGACACCTAAATGGCACGAATGGTCTTAACATTGACAGAAATGGGGCGAGGGTTCTTAAAATCGCCAAACTAATGGGGCAAGCGTCTTTAAATCTCACAAGCAATGGGGCTAAATATGAGGGAGAAAGAGGTTAAGAAAAAAATCCTCCAGGTGGAAACCTCCCCTTAAGACGATTGTGTACAGTTTTAGATGGGTCTGTGGCAATACAAAGGATTAAGTGAGATAGTTCGAAGCCTGTTGATTGCCCCTTTTTAAGGGGAGATCTCCACTTGAGGGATTTTTTTCTTGACCCCTTTCTCCCTCATGTTTAGCCCCATTGCTTTTGATATTATAAAATGTTTGCCCCATTAGTTTAGTGATTTTAAGAATTTTCACCCCATATTAAGACCTTTTGTGCCATTTAGGTGTCGATTTTTTCCTGGCGAGCGATAGCGAGCCTGCAATTTAAGAGGAACCGGCCTTTGGCCGGGACATTTTTCTACCGAAAAATTTACACATATATCTTGAAAGGGACTCAAGGGGGTGTAATTTTAAGGTTGATGGAGGTCTAGGGAACACACTAAATACCTCCCCTTAAGCTGGATCAAATAATGTACTAGTATCCAAAATAAAGTTAAAAGGACGGCACCGGTACTGAAAGGGTTTAATGATCACCTCTGATACGGCTCGCGGGAATCCTACATTTTACCCAAATTTCAATATCGCAACCTTTTTGGGCTATAAACTGTGGGGGCTCAAACCTTGGACAGAAAAATTGCATATACAGTGTTAACCCCTTCTGTACCGGCCACGTCTTTTTAATAATATTCTAGATGATTGTATTCAGTTTAAAAAGGCCCTCCATCAACAAACAGGCTTCGAACTATCACACTTAACCCTTTTTACTACCACAGACTGTGGTGATGGGCTGGTCTATCAGAGTGAGAACTGAGCGATCTCTGCCATACCCATAGCTTACTCTGACTGTTCCTTTTACTTATATATTTTCTAGATCTCAAGTGACGGCGTCTCTTCCGTGGATTGACCTTCCAATCTACCAAGATTGGAAGCCAAAGCGTCACATTTTTTCCTTTGCCCCTCAGCTTTCTCTTCATAATTGCTGAGTGGCATAGGGCCCTGGGTGGGGCTTTGGTTTCCCGGGCATTTCTGTCACCCTCCTCAGCTCCCCACCATGGAGTGGCTTCGGTCACCCATGCTTTATTGTGGTCGGCTGGGAGGGTTCTGTGGGGGCGCTCGGTTATGGCCTTGGTCTTGCTCGGGGCCTTGGGGCTGTTCGGCCAGGCAGCTTGGGGAACAACAACAATTACCACACACTTCTAAAACTGCATGACATCGTTTAACTATAGCTAGAAGACATTTTAAAAGACGTTGTCGGTACAGAAGGGGTTAATACAAGCTGTTGGGGAATTATTTTTAACTATAGGAGAATTTAACACTATCTGGTCCGACGTCTTGTGGGTTAATATGATATTATGTTTAATTGTTATCGAGGATTTTGCTTGTTTTTGCCATGTTTGAGCAATGTATTTTAATTTGTCCGAAAAGCTAACAAAAACTTCCATCTAGCCTTGTTCAAACTATAAAAAATATTTCAACCCTGATTTCCCTTCAAATTGAATATTTGCATTTTTCGAAAGAAGAACACAAATAATGTCCTAACAGAAGGCATTTTTCTTTCAAATTACAGGTTCGCTATCGCTCACCCAGAAACAAATAATCGATACCTGAAAGGGGTGAAGACGCAAGTATTATCGTCATTCGTCAAACTAATGGAGCAAAACAGGGGAGGCTATATTGGGTCTTCTCTGTTTCGCTGTATTAGTTTAAAGATTAAAAGACGTTTCACTCCATTAATTTGGCGATAATAGGATGGCTCATCCTAATGTAGATGTCGATCTTTGTCATGGCGAGCTATAATAACACTGGAACTTAGCACAAATCGTTCGGCCGGGACATTGTCTATCACAAACAGTACAAATATAGCTTGAACCTGGTCTGGGTGGGTATTTTTTTAGTTCAAAGGAAGTCTGGGAAGACGTTTTTGTTATATTAGGGAACAAAATATAATACATTCTTCGATAATGGCAAAATATATAAATAAATAATAAAGACTTAAAACAAAAATAAATAAAGCAAAGTCCTCAATAACAATCAAACAAAATAACAAAATAACCCACAAGACGTCGGCCCAAATAGTGTTAAATTATCCTATAGTCAAATATAAGGTAGTTATAAGGGATGGGCTCGCACCCTTATTTGTTATGCTATTTTCTCCAGATTTTGAGAAATGAGAGTTTTCACGGTTTTAGTTATAATTCCAATGTGGGATACACTGATGGGTCAACCCCCCATGAATGATTGAAATCGTCATCTATGTTGCCAGCAGGGGGTAAATATCGATTATACTGCATAAAGAAGGCGTTTGTAAACAGTGACGATGTCCGAAAGAGCTCTGAGATTGACTAGCCTGGGCGTTTTTTCTATTAATATCGGGTTTTATAAATGTGATCAACATTATTCTCCCACAGTGGATTATACACAAGGACAGTATAAGGATTCCATAGCCTGACATTGTCCCTAATAAATTATGTATAATAAAGCTGCGAGCCTATTCCCTATAATTATCAAATATAATTCCCCCACATAATTCATAAACACAGTATATACCGTATATGCATTTTTTTTTCCATGATTTGAGCTCCACAGTTTATAGCCCAAAAAGGTTGCGATATTGTAGTTTGGGTCAAATTTAGGGTTCCCGTGAGCAAAATTGGAGGTGATCGGTTATAGGGAGAGGGTCCGTTTTTTATTTTTATGATTTTTTTTTTTTTTTCTCGCTAGAATTCCATCAAACTTAGAAAAACACCCCCCTTTAAGATAAATATGTACATTATTCGGTAGAAAAATTTTCCGGCCGAAGGGCGGTTCCTATTAAAATTTCAGGCTCGCTATCGCTCGCCAGGAAAAAATCGACACCTAAATGGCACGAAAGGTCTTAAAATTGACAACGACATGGGGCGAAAGGTGTTACAATCGCTAAACTAATGGACAGAACGTCTTATAATCTTAAAACAAATGGGACATGGTGATGGGCTGGTCTATCAGAGTGAGAACTGAGCGATCTCTGCCATACCCATAGCTTACTCCGACTGTTCCTTTTACTTATGTATTTCCTAGATCTCAAGTGACGGCGTCTTTTCCGTGGATTGACCTCCCAATCTACCAAGATTGGAAGCCAAAGCGTCACATTTTTCATTTGCCCTCAACTTTCTCTTCATAATTGCTGAGGGGCACAGGGCCCTGGGTGGGGCTTTGGTTTCCCGGGCGTTTCCGCACCCTCCTCAGCTCCCCGCCATGGAGTGGCTTCGGTCACCCAGGCTTTATTGTGGTAGGCAGGGAGGGTTCTGTGGGGGCGCTCGGTTATGGCCTTGGCCTTGCTCGGGGCCTTGGGGCTGTTCGGCCAGGCAGCTTGGGGAACAGCAACAACAACAACAAATGGGACATAGCACGAGGGAGAAAGGGGACCAGAAAAACGGTCCATCTGCCCTTAAATCTTTCAGTAGCAGTGGGTCCTTTTAACTTTATTCAAGCTACAAGTAGACGATTTTAGTCTGCCTAAAACGGGCCTCCAGCAATTAACCCCTTCTGTACCGGCGACGTCTGTATCATTTGAGTTCAGCTACATTTAGACGACTTTATGAAGCTAAGGAAGGATAAAAGGTACCGTAGCTTAACGAGAGATATCCACTTGAGGAAGTTTTTTCTTGACCCTTTCTCCCTCAAATTTAGCCCCATTGATTTTGAGATTTTAAGACATTCGACCCATTAGTTTTGCGATTTAAAGAACTGTCAATGTTTATGATTTAGGTGTCGATTTTTTCATGGCGAGCGATAGCGAGCCTGTAATTAAAGAGGAACCGGCCTTCGGCCAGGAAATGTTTCTACCTAAAAATGTACAAATTTATCTTGAAAGGGGGTCTAGGGGGTTTAGGTTTAATCTTGATGGAGGTCCAGGGAACAAACTGAAAACCTCCCCTTAAAGGATTGATTGAGACAGTCTGCAGCCTTTTAACGTGTAGACGTCCTTCCTAAGCCAAATAAACTCGCCTAATAGTCGCCACAATATAATGAAAAAGACGTCACCGGTACTGAACGGGTTAACAGGCTTCGAACTATCTCACCTCACCATTTTACGACTACAGATCCATTTTAAGCTGCAACAAATTGTCCTAATATGCCTAGAATCAAACTAACTAGTCGTCGCCGGTACTGAAGGGGTTAAGGGGAAGGTTTATTTTTTGGTCGATTATTTCATATATTCGTTTTTTTTTTTAGTTTCCTCCCTAGACCTCCATCAAACTTAAACAAACATCCATTAAATCCCACTTCTAGATTAATTTGTACATTGTTCGGTAGAAATATGTTCCGGCCGAAGGCCGTTTGTTCCAAAATTACAGGTTCACTATCGTTCGCCAGGGAAACAATTGACACGTAAATAGCACGAAAACTCTTAATATTGACTAATAATTGGGGCGTAATGTCTTAAAATCACCAAATTAACGGGCTGAACGTCTTAAAATCTGAACAATAATGAGGCTAAACATGAGGGAGAAGAGGGAGCAGAAAAACGGATCATCACCCCATACAAATCATGTCATGGAGATATCATGTGTTGGTGTTTATGTAATGTATATATTATGTACGGTACGGTATATACACTTGCACTTATCCCAGTTTTATTTGTTTATTGTATTTTATTTTTGTATTTATATATTTTTATTTATTTGTTTATGGGGGTGTTTATGAGCAGAAGAATAGCCTAATGTTGGATATGATTGACAGCCCACACGGGGAAAATATGACCTGACATTTCACCCCTTTCATCCTCAACACTTTATGATAATATTCTGTTCCAGGCCACGGTCGGCCTAATAAGTCATGTCCCAGCTGTCATTACGTTTGGCTTGCTCTGTGCTGTATCAAGGGGGAAATACTCGGTTTTGTGGGCTATTAATTAATTTATTCATTTATTTTTCATCGCTAGACCTCCATAAAGCTTAAAAAAACACTCCCTAGACCCCCCTTCAAGATATATTTGTACATTTTTCGATAGAAAAATTTCCCGGCCGAGGGCCGGTTCCTCTTACAATTACAGGCTCGCTGTCGCTCGCCAGGAAAAAATCGACACCTAAATGGCACGAAAGGTCTAGAAATTGACAACGTAATGGGGTGAAAGGTATTACAATCGCCAAACTAATATGCTAAACATGAGGGAGAAGGGGGTCCAGAAAAAGCGAGTAGTAGCACTACCCCCTTAATGTCTGTCAGATGTTGAATAGGGTGGGTAAGTGTAGGAACATGTTTGTATATTTCACTCGATATGGAGAAATGAAGCTTAGATATTGTTGACACCAATTATTGATCAACACATACTTGGTGCCTAGACATCACTTATTAGCGAGATTGTACAGTGA
Source organism: Paralithodes platypus (assembly GCA_032716605.1). Classification (NCBI taxonomy): domain Eukaryota; kingdom Metazoa; phylum Arthropoda; class Malacostraca; order Decapoda; family Lithodidae; genus Paralithodes; species Paralithodes platypus. The sequence continues at coordinate 70,148,818 of CM064504.1, read as the reverse complement.
CGCTAATTAATAAGTCCTGTCTTTGCTTTCATTACGTTTGGCTTGCTCTGTGCTGTATTAATGTCTGTCAGATGTTGAATAGGGTGGGTAAGTGTAGGCACAGGCTTATATATTTCACTCGATATGAAGAAATGAAGCTTAGGTACTGCTGATACCAAGTAAGTTTTGATCAATAATTGGTATCAGCAATATTTACACAGGATTTCTTCTTTTTGAGTGAGATACACAAACATGTTCCAACACTTACCCACCCTATTCAACATCTGACAGACATTAATACAGCACAGAGCAAGTGGGGCGGTTTACCTAGGATATTCAAACCTATTGTGCATTTTTTGATAAAAGCACCAATTTTGGCACAGAGGTAGACCAATATATTATGAACAAATTTGGATGTGGAGCCATCGCCCAACTGCCCCCTGGCGGCCGTGGCGGCCATTTCCCAAAATGGCCGCCATGTCGCTTCCGAGGAAGACTTATCCCTAGGTGAATGAGATATACTGAGTAAATGTGCAGGAACAAATTATTGTTTTGAATCTGCAATGTTGTGCAAACATTATGTTGCGTGTTGTTGCTAATGTAGGGTAGCACTTAACAACAAAGAAAGGTGCCCATGTGTTTTTAGAATCTTATCTTATTATCGATTTATTGAATTATTCATAGATTAGCATAACAACCATGACAAACATCTCTCAATTGAACATATCCTAAATCACTTGGATTCTGAGTGCTCCTTTCATACAACTTTGTCATTTTCCATTTCCAGAACAATGTCGAAGAGCTTCAAACTCATTGAGCCTCGTGGTGCAGAAGCAGCTCCGTCTACCTCCGCCCAGCCAGCAACAGAGACAGACTGGTCATTATGCTTCATATGCCAAGAAACGACGCCAGAGTCGCTGACAAGTCCATCCCAGAATACACGCCAAGACAAGGGGGGCAGCTACAGCATTCTCGCTGGACATCTGAGAAGGTTCAATGAGCTGGGATTGCTCCCCAACTCTTTTCTGTTGAGCCAATTAGATGAAGGCAGTGGCGTTGAAGAAGCATTGAGCGCCAACAATGCACGATACCACAAGACCTGCAGGCTGAGGTATAACAAGACCAAGTTAGACAGAGCTGAGAAGAGGCACCTGAAAATAGGCGCCGACGAAGAGGAAGTTGTTGCCCGCAAGCGAACTCGATATCTGTCACGACCATCAAGTACTGAGACGAAACACCAAGAAGTTAAATGCTTCTTCTGCGGAGAAGCTCCTGGTAGTGCTGGTCTTCATGAAGCTGCGACATTCCAACTGGCCTCGCGTGTCAGGTCATGCGCACTGATTCTGGACGACATGGACCTTCTGACGCAACTGAAGGCTGGGGACATGGTTGCACAGGAGGCCAAGTACCACCGAAATTGTCTCCTGAACTTGTACAATCGCGCACGGAAGATTAAGGAAATGGCGGGTAAAGGTACAGACGATGAACACGCAATAGCAGGACTTGCTTTCGCAGAGCTGGTGGTATTTATTGAAGAAACTCACATGGATGACAAGACGTCTCCGGTCTTCAAACTTGCTGACCTGGCGCAGTTATACAAGTCAAGGATGGAACAGCTGGGAGTCCAGCATGAGGGCAGGGTGCACAACTGCACACGACCCGTCTTAAGCAGAGACTGCTTTGTTCACTTTCCTAACATGTGTGCACAGCACCAGGGGCGCGATGTCCTGCTTGCATTCAATGAAGACCTCGGCGATGCCGCCCTGGCAAAGGCTTGTGAACTGGACAGAGACCTTGATGCTGTCCACCTGGCGCGTGCTGCCCAAATTGTGAGATGCCACATCATCGGAGATGCCAAGGTGTTCAACGGATTTCCTGCAGGATGCCAACAGGACTCCGTGCCACCCATGCTGCTTGCCTTGGTCACTATGATCTTGGAAGGTCCCAGTATCAAGCACCAGAGTGAAAGCATAACACCAGCGGCACTGAGCATCGCCCAGCTCCTCAAGTTCAGCAGCGTTATGCACCGACGGGCCGCCACAGGCAGTACGCCTCGCCCAGTCAGGCACACCACCACGCAGGAGACGCCAGTTCCAACCTACATCGGCCTAATGCTACATGCACACACGCGCAAGAGGGAGCTTGTCGACAGGCTGGCACACATGGCGATTTCTATCTCCTATGATCGGGTCCTGTCCCTTTCCACACAGCTGGGGAACAGTGCCTGCCGCCTCTACCACCAGGAGCAAGTAGTCTGCCCTCTCCAGTCAGCAAGTGTACAGTCGGTGGTCAACGTGATGGAAGACTTCGGGAATCCATTTGAAGAGGAGAGTCAAGATCTGCTGGTACTCGACACCAAGAAGATCGTGCCACCTGGAGCTGTAGACGCCCTCCGTCATGCACACGAAGTGGGTCAGCTGAAGTTTGACAACTTCGTCAGAGAACGCCTGGTGGAAAGAACGAAACCCATAGGAGATGCCATCCACAGAAACAAGCTGAAAATCTTCGGTCAGCCTGCTTCAAAACCTCCGGGAAAGGGCAAGCAGCAGATGAAATCCCTGAAGAATGAAGTGGACCTGTTCTCTCGTCTGTATATCGGGTGCCAGAACCGGGATGGGAATCTAGAGGAATTCTTCCAATATGAAAACCAGGCCTGCCCCCCTGCACTATCAGATGGCGGTGGCATCCGGCTGGGTGTCAAGAGTGATCTTCTCGCTTGTCTAGAAGACCTCAGTCAGCCCAAGTCGGAGGTTCCTCCAACCAGCTGCATTGTGCTAGATGGAGCAGTCATCATCCAGATGCTGAAGCCAGCTACAGCAAAAAGCTTCAACGAGTATGCACAGCAGGTCTTTGTGCCCTACATACTCTCAAAACTCAATCAAGCCACACGACTGGACCTGGTGTGGGACCGCTACAATACAGACTCGTTGAAGGGTACAGCAAGAGCCAAGCGCGGAAAAGGGGTGAGAAGACGGGTGGTGGGTGGTGCAACGATCCCCGGGAACTGGGCCAGTTTCCTCAGAGTCGACGAGAACAAGACAGAGCTGTTCAGCTTCCTCTCTGGTGACTCATTCCAGCTTGCAGACAAGGAGCTGGTCATCACTGAAGGAGATGATGTCTTGAGCAAGCCACCGCTCCTAGATACTGCAGCCCTGGCTCCTTGCAACCACGAAGAAAGCGACAGCGCATGATGTTGCATGCCGCCCACGCTGCTCACAATGGCCACAAGAAGATCCTCATCCGCACAGTTGACACTGATGTTGTTGTTCTGGCAGTGGCGCTGGCACGGACCCTGGAGGAGGAAGCCGAACTGTGGGGGTGCTTCGTCACGGGCAAGGCTTTCCGCTTCTTGGCAGCGCATGAGATTGGCGCGGGCTCTGGGCCCTGAGAAAGCACAGGCACTACCGATGTTTCATGCTTTGACGGGCTGCGACACGGTCTCCTGCTTCGCCGGACATGGCAAGAGGACAGCATGGGCAGTGTGGACAGCTCTACCTCAGCTGACCCAGACACTTACTGACCTCTCCACTGCACCGGATCATATTGATGAAGATGCCATGCACACCATCGAGAGGTTCTTCATCCTGCTTTACGACAGAATAAGCACCGTAACCGATATCGACAAGGTACGCCGCAAACTGTTTGCAAAGAAGAGCAATATCCAGCTGATCCCACCGACAAGTGCAGCCCTGAAGCAGCACGTCCGACGAGCAATATACCAGGGCGGACATGTCTGGGGTCAGGCCCTGGTTCTTGCACCAACATTGACATCACCAACCGACTGGGGTTGGATCAAGACCAGCGACATATACGAACCTCTCTGGACAACGCTCCCCAAGGCATCCAAGGTCTGCCGGGAGCTTGTCTCCTGCAAATGCCAGAAGGGCTGCATCAAGAAGTGCAAGTGCAAGAAGGCCAGTCTGGAATGCACACCACTGTGTGCTTGCGATGGGGAGTGCTTTCAGAACTGAACTCGCAAACTTAAGATGAAGATTCTGAACTGTTCCAGACAGTACACAGGTACTGTAAAACAGTGAACTTATCTGCATATTGCATTTAGCAGATTATGTGTTAATTAACATGATAATTAAATGTAGTAGTGTCCATTGACCACAGAAGTATAACATTTGACTTGACCAGGATTGATCTGATGAGAGCAAGCCACCATAATTATCACTATCTGGTTCTGTTATTGTTGTTGTATTATCGAATGGTAATTAGCATAATTGTGTTAATAATTTTGGTTAATTGGCATCTTAATTGGGCGTGGGGCAGTGTCCATGAATAGCTATTGGACAGACAGAGGAAGAAGGTCAGATAACATTTCCAAAACTTAATGAATCTAGCCTATTCACAGGAATGTCAGCATTTGAGCCTGATCATGGGTTTCCTTGTCGCCATTTCATCTGCAATTAGCCTAAATATGTTAATTAATATCAGCAGCATCTCCCAAAATGTGACTAAGAGCTATCTGGCATGTCTTGATTCAAAACATTCAATAAACATTCACTAAAACCTTCAGCAGCAAACTTTATCTAACTTCTGTGAGTCTTTTGGGTGTCTGCTGGCGGCCATTTTGGAAAATGGCCGCCACGGCCGCCAGGGGGCAGTTGGACGATGGCTCCACATCCAAATTTGTTCATAATATATTGGTCTACTTCTGTGCCAAAATTGGTGCTTTTATCAAAAAATGCACAATAGGTTAGCTTACCCGCTGTACCCGCTATACGTAAAGATAATATGGTTTATAGTTCAACTTCTGTCTTTGAAAGTGATAAAATGGCCTAAACAATTACTTTCATTGATTTCATTAGTTAGGTTTATTTGTAAATTAATTGGTGGGTTGGTGAAAACATACATGAATTTACTATTAATTTCTATTGTTCTCTCTCTTATTCATTCGAGTCTTCCAACTAAATTGCTCCGGTTTGACACCCTGATCAGAAGAGTTATCAGATCAGGTAATATGTAGAAGCTCAGCTAGATATTGCAATTACATTTTGGTAAGAAAAGCGGAAAATTATCCTTTTAAGGGGGGATTTTTTCTTTTCTCTCTCTCTCTCTCTCCTATATATATATATATATATATATTTATATATATATATATATATATTTATATATATATTTTTTTTTTTTTTTTTTTTATATATATATATATATTATGTTAGCTTCCTCACTAGACTTCCATCAAACTTTAAAACAAAATACATTACATCCCCTTTCTAGATTTATTTATAATTTTTCGGTAAAAAAATATCCTGGCCAAAGGCCGGTTCTTTCAAAATTACAAACTCACTATCGTTCGATAGGGAAAAAAAATCGACACCTAAATAGAACAAAATGTCTTACTATTGACACACAAATGGGGCGCAAGGTCTTAAAATCGACAAACTAATGGGGCAAACATCTTTTAATCTGAAGACTAATGGGGCTAAACATGATATAGAAAAGGATCTGGAAAATCGACCCATCTCCCCTTAAGGAGGTAGGGTATATTTTTGGTCTACCGTATGCATTTATTTATATACGGTATTTGGTTACCGTATGCATTTATTTATATACGGTATTTGGTTACCGTATGCATTTATTTATATACGGTATTTGGTTACCGTATGCATTTATTTATATACGGTATTTGGTTACCGTATGCATTTATATATATACGGTATTTGGTTACCGTATGCATTTATATATATACGGTATTTGGTTACCGTATGCATTTATATATATACGGTATTTGGTTACCGTATGCATTTTTTAGTTTCCTCGGTAGACCTCCATCAATTTAGTAAAACATACACCACCTAGACCCCCCTTCGAGATACATTTATACCGGTACATAGGCTATTTCGTTAACAAAATGTCTCGGCTGATGGCCGGTTCCTGTTGTTGTTGTTGTTGTTGTTCCCCAAGCTGCCTGGCCGAACAGCCCCAAGGCCCCGAGCAAGGCCAAGGCCACAACCGAGCGCCCCCACAGTACCCTCCCTGCCCACCACAATAAAGCCTGGGTGACCGAAGCCACTCCATGGCGGGGAGCTGAGGAGGGTGGGGAAACGCCCGGGAAACCAAAGCCCCACCCAGGGCCCCGTGACCCCTCAGCAATCATGAAGAGAAAGTTGAGGGGCAAAGGAAAAATGTGACGCTTTGGCTGCCAATCTTGGTAGATTGGGAGGTCAATCCACGGAAGAGACGCCGTTACTTGAGATTTAGAAAATATATAAGTAAAAGGAACAGTCAGAGTAAGCTATGGGTATGGCAGAGATCGCTCAGTTCTCACTCTGATAGACCAGCCCATCACCACTGGCCGGTTCCTGTTAAAACTACAGGCTCGCAATCGCTCGCCTGGAAAAATAATAGACACCTAAATAGAACGAAAGGTCCTAATATTGACAACAAAATGGGGTTAAAGGTTTAAATATCACCAAACTAATGGAACGAACATCTTAAAATTTCAAAATCAATGGGGCTAATCATGAGGGAGAAGGAAGTCCAGATAGAGCTATTACCTCCCCCTCAAGTCACTCGTATATTCCCTGCTCAATGTTTGTTTTAGTGCAGACTGGACCATATATCTCTACGCCCCACTCCACACATACCCATACCGGTACCGGGTACTCCTCAAACAGCTCATCTCCATCACATCCAACCTTCTTTTCTTGTATATTTATACCCCATGTCTCAGCCCCATACATCACTGTTGGTACAGTCGTCAGGATTAATTTGTTTCAGTTCCTTGGACTAAGGCGTTAGTAGCACTGCACGGTGGAGAGGTATCCCCTCCACCTCCTCTCCTTGTTTTTCCTATACCCCCACCTAAACCCTCCCATTTGCTCTCCGACCCCAGAACTACACCCACCCTCCCTTCTCTGGCTCACACCCAGTTAGGGGCTACTTCTGGACCTCACCAATTGCATGTACCGAACACCTAATGAAGAATGCAATGTATCATAGGCAGAGTCAAGTATTAGCTTTACTAAATTTGAAAGAAAAAGATAGAGAGAGAGATAGAGAGGGAGAGAGAGAGAGAGAGAAAGCGGGGGGGAGGGGTGTTCGCCGAAACCTTACATATAATTCGAGTGATTCCGACCGGTACATTTACCATTGACCCCTGAAAGGTTCATACCGATGTACTGATGGTTAAGTACTGTATCATACTCTAATATAGCTGCCAAACTAACCCACGTGAAGTTGTATTTCATTTTCATCGTTGTAATGGCTCAGTCTGGGCTACGTAACAAGCTTGAGACAACGAGGACCGTCTGTGTCAATTCCACCATGAGTCTATCCCATCAATGAACACACAAAGTAAACCATTCAAGTATTGTGAATTATTTCTTTTTATCTATCTATCTATCTATTGCCTGACGCCGTGATCCCCGAAGGGGTGGCCACGAACGAACCGCCCCCATGCATCTCTGTCCCCAGTCAGTCGACGCCCCTCCCCCCAACCAGCACCACCTTCGTTCATGTACTTCCTCACTCCATCCTTCCACCTCATATTCGGTCTACCTCTCCCCCTCTGTCCCTCCACCTCGCTCTCATACACCCTCTTAGTCATTCTCTCGCTTTCCATACGTTCCATTTCTTTTTATACCATTACTAAATACTAATATCACTACTTATTAGCACCGTAAACAAGAACAAAACATTTGCTCAATCATATTCACCACAAATACCTCTGCTTCCAGACAGTTCAGGACTCATTAAGTGTAAACAGCCAATTTGCCAATAAATGCTATGAATTATTGCCGACAATGTGCCCAGTGAGTCGGCCATGTAACTTCATTATGCTAACTCAACACTCATCCTCTTAACGGAACTATCTACCCAATCATTAGGCCATATTGTTTGCCTAATTGGCCATAATGTAAACCTACTGTATATAAACGGGACACGAACTACCCTCGGGCAAGGTTTTCGAAAAGAGGCTCCAGGCTTGAAAATATTACTTGACATAAACAGGCTTAATAACCCTGAAGGGTTGATAACCAATATATATATATTTTTTTTTTTTTTTTCTATATTCCAACTACTCCCTCTCGGGCATAGGCTGAGATATTTCATATACTGAAATATACAGTATATGCCCTATTTTAATTAACTACCCCTCGGGTACTCTTACGCTCATCAATCCATTAGGGAGGGTCTTATTTTATTCCCATGTCCTCAACACTCAAACTCACCCATACATTAGGGAAGGACTTATTCATTTTGTCACCTTACCCTTAACACCTTGCCATAAGACTACTCTATTTGATCAGGTATCTTGTTTTGTAACCAAGTTAAGGAGGGCGTTCACTTTGGCTATGTAGCAATATGGGTTGAAACATAGCAAATTGCGTTAAATACTCCCTGAGTAATGGCAAGACGTAGGGTATCTACTCCACATAATACTATTGAAAGCTTCACGCCTATTCAAGATAATTGGAATTCACACCTGTTAAGAATTATCATTAAATAACTATATAACGCCCATTTATTAAATACCAGATTAACACAAGTTATAATATTGAACTGATCAATAATTCTTCTACTACAATACCACTCTGTATAACAGTTTCGTGTATAACCAAATAATCTCATTATACCTTATATATAATTATACAAGTGTGTATTTCTACCCCTCATATCTGGTAATTATACCCATATCATTATACACTTAACCCTACTAGTAACGGTAGTAATTAGCAGCTTCAGGTTAGGCTTTGTTTAGTTCACAGGTTTATTGTGCAGATGGTGGACGAGAGATGTGTGAAATACTTCATTCCTTCATTAGGTGTTCAGAATAAATGTAATCGGTGAGGTCCCAGAAGTAGCTCCTAGCTAGGTGAGAGCGAAGAAGGGAGGGTGGGTGTAGTTCTGGGGTCGGAGAGAATATGGGAGGGTTTAGGTGGGGGTATGGGAACAACAAGGAGAGGAGGTGGAGGGGATACCTCTCCACCGTGCAGTGCTACTAACAGTGAAAATGAAACGAATTAATCCTGACGACTGTACAATTATCCCTTGCTACATTGCAGTTAGCTTTCATTCCGAGATTTTTCACCTTCGACATACCTAGCCTACTTCCCATTGCTCCGAAAACTTTCCTTCCTTCACATACTCTGTCTTACCTCCAGTCCCACACCTGTGTCCCTGTGTATCAATCCTCCTAGATATTCAATATATTCCACTTGTTCCAGCATTTCCCCATCAAGTCGTACATTTACATTCACCCTACGAGCATCTCTATTACACACCATCACTTTACTTTTATTGACTTTCACCCTCAGGCCTCAGCTTCCTCCTCCCACACAGCACACCAACCTCTTTTACCACTCGCTGCAGCTTCTCCTCAGAATCCGCTACCAATTAAATAAAACATCAACCAATGAATTAACCCTTCCCCCTTAACCCTTTGAGTACCAGCGTCGTGTGGTATGTCTTCTTCTAGGTGTATTTAGACGATATTACGCAGCTTAGGAAGGATCTGTGGCAGTCAAAAGGGTTGGTTGAGATAGTTTGAAACCGTATAATTGCTAGAGGTCCTTCCTAAGCTGAATAAAATCGTCTAATAGTTGCCAGAATATGATGAAAAGGACGTCCCTGGAGCTGAATGGGTTAACTCAGGTATACAGGTATGTAGAGTAGACCTACCAGTATTCGGAACAATAATCCGCAATAACTTGAAGGCCATCAAGATAATAAAAGCCTTTTATCTGACAAAATTTGCCTTTGACTTTTTTTCATATCTTTAACAATAGAATATAATGCAGTTCGTATTGTTTATATTGATTTAAAAAATAATTATAATTTCCTTCGCATACAACTCTTTGATCATATTGGGAAGTTCTTAGCTTGCTCCCTAGACCTCCATAAAGTATAACAAATATTCCCCCAAGACCACCATTCGATATAAATGTGCAGTTTTCTTCGGTAGAAAGATGTGTTTTCCTAAATTACTGGCTTGCTATTGTTCGCCAGGAAAAAATCAACACCTAAATGGCACAAAAGGTCTTAAAATTGACATAAATGGAGCGAAAGGTCTTAAAATCGCCAAACTAATGGGACTAAGTACGAGGGAGAAGCAGGGTCCAGAAAATATAAAAAGCCCCTAAATTAAAATCTCCCCATAAAGCCTCCCTTCAGCCAGGCACGTTCTCCGATGGCTGAAGGACTGGTGTCATGATTATCCCATTTTGTTTTGAATTTTTAAGAAGTTTGCTCCATTAGTTTGTTAATTTTAAGACCTTTGGTGCCATTAAAGGTGTTACTTTTTCCTGGCGAGCGATAGTGAGCCTGTAATCTTGGAGGAACCATCATTTGGCCGGGACATATTTCTACCCAAAAAATTTACAAATTTATCTCGAAAGGGGATTTTCAGAATATTTGTATTAAGCTTGATGGAGGTCTGGGGAGGAAATTAAAACAAAAATATAAGCTATACATAAATAAATAAACAAATAAATTAAACCTGCCCCCTTAACAATATTATACAACTGCCATCGGATACACACCAGATTCAAAGTGATTTAGATCAATTATCTAATGGTTTCCGGATCTGGTAAATACATGTTAATATAGATATATACAAGGTGCTCCATATATGTGGCCCAAAAATAAAGGTAAACTACTCAATGAATACGGTAACAGTAAACTCGAGTGTTATATAAAAAATAATGCGCGGATTTTCGATGCGAGAATCCTAGGTTCGAGTCCTTGGAGGGCCACATGTATTTGTTGATTTCATTAATTGAGCTTAGAGGTGAAGTTGGTTGGTGGAAAAAACATTAATAACTGATTAAGAGCTTTAGAGGGTTAACTATGTCAAGTGATCTAAGTAAGATCCACCCAATAATGTACCAATGAAACTAAACAAGCCAACAAATTACCTTCTATTATTGATTTCATTCGGGGATGTTTTGAGTATAGCCTGCATCCAAAATGATTATATCAACTGTAGACAATAATTGTGTTGGTTTGCTGTTAACTAAAATAGTGTTCAGTATTGATGTTATCCGGTTTAAACACATATACCGTACACTATTAAGGAGAGGTTTTTAGTTGATTCCCTAGATTTCCATCAAGCTTAAAATTACTCCCCCTAGACCCCCTTTCAAGATAAATTTGTACATTTTTCGGTAGAAAAATGTCTCGGCTGAGAGCCGGTTCCTCTTATATTACAGGCTCGCTATCGCTCGCCACGATAAAATCGAGACCTACATGGCACGAAAGGTCTTAAAATTGACAGAAATGGGTCGAAACTTCTTAAAATCGTCAAAATAATGGGGCGAACGTCTTAAAATTAGAAAAGCAATGGGGCTAAACATGAGGGAGAAAGGGGTCCAGAAAAAACCCCTCAAGTCGATATCTCCCCTTTAACTATAGAATGTGCAGCGGAGTTAACTGAGCTAATTCACAGAATAATAAATATGCCACACAAGGATGGCTTGTTCTGTATGGATGTATCTAGCTTAAAAAGTGCGGAATAAGAGGAAATCATCATAGCCCTTGTTACTGTAAATGCTAATAACTAACCGGTACCGTACTTCACAATAGATACACTACATCAGACATAGCGGGATTTAGAACTACTAGATCAACTTTTCTTTCACAGGAGACAACCTTGTTTTGTTTTGTTTTCAACCGCGTGGTGAACTTATGATGATGATGTCAACTCTCGCACAGTTTACCCTAGCAAAAGTCACCTACACAAAATATATCTCGCCTTGAATTACCAACTGATCGCATTTAAGGGGAGGTTTTTAGTGTGCTCCCTATACCTCGTTGTTTACACTATTCACGTTGTTTTGCACTGTAAGCGACCTGGGCCCTTTTACTGTCGATATCCCGCAGTTCTGCACCAATAACTCTTAATTACAAGCTATATGGCGTACTTTCTTTAGCTGACACACAGTACAGTCATTGCACATTGATGCTCATTATATTTTAAAGTCACCTATGATAATAAATACCGTATATTTATTCTACAGTAGTCTATTATGGAAGAAGTGTTTTTTTTTGCATTTTTTGTTATGATATTTATCATCCTTATAATTTTGTTTTTAGTCAATTCCCACGAGTACCATATTTTATAAGCACTTAGTGTAGTCATCTAGTGTATAGTAAAAGTATGTATAATCGTAAGAAATCGTGATAAACTTTGTATATCCTAGGGTGTTGGGTACTGGTTATTGTTGGATGTCGACAGTCGTAGCTCTGGCGCTAGTTTAGAAGCGTCCCCCAGAGGTCTTAATATCGCCAAAATATTGGGCTAATGTCTTAAAATATCAACACTTATGGGGCTAAACACGAAGGAGAAGGGGGTTCAGATAAAAAACCTTAAGTGGGAATCTCCTCTTAAATAATGCTCTTAATTATGTTTACCGGTACCACAGGTACACTCCAAAGTACAAGTTGTGGCTGAATATTATGAACCCTACACCAGTAAAACGAAACTCCGGAACGTAAATATTGGTTACGTAATCAGTGTGTTGAACAAACGCAGAATCCATTATTTGTAGTTCTTATCATTGTGCATATGAAATGAAAATCATGGTTTATAGTTTAAACTATGGCTTTGGAAGTGATATACGGTAATAGCCAGAACAATGTTATTTCGTGCATTTCTTATCACATTCATTCAAGCCTTCAACCGGAATTGTTTAGGTTTGGCACCCGGTTAACATAAGTAACCCCTTCAATACCGGTGACGTCCTTTCATCATAATCTGACTACTATTAGACAATTTGATTTAGCTTAGGAAGAAGGTCTACCCACTAAAAGGCTACAATCTCAATTGGTGGATCACATATATACTTTAATTGATATCACTGGGGGTGTTTGGTGAAATTAATTAAATATATAATTATTAATCCTCTTAGCTGCCACATAACCTTCATAAAATCGTCTACAGTAAATGTAGCTGATCAAATAATAAAGACGTCGCCATTACCGTACTGTATGGGTCAATGAGGTGTTATTGTATTCGGGATAGCTTTGAAAAACTAAGGCCACGATAGACAGTATTACCTAGAGTGTACAGAACAGTCAACGGTGTAAATCCTTACCCTATTACCCTATAATTATGATTTCTCGAACTGCAAAATGAACCTCCGAAATGTATATATTATGTAAACAATTAATGAAAAGATTCGTTTTTGTTCGCGATAGCTTCGAAACTTAGGCCCGAACTTAAGTCGTTGAGTGTTAAGTCGTGGTACAGTACTAGGTTAGGTTAGGTTAGGTAATCGGGGGTATTAAGTGTTGTCATAAATTCCAGTGGTTGCTTATCTTTATAGTTATTGGGGTACCGTAAGTGCTTATTCCTCAGAGTATTAGTCAGTGTCCGAAACTTTGTGAAATATCTGACAACACTTATTAACCGTGACCGTACACTCGGCCGCAATTCCGCGTGGGCCACCTAGTCATAGGGTTTGGGTAAATCCGTTGTGTAGTTTGTTAGCTCTGAATATAGTAAGATCTCATACTCCCCTCCTTGAATCAATCGAAGATTTTGCCCCATAGATGGCGCAGCTTGATGGGAAGGGAGGGAGCTTGTCGTAGTGTTAAAAGGGGGACGTTCTATAACATACAGTGACGAATGTTAAACTTATTTACTTCTACTTGTTCATACAATAATGTTCCCGAAACTAATTCGTAATGAACAGTAGATTCCCTCTTTCAGTAACTGAAACGTCTCTCTCTCTCTCTCTCTCTCTCTCTCTCTCTCTCTCTCTCTCTCTCTCTCTAGGTTATAAGAGGTATACAGAATGTTGAAAGTAACACTATTATATATATCCATTTACAGATTTAATGAATCACATCATGAAATTTATTCAGCAATATGATGAGAACTTGAGAAGAATATATTTTGAAGTAGCACCACGAAGTAACATTATACTGACGCGGCCATGTATAATTATCCACCTTCCTCTCCCTCTCCGAGCTCGGACTTTTTTCTATCCTCTAGTCTATTTTTTCCCAGCTGAGGGTAAATTGCCATGTTTCTATCTTTGTTACTCGGCTATAAGGTAGATTTTGTAGCGAAAGATGATGTTTATTCTGAAAACTTGGCATTAATATGACACACAGCCATAGTAATTTCATATATTTCCATTAAGTATCGAGACATCAGCTAATAAGAGATTCAATTTACGATCAGCTGGAATAAAATAGAGTATAGTTGTCACCAAGGGATGGAGGGAGGTAAGGGTGGCGAGGTGACTAACAAGGTGGGTGGAGGTGGAGGAGTTGTGGTGGGATTGTTTAGACTGGTGGATGAATGTATAATAACTAAATTTAGGATATTTCAGTGTGTGTGTGTGTGCGTGCGTGTGTGTGCTTAAAGGGCGATCGGGACACGAATGCATAGAGGTTTTGTGTTCGTGGACGGGTGGAAAATTATAAAGCTAAATTTATTTATGTACTATATATTGTATCTTTGTTTATACTGGCATGGCCTTACTTACTCTTTACTTTGTATTAGTTTTGCACACATTTTCAGCATATTTCACTAATTGGCTTAAATATAGTTATGTTTATATGAATGATGCATTAGGATCCCTTTGGACGATCCCCTGTTCGCTTGTTTATGCTTCCTCTTACAACTTCGGTTAATCATTGCACACAAATCTTGATGTCATATCATATTTCGTGAACTCGCTAATCTGATTTATCTATCTATCTATCTATCTATCTATCTATCTATCTATCTATCTATCTATCTATATATCCATCTATTGCCAGACAACCTTATCTCCCGAGAGGAGGTGGACGTGAAAGTATCACCTTCATAAGCTTCTATATGCCGAGGTAACTCATTCGATTATCTAGCTTTTTTTCAATTAATTTCAAAATAAATGTGTAGCTTGATCATATAAGATTATTGCGCAATGCAATATAACAATGACAAATATTAATTGTCCTGTTGATAAACATTATGTTTGCGGTAATATGAACAATTGATAAAGGTATACTCAATTAACTTCAGTAATTATATTTATTTAATTGATATTTATTAGACAGTCATAGTAAAGTAAATAGATCAAGGGAATAATGTGTTGGGGAAAAAGTGGATTGCAATTCTCGAGGGTAATTTACTCTAGGTAAAAATTTCCCCCTGTATCACATTATCTTATATTATCAGACTTGGCAATATGTAACAAACCACATGCAAAGAGTATAACATATCAGTATAAATAATAATATGTGTGGAATAATATTATCTGTGTATACCCTGGTCTATTTGTGATATCTAATAACCTGAGTTTACATGTAGTTACTCATAGTCTCACTGTTACCAAGGTAATGCACAAATTATTTATCAATACCATATTTACTACATAAATCGATTAACACAGTGCAACTTCTCGCTCTCTCTCTCTCTCTCTCTCTCTCTCTCTCTCTCTCTCTCTCTCTGAGAAACCAGACTTGGCTCTACCGTGATACCAACAGATTTTTCATATACTTTAGTAATTATTTTATTTATTGTTTCTAGGT
The DNA here is from genome assembly GCA_032716605.1 of Paralithodes platypus. Classification (NCBI taxonomy): domain Eukaryota; kingdom Metazoa; phylum Arthropoda; class Malacostraca; order Decapoda; family Lithodidae; genus Paralithodes; species Paralithodes platypus. Next base: position 70,133,362 of record CM064504.1, on the reverse strand, counting down.
TAGCACACATCAATTATTAGCATTCGTCTATAGAGCAAGTTAATCAGAAAGAATTATATTGGTATACTATAGCTGAATAGTTAAGGTCATAGAATTTACCCTGATAAATGTTGGTAAGCCTGTCGAGTAGGAAGTGTGTATTTTCAGCAGAAATTTTGGTAAGGAGCTCTTTATGAAGATCCATACTAATTTCAACCTAATGTCAGAGAGCAATAAAGGTGAAACGAGACTCAAACTATCCATTTGGGGGAGGGAAGGGGTAGTTTACCTTGATGCACAGGAAAATCGACTTTAAATCGCCATAAACAGAGAGGAATTTTGTATCTAAGTTTAAACACTGTTGCCAGCTACTCTAAATATACTGATATTCCTGAGGGAAATGCTTTATCAACAAATTTGCCTTGATGTAAATTAATTGTTAAATATATAAATCAGACATGTCATACCTCTACCATTTGGCTTAATGTATCAATGTGATCATATGTAATGTTTTCTTTCTGGCCACAGGTAATTTAGAATCTTGATAATGATATTACCAATCTTAATGAATCCTGATCAATGTAATCAATAGCCCACCGACTCAGTATTAACTGTGACTCTCATGCTTGAGGTAAGTCATCCACAGATCGACATATTTTGACACTACAAAGGTAACTCATCTAAATAATAATAGTTTACTACTTCTGTTAATCTAATTTGTCGCTAGTTTGTAGTTTGCTAACGAAAAGTGTATGTTATATATTATATAGTATGACCTGTACTATTATTGTATTCATACCAATAAAGTGGGTGGAGAGAGAGAGAGAGAGAGAGAGAGAGAGAGAGAGAGAGAGAGAGAGAGAGAGAGAGAGAGAGAGAGAGAGAGAGAGACGTTTCAGTTACTGAAAGAGGGAATCTACTGTTCATTACGAATTAGTTTCGGGAACATTATTGTATGAACAAGTAGAAGTAAATAAGTTTACCATTCGTCACTGTATGTTATAGAACGTCACCTCCTCCCATTGTGTCCTACCCTTTTAACACTACGACAAGCTCCCTCCCTTCCCATCAAGCTGCGCCATCTATGGGGCAAAATCTTCGATTGATTCAGGGAGGGGAGTGTGAGATCTTACTATATTCAGAGCGAACAAACTACACAACGGATTTACCCAAACCCTACGACTAGGTGGCCCACGCGGAATTGCGGCCAAGTGTACATTACCGAACGATACACATGGAACACTGAGCCTTATAACTAACGAAGCCCAATCATGTAGCTCAAAACACAACGTCTCTACGTCTGTATAATTCTTGTCAAGTAAATTAAAACAAAAAATAAATAAAAAAAAAAAGTGTACCACAAATTTCTGAGCGCGACTGTACCTGGCCCCCTTTCCTTACCGAGCCCTTCACCAAGTGGCTAATGTGGATCAATAAAACTTACTAATTGTTCTGCTTTGAATTCGTTTGCAATCTTTTGTCATTTGCGAGATAAATGCATCTAAGAAAACGCATAGGCTGAACGTACTATACAGTTGGCCACATAGTTATGTTCCTCGTCGTGATCTTATACATAGAAATATAATGCAGATGATTGACTTACGAGTGTAGTTTCTTATGCAGTGGTTAACTCATCTGATTAGTCAACTGATAATTAAAATAAACCACATTCGCCATTCATTCATACTATTATACTAACCTATCCATGCATAAGATTATGACGAGGAACAGAATTTGTGTGGGCAACTGTACACCAAGGCATAAATCCTGGCCCAATATGAATCCTCGAACAGCAAAACGAACCTATGAAGGATGAGAGGATTCGATACAATCCATAATAGCTTCGAAGAATTTCCCTTTGAATATTGTGACGCATTTTGACAGTACATTCTGGCTATCATTGGACGAATGTATACACCCCTGCTCTCTGTAACTCTCCAACTCAAGAGTGCAACGATACTCCCAATCTTTCTCCTATTCAACAGCTGAGCTCTGGAACTCTCTCCCTGAATCCATATTTCCCTTATCCTGTGACTTAAATTGCTTCAAACTATGTGTGTCCCGACATTTTGGCTCGAACATTCCTTGATTTAGGCCCTTTCACTTTTTCAACTCTGGGGGAGGCACTCGTCACAGGCAGTTATGCCTTTTGTCTACTTCATCCACATATACAAAACAAAACAAAAATTTAAGAAGGACCTGTGAGAATTATAAAGGTAAAGACATAGACTACATGTGGTAGATCTTGAATTGACAACAGTTTAAGAAGGACCTGTGAGAATTATAAAGGTAAAGACAGACTACATGTGGTAGATCTTGAATTGACACGAACATGGAACTTTGCAATAAGGGAATCAAAATCGGAAAAAGACCCCTAAAGTTTGAATCTCGAAATCGCAAAGATATGATATTATTGCGGTTTCGAGGTTCAAACTTGGGGGTTCGTTCTCCGATTTTGGGTCCCTTATTGCAAAGTTCCATTTCCGTGGCACATCCAAATATACTGTAGTCTATGGTAAAGACTATCTCAATTAAGGGGAGTTTTTAGTTTGGTCTCTAGATATCCATCAAGCTTAAGATTACACCCGTTTGAGCCCCTTCCAAGATAAATTTGTACATTTTTCGGTAGAAAAATTTCCCGGCTGAAAGCCGGTTCCTCTTAAATTACAGGCTCGCTATCGCTCGCCAGGATAAAATCGACACAAATAGCACCAAAGGTCTTAAAATTGACGGAAATGGGGCGAAAGTTCTTAAAATCGCCAAACTAATGGGGCGACTGTCTTAAAATCTCAAAAGCAATGGGGCTAAACATGAGGGAGAAAGGGGTCCAGAAAAAAATCCCTCAAGTCGATATCTCCCCTTAACCCTCTGACTTCCATAATTATACCCTTCCTAATCTTAATATAATCGTCTAATAATAACTGGAAAACAAACGAAATGCGTATTGGATCTTGAAAGGGTTAAGACCACGATGTATGTTCTAGAATGTAAAGTCTTCTACAATGAAAGATGGGACAGGGACGGTAGGCTACACATTATAATAGATGGGACAGGGACGGTAGGCTACACATTATAAAGATGGGACAGGGACGGTAGGCTACACATTATAAAGATGGGACAGGGACGGTAGGCTACACATTATAATAGATGGGACAGGGACGGTAGGCTACACATTATAAAGATGGGACAGGGACGGTAGGCTACACATTATAAAGATGGGACAGGGACGGTAGGCTACACATAATAGATGGGACAGGGACGGTAGGCTACACATTATAATAGATGGGACAGGGACGGTAGGCTACACATTATAAAGATGGGACAGGGACGGTAGGCTACACATTATAAAGATGGGACAGGGACGGTAGGCTACACATTATAATAGATGGGACAGGGACGGTAGGCTACACATTATAATAGATGGGACAGGGACGGTAGGCTACACATTATAATAGATGGGACAGGGACGGTAGGCTACACATTATAATAGATGGGACAGGGACGGTAGGCTACACATAATAGATGGGACAGGGACGGTAGGCTACACATTATAATAGATGGGACAGGGACGGTAGGCTACACATTATAAAGATGGGACAGGGACGGTAGGCTACACATTATAATAGATGGGACAGGGACGGTAGGCTACACATTATAATAGATGGGACAGGGACGGTAGGCTACACATTATAATAGATGGGACAGGGACGGTAGGCTACACATTATAAAGATGGGACAGGGACGGTAGGCTACACATTATAATAGATGGGACAGGGACGGTAGGCTACACATTATAATAGATGGGACAGGGACGGTAGGCTACACATTATAATAGATGGGACAGGGACGGTAGGCTACACATTATAATAGATGGGACAGGGACGGTAGGCTACACATTATAATAGATGGGACAGGGACGGTAGGCTACACATTATAATAGATGGGACAGGGACGGTAGGCTACACATTATAATAGATGGGACAGGGACGGTAGGCTACACATTATAATAGATGGGACAGGGACGGTAGGCTACACATTATAATAGATGGGACAGGGACGGTAGGCTACACATTATAATAGATGGGACAGGGACGGTAGGCTACACATTATAATAGATGGGACAGGGACGGTAGGCTACACATTATAATAGATGGGACAGGGACGGTAGGCTACACATTATAATAGATGGGACAGGGACGGTAGGCTACACATTATAATAGATGGGACAGGGACGGTAGGCTACACATTATAATAGATGGGACAGGGACGGTAGGCTACACATTATAATAGATGGGACAGGGACGGTAGGCTACACATTATAATAGATGGGACAGGGACGGTAGGCTACACATTATAATAGATGGGACAGGGACGGTAGGCTACACATTATAATAGATGGGACAGGGACGGTAGGCTACACATTATAATAGATGGGACAGGGACGGTAGGCTACACATTATAATAGATGGGACAGGGACGGTAGGCTACACATTATAATAGATGGGACAGGGACGGTAGGCTACACATTATATGGGACAGGGACGGTAGGCTACACATTATAATAGATGGGACAGGGACGGTAGGTACACATTATAATAGATGGGACAGGGACGGTAGGCTACACATTATAATAGATGGGACAGGGACGGTAGGCTACACATTATAATAGATGGGACAGGGACGGTAGGCTACACATTATAATAGATGGGACAGGGACGGTAGGCTACACATTATAATAGATGGGACAGGGACGGTAGGCTACACATTATAATAGATGGGACAGGGACGGTAGGTAGGCTACACATTATAATAGATGGGACAGGGACGGTAGGCTACACATTATAATAGATGGGACAGGGACGGTAGGCTACACATTATAATAGATGGGACAGGGACGGTAGGCTACACATTATAATAGATGGGACAGGGACGGTAGGCTACACATTATAATAGATGGGACAGGGACGGTAGGCTACACATTATAATAGATGGGACAGGGACGGTAGGCTACACATTATAATAGATGGGACAGGGACGGTAGGCTACACATAATAGATGGGACAGGGACGGTAGGCTACACATTATAATAGATGGGACAGGGACGGTAGGCTACACATTATAATAGATGGGACAGGGACGGTAGGCTACACATTATAATAGATGGGACAGGGACGGTAGGCTACACATTATAATAGATGGGACAGGGACGGTAGGCTACACATTATAATAGATGGGACAGGGACGGTAGGCTACACATTATAATAGATGGGACAGGGACGGTAGGCTACACATTATAATAGATGGGACAGGGACGGTAGGCTACACATTATAAAGATGGGACAGGGACGGTAGGCTACACATTATAATAGATGGGACAGGGACGGTAGGCTACACATTATAAAGATGGGACAGGGACGGTAGGCTACACATTATAATAGATGGGACAGGGACGGTAGGCTACACATTATAATAGATGGGACAGGGACGGTAGGCTACACATTATAAAGATGGGACAGGGACGGTAGGCTACACATTATATAGATGGGACAGGGACGGTAGGCTACACATTATAATAGATGGGACAGGGACGGTAGGCTACACATTATAATAGATGGGACAGGGACGGTAGGCTACACATTATAATAGATGGGACAGGGACGGTAGGCTACACATTATAAAAGATGGGACAGGGACGGTAGGCTACACATTATAATAGATGGGACAGGGACGGTAGGCTACACATTATAATAGATGGGACAGGGACGGTAGGCTACACATTATAATAGATGGGACAGGGACGGTAGGCTACACATTATAATAGATGGGACAGGGACGGTAGGCTACACATTATAATAGATGGGACAGGGACGGTAGGCTACACATTATAATAGATGGGACAGGGACGGTAGGCTACACATTATAATAGATGGGACAGGGACGGTAGGCTACACATTATAATAGATGGGACAGGGACGGTAGGCTACACATTATAAAGCTGGGACAGGGACGGTAGGCTACACATTATAATAGATGGGACAGGGACGGTAGGCTACACATTATAATAGATGGGACAGGGACGGTAGGCTACACATTATAAAGCTGGGACAGGGACGGTAGGCTACACATTATAAAGCTGGGACAGGGACGGTAGGCTACACATTATAAAGATGGGACAGGGACGGTAGGCTACACATTATAATAGATGGGACAGGGACGGTAGGCTACACATTATAATAGATGGGACAGGGACGGTAGGCTACACATTATAATAGATGGGACAGGGACGGTAGGCTACACATTATAATAGATGGGACAGGGACGGTAGGCTACACATTATAATAGATGGGACAGGGACGGTAGGCTACACATTATAATAGATGGGACAGGGACGGTAGGCTACACATTATAAAGATGGGACAGGGACGGTAGGCTACACATTATAATAGATGGGACAGGGACGGTAGGCTACACATTATAATAGGATTTACTGTGACACGACGATGACAAATTTGGACTCCTTCTCTTTAACCCTTTCTGTACCGGTGCCGTCTGGCTACTATTAGATAATATTATTCAGTTTAAAAATGGCCTCTAACATTTAAAAGGCTACAGACAATCTCATTTAATCCTTTGAGCTAATACAGATCCTTCCTAAGCTGACTAAAATCGTCTGAGTATCCAGAATATGATGCAAAAGATGTTGCCGGTAACGAAGTGGTTAACCCCTTCAATACGATGATGTAATTTTCGACAACTTTTGGTTAAGTTATAGACTGCAGAACCGTTGATTCTTATAAACATCTTGCCTCAAACCCGCGACTGACTGCGTTTGTAAATTAATAACATTATTTTTCCCCCCTCTGATCCATCAAGGATTATTGCGTTTACAAATTAGGCCTACTAAGATGTTACACTGTGTTATGTTACTAACCCAATTGTCCCCTACTAACATCTCCTAATCCTGCCACGGACATTAGTTCCAGGGCAGTTCTATCTTTCCCAATTTTCCCTTACCCACTCTAAACCATTTGTTGGACACTTGACCCACAAGTGTTTTGGAGGACAAGCAGCCTAGAGGGATCGCTAGAACTGTTGTTGCTTGATTTCCTTTGTACTGTGCTTCTTTGTTACCGGTACCATTGGACTACCGGTATTACCATCACCTTATAACAACCCTCTAGGTTTCAAAGTGGTAAATACGATTTCAATAAACCCACTGAATAACGAAGGTCCTTCTTAAGCTGCATAATATCGTCTAGGTTTAGCCAGAATAAAAAGTAAAGCGGAGTCATCGTGCTGAAGGGGTTAAAATGCATGTTCGAGTCATTTATTTACCTCCGTCAATGTTCAGTCTTAACCCGTTCTATACCGGTGACGTCTCCTGAATATTAAGGGGAGATTTCCACCTGGAGGATTTTTTTCTGAACCTCTTTCTCCCTCATGTTTAGCCCCATTGCTTGTGAGATTTAAAGACGCTTGCCCCATTAGTTTGGCGATTTTAAGAACCCTCGCCCCATATCTGTCAATTTTAAGACCATTCGTGCCATTTAGGTATCGATTTTTTCCTGGCGAGCGATAGCGAGCCTGTAATTTAAGGGGAACCGGCCTTTGGCCGGGACATTTTTCTACCGAAAAATTTACAAATTTATCTTGAAAGGGGGTCAAGGGGGAGTAATTTTAAGCTTGATGGAAGTCTAGGGAATCAACTAAAAACCTGCCCTTAAGCTAGCTATATTTAGACAATGTTATGCAGCTTAAGAAGGATCTGTGGTAGTAATAAGAGTTAAGGGAGATAGTTCAAAGCCTGTTGATTGCTGGAGGCCCTCTTCAAACTGGATAAAATCGTCTAATAGTAGCCAGAATAAAGTCAAAAGGACGATACCGGTACAAAAGGGGTTAAGGGGAACTTTGGTTTTACTGGACCCCCTTCTCCCTCATGTTTAGCCCCATTAGTTTGGCAATTTTAAGACCTTTTGTGCCATTTAGGATGTGTTTTTTCCTAGCGAGTGATAGCGAGCCTGTAATTTATGATACCGGTGCCAAAAACTTACAATTCTATCCCAAAGGGTATTTTATAAAGTTGATGAAGGTCTTGGGAGGAAACTAAAAAAAATATACTAAATAGGTCCACGTCGGCCTAACATCAACAAGTCCAAGTTGACTATAGGTCCACGTGGCCGTGTTAACTCCCGAGACCCGTAGCTCAACGCACAGATCGGAAATTATAAAAAGGGCTGCATTACGGCCTAGAGGATACGTCAGAGTATAATTATGCATGAGGATAATCATTAAATTTGGCTAAGCAATAACCGAGCAATAGCAATTTTCATGAGGCGTCGCCCTAACAAGAACAACAACAACAACAACATGAGTGGCTACTACAGGTCCTTCACTTCACGCGTGGACCTAATAAATAAATAAACAAGTAAATGATCAAATATATACCAGTACTAATGAATACAAACCTGCCAGTAATTATGATGTTCCTTCCAACAACCAACTCTACTCCTAAAATCGATTAATGCATCGACAAACACATATGGCAGTCCGTGGATTCGAACCCAGGACGCTCACACCGAAAATCAACACCTTATGCATCGCACCACGAAGACAGTTAAGGGGGGTGACCTGTTTTTGTTGTCCTTTTCTATCTTTCTCTGGCTTGTATCCATTTGGCCCCATTCAGCCTACTGTTTTAAGACGTGTATCCCCATCCAGGTGTCCATTTTTTACTGGTGAGCGGTAGCGAGCCAGCATATTTTTTATTTTTGTTTGACAGCAGGCTAAATTTGTACATTTTTCGATAGAAAAATTTCTCCGGCGAAGCCGGATTTCTTCATATAATGCTGGCTCGCTATCGCTCGCCAGGAAGAAATCGACACCTAGATGGGGATAAACGTATTAAAATAATTGGCTGAATGGGGCTGAATGGATACAAGCCAGAGAAAGAGAGAAAAGGACAGGAATAACAAAAAGCAGGTGACCCCCCTTAACACATACCTGTGCGGCAGTTAGGCTATATAGGGTACCGGTACTGGCTACTTGTGCGGCTGATAGAACAGTAGGTACCGTTTAACCCTCTCAGGCTCCAATGACGCATTTCATTTCCATTTTCTGGCTATTATTTGACGATTTTATTCAGATTTGGAAGGGTATTTGGAAGTCAGAGGGCTAATAGAGATATTCATTACCCTTTTAAATCCTACAGATCCTTCCTAAGCTGTATAAAAGTGTCAAAGTACAGCCAGAATCGACTGTCAAAATGCGTGAAGAGCCTGAAAGAGTTAACTTTGTGTAGAGGCTGATGCTCTTTGTTGGCCTACAATTAATCTTGGGGCTTATCTGTGTTGCAAACTGCCTCAACCCTGTCCTGAAATTGATTCATTAACCCTTTCACGCATTTATGACGCAGATGTTGCCAGATTAGCAATAAGAAATAGAGTTCTCTCACTCTTATAATTAGGCCTACCTCTCCAAAATTAGTGTTCTGCTAACTCAAAGACAACTGCAGAGGTTGAAGTAACTAAACTAAAGGTTTCTAAATATCCCTGATGGTAACAAAGGCTTTAAAGTATCCCCAATAGGCTCAACACAGCTAACTCAAAGACAACTGCAGAGGTTGAAGTAACTAAACTAAAGGTTTCTAAATATCCCTGATGGTAACAAAGGCTTTAAAGTATCCCCAATAGGCTCAAAATCGTGTCATATGTCGGAGAGGGTTAAAATGTTTGTTTCTAAGGGCGGATTAATCAGTTACATCCCGATTCCGCTGCACCCGTTTCAGACAATTTCAAGGTGCAAGAGCCACCACAGCCAATAGCGGAAATTTGGAAAGTTCACTTTGTTAATTTTGGCTCTGCAAGCAACTTTGGTCTTAGTATTCAATGTCGTAAAGGCAGTCATTTAGGAGGAGTAGTGCGCCAAAGCAGAGTGTCAAACGAAAGCGGAGTGCATTATTTGTAATCTTTATTATTATATAGGCTATGTAAAGATACAATTATGTTTTATAGTTAAAAATACGTCTTTGTAAGTGATAAAATGGCCAAAACAATACGATGTCATGTTAATTTTCTAGTACCGGTATTCCTTTTTATAAAGGGCCCATGACGACAACTTATATTTATTTTTTTAACAAGGCGCCGTAACTCCCGTGAAGGGGTGGCCTTGAACATTAGGCGTTTGTCAAGAATCGCTAGGTCAAGTTGCCCGGGCTTGACATCTACCAATAACATTTTGACAGAGCGGGTTTGACCTTCCGACCCCTTGATCACTAGCTGACGCTTTACTAACTATTTCACGGCAAAACATGGCCCTCTTCCTAGCGTAATCGGAAAACATAATCGAGTCCTCCAAACGTAATGTGCCGTCTATTCATTATGCCAAGACTAGCCATCTTAACTGCCCAATCTTCCATTAATCAAACGGACTTGAGAATTCGACCTCATATTTCTACCAGTCCGAAACAGCGAGCCAGTAAATCAGTGTGGACATTAACCGCCCATTAGAGGCTAGGGGCTAAGTGTCAAACACAATCTGAGTCCAATATTATTAGCCTTTGTTATTATATTCGGTATGCCATAATATAATTAAGGTTTATTATTGTGATAGAATAGCCAAAACAATGCTATATCATGTTCATTTTCTTGTATTGCTTCTCATATTCGTTCCAGTTTTCAAACAAAATTGCTTCGGTTTGTCACCCTGGCGCCGAGGGGTATAGCCTACCCTGTTCCAAGTAGGCAAGGTAGGCCAGACATTTTCAACCCAAACCTCTAACTAATAATGGGCTAGACCAAATGGACTGTATATTTCCACACCTATTCCCTGGCTGACCCTTCCCAAATGGTAGAAACAGTAGCTGGAATAGTTGTTTGTGAGTTATAGAGGCTAATGTTCAAGAGCTTTGGCCTACTTAATTGAAACAGGTTATAGACTAATGATTACGAGTTTTTAATTGATCTGGGATGAAAATGGTGAAGATCCGCATCAATTAATGTTTTGCCAAGCCTAGATGTCAACAAAACCAAGCAGAAATACCTCAGGATTTGGTGTACTGATCATCATATAAATATTATAAAGTACAACCAACGCATGCCATTACTGGAAACGCAGACTTCTTCGAGTTTGTAAAAGTATCCATACTCCATTAACCATTACTAATATTTTAACAGTACCGGTACCGATAACTGTTATTTCCACATGTCCAACTCTTCGAGTTTGTAAAAGTATCCATACTCCATTAACCATTACTAATATTTTAACAGTACCGATAATTGTAATTTCCACATGTCCAACTCTGAGACACAATGATTAGCAAAGTTTCTCAGTCTTTCTTCTCAACAAGTGAACTCTGGAACTCTCTCCCTCAATCAATCTTTCCTTAATCCTAGAACTTAAACCGCTTTAAACTTCGTGTGTCCAGACAATTTGTACCCAGTGTTCCTTGAATTTGGCTCCGTCACTCTTTTGGCTTGGGGGAAGATACGTTACAGATAGCCTGCCTTTTGTCTTGGGGGAAAGATACGTTACAGACAGCCTGCCTTTTGTCTTGGGGGGAAGATACGTTACAGATAGCCTGCCTTTTGTCTGGGGGGGGGGGGGGAGATACGTTACAGACAGCCTGCCTTTTGCCTTGGGGGGAAGATAAGTTACAGATAGCCTGCCTTTTGTCTTGGGGGAAGATATGTTACAGATAGCCTGCCTTTTGTCTTGGGGGGAAGATATGTTACAGATAGCCTGCCTTTTGTCTTGGGGGGAAGATACGTTACAGATAGCCTGCCTTTTGTCTTGGGGGGAAGATACATTACAGATAGCCTGCTTTTTGTCTTAGGGGAAGATACGTTACAGATAGCCTGCCTTTTGCCTTGGGGGGGAAGATACGTTACAGACAGCCTGCCTTTTGTCTTGGGGGGGGGGGGAGATATGTTACAGATAGCCTGCCTTTTGTCTTGGGGGGGAAGATACGTTACAGATAGCCTGCCTTTTGTCTTGGGGGGGGGGGAAGATACGTTACAGATAGCCTGCCTTTTGTCTTGGGGGGAAAGATACGTTACAGATAGCCTGCCTTTTGTCTTGGGAGGGAAGATACGTTACAGATAGCCTGCCTTTTGTCTTGGGGGGAAAGATACGTTACAGATAGCCTGCCTTTTGTCTTGGGAGGGAAGATACGTTACAGATAGCTTGCCTTTTGTCTTGGGAGGGAAGATACGTTACAGATAGCTTGCCTTTTGTCTTGGGGGGGAAGATACGTTACAGATAGCCTGCCTTTTGTCTTGGGGGGGAAGATACGTTACAGATAGCCTGCCTTCTTCATACACATAGAACAAAATATGTATCTAAGGGGAGGTACCCCCTTTGTTCCCTAGACCTCCATCAAGCTTAAAATTACACCCCCTTGAGTCCCTTTCAAGATCAATTTGTACATTTTTCGGTAGAAAAATATCCCGGCCGAAGGCCGGTTCCTCTTAAATTACAGGCTCGCTATTGCTCGCCAGGATAAAATCGACACCTGAATTGCACGAAAGGTCTTAATATGGGGTGAAAGTTCTTAAAATCGCTAAACTAAAGACGGCAAACGTTTTATAATATCAAAAGCAATGGGGCTAAACATGGGGGAGAAAGGGGTCAAGAAAAAAAATCCCTCAAGTGGAGATCTCCCCTTAATTAAGCAATGTTGGAGTTGGTTTTGTAAACATTGCGTTAAAAATCAGGGTGTCAAACGAAGGGCGAGTTCTAAATGTTTCGTCTTAATTAGTGTAGCTTATAAATCATGTAAAGGTCAAATGGTGCTTTATAGTTCAAATGATAAAATGGCCAAAACAATGCTATTTCATGTTCATTGTCTCGTATTCCAGTTCATATTTGATCAAGTCTTTAATTAAGGTGGGTGTACCTGTTTTTGTTCTGTCCTCTTCTATCTTTCTCTGGCTTGTATCCATTTGGCCCCATTCAGTCTACTGTTTTAAGACGTTTATCCCCATCCAGGTGTCATTTTTTACTGGCGAGCGGTAGCGAGCCAGCATATGTTTTATTTTTGTTTGACAGCAGGCTAAATTTGTACATTTTTCGATAGAAAAATGTTTCCGGCGAAGCCGGATTTCTTCATATAATGCTGGCTCGTTATCGCTCGCCAGGAAGAAATCGACACCTAGATGGGGATAAACGTCTTAAAATAGTTGGCTGAATGGGGCCGAATGGATACAAGCCCGAGAAAGAGAGAAAAGGACAGAAATAACAAAAAGCAGGTCACCCCCCTTAAACAAAATTGCTCCGGTTTGACATCCCGATTGCGTGACGTAAACTAATGAGGTAGTTTGGCAATTTATAGAGTGCCGTGCAGTATCTCTGTTTATTAAGGGGAGGCAGTTGGTTTTCCTCCTCCTCCTCCTCCCTCATGTTTAGCCCTATTAGTTATGAGATTTCAAGACATTCGCCTCATTAGTTTGGCGATTTTCAGACCTTTTGCCCCATTCCTTTGCCAATATTAAGACCTTTCGTGCCATTTAGGTGTCGATTTGTTTCCCTGGCGAGCGATAACGAGCCTATATTTGAAGAGGAATCGGCCTTTGGCCGGGACATTTTTCTACCGAAAAGTGAACACGTTTATATCGAAGGGGGGTCTGGTGGGTGTTTTTTAAGCTTGATAGAGGTTTAGAGAACAAACTAAACCCCCTCCTTAAACCATTGAGCCGAACCAGTAAATTATGCTGTACAATACCGTCTGAGCTTCCTTAAACACGGGTATTTATTATTATATTCTCCTCTTCATAGCCTATCTACGTCTATAATATCTTTGCCATATAATATACACCGCTCTGTCTGGGATGGTAGGCATAGTACGGTACCGGATCATCATAATTTGGCTATATTTGACATGACTTACTTAACACTATCTGGTTCGACATCATGGTGCGGGTTATCATGATATTTTGTTTAAGTATTATTGAAGATTGTGTGCGTTATTCCCATTTTCAAGCAATGTATTATAGTTAATCCCCAAGGCTAACCAAAACACCTACCGGTACCTAGACTTCCTTTTAAGGGAAGGTTTCTAGTTTGTTTCCTACTCCTCCAGCAATCTTAAAATTTCACCCCCTTGACCCCCTTTCAAAATAAATTTGTAAATTTTTCGGTAGAAAAATGTCCCGGCCGAAGGCCGATTACTCTTAAATTACAGGCTCGCTATCGCTCGCCAGGATAAAATAGACACCTAAATGGCACGAAAGGTCTTAAAATTGACAGAAATGGGTCGAAAGTTCTTAAAATCGTCAAAATAATGGGGCAAACGTCTTAAAATTAGAAAAGCAATGGGGCTAAACATGAGGGAGAAAGGGGTCAAGAAAAAAGTCCCTTGAGTGGAAATCTCCCCTCAACGGAATAAAAATTAAAATAAATATAAATAAATAAATACAATACCCACCCAGACCCACTTCAAGCTAAATACAATACCCACCCAGACCCACTTCAAGCTAAATACAATACCCACCCAGACTCACTTAAAGCTAAATACAATACCCACCCAGACCCACTTCAAGCTAAATACAATACCCACCCAGACCCACTTCAAGCTAAATACAATACCCACCCACTCACTTCAAGCTAAATACAATACCCACCCAGACCCACTTCAAGCAAAATACAATACCCACCCAGACCCACTTCAAGCTAAATACAATACCCATCCAGACCCACTTCAAGCTAAATACAATACCCACCCAGACCCACTTCAAGCTAAATACAATACCCACCCAGACTCACTTCAAGCTAAATACAATACCCACCCAGACCCACTTCAAGCAAAATACAATACCCACCCAGACCCACTTCATGCTAAATACAATACCCACCCAGACCCACTTCAAGCTAAATACAATACCCACCCAGACCCACTTCAAGCTAAATACAATACCCACCCAGACCCACTTCAAGCTAAATACAATACCCACCCAGACCCACTTCAAGCTAAATACAATACCCACCCAGACCCACTTCAAGCTAAATACAATACCCACCCAGACCCACTTCAAGCTAAATACAATACCCACCCAGACCCACTTCAAGCTAAATACAATACCAACCCATACCCACTTCAAGCTAAATACAATACCCACCCAGACCCACTTCATGCTAAATACAATACCCACCCAGACCCACTTCAAGCTAAATACAATACCCACCCAGACCCACTTCAAGCTAAATACAATACCCACCCAGACCCACTTCAAGCTAAATACAATGCCCACCCAGACCCACTTCAAGCTAAATACAATACCCACCCAGACCCACTTCAAGCTAAATACAATACCCACCCAGACCCACTTCAAGCTAAATACAATACCCACCCAGACCCACTTCAAGCTAAATACAATACCCACCCAGACCCACTTCAAGCTAAATACAATACCCACCCAGACCCACTTCAAGCTAAATACAATACCCACCCAGACCCACTTCAAGCTAATTACAATACCCACCCAGACCCACTTCAAGCTAAATACAATACCCACCCAGACCCACTTCAAGCTAAATACAATACCCACCCAAACCCACTTCAAGCTAAATATATTACCCACCCAGACCCACTTCAAGCTAATTACAATACCCACCCAGACCCACTTCAAGCTAAATTCGTAAAATGCTCGATAGATACCTGTCCCGGCCAAAGGTTAATGTACGGTCGCGCTAATAATTCATGTCTCACCTGTCATTACGTTTGGCTAGCTCTGTACTGTATTAATGTCTGTCAGATGTTCAATAGGGTGGGTAAGTGTAGGAATATGTTTGTATATTTCACTCGATATGAAGAAATGAAGCTTAGATATTGCTGATATCAATTATTGATCAAAAGTGCCGAGACATCACTTATTAGCGCGATTGTACTGGTACCGGTATGTACAATACGGTAGATTAAACAGGGTGTCATACCGGGACAATTTAAACAGGGTGTCATACCGGGACAATTTAAACAGGGTGTCATACCGGGACAATTTAAACAGGGTGTCATACCGGGACAATTTAAACAGGGTGTCATACCGGGACAATTTAATTATCAAACTGGAATGAATAAGATATACCGGTAGTATGCAGAATAATGTGTGCACGAACATGTGTTTTCTATGTGTATGAAGGAGACTGAAGGCAAGTTGCCTGTAACGAGTGTCTCCCCCAAAGCCAAAAGAGTGACAGAGAGCCAAATTCAAGGGACGTTATTTTGTGTAAAACTTCCAAGGATATAATATGACCTGGGAAACAAACCTAACTTCCAAGGATATAATATGACCTGGGAAACAAACATAACTTCCAAGGATATAATATGACCTGGGAAACAAACCTAACTTCCAAGGATATAATATGACCTGGGAAACAAACCTAACTTCCAAGGATATAATATGACCTGGGAAACAAACATAACTTCCAAGGATATAATATGACCTGGGAAACAAACATAACTTCCAAGGATATAATATGACCTGGGAAACAAACATAACTTCCAAGGATATAATATGACCTGGGAAACAAACCTAACTTCCAAGGATATAATATGACCTGGGAAACAAACCTAACTTCCAAGGATATAATATGACCTGGGAAACAAACATAACTGCATACCGTATCTAGTACCGGTACACGGTAGGCCTAAGTGTTATTATTTTGTTTTTCATTATTTCAGATTCCTTCCTAGGCCTCCGTCAAGCCTTAAGGGGAGGTTTTTAGTTTGGTCCCTAGATATCCTTCAAGCTGAAGATTACACCCCCTTGAGCCCCTTTCAAGATAAATTTGTACATTTTTCGGTAGAAAAATATCCCGGCTGAAAGCCGGTTCCTCTTAAATTACAGGCTCGCTATTGCTCGCCAGGATAAAATCGAAACCTAAATGGCACGAAAGGTCTTAAAATTGACAGAAATGGGTTGAAAGTTCTTAAAATCGTCAAAATAATGGGGCGAACGTCTTAACATTAGGAAAACAATGGGGCTAAACATGAGGGAGAAAGGAGTCAAGAAAAAAAAACGCAAGTGGAAATCTCCCCTTAACAAATACCGGTACCTCCAAGACCCCCATTCGAGATAAATAGTTACATTTTTCGGTATAAGAAGGTCTCAGCCGAAGGCCGGTTCCTCCTAAATTACAGGCTCACTATCGCTCGCCAGGAAAATATCAACAAACTATGTAGCACGTAAGATTCTAATATTGACAAAGAAATGGGGTGAAAGGTATTAAAATCGCCCAGCTAGCCTAATGGGCCGAACGTATACAAATTTGAAAACTAATGGGGGCTAAACATGAGGGAGAAGGGTGTCCATTAAAAGCCAACCATCCCACCCACCCCTCCTTAACTGAGTTACTCCTCTCCGTGACCCCCCCTGACCCCCCATAGGTTTATCGCCAATGACGCCTGGTTTACCTTATGCGGGCTACCACTTGACGATTTGACCACTTTGACCACTTGACAGGTGACCTGTTTATGTTCTGTCCTTTTCTATCTTTCTCTGGCTTGTATTCATTTGGCCCCATTCAGCCTACTGTTTTAAGACGTTTATCCCCATCCCGGTGTCAATTTCTTACTGGTGAGCGGTAGCGAGCCAGCATATATATATATATTTATTTTTTTTAGACAGCAGGCTAAATTTGTACATTTTTAGATAGAAAGATGTCTCCGGCGAAGCCGGATTTCTTCATATAATGCTGGCTCGCTATCGCTCGCCAGGAAGAAATCGACACCTAGATGGGGATAAACGTCTTAAAATAGTTGGCTGAATGGGGCTGAATGGATACAAGCCAGAGAAAGAGAAAAGGACAGAAATAGTAAAAAGCAGATCACCCCCCTTAACCCTCTTCAACATTATGACGCGTTTTTTTATCAGTTATTTTTTGTTATCAGTTTATTTTGGCTATCATTAGACGATGTTAAGCCTTCTATAGCTTGGTCTGGCTATCATTGAACGATTTGATAAACCCCTACAGGATTAGGACACATTTTAACAGTTTAGGCCTATTCTGGCTACCAGTTGAAGATTGTATTAACCCCTTTAAGATTATGACGTGTTTTAACTGTATATTTAGGCTTTCATTAGACGATTTTATTCAGCTTAAGAAAGAGCTGTGGGAGAAGCAAAACAGAGTATATTATTTATCAGATTGCTAAAGGGCTTTTTAATCTCCATACAAGTGTTTAATAATAGCCAACATATACCAGGTACCGGTACTCAAGAGAGGCGTCATCGTATCCTGAAGGTGTTAAGGGGAGGTATTTAGTTTGTTCCCTAGACCTCCATCAAGCTTAAATTTACACCCCCTTGAGTCCCATTCAAGATAATTTTGTACATTTTTCGGTAGAAAAATGTCCCGGCCAAAGGCCGGTTCCTCTTAAATTACAGGCTCGCTATCGCTCGCCAGGATAAAATCGACACCTGAATTGCACAAAAGGTCTTACTATGGGGTGAAAGTTGAAAGGGGCTTGCGGTATTTGTTTGAAAGTGGTTACCCCCTTGAGGATCTAAGACGCAGGTTTACATTTGATTTTTGATATCATTAGACGATTTTATGCAATTAAGGAAGGATGTCTGGGAATCAAAGGGGTACCGTAAATACTATCTCGACTAACTCTTTAGCTTCCGCAAATTCACTCTAAGCTGAATAAAATCGTCTAATGATAGCCAGAATAAACTGTCACACAACGCGTCATGATCCTCAAAGGGTTAATCCCGTAACTTAGGCCTATCTAATGAAGCCCAACTTTACCTCATCAGGATTGCCATGTCACAACTTGGGAAGTTACCGGTACTAACTCATGGAGTGCACGATACTGAACAAGCTCTCTCCCCTTGGTGTTCTGTCTCACCCAGACGTTACTGAGGACCTTTGATGCAATATTTTTGTGGTTCAGCAGTATTCCAGGGTAAATTTGATTATTTTGTCTTGCCTTTCTATATTCATAATTATCATATCGTTTTTGTTGTTCTCTCTCCTCTCTCTCTCTCTCTCTCTCTCTCTCTCAAAAAAAAAATATATATATATATATATAAATAAATATATACCGTATATATATAAATATTATCAAAACAAATATATAAATACAACTCGTGCATGTTGGGTCAAGCCCCAACGCCTTCATCTCCTCCTCCAGCTCCCTTCCTCATCCCTACTACTTTATCTGCACCCTTCCTTGCTTCCAGGCATTAAGTGATCAACATTATTGCGTTTCTCACGTTTTATATATTCGTATCATATCATGATATGTATGCCCCGCAGGGCATGCGTGTATGCCCCGACAGAGGATATACTTGAAAGAAAGAAAGAGGAGTTCTGGATGAATGTAGAGGCGTGCCTGGAGAAGTTTGACAAGAACGAAAGACTATTTCTGATTGGGGATATGAATGGTAAGGTGGGTGATAGGAAAGTTGAGGGAGTGGTGGGAGGGTGTGGGGTACCATCAGAGGTAAATGGGAATGGTAGTGCACTTGTGGACGTATGTGTGGGGAGGAGGCTGTGGATAGCCAACACCTTCTTCCGACACAGAATGATCCACAGGTACAAGTGGAAACGGATGTTGACGATGAAGGATAAGACAGTGGTGGAACGAAAGTCATTGATTGATTATGTATGTGTGGATGAACGAATGAAGAAATCTGTGATGGATGCTAGGGTGTATAGGGGTACCGGTATTGGAGGGGGTCTGTCTGATCATTATGTAGTGGTAGCTAAGGTTAGGATACAAAAGAAGTGGGTGAGGAGAGCTGGAGGGAGGCGAGAGGAGGGTGGAGAGGATGCAGGAGGAGAAAGTCAGGGAGGAGTACAGGAGAGCAGTGGAAAGACGACTAGGTAGGTTCGACCTGGAAGTTATGGAGGAAGTGGAGGAGATGAGCAAGGTGTTTAAGGATGAGATCTGTGCAGCATGTGAGGAGGTGTGTGGAGTGAGGAGAAGAGGGAGGGGAGTGAAAGGTACAGCATGGTGGACAGAAGAGGTAAGAATAGCTGTGGAAGAAAAGAAGAAAGAATATAGAGTGGGGTTGGGTAGTAAAGGGAATGAAGATTCCGAGAGACAGAAACGAGCGAGGTACGTGGAGAGTAAGAGGGTGGTGAAGAGAGTAGTGAAGGAAAGTAAGAGAAGAGTACCGTAGATGAGGAATTTGGAAGGAATCTGAGTGTAAAATGGAGGGAGAGTAAGAAACTGTTCTGGAAAGAAGTCAAGAAAGTTAGGGAAGGTAGCAAGGGAAACAGTAAGGGTGTGAAAGATAAGAATGGGAGAATGCTAGCCGAGAAGCAAGAGAGAGTCGAAAGATGGAGGGAGTACTTCAGTGAGTTGCTAAATGTAAGGAATGAAGAGCCATCAAACATAGCTGGATATGGTATGGGAGGGAGAAGAAGAGAAGTAGTGGAGGAGGAGGTGGGGATCAGGAGGTCAGAAGTGTGGGAAGCCATGAAAAGAGTGAAGTTGGGGAAAGCACCAGGAACAGATGGAGTGTGTGGGGAAATGTTGAGGTATGGTGGTGAGATAGTGATAGAATGGGTATGGAAAATGTGCAAACTAACATGGGAGAAGGGGAGTGCACCCGATGACTGGAAGACTGGCATAATAGTCCCCCTATATAAGGGCAAAGTGGAAAGAGGAGTGTGTGGTAACCACCGAGGCATATGTCTTCTAAGCGTAGTAGGGAAGGTATACAGTAGGGTAGTGATTAAGAGAGTGAGAGTGAGAACGGAGAAATGGATAGGCGATGAGCAGGGAGGTTTTAGGAAGGGAAGAGGATGTGTAGATCAGATTTTTACCCTGAATTGTGTTGTGGAGAAGTATCTGGAGAAGAAACAAAAGGTGTATGTTGCCTTTATGGACTTGGAGAAGGCCTATGACAGAGTGGATAGAGAAGGTTTGTGGAAAGTACTTAGAATATACGGAGTAGAGGGCAAGTTGCTGAAAGCAGTGAAGAGCATGTATGAGGGTGCAAAGGCGGCAGTATGTGTGGAGAGTGAGCAGAGCGAGTTCTTTGACTTGAATGTTGGTTTGAAACAGGGGTGTGTGATGTCCCCGTGGTTGTTTACTGTATATATGGATGGAGTCATGAAAGAAATACTATCAAGAGCAGTGGATGTTGGTGTATCGCTGAAAAGGGAGGGAATTGAGTGGAAGCTACCTATACTGCTGTTTGCGGATGATACAGTTCTGATGAGTGATAATGAATGGGAGTTGCAGGGTCTGGTAAATGAGTTTGGAACAGTGTGCGAAAAACGGAATTTGAAGGTAAATGCGGGGAAGAGCAAGGTTATGGTCTTCGAAAGGGGTGAAGTCACAGAGTGTGAGGTGAAGCTGAACGGTCAGGCTATGGAGATCGTCAACTGTTTTAAGTATCTGGGCAGTGTGTTGAGTAAAGATGGGACTATTGATGAAGAAGTGCGGGAGAGGGTACAACAGGGGAAGAGGGTTGTAGGAATGCTAAAAGCAGTAACAAGAAATAGGGTGGTCAGTATGGAAGTGAAGAAGTCCTTGCATGACAGTGTGGTAATCCCGACACTGACTTACAGAAGCGAAGCATGGACGTTGGTTGAGAGACTCAGACCAAGAGTGAGAGCAGTGGAAATAAATTACTTAAGGAGTGCGTGCGGAGTTACATGGAGGGATAGACAGACTAATGAGGAAGTAAGAAGGAGGTGTGGTGTGGAGGTAGATGTGCTGGAAAGTGTGAAAAGGAACAACTTGAGATGGTTCGGCCATATGGAACGTATGGAAAGCGAGAGAATGACTAAGAGGGTGTACGAGAGCGAGGTGGAGGGACAGAGAGGGAGAGGTAGACTGAATGAGAGGTGGAAGGATGGAGTGAGGAAATACATGAATGAAGGCGGTGCTGGTTGGGGGGAGGGGCGTCGACTGATTGGGGACAGAGGTGCATGGGGGCGGTTCGTTCGTGGCCACCCCTTCGGGGATCACGGCGCCAGGCAATAGATAGATAGATAGATCATATCATCCTTTAAAATTCCATATTTTATCGACTACCGGTATTTAATAAGACAATAGATGGAGCACGAAAGTCTATTATTTTGAATGTTGCAAGATTCCTCAACAATAAAGCATATCTAAATTTAAGTACCGTACTTTATCTCTTGTGTTGAATTCATTGCTTAATTGTTGCATATTTTCACAATTCTTTATATTTATTTATTTAGTTAATATTTCTCACATACATGTTTCATAATTTTCCACTCTTAGGCCTATAAAATATAAATAAATCAATAAATACAAAATGCAAGTTATGCAACAACATTTCGCATTTTATATACCGGTACCGCTACACTTTTTGGGTTATGAATCCACGTGTTTGTCCTTTCAATCTTATTGCATGATCACATAGGTTACGGTAATCAGTATCATTGTATTGTATCCTTCCTTAGAGTAGTCGACTGTACTCAGCCTAGGAAGGACCTCCGGCAATCAAATGGGTAGAATGTATCTCAATCTTGAATTTCACTCCTACTGACTTCTTTCTTAGCTGAATAAAATCTTCTAATAATATCCAGAATAATATTTAAAGAACAAGTCATAGTATACCGGAACTTAATCCTTTCAGTACCTGTGCCGTCCTTTTAATTTATTCTGGCTATTATTAGATGAGTATCTTCAGTTTAAAAATGGCCTCCAGCAATAAACAGGCTTCGAACTATCTCCCTTAACCTATGTTACTGACACACATCCTTCTTAAAGTGCACAACAACGGCTAAATATAGCAAACATTAAGTGACACAGACGTTGCCGGTACGGACGGTGTTAAGGAGCAAATTTAGTCTCCCGTTTCATTCCGCCTATAATGTACGGCAAATATCCACCCATGAATCTTCAATTTTCCTCATATATATATATATATATATATATATATATATATCTTTTTGTATGTATGTATGTATGTATGTATGTATGTATGTATGTATGTATGTATGTATATAAACCATAGCCAACTCGAGACAGAGCCCGAAAAGGGGGAAAACAAAAACACACACACGCATCTAGGTCGCCCAGGAAAAGACCCAGAGACCTAAGCTCATTTGGGGTCTCCAGCAAAAGATTCCCAGGTCTCAGATCTCCCGGAGAGGTTCCGGTCTCAGCAGGCAGAGACACAACGAAGCTTTACCACCACAATGCCCGCCCACCTCACATCCAGGCACGACCCTTCATATACACTAGCTCCACACGCCAGGCGCCTGACGGACTTTTATCTAGTCCAACTGGCGCCCAACTCCCTCTCCCAACTACTGCGTTATCACTCATCTCTTCACAAGCATTCTCTATATATTACCACTTCCCTTGCCTATTCTACAGTCATCTCTCTATCTTCCAAAGCTTGTACTACACAATCTCTCCTACCCCTCTACCTCCCCTTGTTCCTGACTCATAATTATAATGGTACTCTCTTCGTAAGCCTTTCATGATTCATCTCCCATTCGCTCAACATGTCCAAACCAGCACAGCACCCTTCTGTCCCACTCTATGTACCTTTGTATTCCTCAATCTGTCTCTACAAGTCACTCCACATACAGTATACTCCTCAAGCAATTCATCTCCATGAAATCCAGCTTTCTTCTCTCTTTTGCCTTTAGAGCCCATGTCTCAGCCCCATACATGACTGTTGGTACAACTAACCCTTGATGCATTGCACTTTTAGCTTTACATCACTGTTGGTACAACTAACCCTTGATACATTGCACTTTTAGCTTTCATTCCGAGATTTCTCACCTTACACATAGCCTACTTCCCATTGCTCCGGAAACTTTCTTTCCTTCACATACTCTCTGTTTTACCTTCATTTCCACACCTGTGTCCTTGCTTATCACTCCTCCCAGATATTTAATACACTCTACTTGTTCCAGTATTTCCTCATCCAGCCACACATCTACGTTCACCCTACGAGCACCTCTATTACACACTTTACTTTTATTTACATTCGCCCTCAGCTTCCTCCTCCCACATACCACACCAAACTCTTTGACTACCCGCTGCAGTTTCTCCTCAGAATCCGCCACCAACGCTGTGTCATCAGTAAACAGTAACCACTTCAACTCCCAAGCTCTACCATTCTTTCCTACTAAACCCAATCCTCTACCCATTGTTCTCATGTTCAACCCTACATTTAATGATTTACCTCAAACCATTCACTCAACTCATTTCCTACTCTACCACACGCTCTGCTCTCTTCATAAAAAAAACTCTTGACTGCTCTTAAACAATTTCGGTAAATTGATACGGTGTGACAGTCACGAGTTTTAGCATGTTTTTTTTTTTTTTTTGCATTTTTTCTTTGATATACAGTGTTTTTTTTATACCAAGGACTGCAGCAAATGAGTATTTACCCATTATCCAATAATCTAAAAAACACGGCCCCCAGTAGTGGGGAGGGCTATGAAGATCAGGGAAATTGCGGGGTAAAAGGGGAAAAATAGGGGGCATTTTTTCAAAGTAAAAAAACCCAGTAATTGAATTTTGAAAGTTGGCTCGAGTTTTCATGTCCATTAAACCCCAAAATTTGAAAATCCGAGCCAACATTTGCCAAAACTTGGCTCGGGTTTAGCGATTTTTTGAAGTAAAAAACCCCAGTAACCTAACCTAGAACGTTGGATACAAGAATAACCCTTACCTACCAGCTAGTACCGGTATGTGTCCCTAGTTTATCCCATACCTACCAGCTGATACCTTGTCATGAACCTAACTAAGAAACCTAACCTAACCTAACCTAACCTAACCTAACCTAAAAGTAATACGTGGATAGCGGGAAAAGTGTAATCCGGCAGAGAGAACATAAACAAAGTGACAGTGGCTTTGTGCAGTGGAGACTCTGAAAATGTTATAGGAGAGGGAAAATAAAATGTACGCAATTACCAAAGCAGCACTGGATCGCGCAACTGTAAGGTCCCCCAAGTAAGGTAGGAGGGAAAAAAACAAAATCTATAAAGCAGAAATCCCGTAAAACAGGACTTGTCATTATGCAGACAAGACTCTGTTTTTTACCCTATATCTCCCTTATAATACATTTGCGAAGGGAAGGACATATATACGACTTAAGACTATTATATAACATACCTATAGGCTACACAAACATCGATGGGGCTTGTAACTGTCACACCGTAAAATCTTACCCAAATTTCCTTCAATTCCATAAATCCTTAGCAACCTTGCACATTGCGTCTCGATCCACACAATACCGGGTAATACACTTTTTCCAAACCTATAAAAGTCCAAAATATCTCCTTATGCTTTTCTAAATACTTCTCGAATAGCTGTCTTACTTCAAAAATCTGATCCCCCCCCCCCCATACCCCCTTCGCCTCCTAAAACCGCACTGCTCTTCTCCTATTTCAACTAATGTACCCTTTATTATCCTCTATCAACACCCTGCCATACAGCTTTCCAACCACTGATAATAAACTAATACCTTTATAACTTGAACATTCCTGCCGGTCTCCCTTCCCCTTGTACAACGGTTCAATACATGCACTCCTCCAGTCTAGTGGTACATTAACACAACAAAGCACACATTGAATAATCTTACCAGCCAATCTATTATCACATCTCCACCCTTCCTTATACACTCCACCGCAATACCATCCATACTTTCTGCTTTTCCCGCTCTCATTTGTCTCACTGCTTTCACCTCATTCTTCCAAATGCTTCCATTCATTCCCTGCCACCTGGGTAACCTATCTCCATCAAACACTGTTTCAAACAGTGCCTCCCTTCCATCTCTTACATTTAGCAAAGATTAAAAATGCTCAACATATCTTTTCCTCACTTGCACTCCTTCCACTTATAATTATTACCATTACATTGGACAAATTAGGATAATTATAGAGAATAGGCTCGCAGCCTTATTATACATAATTTATTAGGGACAATGTAGGTCTATGGAATCCGTATATATACTGTACTCATGTATAATCCACTGTGGGAGAATAATTTTAATCACATTTATAAAACCCGATATTAATAGAAAAAACGCCCATTATAATTAATTTCATAGCTCTTTCAGACATCCTCACTGTTTACAAACGTCCTCGTTATGCAGTATAATCGATATTTACCCCCTGCTGCCAACATAGATGACGATTTCAATAATTCATGGGGGGGGGGAAGCCCCCTCTTAACCCATTGTGTATCCCACATTGGAATTATAACTAAGACCATGAAAACACCTGTCTCAAAATCTGGAGGAAACAATATGAAAAATAAGGGTGCGAGCCTATTCTCTATATTTACCCAAATTAGCGCTCAGTTGTATTATCTTCGTTTGATATAGGGCTAAGAAAGCACTTAACCCGTACAGCCCCAGCGACGCGCCTGACGCGTCGGCGATGTATGTAACGCACAGCCCCAGAGACGCGCCTGGCGCGTCACCCTAATTGCGCCGACCGTAACCTCAGGTGTAGCCACTCAAGAGGGCTCAGATTTGTATGGGAACTGTGTACGTATCCCACGCAACCGTGCCGATGGTTGAAAACTCTCAAAGTCCACGTGCGTGCGCGCGAGCGCGCAAAAACCTGTTTTTTTGGGATAATTGCCTTCAATTTTTTACTCTTATAAAATCCGTTTTCGGGGGCTCTGTAGGACCATTTTTTAAGCTTTTTGAGCGGTTTTTCGTGGTTTTTCCTTCATTCCTAACCCATTCGCTATTGTTTCTGGAATAAAACCATTTTTTGAAAACCGGCCGGGTTCTGGTGCGCAAACATTACAAAACTAGCCGGGGCTCCACGGGTTAAGGACGTAATTTTATTTATTATTTAGTATTATCGGTATAGGTCTATTGTATATAATTGTTTTACTGTGCTCCCTAGACTTCTATCAAGCCTAAGAAATAAACATTCCAAAGACCCCACATTCTCGATAAATGTGTGCATTTTTCGGCAGAAAATATCTCGAATGAAAGCTGATTACTCCTAAATGTTATGCTCGCTATCGCTCGCCAGGAAATAATGAACACTTAAATGGCACGAAAAGTCTTATTATTGACAAAGAAATGGACGATTCTCAACATTTGAAAACTAGTGGGGCTAAACATGAAGGAGAAGGGGGTTCAGAAAAAATACACTTCCCCTTAAGTATGGTTCTAAAATACGGGGGTAATTGCTAATTTGCGGTAAAGGGCTAAATATCACTCGGTTTCAGAAAGATCATTGTATTTTGTGACTGCATATTTCGTTTATGAAGTTTTAGGGCAGTACTTGAGGGGGGTGGGCGTATTTATTTGCTCATGTATGTATATTTATATATATTTTTATAGTTTCCTTCATCAAACTAGAACAAAAAAATATAGATGGTAGGCTATATAACACCCCCATCAAGATAAATTTGTACATTTTTCGATAGCAAAATATCCAGGCCAGTTCCTCTTAAAATACAGGTTCGTTATCGCTCGCCAGGTAAAAATCGACACCTACAGTATATGACACAAAAAGTCTTATTGTTGACACAGAAATTAGACGAAAAGTCTTAAAATCGCCAAACTTATGGGCGTTCGGCCCATAAATTTGGCGATTTTAAGACTTTTCGTCTTTAAATCTGAAAACTAATGGGGCTAAGCATGAGGGAGAAGAGAGACCAGAAAAACGACCCATCTCCCCATAGGCCCAAGTATGGTTCTAAAAATTAGGGGTGATTGCTAATTTGCGATAAAGGGCTAAATATCATTCAGTTTCAGAAAGATCATTATATTTTGTGTCCGCTTATTTCGTTCATGAAGTTTTAGGTCAGCGCTTAATGTATATAAAATTATATTAGCCTATGTGTTATAGTTTTCTCCCTAGACCTCCATCAAACTTAAAATAAAAAAAAAACGCCGCAAAAGATCTTCTTTCATGATAAATTTTTACATTTTTCGATAGAAAAATTTCCCGGCTGAAGGCCGTGCAGCGGTCGAGTGGTGAGCACGCTCACGTGTGAATCTGTTTGACCTGGGTTCAATCCCAGCCAAGGCGAACATTTAGTGGGTGTTGTAGTACGTCCTAGCATGTTTCACATGCTTGCACCCAGTCGGAGGACACCTCGAAACACACATTACAAAGCCACTCCAACACCCCTTCTCCCCTCTCTACACTCTTCAGAAAAATAGGAAAAGTAGAATGTAGATGCGAGGTGCCGTTGTAAAGGCTTATCCTCAATACCTTCACCTGAGGCCGGTTTCTCTTAAAATACAGGCTCGCTTTCCCTCGAGAAGTAAAAATCGACACTTACAGGACACAAAAAGTCTTAATATTGACACAACACTGAGGCGAAATGTCTAAAAATCGCCAACTTTATGAGCCGAACGTCTTATAATCTGAAAACTAATGGGGACCATTAAAATTACCGGTACCCATCTCCCATTAAGTGTGGTTTTACAATAAGTGGGCATTGGCTTATGAGCTCTTCTGCTGCCATGATTCTCAAAATGATGGTTTACAGCTCTTCTTACGACTTTGGAAGTGATAAAATGGAAAAACTAAATAAGATGGTCACCAATTTTCCCATGGATTTTTTTATTTTTCCCTGTTAGTTTTCATCAATATATAGTGTTTGGAAATAATTACAACCCTCCGTTTTCCCCATTATACAACGATCTTAAGACACGCCGCCCGATAGTGGGGAGGGCTATGAAGTACAGGGAAAATGAGGGGTTAAATGCGTAAAACGGCGATTAAAACGTATTTTAGCAAAACTTGGCTCTGGTTTTAAGGTATTTCAAAGACCTAAAACCCAATATTTCGAAAACCCGAGCCAAGTTTTGGCCAAAGCTGGCTCGGATTTTGAGTTTGTAGACAACAAAATTACAGTAACCTCATTTAGACATTTGGCTCAGGTTTCCCGAAATTGCAAAGCCATAAAACCCGAATTTTGGAAAACCCGAGCCAAGTTTTGGCAAAACTTGGCTCGGATTTTGCGAGTTTTAAGAGTAAACCAATTAAAGTAACCTAATTTAGAATTTTGGCTCAATGTTTCCCTAAATTGCAAACCCCAAAAATCATAATTTTGGAAAACCTGAGCCAATTTTTGGCAAAACTTGGATCGTATTTTGAGAATCGAAAAAGACTAACTAGACCCTAAATTTCGGAAATCGGCTCATGATTTCCCTAATTGCAAAGTCATATAACCAGATTTATCGAAAACGTAGTACTTATTTAAATCATAAATATCCAGTAACATAAGACCAAGTACATTGGATACAAGCCTAATCCACACCTAACGCCTACAATGTGTCCGTAGTACCTAGTAGGCCTACGTGGGATACAACATGGCGGTTGGGCCGGCGCCCATTTAGTATCCTACCGGTATTCGGCCGTATCTGTAAATACGAATGCGAGTCACTTCGAGCGAATTCCTGATCAAGCGGATGCACAATCTAACCTAACCTAACCTATGGGCAGGTGGAGTTAGTGTTGACTAAAAAGCTGGTGGACAGACCTCGGGAGACAGGTGAAAATGGCGTGTGTACGAATCGGTGCCGTCTATAGGAAGGTATTGACAACCATGTTACGACAAAATTCCATTTTAGTACCATATATTTTTATTAGGTTTTGCCGAGGATTAAAAAACATTTTCATATTATGTTTAGAGCATATTTGTTTTCAAATATTGCAAAATAATTGGTGACCAACTTATTTAGTTATACTCAAAATTACTCTCGTTTGACAGCTTGGTCCAGTACATGTTGAAAGTGACAAACTGGCGGAAATCATAACATTTTCAATTTCATGTTAATTTATCTGTAGGCTTAGGCCTATTCCGTTTCATGTTCTGTACAGGCTTAAAACCAAAATGTTCCAGTTTATTAATCAACCATTGCCTACATCCTATAAAATGAATTACAAATATAAAATAATAAGGATTTAATACAAAAATAATAATTTGATCATCCACTTTTAGCCTACAGGTCACGTCCCATACCATGGTACCGTATGTCCTATCATCAATCCCATAGCCTATTCAATTATGTAAGCAGACTTCTAAAAGATAATTTTGATTCGGTTATATTATTATTGTTTCGATCAAGAGAATGTTGCTAAGGTAAGTTATTTTACAGCATAAATTATTTACCAGCATGCGACGTTATAAACAATTTATTAGGGTAAATAGGCACCATGGTATATTTTCTCCATATAGTCCGCATGGAGGATTTTCGTTATCAACAAATTGAAAATAACTTCAGACAAATACACATCTAAGTCAGCACCTATATACTAGGTTATAGGTAAGGTTGTTATATAGGCTAATGTCCTTTCAAAGGGGTATAGGCTAGTCACTATGATAAATCAGACTGAGAAATATTGAAAAAACAAGTAAAAAAGTAGTAAAAAAACCTTTATGCCTTGGTATAAATTTTGCCTCATGAAAACATACTCATACTTATACAAATATATATAGGTATATATATATATATATATATATATATATATATATATATATATATATATATAGGCTATATATATATATATATAGGCTATATATATATATATATATATATATATATATATATATATATATAGGCTATATATATATATATATATATATATATATATATATATACTGTATATGCTTGCTTCCCAATAAAATTCCAGCGTAGTATAATTCTCAGTAAATCTCAACAACTATATAAATAAACTAGTCTTCCCCATTGTAACACCAACCGTCTACAGTACGTTACCACAAACTAGTCTTCCCCATTGTAACACCAACCGCCTACAGTACGTTACCACAAACTAGTCTTCCCCATTGTAACACCAACCGCCTACGGTACGTTACCACAAACTAGTCTTCCCCATTGTAACACCAACCGCCTACAGTACGTTACCACAAACTAGTCTTCCCCATTGTAACACCAACCGCCTACAGTACGTTACCACAAACTAGTCTTCCCCATTGTAACACCAACCGCCTACAGTACGTTACCACAAACTAGTCTTCCCCATTGTAACACCAACCGCCTACAGTACGTTACCACAAACTAGTCTTCCCCATTGTAACACCAACCGCCTACAGTACGTTACCACAAACTAGTCTTCCCCATTGTAACACCAACCGCCTACAGTACGTTACCACAAACTAGTCTTCCCCATTGTAACACCAACCGCCTACAGTACGTTACCACAAACTAGTCTTCCCCATTGTAACACCAACCGCCTACAGTACGTTACCACAAACTAGTCTTCCCCATTGTAACACCAACCGCCTACAGTACGTTACCACAAACTAGTCTTCCCCATTGTAACACCAACTGCCTACAGTACGTTACCACAAACTACCGCAACACCACCCAACTTGTATACAATAGGCCTATACAGTAGGCTATATAGGCCTACCTAACTTATATTTTGGACATCGGCCAAAAAAAAAAAGAGGAAGGCCGTCTACAGGTTGATCCAGATAGTGGATATTTGAATATACCGGTATAGGTTAGCGGATTCTTAAATATAATGAACCCCTTAAATATTGTCTGGTCATCGATACGATAATAGCTAGAAAAAATACATTCGAACACTGTATATCAAAGAAAAATAAACAAAAAAATAGAATTAACTAGTAAAAAGGCTGTCCGGGGTCTCTTCAATTTTTACCAAAATAAATAATAATAACAATAAATAAATTACATCAGGCTCCATTATTGGCTAGGCAAAACTTTTCCACATACCATCACCTTAAAAAACACACACACACATTGAAAGACCTAGAAAGGTTTAACATTTAATTCGAATGTGGATAACAGTCTGGTAATTGAGTAGGCTTACGATCTGTCTTTGGTGAGAGTTGTCTAAAAAGTGAGTACGGTAAGAGTTGTCTTCTGAGGGTGCGAGATGTCTGGACTACCGAGTTGTTTCGGGTACCGGTACAAGTTGACATGTATCCGGCCTAATAGGCTATGCATATGTGTTGTATCCTATTGAATAGCTCTCGTAAAATATATCAAGTTAGATTACGTTAGTTACAATGGCTTAAGTACTTGGCGATAGAAAAAATAATATTCCTTTAGCCTAAATAAAATCGGAGTAAACCTAAAACAAAAGTATAGGCCTAGTCTTGACCAAAAGATATGAAGTTCCCATTCAACCTAGCCTACATTGCATGAAAAGAATGTAAACTTTAAAAACAAAAGTTAAACAACACTCACCTGTGATCCAGAAAAAAAAAAAGTTTCGTGAAGTTTGCTAGTCGGCGATATTCTTCAGGAGAGCGCCAAGAAAACACACACAAACTAATTTAAACTTCAGTTAAAGTTTAAGACCCAACACACACACATACACACTGACCCTCGGCCACACTTCACCCGCGGCAGTAAGACTAGTTGTTCTGATCTTAACTCGCTAGTTTCTCCTTCAATCTCAAAGCATTAAATCTATGTGATCACTGCATTATCTACCGTCATGGACACATCCTGAAGCACATACACCAAGACTGGCACAGCTATCAACACGAGAATACCGTAAATGGTTGTCAAACTGGTGAAACTCTGTCCAGGACCGCGAGTGGCGACGAGCCTGGAGATAGGAGAGGCGACGGGACAGATGTGCCCAGGACGCTGGGTGCTGGGAGACTGTCGACTGGTTGGCTAGCTTGGTACCTCCCTAGTCCGTACCTCCACCAACCAGCTCTCTCTCTCTCTCTCTCTCGTGTACTGTACATATCCCCCCCCCCCCCACCCCTCTCACTCTCTCATAACCTCTTTCCACTCTGCCTCTTCTACCTATTTAAAGCGATCGCAGCTTACTCCCCGACACGTGTAATTAATTATGTTAAAGTGAAATATATAAATTAGATTATTCATCTTTCTAGTAAGCATATTTCATATTTACACGGTCTCTCTCTCTCTTCTTTTCTATCCTTTCCTTTAACTTTCCTTTTCTATCGGATATGCCATCTCTACTAGAATTAAGTCCTGACCACCTCGTTTGGATCGTATGGTCTGTGTGGCCAGTGTATCTATGTAAATATATGTAAATCTCTTTCTATGTTATCTATGCAGAGCTACAGCAACGTACTCCCCGATGCTTGCAGTTATTCCTACTTAAGGGGAGATGGGCCGGTTTTCTGGTCCCCCAACTTCCGTATGTTTAGCCCCAATAGTTTTCAAATTTTAAGACGTTCGGCCCGTTAGTTTGACAATTTTAAGACCTTTCGCCTCATTTCTTTGACAATATGAAACCTTTCGTGTAATTTAGGTGTCGCTTGTTTTACTGGCGAACGATGGTGAGGATGGTGAGCCTGTAATTTGAGAACAGACCTTCAGCCAGAACATTTTTCTCCCGAAAAATTTAGACATTCATTTAGAAGGGAGATATATTGGATGTTTTTTTTTGTTTTTTTTTAATCTTAATTTTGATGGAGGTCTAGCGAGGAAACTCAAACATTAATATAGACCAAAAAACGACCCATCTCACCTTAATCCTTTGAAGATTATGACGCATTTCAACCGTTTATTCTGGCTATCATTAGACGATGTTATACAACTTAAGAAGGATCTGTGGGGATTATGGAGGTAAAGACTATCTCAACCAACCTTCTGACTTCCACATAAATCGTCTAATAATAGTGATTAAAACAGAAAAGAACTGCGTCATCGGATCTTTTAAGGGGGGTCACCGGTTTTTGTTTTATCTTTCTCGCCTTTTCTCTCTTTCCATGGCTTGTATCCATTCGGCCCCATTCAGCCAACTGTTTTAAGACTTTTATCTCCATCCAGGTGTAGAGTTCTTCTTGGCGAGCGATAGCGAGCCAGCATTGTATAGAGAAATCCGGCTTTGCCGGAGACATGTCTCTATCGAAAAATTTACAAATTTAGCTTGCTGTCAAAACAAAAATATATATATGCTGGCTCGGTACCGCTCGCCAGGACAATATTGACACCTGGATGGGGGTAAACGTCTTAAAACAGTAGGCTGAATGAGGCCGAATGGATATAAGCCAACGGGAGAGAAAGAGAAAACAAGCGAGGTGGGCTCCCTTAAAGGTGAATTACGGAGGCAGAATAAAAAAAGAGGAGTTACTCACATAAACCAAACTATATATGAACATAGTTATCCACAAATATACCAGACACTGATAGTTAGACATAATTCATATAAAAAAATATATAATAATAACAATACTCGAAAGCAAATAGGCAACTGTTTTCCGCTACAATGATAGGCGCATCGTCTGCTGGCGTCACCTGTTACCACAACAAACATGACACGAGGTAAAGGTCTCACAGATTCTCCCTATCCCTAGTCCCTCTAATCACGATTATGAGCAAAATGGGAACAAATTATGATTATGAAGTGCTGGTTCCTGATATATAATTTACACAGTATATTGTATTAATCCCCTTATGAGTCTGCGTTTACTAGGCTAGGGTATTCTCAGCTGACGAAAATAGATTCCACAGCAGACCATACAAAATGTCTACGTCCTTCCTTCAACCATCAATAGGCTATAATTTAGAAATACTTTGGGAGTTGAGAATTAGTCGTGGGGTTCTTGGTTGGATTTTCTCTGATAGGGATGTGGTTGACGCTCTGTATAAAAGGGTTTGGTTGATTACATCAGGCAAGGTTTACCTTGATGATAAAGGCTAGACTAGGGCTAGACACTTTATCATTCTTACCTTAGTATGAGATGCTTACATAGCCTAGGCTAGACACTTGGTAATTCTTACCCTGGTATGGGATGCTTACATTTAGAAATTTTGAAGCACAGTTAGGCCTACATTCTAAAACAGGGCCGGATCCAGGACTTTTGAAAGGGGGGGGGGGGGGGGTAGGTGTCGAGAAGGGACTATGAGGGGTGTCGCCCCCCGGCCGTCGACGAAACACCATAGACGTGACTCAAACATCAGATATTCATGTTATTTTTCTAGTTAGGTCTTGTAACTTTTCGTCGATATGCCAATACAAAACATTATAAAGTTTGTAGCAGCACTACTTCAGAAACACTAGGCTATATCAATGATCCATACAAAAGTTATTAATGAAGCTAGGCCCTACTAAATATTTGTTTTTCATGTATGTAAGTGGTGCCAGGACATCAACCCTAACACATACAAATAGGCCTAATACCCAACTGTGAAAAATAGGGGAGGGGCGTACGCCCACCACCTAAATCCGGCCCTGTAAAACTTGTAATTATCTTAGTGTAGTGACTTGACTAGGCCTAGTTCAAACTACTGAACACAGCTGGTAAACCAATAGGAAGAGGTCACCACCTTTGGGAAGACAGGATAAGATTGGGTTAGGTATAGGAGAGGGTAGTTAATAATTATTAGATTAAACCAATGGATACTCTTAACGTACAACTTTAAAATATTTTGGGTTAGCATAGCCTAATGGTATTCCAACCTTCCTAGGATAGCCTATATCCTGTAGATATTAGAACTGTCACTGGAAGAATTGTCAGTCGAAGTAAATATTAATTTTAATGTTCAACCAGAACTAGGCCTAGGCCTAGGCTATAGTCATATACACATTATGAGCTAATATAGTATTACAAAATTTAATTAGGGTAAAATACATTACCCAATGGTAAAATTAGTTCTAGGTTATGTTAATATCTAGCCTACTAAATGGATTTTGGGAGACCTGATTATTCAACTAGATATGTCACATAGGCCTATTTGGAGTTTGTAAATAGGCCTAGGCCCTATAGGCCTATATGTT
Source organism: Paralithodes platypus (assembly GCA_032716605.1). NCBI lineage: Eukaryota > Metazoa > Arthropoda > Malacostraca > Decapoda > Lithodidae > Paralithodes > Paralithodes platypus. The sequence continues at coordinate 70,097,755 of CM064504.1, read as the reverse complement.
AGGCTATTAGGCCTATTATTTATTTATTTTTAAGAACAGTTCTAATACCCAAAGCAAAGGAATACTTAAATATGTAGTTGGTATAAACTAGCACCAGGTTATGATGCTTAGACTAAATCCATGTAGGCTATATCACTCCAATTAGACAATTCCTGAAAGCCACTTAACTTTATGATGATATCTGAGTTCTGACAACTGACAGTTACATGACTTGACTTTGCACCTGCTCACCGAACACTAGCCTTGTGAGGGCGCTGGCCCAGAGGGCTAGTATAAAATAAACACATCAACAACAACAATCCAGGATGCTTCTCAAAAATACGTCTGGTCTGGCTTCAAGTAAAACGAAATTAATCAAAATATTCTCACTGTATTGCTTTGAGTGAGCTTTGGCATAATTCACTGGTGTCCTAGAAAGATTATTATACCATACGGTCACACAGTTCGTCATTATTAATGAATAAATCTCACAGAAGGTATCATCCCACCTTTTTTATATGGGTTTGTTCACTGTCTTCAAATTCTCCCGGTCTCGGCTTACGTCACAAGCCTGCATAGCCAATAAACACACACCTTCTCTCCCAGCTGTTTTCTGTCAGCAAGCTTTAACTACGCGCCAGAAAAACAATTATTGCATATTTGTATTATTAGAAGGTTTATTTATATCACCGTAACGTTCAGTAATGCAACATATCTTGACCATTTCTACATTGTAAAATACTAATTGCAGCACTGATTTACATCCGTAATTCACCTTTAAGGCTTAGATCTTCCCCCTAGTCGACCCCTCTCTCTCCTTCACGACCCCGACACCCTTGATTTCCAGCATACAGTTGCCACTTATAGGAAGTATTTGTATATTTTGTTCTGAACCCCCTTTTCTTTCATGTGTAGCCTTATCTTTCATGTTTTTTTCATATCTTAAGACTTTCGCCCATTTCCTTATTTATATCAAGACCTTTCGTGCCAAGGTGTCGATATTTTCTTAGCGATCGATAGCAAGCTTGTAATTTAGGAGGAACTGGCCTTCGGCCGAGACTTTTTTATTCCAAACAAATTTCAAATTTATCTCGAAGGGGGGTCTTCGGGATTTTATGTTTGTATTTGTTTTAAGCTTGATAGGGTCTAGAGAGGAAACTAAAGCCAATGTATATGCCGGTTAAAATACAAATAAATAATAAACAATACAATAAATAGAATATCGCCCCCTTAAGTTCTGTTCCTCGCTGTGATGTTATGTATGAAAGTAAAATTACTATGAAAGAATTGAGAGTGTGATTTCTTATAACTATCAGTTGACTAATCTGATGCGTTAACCACTGCATCAGAAAATACACTCGTAATTCAATCATGCGTATTTGATTTTCATGTATAACAGAGAGGAACATAACTTTTGCGGCCAACTGTACCTCTCGACTCTATCCATTCCTGAGCTACCAATCCAATTCCACCACTTGCGAGTTTAGGAAGCAAACTGGGGGTATTTTATAAAGCTTGATGGGGTCTAGGAAGCAAACGGGGTATTTTATAAAGCTTGGTTGGGTCTAGGAAGCTAACTGAGGTATTTTATAAAGCTTGATGGGGTCTAGGAAGCAAACTGTGGGTATTTTATAAAGCTTTATGGTGTCTAGAAAGCAAACTGGTGGTATTTTATAAAGTTTGATGGTCTTTAGGAAGGGAAGCAAACTGGGGTTATTTTATAAAGCTTGATGGTGTCTAGGAAGCAAACCGAGGTATTTTATAAAGCTTGATGGTGTCTAGGAAGCAAACTGGGGGTATTTTATAAAGCTTGATGGTTTCTAGGAAGCAAACTGAGGGTATTTTATAAAGCTTGATGGTTTCTAGGAAGCAAACTGGGGGTATTCTATAAAGCTTGATGGTTTCTAGGAAGCAAACTGGGGGTATTTTATAAAGCTTGATGGTGTCTAGGAAGCAAACTGGGAGTATTTTATAAAGCTTGATGGTGTCTAGGAAGCAAACTGAGGTATTTTATAAAGCTTGATGGGGTCTAGGAAGCAAACTGAGGGTATTTTATAAAGCTTGATGGTGTCTAGGAAGCAAACTGGGAGTATTTTATAAAGCTTGATGGTGTCTAGGAAGCAAACTGGGGGTATTTTATAAAGCTTGATGGTGTCGAGGAAGCAAACTGGGGGTATTTTATAAAGCTTGATGGTGTCTAGGAAGCAAACTGGTGTATTTTATAAAGCTTGATGGGGTCTAAGAAGCAAACTGTGTATTTTATAAAGCTTGATGGGGTCTAAGAAGCAAACTGGTGTATTTTATAAAGCTTGATGGGGTATAAGAAGCAAACTGGGTGTACTTTATAAAGCTTGATGGGGTCTAGGAAGCAAACTGGGGATATTTTTATAAAGCTTGATGGGGTCTAGGAAGCAAACTGGGGATATTTTTAAAGCTTGATGGGGTCTTGGAAGCAAACTGGGGATATTTTATAAAGTTTGATGGGGTCTACGAAGCAAACTAAAAAATATCCCCTTAATTGAGATAGATTTTACCCCTTTGATTTCTAGACAGCCATCCAAACATGAGTGAAATCGTAACATGTTTGGCTTAGTTGACCCTTTATAAATGTTGACCCATTGATACAGTTTATTTAGGCTATCATTAGACGATGTTATACAGTTTAGGAAGGATCTGTAGGCATCATAAGGGTGAAGACTATCTCATTTAGCCCTCTGACTTCCATATACCCTTCCTAATCTGAATAAAATCGTCTAATAATACTCAGAAAACAGGAAGAAATGCTGCAATCGGATCTTGAAAGTGTTAAGTGAAAAACCTACTCCGCTCCATGTCAGGTCAGATGAAGGTATTGAGGGATATGCCTTTACAATGGCACCTAATAGAACAAAACAAAAAATTCGGTTCTACTTTTCTAAGAGGGTTGAGAGGGGATAAGGAGTGGTAGAGAAAGAGGAAGCTGTTGGAGTGGCTTTGTTGTGTGTGTTATTAGGTCAAGTCAGGTGAAGGTATTGAGGGATAAGCATTTACAATGGCACCTCGTATCTACTTTTCGAAGAGGGTTGAGAGGGGATAAGGAGTGTTAGAAAGAGAGGAAGCTGTTGGAGTGTCTTTTTTTTTTTTTTTGGTCGTGTCAGGTGAAGGTATTGAGGGATAAGCCTCTACAACGGCACCTCGTATCTACTTATCGAAGAGGGTTGAGAGGGGATTAGGACTGTTAGAGAGAGAGAGAGAGGAAGGTGTTGGTGTGGCTTTGTTGTGTGTGCTATTTGTTTGTATATCAGGTGAAGGTATTGAAGGATAAGCCTTTACAACGCCACCTCGTATCTACTTATCGAAGAGGGTTGAGATGGGATAAGGGGTGTTAGAGAGAGAGGAAACTGTTGGAGTGGCTTTGTTGTGTGTATTAGAAAGGTGAACAAATAATATGTACAACCGAGGTAGTCTACTCGGGTGTATAGGGGTAAGCGTGGCTGGGGAAAGATAAGGTCGCCTGACCAGGTCAGCTGTCAAAGGATGCCGCGCGGGAGGTAAGGTCAAGATTACTGCGTTCACCTTAAATAAATATATGATTTAGTGCAACGTTAAATCAGGTGGGTAAGATAGAATATTGATATTAATACTGGTGACAGTACAATTTAATTTACAATTTAACTATAATAAAATACTGGGGAATAATTACTTGCACGATATACGAAAAATAAATATAGACGAAAATTAGCTACGATCACAGTTGACGAGGAATTCAGATTCACTGAACGTGTAGTAAATAAGTATAGCTGGAATATTAGCTAGATATACAGGGTGTTTGAATGAAATACCAAACCACTGGAAATAAAATCATTGCACAGACCGAAGTAGTGACCGATAATAACCAATAGCTATAACTTCCACTCTTGGTAAAGTCTTTGAAATTATATTAAATAATCACATAATTAAGCATCTTGAGAATAATAAATTAATCAGTGATAGGCAATATGGTTTTAGACGATGTCGATCAACTGCAGACATTCTTTGCCTTCTTACGCATCAAATCAACCAAGCTACAGACCAACATGGTGAAACACATACAATAGCACTGGATATATCAAAGGCATTTGATAGAGTCTGGCATCAATCCTTATTGTCGAAGATGTCACACTACGGCCTTGCATCATTAGTTCCACTAATTTCTTCTTATCTTCATAACGGAAAAATGCGTGTAATGGTAGATGGCCTATATTCTCAATTTCACTCAATAAATGCTGGTTTTCCCCAGGGATCAGTGTTGGCCCCAACTCTGTTCCTCATTCATATCAATGATCTCATATCTACCACTCATAATCCAATACATTCCTTTGCAGATGACTCAACACTCCACAGTTCCTTCACATTTACCAATTCTTTCACCCAACCCGATCTTATAAATTCAAAAATAAACACTGCAATTTCTCTGAACCAGGACCTTTCTAGAATTAATGAATGGGGACAAAATAATCTAGTTTCCTTTAATGTACAGAAAACCAAGTACATTCAATTTTCTAACCGACAGAATCTCACTGACTCCCATATATGTTTTATGATGTAAATATTCCCACTTCATCTAGTATTGATATTCTCGGTGTAACATTAACTACTAACCTGAGCTGGACACATTATGTTAGAAACATTGCTAAGAATGCCTCTAAAAAACTGGGACTCTTGTACAGAGTTCGAGAATTCTTCACTGACGAGCAGTTGGCCGTAATATATAAAAGTCATGTGCGTTCTCAGATGGATTAGTGTTCACCTGGAGTGGAGTGGAAGTGGAGTGGTTGCATTGAGGCAGTTGGACAAAATTCAAAACAAAGCTATTAGATTAATCAATAACCCTGCAATCACACAGGACCTTCCCACATTATCCATACGAAGAAACGTTGCATACCTTGCATTATTCTACAGATATTTTCACAGCAATTGTTCTGAGGAACTTGCTTCAATTGTACCGCCTCTCCACATATTTCCCCGTAGAACTAGGGCAGCTGAGAGCGCCCATGAATTTACACTTTCTCCACAATGCAGAACTTCTTCTTATCAAAATTGATTTATCCCCAGAACTACTACTCTTTGGAATTCACTTCCCTCGAGTTGCTTTCCATAAACTTACAATCTACAACAGTTTAAATCCAGTTGTTACAAACATTTTATGAATGGAGGATGCCTTTAGGCACATGGACCTTTTTTGTTTTATCTGTGTTTTTCCTTCCTCCGTTCATGGTCTCTTTTAAAAAAAAAAAAAAAAAAAAATGAAGGCTGATGAATTATAGCTTAAGCAATTACATACGCATAATAGCTTAGTAAATTATACTAGCCCAAATAGAGGCAGATGAAATATAAATTGACTCAAAGGCACAGAACGACATAGTGACTTATAATAGCCGGAATTAAAGGCTGATGATACACAGAGAGGTACGATATGAATTCCCCAACTGGCAATACAAATAGTATCTTGATCGTATGCCGTGGTGGATCAAATTATTCGCAAGAACTATTACAGATAAAAAATAATGAATACAACTTTATTTAAACTCGACGGAACAGGTTTTCACTTTGAACACAGGAGTTATACTAAGAATGAATTTATATGAGAATTAGATAGGATACTGTTTGAGTATTGAATTTACATGTAAAGAATTATTTATTCTCTCTTCGTACACTTCACTACAAACTTGGACACTTAATAACTAATGATACAAATGAATAAGATCTGCGAGTGTTCACAAATTATTACGTGTCGTGTAGGGTATACTGTATATATTAGTTATACCATAATTATATATAACGTTTAGTATGGAGTTTAAATCAGTTAAGCCCAGGGCATTATATATATAATCAACCGGCACAAGTGTAGTTTGTTCTCACAATGCGAGAGAGAAATTGGGCAAGGAGAGTCCAGAATAGGCCTCTAGGATAACATTATATTGAACGCTAACATATCTTATAATATTATGCCTTCACAATAATACCCAAAACTCAATGAACACAGAGACACTTATGTTAGAGGGTGATGAGGAGAAGTAAGGTCCATGAGAGGGAATCTGATCAACGCAAAACTCTTAGTTCTTCCCTCTGATTGGCACCAGAGGGATCTGCCGCTTTCACACTCAACTAGAGAATATCACTTCTAGTTCCTCTAGCACACCGCCCTGCATCCTGCAAACATGGGTGTATATTCTTCCGATCGCCCTGGAGCTAGTAGAAGATTATTGCCTCGTATTTACCTTCCGATCATATTATATTTCGGTCAGGTAATATTCAGAGGATAATTTACTTCTTAATGAATTAATTTCGGAATAGTAGGGACATGGGTATTTTGATCTTTAAATTATTGTGAAGTTAATAATTGCCTTACAAATCTAGTTGACATAGGAATACATGGATATGGTTATTCTTGATTTGTTAATATTAAACTCATATATTTTTAGGAAGCTTGCACGGTTGCAGGATAATTGTTTTTCATTAATTATAGTTTTCCTCTATTATTCAGGTGGTATGCAAAGCTTCCCTTATTCTCTTTTGATCTGTTATTATTGATATATATGATTTTCTGCACTGTGCTGTATATTGGGTTATTCTGATCACAACTGTTGAAGTAGAACATCGGATCTTGATGAGGAAATAACATAAAATCTTCATTGTAATTTAGATCCGGTTCTTTCGTTGTACACTCCTGTATCTCATATCTCGGACCTTGAAATTGGCCCGGACGAGACCTCGATGATTGGTCATGAAGGAGTCCAGGTGATTGGTCCAGAAGGGGTCCTGCAGTTCTCGTAGGACCTGGTAGATGGCGTTGATTTATGCTGGTAGACTGCTCTGTTTCTGTACACCATAGAGAGCGTTGACTTTCGATGATAGACTGTGCTGCTTCCTTTTCTGTTCTCGTCTGTGCCCTTAGTTTCGCTCTTTTCCTCTCCTTGATGTTGGCGATCCTGTCTTTGGTGTGTGACGTCTCTCCATAGTTTGTGAGAACATATAATAGGGTTGCTAATTTGTTTTCTTGCAACCCCGTCATCTTAGATATATATATAGATATTCACAACTCTACCGAAAAAAAATAGTACCCAAATATGTCGGTGCTTGCCTGGTATGTGTGGTACTTTCGGTTGTGGCTGCCTCTTGTGGATCGTATGTTTGTAGGGTGTAAATACTGTATGTGTCTGTGTATTTGTCTTGTTGTTGCAAGTGTGTCTAATTTAATGTCTTGTTTAAGCAAAGTGACCGACGTAGTGTGCCTGTTATCACGTCTGATCCATCTATAAACTAATGTACTCAAAATCCATATACTTTCTATTCATTATCAGAGCACTTCCATTTAATATCGATGTTTACGGATCAAACTTCCTTATAGCCTGAAACTCGAATTTGGTCAATTAGACTGTACCGCACTCGCACGTACTATAAGCTGTTCAGGGTTGGGTCCTTCTCCACTCCACCCTGGACAGATGGAAGGGGGGAGTCGGGTCTAAGTCTACCCCACCTTCCACCCCCAAACTATCCCCAACTCCTCCACCTTCCACCTCTAGCTGCCAATTAGTGATTAGCATCGCTTGTTCTCATGTCTTGTAAATTATTGCTAAACCATCATTCCACATTCTTACAATGGCCAATATTTAATATTAAATTGATTTAATATATATTAGTGAAACGATATTCCCAATTTTTCTTCTATTCAAGAGCGGAGCTCTGGAACTCTCTCCCTGAATACATCTTCCCCTCATCCTATGACTTAAATTGCTTCAAACTCCGTGTGTCCAGGCAGTTTGGCTCGAACATTCCTTGATTAGAGCCCAGTCATTCTTTCAACTCTAGGCGAGGCACTCGTCACAGGCAATTCTGCCTTTTGTCTCCCTCATTCACAAAAAAACAAAAAATGCTATTGCATCCTCAAAATTAGTCTCTATACACACAACGTGGGTTACACTATTCTTGGCTGTATTGCTCTCTCTCTCTCTCTCTCTCTCTCTCTCTCTCTCTCTACTACTACCAAAATTCAATGTGATTTAATTATAGAATAATACCGTAATAGAAATACAGCCTCATACGGTATTAATGGTTACATATTCCCCATCACTGCCATACACATCAATGAGCCCTCTACGATCTACTCCAATCACTTACGACAGTTGGGTTTTTTTTAACATAAAAGGAAAGGGCAAACGGTGAATATTGTTGGGACTGTTGTCTATTGTTTCGTTTACCATTTCCTTCAGTTTCTCCCATTCAATCAATACCATACATACGCTAGACGGTCTGCATTTCTTTCTTTGTGGCCTATACACTAATTTTCAATTAATTTAATGCAGAACTCGACATGTAACTTACGATGAAAATTGGTGTTAACTTATAGTAAGGTTTGAGTATCTAGCCCTTGAGTAGGAGTGCTCGCCTTCTCACTTCCCTTGCCTCTGTACACTCGACCAAAAAACAATCTTTACACTGGTGAGCTGTAAATAATCTAGTGTGAACGGAATGAATCGGGTAAAACATACGTCTGTTAGGTATTATCATAAGATTTCGACCCACTTCCAGAATGTTTAGAGCGTTAGGATAAAGATTGATTTTTGGTCGAGTGTACCTGTCTGTGTTCCCAGCCTTTCACCTCTATAAACTCCCAATTAATTTTAGGTTTAACCCATTCTGTATCGGCAACGTCTTTCTTATGTTGTTCTGGCTACTACTAATGATGTTTATTCATTTTAGGAAGGATCTCTAGCAATTATAAGGCTTCGAACTATCTCAATCAACCCTTTTAGATACCACAGATCCTTCCTAAGCTACGAAAATCGTCTAAATATAGCTAGACTATAATTTAACAGACGTTTGCCCAGTGCGGGGTAAGGAAGGACCCAACCCTGAACAGCTTTTAGTACGTGCGAGTGTACAGTCGTGAGCCATTATACAGGAGCTATAGACCAATTTGAATATGTACACTCTAAGACATAAATCGTGGCTCAATCTTAACCCTCGAACCGAAAAACGAACATCCGAAATGAAAATATTAGACAAACCAGTAAATTAAAATGTAAAACTTGCAAACTAAACAAACCAAAACTGGGACAAAGACAATATAAAGGCAAAGAGAAGATTCGTTTTAGTTCAGAATAGCTTCGAAAATTAAAGGCCACGATTTATGTCCTAGTTGTACAATCAACGACAAAAGTTCGTTCCCCCAACTGCCACTGTGTGAATCCGTATTACCTGGGGGTCGAAAAAGAAAAATGTATTGGGTGTAAATGGCCCTTTTTTCAGATGCTTCGTTTGTCGACCCCCAGGTGTTTCGGATTCACCGAGTGGTTGGCTGGGGGAACGAACTTCTTCGTTGATAGTACACTCTAAGACATATATCCTTCCGCAGTATGAACCGTCGAACAGCATAACAAATCTCAGAAATGAAAATGAAAATACTATCTTGAACTGAATCGAATCTTATCTTTCCATGAAATTTTACCTCATATATATATATATATATATAAAACATATATATATATACATAGTTGTCGTTTCGTCGAAACGTTCGTTTCCTTCGCTGGAACTTTCATTTGCTTGACCTCTCTTACTGATTTTCTTTGTGCCTCATTTACACTGAGAGCAATCCAGCTAGCTCTCACAAACACCTCCTCCTCCTATCCACTTCACTACACTAAACATGCACACCACACTTCATTCCTCCACACCAAAATTTAAAAAAACAAAATTATGAATTCTTGCCCAGCCTCGGAGTCCCCAGGGGGGGGGGGGGGGGACCATAAATGACCCCACACCCGACCGACCATCCCTTGACGACCCTACAAAATTACCTGGACCTCGGGCTGTTACTCTTTCTATTAATTTCTGCAACATTCGCGGACTTTCCTCTAACTTTCACTCTGTTGAACACCATCTCTCCTCCTACAAACCTGATCTTCTCTTCCTCACCGAAACTCAGGTGTCTGTAGCAACATCCAGCAGCCCCTTCTCTGTATCCTCCTACTTTCTCTATCCTAGTTTCAAAGCCAAAGGCGGATGTTGTGCATATGTGCACAACAAACTCACTTGCTCTCGTGTTCCCGATTTCGACTCCTCTGAATTCTCAACTTTATGGCTCAAACTTTCATGTCATTCTCTTACTAAATATTTCTGTGCTGTCTATCTTTCCCCCAACTCTACCAACTTTCCCAAATTCTTTGACTATCTAAACTCTACAGTGGAACACATTCCATCCATTTCTCCTTTCTCAGAAATCTCCATCTTAGGAGATTTCAACGTTCACCACCGCCAATGGCTCTCCTCTCACACTACTGATCCACCTGGTGAATAAGCCTACATCTTTTCTATCATAAATTACCTAGAGCAGTTAGTTCAGCAACCCACCCGTATCCCGGATCGCATCAGAGATCGGCGCAACATTCTTGACTTGTTTCTAACTTCTAACCCTTCTTCTTATACTGTCGATCTTTTCTCTCCTTTGGGCTCCTCCGACCATAAACTTATCTCTGTCACCTGTCCTATCTCTCCAGTACGGCCACCCGATCCTCCTAGCCGGCGGCGCTTGTGGCACTTTGGCGCTGCCGACTGGGAGGCTCTCCGGCATAACTTCTTTGATTTCCCATGGAATGATTTCTGCTTCCGTGGCCGGGGACCCTCGGAGAGTGCTGAACGCATTACCGAGGTAATCCTATCGGGCATGGAAGCATACATTCCATTCTCTTTCTCTCAGACGAATTCTAACAAAATCTTGGTTTACTCATGCCTGTTCTACTGCTGTCCGCAATAAGGAGGAAGCATTCAAACGGTACCGTCGCCTTAAAACTCAAGACTCTCATTCTTCCTATGTTTCTGCCCGGAATCAAGTCAAATATGTTCTTCGACTTGCCAAACACTCTTTCGTCAATAATAAATGAACTGAACTATCCAACTCTAGCTCTTCCCAAGCTTTCTGGCATCTAGCCAAAAACCTCTCCAACAATTTCTCTTCCTCGTCTTTCCCTCCCCTTTCCCACTCTGATGGTACAACCATCACTTCTTCCTCTGACAAAGCTAAACTCTTCGCTCAAACTTTTGCTAGAAACTCCACCTTGGATGATTCCGGTGCTATTCCTCCCTCTCCACCCTCCTCTCTCTTACTTATGCCTAATATCCTAATCTCTTCTAAAGATGTACTTTCTACCCTCTCTGGGCTTAACACTAATAAGGCGTACGGTCCGGACGGTGTTCCTCCTGTTTTTCTCAAAACCTGTGCTTCCGTGCGGACTCCCTGCCTAGGAAAACTCTTTCGTCTCTGTCTATCCTCTAACGTCTTCCCTTCATGCTGGAAGTTTGCTCACATTCAACCTGTCCCAAAGAAGGGTGACCGCTCTCAACCCTCCAACTATCGTCCAATTGCTCTCATCTCTTGTCTTTCTAAAGTTTTTGAAACTATTCTTGCTTCCAAATTTCTTAAGCATTTCTCTTCTCATAATCTGCTCTCAGATCGCCAGTATGGCTTCCTTAAGGGTCGCTCTACTGGTGATCTTCTTTCATATCTTACTAACTCTTGGTCATCCTCCTTTCGGGACTTCGGTGAGACTTTTTCTATTGCACTAGACATATCGAAAGCTTTCGATAAAGTCTGGCACAAATCTTTAATTTCTAAACTACCCTCCTTCGGTTTCTATCCCTCCATCTGTGCCTTTGTCTCTAATTTCCTTCCGGCCGTTCCATAGCCGCAGTTGTGGACGGCCATTGTTCACTTCCTCACCCTATAAACTCTGGTGCTCCTCAGGGCTCTGTCCTATCCCCTATTCTCTTTCTGATTTTTATATATGATCTCCTTAACTGTACCTTAATTCCCATCCATTCATACGCAGACGACTCAACCTTACACTACTCCATTAGTTTTTCAGAACGCCCCAGCCAGCAATTCTTTAATGACAAACGTAATGAAGCCATAGAACTCTTAAATTATGATCTAAATACTATCTCCAATTGGGGCAGAGAAAACCTTGTTACCTTTAATGCTTCCAAAACCCAATTTCTCCATCTATCTACCCGTCAGGATCTCCCAGCGGACTATCCCTTATTCTTCAACAATACAATAATCAACCCTTCATCTTCTCTCAATATTCTTGGTGTCTCTTTTTCTTCTGCTCTCATTTGGAAGGACCATATTACCAGTCTTGCTAAGGCAGCCTCCCAGAAGCTGGGTGTGCCCAACCACCTTAGGGGTTCTTTTCCCCAGCACAGCTTCTTGCTCTGTACAGGTGCATAGTGCGTCCTTGTATTGAGTATTGTTCACATGTGTGGGGAGGTTCCTCTCTCACCGCTCTCCTAAACAAAGTTGAAAGGAAGGCCTTTCGTATCATTAACTCCCGTCCACTCACCAACTCTCTGCAATCTCTCTCTTTCCGCCGCAATGTTGCATCTCTCTCGCTATTCTATCGCTACTATAATAATCAGTGTTTCTCAGAGCTTTCCCAGTGCATACCACCTCCTTTACGTAGGGCACGTGGTGCCCGTCTTGCAACTCAATCCCACCCCTACTCTGTGCAACTCTCTAACCCAAGAGTGAAACGTTACTCTCAAACTTTCTTCTACTCAACAGCTGAGCTCTGGAACTCTCTCCCAGAATCAGTCTTTCCCTCTTCCTATGACTTAAATTGCTTCAAACTCCGTGTGTCCAGGCATTTTGGCTCGAACGTCCCTTGATTTTGGCCCTGTCACTCCTTGAACTATGGGGGAGGCAATTCTATAGGCAATTCTGCCTTTTGCCTCCCTCAATCACATAGGAAAAAAAAAAAATATATATATACAGTATATGTGTGTGTGTGTGTGTTCATCTGTAACTATGCACCTATCCATACATCTATTTTATCACATGTATCTATAAATCTAATCCTCTTATTATATTTCCACCAATTAATAATACGACCGAGGCTTAAGCGTTGTGTTATCGCCATACGCCTTAATTTCCTAAGAGGCGGACAGTAATGAATCGCCTCCATATTCAGAAGTAGTTCCTTCAATGGGCGACCTCACATACATAAATGATGCTTAAATATGGGCCTATATTAGTGCTAAAGCTTTTAATATTTGTCTTTGTTTCTTTCTTATTCTGTTTGTGAATATCATGTTAATGTTTCCTGTCATCACTATTCGCATTATTTCGTGAACGAATTCCATATATAATATTTATCTTTTCATGTTTTTCTTTCACTATTGTGTGGTGTTGCCTTGCGTTACTGATCTGTGTGCTCACATAATTGTTTGGCCATTAGTCTAAGATTGTCCATATAATTATACCAATTATATAAAAGCACTTATCATTCGATTTATCCATCCAACATTTCAACCACACATTCATTTATTAATTTATTTCATTATATGTTTCTATTACCTATCTACTGTATCTACCCGAGCACAGTTCAAAACGCAGAGTATGATAACCGGAATGGTGTTGCTCTTGGAAGAACACAATTTCAATGACGTGTCCTTCATCTTAATTTCCACACACCCGTCATTTCTCTTCATTCCTCTTAATTATAGTAGGGCTTATCTCTCAGTAGCGAAAGTAAATTAGTTATGAAACTCATAGTCCTTTGCAACTCACTCTCTCTCTCTCTCTGAAAATGTGTTTGTTAATTAATTCTAACTATTTTGTTGTCCATTTCATTTTGATACGATGATTTTTGTATTTGCATTTGAATTGTTTTTGTACATCCATTATAGTTACCTCTTTCACCTGACCACAATCTATTACCACATACTCTGCAGTTTTAACACCAACGTCTGATATGATAAGCTCACTTATCTCAGTTACAAGCACACACCTATATGGCCATAACATGCTATGCTGACGAACGAACCGATTGATGTATAACTGGAGATGTTGACTAACCCATTTCTGATTAGCAGCATACACACATTGAAAACAGAAATGAATGCCTGTATCTATAGTATAATGCTTTTCATATTCAGCAACTAGTCGTGTTTGCATCATGGACAATAAAATAGTAAATACAAACAATTGATCAAAGAAGACGGCTTTCAACCGTGTATTAGCAAATTGTGTTCTGAGTCTGTTACTGAAGGAAGCAACATTATCAAACTGACTTTTGCAGAGTTAATTGGAAAATCACGAGAAACTCCCTTTATTATACAACTATTGTTATTACATTAATTTGTCTACGACTGAATTATAGTATCTTAACATAAGAACATAAGAACATAAGAAAATGGGAGTCTGCAGAAAGCCGATTGGCCTAAGCAAGGCAGATCCCTGTCCCACACAACCCCAATTACAAACCCCAATTATAGGCTCAACACTCTAATACCCTGAGGATCATCTTACCAAAACGGTTAAAGATTAACGCAGGATTACGGGGTCTGCAGAGAGCTGATTGGCCCAACCCGGCTGATCCCCCTTCACACCCAACCCTTCTCGACGATATGCTTATCCAATTTTATCTTAAAGCTCCCTACCGTTTATCTTGAAGAAACTCGTCATTATTATGAGTTTGAAGAGGCGGTTATTTAAAATGAAACGGCATATTGAAATGTCAGGAATCCATCTGAACAAGATAATATATAATGAATTCTTCTTCTTTTTAGGGTTGTGATGTGCAATGTACACGGATTAGGAACTCTCCAGATATATGCAAAGGCGTTATTGGCGTTGGACAGCTGTGTTAGTTGGGTTAACCCCTTCTGTACCGGCGACGTATGTTATATTTTATTCTAGCAATATGTAGACGATTTTATACAGCTTAGAAAGGATCTGTGGTAGTTAAAAGGGTTTATTGAGATAGTTCGAAGCCTTATAATTGCTAAAGATCCTTCCTAAAGTACAAAGGAGTACAAAGGAAATCAAGCAACAACAGATCTAGTGACCCTTCTAGGTTGCTTGTCCTCCAAAACACTGAGGATCAAGTGTCCAAACAGTGGTTTAAAGTGGGTAAGGAAACATTGGAAAGGGAATTACTGCCCTGGAACTAATGTCCGTGGCAGGATTAGGAAGTTAGTAGAGGACAGATGGGTTAGTAACTGAGGGGGGGATAAAATAAAGTTATTCATTTACAAACGCAGTCAGTCGCGGGTTTGATGCGAGATATTTGTCTACGCGGAGTTTAAATGAATCAACGGTGATGCAGTCTATAACGTTTCGGGGAAGCCCATTCCACAAGTTGACAACTCGATTGAAGAAGAAATTCTTAGATTCGTGCGAGTTAAAAGATTTACCAATAATTTTGCAACCGTTTCCCCGCGTATAATTAGATTGGTGAATACAATCGATTAGTAGGAGCCAGAATAAAATCAAAAGACGTCGTCGGTATAGAAGGGGTTAATTAAAGTACAATATTACAGCATTATAGGTCCTTTTTGTTTTCGTCTGGAAGTAAATAGATGATAGATGGATTAGCTAAAAAAAAGGTAGATCAATAATTCAATTGTTTATCATTTCCCTATAATATATATCATATGCAGTTTGATAGGGGTAAGTTTTCTCTAGCTCAAATATCCAAATAATAGATGCAGGTGTTATTTAACTCTATATTGCCCCAGGGGTTGGTCACACTACTGGGTGACACAATAGTTGCGTATACGCTTCACAACAGATAGGACTATATTATATTCCCGGTCAGGACGATAAGAATGGGCAAGTCTTCTAACAATTGGTCCTTTGTTCACCTAACAGTACAGTATATAGGATCAGTCACTTACAAATTCATGAACTCCCATGAAAGAGAGAGAGAGAGATTTAGTTAAAATAGGACTTCAGAGGCTATCAACCCTATTGGATTATTAAGCCAGCACACTGCAAGTCAAGAATAACGTCAGGACTGGAGCCTCTTTGCGAAAACTCCAGTTCCATGAGAGAGAGAGAGTGTGTGTGTGAATCACTTAGTCAAGCTTTTACCTCCGTTGGTTTGACACTAAACAAAATATCTCAAAAACTTATAAACCGATTTTCACGAAAGGTGGTGGGCAGACTTAATATGCAGCAAGACAGAAGTGATTCAATTTAGGAGGCGATCAGGATATTTTCACGACATATGGGGGGTAGATAGATTATGCATCATTGAAGAAGTGATTCAGTTTAGGAGGCGATCCGGAATATATCCCGGAACCCAGATCCACAAGAAAATTGAGTTAGTCAGTTAAAACAAGACTTCAGAGGCTATCAACTCTTCAGGATTATTCATATTTATTCACCAACCCACTAATTAACATACAAATAAACCTAATTAATGAAATCAATTAAAATAATAAATATATGTGGTACTCCAAGGACTCGAACCTAGGATACTCACATATATTATTAAGCCAGATTACTGTAAGTCAAGAATAGCGTCAGTAGTGGAGCCTCTTTTCGAGAATTCCAAATCTCTTGAAAATTTAGGTCTATCACGTTAATTATAAAGAACCAGCCAGCGTAGGTGGAGGTTTGCCCTCTACCAAGTGCCGCTCTAGTCTACTTATAATATCCTATAAGCCAACACTATATCTAACCTTGTCTTTGTCTACCAAGTGCCGCTCTAGTCTACTTATAATATCCTATAAGCCAACACTATACCTAACCTTGTCTTTGTCTAAACCTCGTCTAATTCCTATGAGTACCTTGTTTGTATACCAAGTTACATAGTTCTCTGAAGCAAGGTAATCGTAGGGTAGATTTAGCAAAGCATAGATAGGGAAGACTGAGTAGAACAGTACTGTTAACACATATATAGCTGGCCGCCACGTTCTAAACACAAAGCATTATACGAAGAAAAACAATACACGGATACAGGAAATGGATGTAGTGATATTAGATGTAAATACAGGAATAATATACAAGAGAATGGTAGTGAATTACAAAATATTAAAAACAAATCGGTAGAAACTCTTAAGGGGAGATTTCCACTTGAGGGATTTTTATCTTGACCCCTTTCTCCCTCATGGTTAGCCCCATTGCTTTTGATATTTTAAGACGTTCGCCCCATTAGTTTGGCGATTTTAAGAACTTTCGCACCATTGCTGTCAATTTAAAGACTTTTCGTGCCAATTAGGTGTCGATTTTTGCCTGGCGAGCGATAGCGAGCCTGTAATTTAAGAGGAGTCGGCCTTCGGCCGGGACATTTTTCTACCGAAAAATGTACAAATTTATCTTGAAAGGGGGTCTAGGGGCTGTAATGTTAAGCTTGATGGAAGTCTAGCGAACTAACTAAAAACCTCCCCTTAAAACACATATCAAAATATACCCAAGGCAAATACAAAAAACACGAAGATACACTGTAGGAGTTAGGTTAGGTTAGGTGCTATATTAGATAACGTACATCATTTGATAGAGGGGGATATTATGTGCCTGTTGTTACGACTGGGGTTTAAATATATCCGGGCTCTTATTCATTGGACTAGTAATGGCATAAATGCTACAACGGAAAGTGCTAGATCCAACCTCTGATGTATATTCCCAGTGAACAAAGAACACAAATACTCTCCAGAGTTCTATATGCAATAATAGGCTATCAAACTCTCAATAAATGTGCGTCTATTCTAGGCTTAATGTTATGTGAAAACAGCCTATTACTACCTATAACCGAAGGTGCTTGGTTATGGTATGCAAAGTAAGGTGGTAAGAGAAGTTACAGCTTAGTTACTTTAATCAATAAATGTCAGGCACTCCTGCATGAAAGAAAGTGCACTAAAGTCCTTCAACACTAACAAGGAATCTTCTTTAAATGTTAGATGCTATAAAGATGCTCGTATCGGAAATGGAACCCAAAAAGGCAGGCAGCGGAACAATGCTCGTGCAGGCTATGCACACAAAAAGGCAGAATATATAATGCCGTCGGAGCCAAGAATATCCTAAACGCTACAACAATAATAATCGCCACGACAATGCAGTATTCCTATCAACAAAAAGAGCCTAAGTCGTTTGTGTCTCCATACATCAAACTAGGCTGCGAAATGCTTGTGTAATCATAAATGGGTATGCATAAAAAGAGTAATTAGGTTAATATACTTAATGTCTACTGTGACTGACAAAGTCTAGCTAGAGTCAATGATACGAGATACTGGTGCGCATGGCATGCCGCATAGCCTAGTGCAAATCTCAAGTCTGTGCGTCAAATATTACGTTATAGGGAAGGGTAGCTCTCTTGAGAAACCTTAATACCGAAGTATTAAGCGTTCTCCTGGCGTACCTCAAAGACAAACAATCGAGACTAGAACAGTGCAGAATGGTATAGGCAAAAAGCCCTCATTCGTGCATGCCCTACTCTCAATGGCACACAGACTAGAATTTACTCAATCAACTCCAGTTCTCAGGTATATCGTGCAGCTTTTTACTAAAGCCAGCACTCATAGGAAACAATACCTTATAATATCAGACCCCTAGTCTAGCATTATCTAATACAGCAGAACACTAATAATTAAAGGAAGCGGCAATATGAAAGCCAACCAATGCTTCGTGATCCACTTATCTTAACAACTAACATACATGGGTTATATCAGACCTTAACGCACAATACAACTGGCCAGCATGAAGCTGATTTTGCAGAGTTAACCAGAGGGGGTATAATATTAATAAAAAGGTGGTGAAAGATATGAAAAAGAGAGAGGTAGGCAGAGAAAAAGATTCTCAGGTGCGGAGCGGGGGACAGGTAGCAAGGGATGAGATAGATGCGTTCTAGAAACCAGATCTGAGGGAGAGAGTGGCGAAGAACCAGTATATATACTCGCACTAGCTCGAGCCGCGTGGGAAAAAAGCGGTTACAAGTCCTCTAGCCACTAGCAAGGGAGCTAACAGCATGGTAAGGACCTCTCTCCACCAACCCCCACGAGGCAGCCAGCCGTGACGTCATCGAGCGGGACAAAAACAATGCGCGCTCCCTCTCACTCTGTTCTACTCTCTCTCTCTCTCCCAGATCCCATCATTACTAGTTAATGATAAAACATATACTTTACAATTAAATATATAAAACCTTGACATGGGTGAAAACAAAGAGCCTTTCTGGACTGCCCATGACACGAGCTTTCATATGAAATAAAGCACACTCTAATACATAAACTGTAGCACCATCCACTGCCCTGGCGATCCTAGTGAGTCACTGTAGGACAAGCCATGCGGTTCTAAACGGAATGGTTAACGTCACACTGTTTTATTGATAATACGAGAGAGAGAGAGAGAGAGCTACATAGAGCTACATAGATACACAGACCACACAGACCTCAAGGTCCTTACTAGGCAGTCTGGCCTTACAAACTATAATATGCATATATGCATATATACACATACACACATACACATACATACATATACATATATATATATATATATATATATATACACATACATATACACATACATACATACACACATATATATACAGTATATATATACATACTGTACAGTGCACACACATACATATACATTTTTTTTTTTTTTTTTTTTTTTTTTTCCATTCATATCACCCCAGCCCTCTGCAGATAGAGGTCAAGCCTTCCCTTGAAGGCGTTTATTGTGTCGCTCTCCACCACTCTCGCTGGTAGTTTATTCCACTCTGTCGCCACACTGTAGGTGAAGAAACTCTTTGTGACATCTAGGTTTGCCTTTTTGGTTTTTAATTTCATTCCATTTCCGCGAGTTTGATTAGTATTGTTTAATGTGAATAGTGCATTTACATCGACTTTGTCGAAACCTTTTAGTATCTTAAAGCACTCAATAAGCTGACCCCTCAACCTCCTCTTTTTTAATGAGAACAGGTTCAATCGTTTAAGTCTTTCTTCATATGGTTTATTTCTTAATGAGGGTATCATCTTCGTCGCTCTACGCTGTACTGACTCGAGTCTTACAATGTCCTTGATCAGATAAGGTGACCAGAACTGCACACCATATTCAAGGTGGGGCCTCACCATACTTTTGAACAGTGGCACTATTACGTTTTCATGTTTATATGTAAATTTTCGTTTAATAAAGCCCAATGTTATGTTTGCCTTATTTGCAGCTGCTATACATTGGTCGGAAGTTTTTAGGTTTTCAGATATTAGTACCCCTAGGTCTTTTACTACCGTTGCGGTTTTTATTTGTTTGCCATTCATTTCGTATTTGTATTTCATATTTCTGCTACCAACCTGCAGCACCTGACATTTATCGACATTGAAGGGCATCTGCCATTTTTTCGACCACTCTGATATCTTGTTTAAATCAGATTGCAACGCATTTCTATCATCTTCGTTCAGGACTGTATTTCCTATTTTTGTATCGTCGGCGAATTTGGAAATGGTGTTGTTTACCCCTACATCGATATCGTTAATGTAAATGAGAAACAGGACCGGTCCAAGGACTGAACCCTGTGGAACTCCACTAGTGACAGGCTCCCACTCCGTTGCAATCTGAGAGAGAGAGAGCGAGAGCGAGAGAGAGAGAGAAGTGTGGAATTCTAGTTTAGGGATAATAGTGGGGTTAAGGGAGCCCAACTCGCTTTTTTGTTTTCTCTTTCTCTCCCTCTCTCTTTGGCTTGTATCCATTCGGCCCCATTCAGCCTACTGTTTTAAGAAGTTTACCCCCATCCAGGTGTCAATATTTTCCTGGCGAGCGGTAGCGAGCCAGCATATAATTATACAGTATATATATATTTTTTGACAGCAAGCTAAATTTGTACATTTTTCGATACAAAAATGTATCCGGCGAAGCCGGATTCTCCATACAATGCTGGCTCGCTATCGCTCGCCAGGAAGAAATCGACACCTGGATGGGGATAAACGTCTTAATACAGTAGGCTGAATGGGGCCGAATGGATACAAGCCAGGTAAAGAGAGAAAAGGAGAGAAAGATAAATAAAAGCCAGTAACCCCCCCTTTAAGGTAACTACCGTACTACCCTACTTCTACACCCCCCCCCCCCCACCCCTGTCCCTCCCCTTCCTCTGGTTGGCATCCAGTCTCAAGGGGTACGGTACGGTTGGCCAAGTATGTCGTGTCGCCGCAAGCATTACGTTTTGCTTGATGTGTGCTGTATTAAGGGGGGGGTGACCTGTTTTTGTTCTGTCCTTTTCTATCTTTCTCTGGCTTGAATCCATTTGGCCCCATTCAGCCTACTGTTTTAAGACGTTTATTCCCATCCAGGTGTCAATTTTTTACTGGTGAGCGGCAGCGAGCCAGCATATTTTTTATTTTTGTTTGACAGCAGGCTAAATTTGTACATTTTTCGATAGAAAAATGTCTCCGGCGAAGCCGGATTTCTTCATATAATGCTGGCTCGCTATCGCTCGCCAGGAAGAAATCGACGCCTAGATGGGGATAAAAGTCTTAAAATAATTGGCTGAATGGATACAAGCCAGAGAAAGAGAGAAAAGGACAGAAATAAAAAAAATCAGGTCACACCCCCTTATGACTGCATGATGTTGCATAGCGGGTGTAAAGATAGGAACATGTTTGTATATCTCAATCGAAACCAAGAATTCATGCTTAAATATTGCTGATACCAATTATTGATCGAAATATACTTGGCACAGCGACATCACATATTTGGGCAACTGTACCAAGCATAAAACAATACATTTTAATTGGCGCGTTCACGTGGGGGTCCATGAATTATGTTGAGTGATTGTACAGTACCAAATACATACTAGACATCACTATGCTTTTTAAGGGGAGGTTTTTAGTTTGGTCCGTAGATATCCTTCAAGCTTAAGATTACACCCCCTTGAACCCCTTTGAAGATAAATTTGTACATTTTTCGGTAGAAAATTGTCCCGGCTGAAAGCCGGTTCCTCTTACATTACAGGCTCGCTATCGGTCGCCAGGATAAAATCGACACTTCTATGGCACGAAAGGTCTTAAAATTGACAGAAATGGGTTGAAAGTTCTTAAAATCGTCAAAATATTGGGGCGAACGTCTTAACATTAGGATAACAATGGGGCTAAACATGAGGGAGAAAGGAGTCAAGAAAAAAATCCCTCAGGTGGATATCTCCCCTTAACCCTTTCTGTACCGGTGATGTCTATTTCATTTCATTCTAGCTATATTTAGACGATGTTGTGCAGTTTAAGAAGGATCTGTGGTAGTAAAAAGGGTTAATTGAGATAGTTTGAAGCCTGTTAATAGCTGGAGGCCCGTTTTAAACTGAATAGAATAGTCTAGTAGTAGCCAGGATAAAATTTAAAGTACGTCACCGATAAAGAAGGGGTTAATATGCAACACAATCCCACCCCTACTCTGTGCAACTCTCCAACCCAAGAGTGAAACCAACCCATAAGTAGAAATGATGTGCTTAAGGAAATTGACAGACTGAAACCTCAGAAATCGCCTGGTCCTGATGAAGTATATGCTAGAGTATTAAAAGAATGCAGAGAGGAGTTAAGTTACCCATTAACATTTCTTTTTAACAATTCAATAGAAACAGGTATAGTTCCAGAAGCTTGGAAGCTTGCAAATGTAGTTCCGATTTTCAAAAAAGGTGATAAATCAATAGCATCCAATTACCGTCCCATTAGTCTCACTTCAATCATAGGAAAGCTACTAGAGTCAATTATTGCTAGGAAAATGAGAAACCACTTAGAAACATTTAACTTAATCAATTCTTCTCAGCATGGATTCACTCAGGGACGTTCTTGCCTTACTAATTTGCTTAGTTTTTTCTCAGAGGTATATGAAGCAGTAGATAATGACAAGTCATATGATATTATATATTTAGATTTCAGTAAAGCTTTCGACAGAGTCCCTCATGAGAGATTGATGAGAAAGGTTGAGGCACATGGAATAGGTGGGGCGTTGTTAGGATGGATTAGGTCATGGCTAATTGGTAGGAAGCAGAGAGTCAGCATAAATGGTACTAAGTCAGAATGGGGATCAGTCAAGAGTGGTGTCCCCCAGGGATCTGTATTAGGTCCTCTGTTGTTTATTATATACATAAATGACCTTGATTTAGGTATAACTAGTAGGATAAGTAAATTTGCAGACGATACCAAAATGGGGAGAAAAATGTATTCAGTTAGAGATATAGAGTGTCTGCAAAGGGATCTAGATACCTTACACGAATGGTCAGTAAAATGGCAGATCAAGTTTAACATTGACAAATGCAAGGTATTAAAGATAGGGAAGATGCATACAAATTTTATATACAAACTAGCTAATATGGAATTAGAAAACTCAGACTGTGAGAAAGATCTAGGTGTGTTTGTTAGCAATGATTTGAAGCCTAGAAAACAATGTATAAGCGTTCGTAACAAGGCAAACAGAATTCTCGGGTTCATATCTAGGAGTGGGAGTAACAGAACTGCTGATGTTATCTTAAAACTTTACTTGTCATTAGTGAGACCTCATATGGATTATGCTGTTCAATTTTGGTGTCCTTATTACAGAATGGACATAGATTCATTGGAGAGAGTACAACGTAGAATGACAAAAATTATCCATAATATTAGAAATCTTCCGTATGAAGAAAGGTTGAAGAAATTAGGCTTACATTCGTTAGAGAGACGCAGAGTTAGAGGTGACATGATAGAGGTATTCAAGTGGGTTAGTGGAATTAATAAAGGAGACATGAAAAATGTACTAAAGCTCAGTGATAGCGAAATAACTCATACAAATGGTTTCAAATTAGATAAATTTCGTTTCAGAAAAGATATAGGCAAATATTGGTTTGGTAACAGAGTTGTAGATGGTGGAATAGGCTACCAATTGATACAGTGGGATCAACAACGATAGGGAGCTTTAAGATAAAATTAGATAGGCATATGGACGAGAAGGGTTGGGTGTGAGGGGGATCTACCAGGTGTGAGCCAATCGGCGCTCAGCAGACCCCCGTAATCTTGTGTTAATCTCTGACCGTTTTGGTGGGGTCAGTACTCAAGGTATTAGTGATATGGGTCTATAATTGGGCCTTGTAATTGGGTGTGACAGGTATCTGCCTTGTATGGGCCGATCGGCTTTTTGCAGACTCCCATTTTCTTATGTTCTTATGAAACGTTACTCTCGGACTTTCTTCTATTCAACAGCTGAGCTCTGGAACTCTCTCCCAGAATCAGTCTTTCCGTCTGCCTATGACTTAAATTGCTTCAAACTCCGTGTGTCCAGGCATTTTGGCTCGAACGTCCCTTGATTTTGGCCCTGTCACTCTTTCACCTATGGGGGAGGCACTCGCTATAGGCAGTTCTGCCTTTTGCCTCCCTCACATAGAAAAAAAAAAAAAAAAGGTGCTTCAAAGATTAAAATGGCTGTAACCTTATTTTGGCACAATACTTTATATAAACAGCAGCCACATGTAGGATTGTTCGGGGACTGAAACTACTTTGAAGTTCGTACTTTAATCATTAGAGAATCTTTGCAATAATACATCAGAGTTTTTGATCATGACTAATTTAATTATAGTATTAATTGTGTGGTCAGTGCAGATGATGTTTTAATTAAGGGGGTACTACTCGCTTTTTCTGGACCTCCTTCTCCCTCATGTTTAGCATATTAGTTTTAAGGTTTTAAGACGTTCGTTCCGATAGTTTGGCGATTTTGAGACCTTTCACCTCATATTGTTGTCAATATTAAAACCTTTCGTGCCCTTTTTATGTCGATTATCTTCCTGGCGAGCGATAGCGAGCCTCTAATTTTAGAAGGAACCGACCTTCGGCCGGGACATTTGTCTACCTAGAAATGTACAAATTTATCTTGAAAGAAGGTCTAAGCTTGATGGAGGTCTAGCGAGGAAACCAAATATATATTAATTAATCAACATAATTAATCAACATAATTAATCAACATAATTAATCAACATAATTAATCAACATAATTATAGACCAAAAACAAAGCACTATCCCCTTAACCTAAAGTCGGCGTCACACGAGCAAGTTTATTGGCTACATGTATCGGAGTCTTAAATCCGCTACAAGTTATTTTGATTAATTTTCATTTTGCTATTCACTCGAATATTCAATAGGTTTGCCCACGATTATTAGCTGTAAGATACAAACC
Organism: Paralithodes platypus; assembly: GCA_032716605.1. Lineage (NCBI taxonomy): Eukaryota > Metazoa > Arthropoda > Malacostraca > Decapoda > Lithodidae > Paralithodes > Paralithodes platypus. Next base: position 70,072,851 of record CM064504.1, on the reverse strand, counting down.
GCGTGTACCAAATTTCAGAATATGTTTATATGGATAATTCTAAGCACAGCATGATTCATAACAAACATGCTAAATAATATAAGTAATTTATTACACTACCAACACCAAACACCTCCCATTGGAATTAATGAAAGCATGTGATCCTCCCGGGATTCGAACCTGGGATAACATATGCATATTTTAAACACTTTAAGCATTACACCACCAAGACAATTAAAGATCAAATACACGCCTACGATTGATATCCATTTATCGAATACTGGATATTAATCTAATCATGCACTCAGACCCAACTGCACATTCAATAAGTAACACCCCGTTCTTAACATTAATCATCAATTACAAACCCCAATGTACTTGAATAAACTAATGAAAGCATATGGTCCTCCCGGGATTCGAACTCGGGACCCCACACCCAGAACATAAGTACCTAAACCATTACACCACCAACACAGCCGTCATGGAGGTATTGATTGCTTATGTCCAGCAGTTGCCAATAACTCCAGAGTTTCGGTTTACGTTTAAGGGAGCCCATCTCGCTTGTTTTTACTTTCTCTCCCTCTCTCTTTGGCTTGTATCCATTCGGCCCCATTCAGCCTACTGTTTTAAGACGTTTAACCCAACCAGGTGTCAATATTTTCCTGGCGAGCCAGCATATATATATTTTTGTTTTGACAGCAAGCTAAACTTGTACATTTTTCGATAGACAAATTTCTCCGGCGAAGCCGGATTTTTCCATACAATGCTGGCTCGCTATCGCTCGCCAGGAAGAAATCGACACCAGAATGGGGATAAACGTCTTAAAACAGTTGGCTGAATGGGGCCGAATGGATACAAGCCAGGGAAAGAGAGAAAATGAGAGAAAGGTAAAAAAAAAAACCGGTGACCCCCCTTAAGTAGTGAGACCTGCAGAGGGCCACTCTCGGGCGGGACAAGATGCAGGGGTTGTGCGGGGTGATTACGGATTAGGAACAAGGTCAGGAGAAGGATTAGGATTAGGGAGATAATGACTGGCGATCCTAGTTAAGAATATAAATCTAGAGTGGGACCATTAACCCCTTCTGTACCGGCCACGTATTTTTTATTGAATTTTAGCTATATTTAGACTCCCTTTTGCAGTTTACGAAGGATCTGTGGTAGCAAAAAGGGTTAAGTGAGATCGTTCGAAGCCTGTTAATTGCTGGAGGCCCTTGGTGGTGTAATGGTTTAGATGCTTATGTTCTGGGTGTGGTGTCCCGAGTTCGAATCCCGGGAGGACCATATGCTTTCATTAGTTTATTCAAGTGCATTGGGGTTTGTAATTGATGATTAATGTTAAGAACGGGGTGTTACTTAAACCTAAATAAAATCGTCTAATAGTAGCCAAAATAAAGTTAAAAAGACGGCACTGGTACTGAAAGGGTAAGTGATTGGTGTTCCTAGTTCTAAAATATAAGTCAAGAGTGGGACTATTGACTATGTGAAATGGGAGGTGATTCTACTCTTGGATGCTGCGGGGAAAAATTGACAACTTGTGAGTTTCCGGCTATAAGGAAGTTGGAGCCGTAAACATCGATATCGAACTGAAAGGCAATAATAATGTAGGTTTGTGATAGATAGAAAGATGTACAGTACTTATAAATGTACTATGACCGTAGTTTAACTGGTAATTTGCTTAAGGGGAGGTTTTTAGTTTGTTTCCTACTCTTCCAGCAATCTAAAAATGTCACCCCTTTGACCCCCTTTCAAGATAAATTTGTACATTTTTCGGTAGAAAAATGTCCCGGCCAAAGGCCGGTTCCTCTTAAATTACAGGCTCGCTATCGCTCGCCAGGATAAGATCGACACCTGAATGGCACGAAAGGTCTTAATATGGGGTGAAAGTTCTTAAAATCGCTAAACTAATGGGGCAAACTTTTTATAATATCAAAAGCAATGGGGCTAAACATGAGGGAGAAAGGGGTCAAGCAAAAACTCCCTCAAGTGGATATCTCCCCATTAACCCCTTCACCGCCATTACGTAATTTTCATCATATTCTGGTTACCAATAGACGATATTATTTACTTTATAATCTACCTCTATGACTCAAGTGGCTAAATATGATCTCAATATACCTTCTAAATAACATGGGTCCTTCTTAAGGGGGGTGACCTTTTTTTTGTTATTTCTGTCCTTTTCTCTCTTTCTCTGGCTTGTATCCATTCGGCCCCATTCAACCAACTATTTTAAGACGTTTATCCCCATCTAGGTGTCGATTTCTTCTTGGCGAGCGATAGCGAGCCAGCATTATATGAAGAAATCCGGCTTCACCGGAGACATTTTTTCTATCGAAAAATGTACAAATTTAGCCTGCTGTCAAACGAAAGTAAAAAATTTACACCTGGATGGGGATAAACGTCTTAAAAAAGCAGGCTGAATTGGGCCAAATGGATACAAGCCAGAGAAAGATAGAAAAGGACAGAACAAAAACAGGTCACCCCTTTTAAGGTATACTTATTTTTTATTTATTCAGAGGGAAATACATTTTTACATTTCACTATGTCGTACTTTAAAATAATAATTGTTCTAAACTGGAGGTATACAGTATTGTTCTAAACTGGAGGTATACAGTATTGTTCTAAACTGGAGGTATACAGTATTGTTCTAAACTGGAGGTATACAGTATTGTTCTAAACTGGAGGTATACAGTATTGTTCTAAACTGGAGGTATACAGTATTGTTTTAAACTGGAGGTATACAGTATTGTGTTAAACTGGAGGTATACAGTATTGTGTTAAACTGGAGGTATACAGTATTGTTTTAAACTGGAGGTATACAGTATTGTGTTAAACTGGAGGTATACAGTATTGTTTTAAACTGGAGGTATACAGTATTGTTTTAAACTGGAGGTATACAGTATTGTTTTAAACTGGAGGTATACAGTATTGTTTTAAACTGGAGGTATACAGTATTTATAAGAATTGCAAATGTTTTATTTGAACCGACAAAACTATGATGAATTCACCAAAGAGTATTATATCAATAAACATTTCGTTACAACCTGGATTCCTCTATACAAATACATTGAAAATTGCATTACATGATTGCAAAGCAAATGTCACAGCTAAAAGGATTTTGCTTGAATTTGCGTTTAATTAAAATACTATATGTACTGTAAAAATGTCTGCCTTTACTCTTCTAATAACTTTTCCTAATTAATGTATTTCAATCTGTATTTCCTAGTGCATGATATAATTATCTTCGAGTTTTATTAAGGGAGTCCATCTCGCTTTTTTTCTCTTTCTCTCCCTCTCTCTTTGGCTTGTATCCACTCGGCCCCACTCAGCCTACTGTTTTAAGACGTTTACCCCCATCCAGGTGTCAATATTTTCCTGACGAGCGGTAGCGAGCCAGCATATTTATATTTTTGTTTTGACAGCAAGCTAAATTTGTACATTTTTTGATAGACAAATTTCTCCGAAGCTGGATTTCTCCATACAATGGTGGCTCGTTATCGCTCGCCAGGAAGAATTCAACACCTGGATGGAGGTAAACGTCTTAAAACAGTTGGCTGAATGGGGCAGAATGGATACAAGCAAGGGAAAGAGAGAAAATGAGAGAAAGATACAAAAAGTCCGGTGACCCCCCTTTTTTCTTTGTGCCTCATTTACACTGAGAGCAATCCAGCTAGGTCTCACAAACACCTCCTCCTCCTATCCACTTCACTACACTAAACATGCACACCACACTTCATTCCTCTACATCAAAATTGATTAAAAATGATCAAATTTAGCCCATCCTCGGAGTCCCCAGGGGGGGGGTGGGGACCATAAATGCCCCCTCACCCGCCCGACCTTCCCCTGACGACCCCACAAAATTACCTGGACCTCGGCCTGTTACTCTTTCTATTAATTTCTGCAACATTCGCGGACTTTCCTCTAATTTTCACTCTGTTGAACACCATCTCTCCTCCTACAAACCTGATCTTCTTTTCCTCACCGAAACTCAGGTGTCTGTAGCAACATCCAGCAGCCCTTTCTCGGTATCCTCCTACTTTCTCTATCCTAGTTTCAAAGCCAAAGGCGGATGTTGTGCATATGTTCACAACAAACTCACTTGCTCTCGTGTTCCCGATTTCGACTCCTCTGAATTCTCAACTTTATGGCTCAAACTTTCCTGCCATTCTCTTACTAAATATTTCTGTGCTGTCTATCTTTCCCCCAACTTTCCCAAATTCTTTGACTTTCTAAACTCTACAGTGGAACACAGTCATTCTATCCATTTCTCCTTTCTCAGAAATCTCCATCTTAGGAGATTTCAACGTTCACCACCGTCAATGGCTCTCCTCTCACACTACTGACCCACATGATGAACAAGCCAACGTCTTTTCTATCCTAAATAACCTAGAGCAGTTAGTTCAGCAACCCACCCGTATCTCGGATCGCCTCGGAGATCGGCCCAACATTCTTGACTTGTTTCTAACTTCTAACCCTTCTTCTTATACTGTCGATCTTTTCTCTCCTTTGGGCTCCTCCGACCATAAACTTATCTCTGTCACTTGTCCTATCTCTCCAGTACGGCCACCCGATCCTCCTAGCCGGCGGCGCTTGTGGCACTTTGGCGCTGCCGACTGGGAGGCTCTCCGGCAGTACTTCTTTGATTTCCCATGGAATGATTTCTGCTTCCATGGCCTGGGACCCTCGGAGAGTGCTGAACGCATTACCGAGGTAATCCTATCGAGCATGGAAGCATACATTCCATTCTCTTTCTTTCAGACTAATGCTAAAATCTTGGTTTACTCACGCCTGTTCTACTGCTGTCCGCAATAAGGAGGAAGCATTCAAACGGTACCGACGCCTTAAACTCAAGACTCTCATTCTTCCTATGTTTCTGCCCGGAATCAAGCCAAATCTGTTCTTCGACTTTCCAAGCACTCTTTCATCAATAATAAATGCACTGAACTATCCAACTCTAGCCCTTCCTAAGCTTTCTGGCATCTAGCCAAAAACCTCTCCAACAATTTCTCTTCCTCGTCTTTCCCTCCCCATTCCCAATCTGATAGCACAACCATCACTTCTTCCTCTGAAAAAGCTAAACCCTTCGCTCAAACTTTTGCTAGAAACTCCACCTTGGATGATTCCGGTGCTATTCCTCCCTCTCCACCTTCCTCTCTCTTACTTATTAATCTCTTCTAAAGATGTACTTTCTACCCTCTCTGGGCTTAATACTAAGAAGGCGTACGGTCCGGACGGTGTTCCTCCTGTTGTACTAAAAAAATGTGCTTCCGTGTTGACTCCCTGCCTAGGCAAACTCTTTCGTCTCTGTCTATCCTCTAACGCCTTCCCTTCATGCTGGAAGTTTGCTCTCATTCAACCTGTCCCAAAGAAGGGTGACCGCTCTCAACCCTCCAACTATCGTCCAATTGCTCTAATCTCTTGTATTTCTAAAGTTTTTTAAACTAATCTTGCTTCCAAATTTCTTGAGCATTTCTCTTCTCATAATCTGCTCTCCGATCGCCAGTATGGCTTCCTTAATGGTCGCTCTACTGGTGATCTTCTTTCATATCTTACTAACTCTCGGTCATCCTCCTTTCGGGACTTCTGTGAGACTTTTTCTATTGCACTAGACATATCGCAAGCCTTCGATAGAGTCTGCCACAAATCTTTAATTTCTAAACTGCCCTCCTTCGGTTTCTATCCCTCCATCTGTGCCTTTGTCTCTAATTTCCTCTCCGGCCGTTCCATAGCTGCGGTTCTGGACGGCCATCGCTCACTTACTCACCCTATAAACTCCGGTGTTCCTCAGGGCTCTGTCCTATCTCCTATTCTCTTTCTAATTTTTATAAACGATCTTCTCAACTGTACCTTAATTCCCATCCATTCATACGCAGACGACTCAACCTTACACTACTCCATTAGTTTTTCAGAACGCCCAAGCCAGCAATTCCTCAACGACAAACGGAATGAAGCCATAGAACACTTAAATTCTGATCTAACTACTATCTCCAGTTGGGGCAGAGAAAACCTTGTTACCTTTAATGCTTCCAAAACCCAATTTCTCCATCTATCTACCCGTCAGGAACTCCCTGCGGACTATACCTTATTCTTCAACAATACAAATTATTGTAGGACCAAGGACTCCCATCCTTGGTGATGAGCTGGTCTATCAGAGTGAGAGTTAAGTGTTCTCTGCCATACCAATAGCTTACTCTGACTGTTCCTTTTACTTATATATTTTCTAGATCTCAAGTGACTGCGTCCTTTCCGTGGATTGACCTCCCTATTGCCAACCTTGGCAGATTGGGAGCCAAAGCGTCACATTTTTCCTTTACCCCTCAACTTTCCCTTCATAATTGCTGAGGGGCACAGGGCTTTGGGTGGGGCTTTGGTTTCCCGGGCGTTTCCGCACCCTCCTCAGCTCCCAGCCTTTGAGTGGGTTCGGTCACCTGGGCTTTATTAGTGGTAAGCAGGGAGGGTTCTGTGGGGAAGCTCGGTTATGGCCTTGCTCGGCCAGACAGCCTGGGGAACAGCAACAACAACAACTCCCGTCCACTCACCAACTCTCTGCAATCTCTCTCTCTTCGCCGCAATGTTGCATCTCTCTCGCTATTCTATCGCTACTATAATAATCAGTGTTCCTCAGAGCTTTCCCAGTGTATACCACCTCCTTTACGTAGAGCACGTGGTACCCATCTTGCAACATAATCCCATCCCTACTCTGTGCAACTCTCCAACCCAAGAGTGAAAAGTTACTCTCAGACTTTCTTCTATTCAACAGCTGAGCTCTGGAACTCTCCCAGAATCAGTCTTTCCCTCTTCCTATGACTTAAATTGCTTCAAACTCCTGGTTTCCAGACATTTTGAGTCGAACGTCCCTTGATTTTGGCCCTGTCACTCTTTCAACTATGGGGGAGGCACTCGCTATAGGCAGTTCTGCCTTTTGCCTTCCTCACTCACATAGAAAAAAAAAACAAAAAAAACATAACATCCTAAAGACCCCCTTCGATATATATTTGTACATTTAACAAAAAAACAATAACATTCCTGAGGTGTAATACAAAATAATATTCCAGTAACGTGCGCTATGATAAAGCAACTATCTGCCTCATTAACATAGAACACATCAAGAACCTTTAGTAATTATGAATACTACTGAAATAAATAAATATTATGTCAATTGTCAACCTGGACTTAATGTTTGTCTTGTTCTGGTCACTATTAGTCGATTTTCTTTAGCTAATAATCTAACTCAAAGGGGTAAATACGATCTCAAGAAACCCTCTGGATAACATAGGTCCTTCTTAAACGGCATAAAATCGTCTAAATTTAGCCAGATAAAAAGGCAAAAACACGTCATCGTGCTGAAGGGTTTAAGGGGAGGTATTTAGTTTCTTCCCTAGAACTCCATCAAGCTTTAAATTACACCCCCTAGACCTCCTTTCAAGATAAATTTGTACATTTTTCGGTAGAAAAATTTCCCGGCCGAAGGCCGGTTCATCTCAAATTACAGGCTCGCTATCGCTCACCAGGAAAAAATCGACACCTAAATGGCACGAAAGTTCCTAAAATTAACAGAAATGGGGCGAAAGTTCTTAAAATCTAAAAAAGCAATGGGGCTAAACATGAGAGAGAAAGGGGTCCAGAAAAAAATCCCTCAAGTGGAAATCTCCCCTTAAGAAGAAGTTCATTATCATGTTTGTATTGCTTCACGATTCGTCTTACGTATAAAGTATGAAGTATAATGTATAAAGTATGAAGTATGAAGTGTAAAGTGAAAAGTATAAAGTATGATGATGATGATGGCCACCCAGTGAATAATAAGAGGACTTGTAGCGTTTATTGTGTTAAGGGGGGTGACCTGCTTTGTGTTCTCTCCTTTTCTCTCTTTCTCTGGCTTGTATTCATTTGGCCCCATTCAGCCTACTGTTTTAAGACGTTTATCCCCATCCAGGTGTCAATTGTTTACTGGTGAGCGGTAGCGAGCCAGCATACTTTTAAAATGTTTTTTGACAGCAGGCTAAATTTGTAAATGTTTCGGTGAAGCCGGATTTCTTCATATAATGCTGGCTCGCTATCGCTCGCCAGGAAGAAATCGACACCTAGATGGGGATAACCGTCTTAAAATAGTTGGCTGAATGGAGCCGAATGGACACAAGCTAGAGAAAGAGAGAAAAGGAAAAAAAAAAGAAGCAGGTCACCCCCATTAAGCCGGAGTTACACGAGCCTTTTTTTCGAGCTATTTCTACGGGCAATTGTGGTCTGGCAGCTTAAAGAAATACACTTTATCAGAATTCAACCGCCTAACATAATCTACCTTCAGTCTGATTACCGATACCAGTGCAAAAATGTCCCGAAATAATACGAGAAAATAATTGCTCATGGAAAATTGACAGAAAAGGCGCTCGTGTGACAGCGGCTTTAGAGTGGAGGTTCTGGCTTGTATCCATTCGGCCCCATTCAGCCAACTATTTTAAGACGTTTATCCACATCTAGGTGTCGATTTCTTCCTGGCGACCGATAGCAAGCCAGCATTATATGAAGAAATCCGGCTTCGCCGGAGACGTTTTTCTATCGAAAAATGTACAAATTTAGCCTGCTGAAAAACAAAAATAAAAAATATGCTGGCTCGCTACCGCTCACCAGTAAAAAAATTAGCCTGGATGGGGATAAACGTCTTAAAACAGTTGGCTGAATGGGGCCAAATGGGTACTAGCCAGAGAAAGATAGAAAAGGACAGAACAAAAACAGGTCACACCCATTGATGGATATGGGAGGCGTATAGAGACACGGGTCGGTGGTCGGATTACAATGGCGTCGTTAGCAGCAATGCCTTAGAAACAAAAGAGGCCGAGGATGCGCCTCATTTGGGTCCCTGGTTACTTAATTAATGTTAGTATAGATATTAGTACCGAATAATACTTAATAATTAATGTTAGTATACATAATAGTACCGAATAATACTTAATGTTAGTATACATAACAGTACTGAATAACAATTAATGTTAGTATACATAATAGTACCGAATAACAATTAATGTTAGTATACATAATAGTACCGAATAATACTTAATAATTAACCTACGAAACTAGAAATCTATTAGCGAAAATTCGAAAATATTTGTAATCGTATTAAATCTAAAGCAAGGTTTCTATCGTGGATATTCCTATGTTATATATATATATATATATATATATATATATACATGATATATATACATATATATACATGATATATATATACATATATATATATATATATATATTTTGTTTGTTTTATTTTTATTTTTTTCTATATTCCAACTTACTTCCTCTCGGGCATAGGCTGAGAGCCTTAACATTCACCGCTTTACAATGAACAGTGAAGCCCGTGAGGTCTTGTTCCAGTCTAGGGAGTGAGACATGTGAAGCACGTAGAGTACAACGAGCACCTGCCATTCTTGCCTTCACATGAGGCACGGTGCTCACTCATGGCCCGAAACGACCCCATCTTTGAAGCCACCTCGTTCCCGTGCTTCACTGTCTCACCCCTACACTCGGACTCTCACACTTACACACACACAACGCCACCTGTTGAGCAGATAACTCACCAGGCATTGCACCCCTATAGCATATTTTGAATATGGGAATATTCATACAGTGCTATTTAATCAGGGAACAATGAGGGTATTTTATTGACGTTTCGGTGGGCTTGTGGTAATGCACTGATACCAGGTACAGCACAAATTCCATCCCAATAATATCTTCCCATTGATACATCGGGATTTGAACCCGGGACCTTTGGATTACCAGGCCAGTGGCAAGACCACTCCACCACACCTCCCCTATATATATATATATATATATATATATATATATATATATATACATGATACATATACATATATACATATATATATACCGGTATATATATATATATATATATATATATATATATATATACAATTATACATATATTTATTATGTTCTCTCCACTAACCAACTTTACTCCTAAACTCGATTAATGAAATTAACAAACACATGTGGCAGTCCTGGGATTCGAACCCAGGATGCTCACACCGAAAATCAACACACTTATGCATTGCACCACGAAGACAGTTAAAGAATGCTGCACAAGCCTACGATTTATTATGCAGTTTCGAATCCTGCATACCAATCTTAGCATGTACATCATTCCAACTGCACTATCGGAGGCTATATTATATAGGTTTTATATATGTTTTGGTATAACATCAATGAATGTAATTACCTGAACGTCATACGCAATTAATGAATATCACCACCGTCTAAATTTGCATATCGCAGGATAATTAGAGATCAGAAACCGTCAAAGATAATTAATTCAGGAAAGCTGCCTTGTGAAGTCATTAGTGAGTGATTCCTAATTGCGGATAATTGGGGGGTTTGATTGCCGCTCGCTCATTATTGAAATTCTACCTTTTGAGCTTTTAACACTTCCGAACAATGTATTTTAGTTTGTCCGCTTGTCTAAGAAAAACGTCTCCCAAACGTCTGTCAAGCTAAAAAGAATGGCCACCCAGAATGCCTTGAAGCTTAATGTACAGATTTTCCGAAACAAAATTGTCCTGGGCGAAGGTCGAATTCTTCTAAGTTGCAGACATACTATCGCTCACCCTCCCCCCCAAGCAAATAAATAAATAAATAACTACCGGTACTATAATAATAATAATAATGATAATAATAATAATACCAAAACAATTAATAATAATAATAATAATAATAATAATAATACCAAAACAATTAATAATAATAATAATAATACAACAAATAATTAGAAAATCAAAATCTACACATTGGATACATATATAAAATAAGATAAATAAATTCGACACCCGATTAGGTTGAAGCGTCCTGTTATCGCCAAACTAATGGGTTGATGCGTCTTAAGATCTCCAAACTAATGGGTCGAAACAGAGGAGCTTCAAAACGACCCCCCATCGCACCAAATAGTGTTAGGACAGTGATAGAATGATCAACTACTACTGGGTCGTTACAGGAGACCTCCAACATGTCACCCCCAGATCAAATAGGGTTAAGGGGATGTTTTCAGTTTGTTCCCAAGACCTCCTTCAAGCTTAAAATTACACCCCCTAGACCCCCTTTCAAGACAGATTTGCACATGTTTCGGTAGAAAAATGTCCCGGCCGAAGGCTGGTTCATCTTAAAATACAGGTTCGCTATCGCTCGCTAGGAAAATATTGACACCTAAATGGCACGAAAGGTTTTAAAATTGAAAACAATGGGGCGAAAGTTCTTAAGACCGCCAAAGTAATAGGGCGAACGTCTTAGAATCTCAAAAATCAATGGGGCTAAACAAGAGGGAGAAAGGGGTCCAACAAATTATCCCTCATGTGGAAATCTCCCCCTTAATAGCAGATAACAGCCAGCTGGTGTAATTCCCGCTCCCTCAGTATTGGATCTCTACCTTGGAACCATTAGTTGAGTGCTGCAGGTGCGAGGGTGATGAGTTTTAAACGGGATGATATGTTATTAGTATATACAGTATATATATATATATATATATATATATATATATATATATATACTGTATATATATAAACATATATATATATATATATAATATATACCGGTATATATATATATATATATATATATATATATATATATATATATATAATTATATATACCGGTATATATATAAATACTGTATATATATATATATATATATGTATATAATTATGTATATAATTATACATATTTGTATTTATTTTTAGTTTGCTCCCTAGACATTTATCAAGCATAAAACATAACATCCCAATGACCCCACTTCGATATAAATGCGTACATTTTTTGGTAGAAACATTTCCAGGCCAAAGGCTGGTTTCTCCAAAATTATAGGTTCGTTATCACTCGCCAGGAAAAAAATCGACAGCTAAATGGCACGAAAGGTCTTAATACGGACACATAAATATGTGAAAGTCTTAAAATCTAAAAAACTAAAGGCGCTAAACATGAAGGAGAAGGGGGTAAAAATAAAATAAAATAAATAAAGCCCACTTCCCCTTAAAGTCCTGGTATAATTGCCGCTCCCTCATATTGGCTCCCTATATACCTATATTCCCTCATATATACCTTTGAGCCATTAGTAGAGTGCTGCTGATGATGCGAGGGTCATGAGTTTTAAAGGGACCATATAATTATTAGTTATTTATTTATTAATATGTTTTTATTATTAACAGTATATATAATTATTTTAGTTTGCTCCCTAGACCTCTATCAAGCAAAAATAGAAATAATTAAATAGAATAATACAAAAATAAAAATAATAATAAAAATATATAACATCATAAAGATGGGGGGGGCCCCCCCCCCCGGCGATATACTTATATTTGTACATTTTTCGGTAAAAAAATGTCTCGGCCAAAGGCCGGTTTCTCCAAAATTACAGGCTCGCTATCGCTCGCCAGGAAAAAACCCCGACAGCTAAATGGGACGAAAGGTCTTAATATTGACAAGGAAAAAAGTGAAAAGTCTTTAAAAATGAAAACTAAAGGCGCTAAAGATGAAGGAGAAGGGGGTAAAAAACACTCGTCCATCAGTTGGCTGTGGTAAGGTGCATCATCCAGCACCAGTACAGATGGCTCTGGCAATGACGGCAGGAGGTGTGTTGTTACCCACCGCAGGAACAGTTCGCCGTTCATTTCCCCATGGTAGTCACCCTGGGTTGTCTTGGCCGTGTAGCACAGATAGGACCCGTCAACAAAGCCTTCGGCTGTGCCACCTGCGACCACCACAAATCGCTCCCCTTCTCCTGGTGGTACCTGACGACTGTAGGTGGTGCTGGTGGCAGGCTGTGTGGTATCCACCCACTCCCTGCTGTGGCCCATCCTGGTGGTAAACCAAGCCTCGTCAACATACACCACCTTCCTTCCCTCCCTCCGGTGATGCTGGAGAGCCCGGAGAGCAGCAATCCGGCGACACACCACGTCCAGAGATTCCCTCCTCACATACATCTTTCTCTGTGATGTCTTGTATTGGAATCCCATGGTGTGTATGAGCCGCCAAACTGCCGTCTCAGAGGTATAATTCGGGATAATACCAGCTGTCTTGAGGTCCGTCGCTATTACACTGAGTGTAAGATGTTGTCTGTCGGCAAACTTGCGGTGAATGTGGCGGCGTATGGCACCGACAGCAAAGTTGTCGATGGCGGCAGGTGTAGGCGGTGGTGCAGGTGTGGAAGGGGAGGACGTGGTAGCGCGTTGGACCATCTGCCTCACTCCTGCCGCAGTCATGCCCATGGTGTGTGCAACTCGGTGGTAAGGCCTGTGTGGATAATGATCAATGTTATTATTTTATATAGGCCTATTGTATTTCGTCCATCCTCTCTCTAAACATGATATTGCGATACAATGCAGTGTATGTCTTACTGTTATAGAAATTATATTATATAAATTATCATGCATACAATTGTATGTATGAAACGTGTACGTATTACGTAAAACGGACACGAGGTATATAATACACAACATGGTCTCTTACACAGGAATATCTATTACAATCAACACCATTCCAATAACAGATTTGGTTGCTAACTATAGGAATAATTAAAAGGTGGGGGAGGTAATGGAAAATTATGTTGTGGCGTAACATTTACCCACGTCCTCATCACCAATACTCCCGCCCGCTGGTGCAAATGTTACAGTAATGTTTAGGGATGCACACTTTGAGTTGAAGTACAGCCTCATTGGCACCCAGCATGAGGCCTCGTTCACCCTCAATGGTAATTGTTGCCTCACGGAGAGACGGATTGATTGTCAGCCACAAGAACATATCATGATATCTGGCTCTGTGCTCCTTAAATACACAATTTAAATAATGTACACACTGACGTGGGTGTGGGATAGGCCCTTTTGACAGCTGGACCAGCCTTATGGGTAAATACATGGGAAAATATAATTTGCCTTCTCATATTCGCACAAGGGGGTAGGGAGAATCAGCAAGAACTATTGTACATAATATATATATACTGTGTATATATATATATATATATATATATATATATATATATATATATATAAAATACAAATACTCACACATTCCCCAGAAAAAAATGGCTTCACCCCAGATACTAATATAGTATCTGGGATAAGTCCTTCCAGGATTGTCATTTTAACAGAAATTTAACATTACTCGGTCAAATATGGAAATATGGGAAGGCTACTGACTGACTAAATATAATTTGCAACACTCAATATCTCTGTCATGATAAAGCATTGGAATTTATGTATGGATCCAGGGATGCCATTTGGCCGGATTATATCCATTCGGGACCATTCAGCCGTCTGTTTTTAAACGTCTACCCCTATCGAGGTGTCGATTTTTAGCTGGCGAGCGATAGCGAGCCGGCATATTTGAGGTTTTTTAGACAGCAGGCGAAATTTGTGGATTTTTTGGTAGAAAAATTTCTCCGGCGAAGCCGGACTTCTCTTCAGAATGCTGTAGCAAAATTGTAGTCCTCTAACAGTATATGACAATAGTTCCAGCTGATTGGTGATTGTGATTGTTACTGTTAAAACCGTGGTTCCTACGGCACAAATACTGGTCGAAAGCACAGTGAGAACGCTTATTTTGCCAAAACAGCTGAAATACAACGTAGATACTATAAATATAGACAAAGCCATCTACTTACCTATTCAAACGTATGAATGTTCTACCGCGGGTCATCTCCCTGTTGTACAAGGTGGCAAGGCGAAGGACACATGCTGTCCTGCAGCCACGGGGGCAATGGAGCAACATACTGGACATCGTTGTCAGTGGTCGTGCCTCGCGCCTCAATAAATATTCACCTGTCATTGCTACAGTCATAGCCTCGGAAACCTCACCTGTTGTGGGGGTGGGGGTGGGCTCTCGTCAGAAAGTGACGAGGGGGCTGGGGGGGGGGGCAATTACAGGAGGCGGATTGTATTCAATAAAGGTACACTTTACATATCATGACACGGTTCAGAACACACTTAATAACATACGATTCCGTTTATTTGGTTTACTACACATCACTGCATGCATTGGCCTCCTAATACACACATACGGCAAAACAGCCATTACCAAGGGGATTATGCCTTGCTTTCATGCTCGTTCGCCCCACTTCTCGTTTCCATGCCCAGACATAGCAGTAACTGTATGAATAATAGCAAAGTATGATACTTAAATACATAATTATATAGTATTTAATGTACGTAATCACAATAACCTAAGTATTCACGATAACATAAACCGTATACTACAGCTTTGAAAGAGGGAGGGTGAGTGGGAGTAATGAGGGAGACGGGGAGAGGGTGAACTAGGCACTGGGGTAATGGTCTGGGGGTTGGTAGGGGGGTTGGAGGGGTTAGACAGTACCCCACACTCGTCTGAATGTGTACAAGACCCTAGAGGCGATGACTGGATTAGACTTAATATTCTTCAGTAAACTTCTGACTAAACAATTATGGCAATGTAATATAATATATCTATAAATTAGGTTGGGGTGTAACAGGCTTTGTGCTGAATTACCATACTGATACAACAATTCATTTGGGAGATATTTGCGATAAACAGTGTGACGCTGCCTTTGAAATCCATAGTAGTAACTATTTCTCTGTTCGGGCCGAAATGAGTTCAAGACACAGATTGAATATTTCGTCGACCCACCATAGGTTGTACATTGGAACTCTAGAGCTCCCGTTACTACCTATTTGGGTTCCCGCTATTCAGGTATTGACTCACTTCCACTTCGATCCAAAGTCACGTTACTAGTCTCTAAAATAATATAGTTTTACCGGGCCCTGCTGTGTCTACTCCAGAGACCAGGGCATTAATAAATCTGACCTTTATTTCCCTATATAGAACAAGAGATTTATTCTTAACTAAACTCCAAAATAAGATATCTTTACCGGGCCCTACCGTAACTACTCAGAGACCAGGGCGTTACTACCTCTGACACTTTTAGATTATATATTTACTCACAAGACCAGGGCGACACTACACTTAATTTATATTTCCTCTTAACCCTGTTTCCAATAAGTCATATGTTACATATACACCTATGTCATATGTTACATTTTTTATTTTATTTTTGTCTTCTATATTCCAACTACTCCCTCTCGGGCATAGGCTGAGAGCCTGTACATTCCACCGCTCAACACGGTGAAGCCCGTGAGGTCTTGTTCCAGTCTGGGGAGTGAGACATGTGAAGCATCCATCATGGCTCGAAGCAGCTTCATCTCTGAAGCGGCTGGTTGCTTTGCTCAAGTGCTTCACCGTCTCACCCTCCAGACTCAGACCCTCACTCTCAGAACGCCACCTATTGAGCAGTGAACTCACTAGGCATTGTCCCCCTGTAACATATTTTGAATATGGGAATATTCATACAGTGTTATTTAATCAGGGAACAATGAGGGTATTTTTTTGGCATTTCGGTGGGCTTTGTGGTAATGCACTGATACCTAGGTACAGCACAAATTCTATCCCAATAATAACTTCCCATTGACATATCGGGATTTGAACCCGGGTCCATTGGATTACCAATCCAGTGGCATGACCACTCCACCACCTATTCAATAATAAAACTCAGTAAATGGCTTAATATGATCAGTACCTCAAAACCCCTACAAGAACAAGATTCACCGCTTTAATCTTCTACATAGATTCTATGATTACATTATTATCCTAGACTTAATGCTCGTAACGCTTACCTCAAAACTGACCGAATATTTCTTCAAATAATATAATTGATAATGTTTCCTTTATAATAAAAGATTTCGTAGATCATACGAATTAGTGTCCTCCCTACCTATTTCTCAAACTAAAGCTGATCTAATTGCAACTATTCTATATTTCCCCTGAGCCTTATAGTTGTTTATCTATTTAAGAATTTCCCCTCTTATTTTCATTTTAATATATATTTGCTGTCCTACCAGATCCTATACTATTGATAGTTAATCGGCATGGAGCCTTCTCTATCAAGAATAACTATTTTCCTATTAACACATCATTTTATTTATGTACATAAAGTCTAGTATCTTTCTCTTTAGTTTGTCCTATAAGAACACATCAATTATTATTTATGGAACCACTGGGTTAGTCGAGCATTTTCTCTCTTTCTTTCACCACCTCAGAGCTGGCCAATAGCTCAACTGGAAATCTTCGCTTCCATCTACTATCTGTTGTCCCTCTTGAACCGCTTGGCTGTAGGTATGCAATCAGCGATGTGACGACAGGCGGCCGGATACTGAAGGTGTATCCGCCTAGTAGGGGAGAGCGATGCTAGGCCCGAGGTGGACTTTACTGGAACAAGTGATGAGGGCTGGGAGGCTGGAATAAGTGGATCCGAGTTCCCTTGAGTGCCCAAGCGAGAGAGAGAATGTGGGTTGCAAGAAGTTAGCCCAGTGGAGTCCAAGAGGTGAATGACCCCGGCTGGCTGACTGACTGATGGCTAGAGTAAAGATAGAAACAGACTGATAATGGATTGGAGGAATTTGGGACTTTGGAATGGAAGACTATTTGGAGGGTTAACTTGGAGGGTATTGGGGTGTGTAATAATAGGTGAAGAATAGATAGAAGTTAGAAATATAGTTAGAGAGTAAAAGATTCTGGCTCAACCAGAACGCTTCATTGTTAACATTATATAATATTCAGTAATTTAAATATATTTTAGTAGTCGGTCTTACTTTGTTATATCATTTCTACATATTTGTTGCCCTGCTCGTCCATTATTAAGTTAATTGTACAAAAAGCCAGTTTTAATTTAGAAAAACATTTCAGTGAACACCTGTTGCGTATTATACTTTAATATACATACAATATATATATATATATGTAACGAGTCAACACAATAAAATAGAAAACAAATTAATTGATAACTAAATGATACATTTTAACTGATACATACAATAGAGTATGTATTGTTGGAATAGCATAATGTATATATGAACACTCCTCTATTCTCTCCTTACCTTTTTTTTTTGTTTTTTTTTTTTTTTTTAAATTATACTGCTATTACTAGTCAGAGTCATAGTCAATGAGTATCACCAGTCACCAACTACCACCTCTGATCAACAACCGCCAATAGCAATCAGAAATTCTGCTTTATTTATTATCACTATTATCAATTCAAATGTATTATCCATTAAGTACAGACTATCATGCCTATTTTACTTGTATCTATGATTTATTTTATTATTGAATGGCATCCTCCCAATTACACTGCTGTCACCGATCAGAAAAATAGTCAATGGCTGCAACAAGCCACCAACTATTACCTCCGATCAATAACTGCTAATAATAATCAGAGATTTTGCCTTAATATTATATAGTAATTATATATTAATTTTCACTCACTCCACCTCTAGTGAATTATCTTACTTAAATATCTATGTTGTACTTACCAAGTGCCATGGATGAACATCAAGATATAAGGATACAACCTATGTTTGCTGTAGCAGTGCACCAGCTCCAGAGGGTCGCATTTGGTTGATCCGGTTAATGTGGTACTGTGTGTATGTTATGATAGGGCACGGATTGTACCCCCACAGTCGGTGCTACCATGGTAAGTACAATGCTGGCCCCCAAACGGTAATGTCTTAGGATGTAAACAGCCTGTGGTGGGCCCTCTACCTCACAGTATATCTACAGAGCCTTTTGGTTGGTCTAGTTTGGTATGTCATAATTTGGTTATCTCTGTCAGTTGAGTGTCACAAATAAGTAAAGTTTTCTTTTTAAGTATTCACCCAAATTTGCTGTAGCAGTGCACCAGCTCCAGGGGGTCGCATTAGGTAAATCCAACTATGCCTATTGTGGTACTGCGTGTATGTTATGGTAGGGCACGGATTGTACCCCCACAGTCGGTGCTACCATGGTAGGCGCAATACTGGCCCCCAAAAGGTAAAGTCTTAGGATGTACACAGCCTGCAGTGGCCCCCTTCTTTACAGTATATATACAGAGCCCTTTGGTGTGTCTAAAACGGTTAGTCATATCATTTGGGTTCTCAGTTAAATGTATATATAGGGACAGGATCATTGTTTTGAGATACGTCTATCAAATTTTCATCTGGATTTAGCATGTTATTTTTATTACCTATTTCTAGCATTTCTACTTTGCTCCATATTGTTTTTGCCTGTTCGTGCAATATTTTATTTATTGGTTTCATATCTGATCTTGCATGTAACTCTTCACTAGTAACTAAATTTGGGTAATTAACATTATGTATATATTTCAAAGCTTTGTTTTGGCAAACGTGTAACTTATTCATTAAATTATGCCTAATAATGTTTAATGGTACTGCTGGGTAGGTAAGAATAGATCTTATCAGTGACATGTAGAGTTTTTCTTTAGTTTTTGTTGAAGTATCTCTAAAAATTGTGATGTCAATAAGTATCTTTTTTACTCTCCCTGCCTTTTCATTTACAAATTTGTGATATCCATTTTTTGTAATTTTCATGCCAAGTATAGTTCCATCATGTTACGACCTGGCCCTCGGGTACACTAGGGCTCTCAATCAGGACTCGAATACGGCTCGCTGCCACAACGGAAACACACGATCCCAACCCCTGAGTACTGCCAGCCGAACAAAAAACACCAATACCCTCCAGAGTTCAATCTGCTATAACGGGGTATACAAGAACTCGGTACTAGTGTTCAACAACAGACTAATAAAGAGACAGGAATTCTCTAAGTCTGGTCAACAATCAAACAAAGAAGTAAGAAACAACAACACCAAAGAATAGTGTTGGCCGAAGCCGAAGTAATCCACCCTTGACTAAGAACTTAAGAAGTCCTCCACCCTCTACTTCGGATCGGCACTATTACGTTACGTTAATTAATAGTCCTTAAGCATCGAGCAAGGAATCTTCTGAAACAAGTTAGATGCTTCTCGGATGCTCGTAAGAAGTACGTATCGGATTTTGAACAGTAATTCAATAAGCAAAAACACTGGCAATTAAATACTATTAAAGGTTTAAATTGGCATAAGAATAATTAAAAGAATATGCAATAGTAAATGGCAAACATTAAAAAGAAGTACTCCGCAAATGCAACGGCAATAGCCTACTCGGATTGTGCTCGTGGGCCACTAATCACTAAAGTAGCCAAGCATGCAACACATGAAATCAATAGTGCATAAACAATATCATACATAAGGAAAGCTTCAATACTATTCTGTATCTACTAATCGAGTAAAGTCTAGCTGGGGTACTGTGGGCAAAAGGTAGCAGTGACGGAGCAAAAACGGCTCGTAGCCTAGCGATGTCCTCACAACTGTTTAAAGTATTACGTTAAAACTAACAAGTGCACTTTGAGAAATCCAGATCCCTTGTATCTGGTTTTCTCCCGGCTCCTTGACAAAGTAAAAAACAAACTGTTAATAAAATACAGGGTGGTTAGGCTCTTGCCCTCACGCACTGTAAATTATTAACTCAACACAGTCAGCCGCGAAGACAACCTAGGCTTCACTGAACCGAAACGAGTATGCAGGTTTATAGCTCAACCACTGCATCAAACAACAACTCGTAACACAGAAAAGCCTTACCCCAGTCTAGCATTACCTAGACCAGCAGAAAACAGGAATAAAAATAATAACACACAGGGAAATGCATATACAAGTGCAACAAACATAAATCAATCCTATTCCAAGTTAACCCTTCCAAAATAGGCTATCTAATAGGCATGTATCTCGTGAGACCTCAAGCGATAATACGTTGGCTGACTAGCTCTGCACCAACGGGACCATGGAAGTTAAAAAGGGTAGGGAAAAGAGGAGATAAGAATGTAAGGTAGTAGAGAAAGTTCACATCAGTCAGAAGAATATATATAGTTAGCAAGGGAAATGAGAAGTCGCTCTGCCTAATGAGTTCTGATCAAAAACTGGCTAGACTTCCCTTTTTATACTCGGCCCTCTAGTGAGCCCAACGTGAACTACTAAGGACCGCCCACTGACAATCATTACGTAATTTCTCTCTCTCCTCTGGGATAGACAAAGGCTTTCCTAGCACTGAGGGGAGGGGGGGGGGGGGAGTGCTAGTGCTAGTGAGTTAGGCCCACCTCCCGCATGGCGCACCCACTGACCCCCAACTGTGGCTGCCTCTCCCATCATTACAAATAAGTTTTACACACAATACTTATAACTAATGATATAAAATAGAACTCGTTGACTCAGATCAAAACAAAATACATATTCATATTACTTATAGTACAACAGCTCACATGAACTAAGTTAGGAAACTCTACATAGACTACAGCCAAAGTTCCTGCCCTGACGATCCTAGCGAGAGTGGGGCATGACTAGGCGTTCTGTACAGCATGCTCACACTGGACATGCGTCACACCTCCCCCATGATTTTACTTGCTCAACCCTGAGCTAAAATCTGACAAACCCAGAACCCTATCAAGCCCCTCACACCCAGCGACCGACCGCATGGCACTAAAACAAAGCCGAGTTTATCACCAAAACACATCTTATTATTAAAAAAAATTCACATTTTAGAACTCCTCCCAACAATAGCAAAAAGACACAATATCATGCTCCCAGAGCGAGCTTACAGCAGCTCAGCCGTTTGATAGTTCGTGGACTACTCAAACTCTATAGGCTATGACAAACTTATACGATTATCTATATCAAAAGAAAGAGTTTTTATATGATTTTTATATTTTAATATGTTTTTCCCGGCTGCACTATAAGGGCAGCCTATTTTCCTCCACTCAAACCCACACACCTGTGATAGCCTACGACTGATCATCCACCCTTGATAAACAATCCGCGATCACATAGTCACATCCAGCAATATGACGGATGTCCAGGTTATACTCCTGCAACATCAAAGACCACCTGGTCAGTCTCATATTGCGATCGTGAAATTGATTCAGGAATCTCAAAGGGTGATGATCAGTGTAGATAACCACGACTGGGCCATAGGCTGGAACATACACCTCGAAGTGCCTGAGCGACAGAACAATCGCCAGTAATTCCTTTTCTATTGTAGAATAGTTCTTTTGTGCAGCATTGAGCTTCTTAGAAAAGAAACTTACTAGGTGTTCCACACCTTCATTGTCTGTCTGTAGCAAGACGGCACCAGCCCCTACACCACTAGCATCTGTTGCCAGCTGAAAAGGCCTGTTAAAGTCTGGGGCCCTGAGTATCGGGTGAGTACATAGCAAATGTTTCACCAAAGTGAAAGCCTTTTCACACTCAGGTGCCCACAAAAACTTTTTGTCTTTAGATAACAAATCTGTGAGAGGTGCCAACACCGTTGAGTAACCTTTTATGAAGCGTCTGTAGTAGCCTATCATACCCAAGAATCTCATAATCTGCTTCTTGGTTGTTGGGTGCGGAAATTTATTGATAGCCTGTACCTTGTTCTGAGGAGGGCACACCTGTCCCCTTCCCACTACAAACCCAAGGTACTGCACAGTGGCTTTTACGAAGTCACACTTTGCCAAATTTACTACCAGACCTGCTTCACTAAGTTTCCGGAACAAGGTCTCAAGGTGCTCACAATGGCTCTCAAAGTCGTCATCATAAATGATTACATCGTCAAAATATACGGTGCAATTTGGAATGTCCTTTACAATTTCATTCATCAGGTTCTGAAACGTTGCTGGTGCATTCTTAAGTCCGTAAGGCATAACATTACACCGGTAGGTACTCCCGTCCACAACAAAACCACATACCTCTTTAGCACGCTCGGACAAAGGTACTTGCCAGTAACCTTTTACTAAATCTACTTTAGACAAAAAACGAGCATTACCAATTTTGTCAACACTATCATCAACCCGAGGAAGAGGATATGGGTTAGTTGGAGTCAAACCGTTTAACCTACGAAAATCAATACAAAAGCGTACCTTGCCATCTGGCTTAGGCTGCAGTGTTACGGGGGAAGTCCACTTAACTGTGACTTTCTCTATCAACCCTCTACCGAGCATATACTCCAACTCATCCCTCAGAGCTGGTAGTTTTATGGGGGGCACACGGTATGGGATTGACTTAAAGGGTAGATGGTCCCCCACGTCAACATCATGCATAGCCTGAGTAGTGAGGCCTGGGTGTTCAGCAAATACAGTGGGGTATGAACCGAACAACTGACGGATAGCATCAAACTGCGGCTCAGGCAAATGAGCTATAGCCTCGTCAGCCCTTAGGCTCGAGTTCCCCGCCCACTGAAACATGTTGATCCCAGCTATCCTCCTCTGAAGCTTGACTGTCCCTCTCCTTCTCCACCACGGCCGCAACAAGCCAACACAGGGACAGTGAGAGGCTCAGAGGGGCGCATCACATACTCTTTAATAAGGTTCACGTGACATAACTGGTTCTTTTTCCTCCTGTCTGGAGTGGCAACAAGGTAATCTAAGTCTGAAATTTTTTCTACAATTTTATAAGGTCCAGTGTACTTCGCAGAGAGGGGGTTACCAACCAAAGGCAACAAAATTAATACCTCTTGTCCTACAGTGAACTTCCGGAGCCTCACTTTGCGATCATACCTGTCCTTCATCAAAGCTTGTGATTCTGTCAAATTTCTACCTGCCATCTCCACACTCTTAAGCATGCGCTCACGGCTTTCAATCACATACTTTAATAATGGACAAGGCTGCACAGTCCCCTCCCAAATTTCTTTCAGCATGTTAAGGGGGCCCCTGACACCGTGTCCAAAAATCAGCTCGTTTGGACTACATCCCAGGCTCTCACCAGGTACCTCCCGAGCAGCAAACAGCACATAAGGCAATCCAAGATCCCAATCCATACCGTTGTCAGCACAATAACACCTGAGCATGCTTTTAAGTGTAGCATGCCACCGCTCAAGCACCCCTTGACTCTCAGGGTGATACGCTGACGATACTACTGCTCGTATCCCATGCTGTTGCATTGTTTGCTTGAACATGTTGGAGGTGAAATTAGATCCCTGATCAGACTGAATCTCCTCCGGGTACCCGTACCTTGAGAAGTACCACAACAAGTTACTGACTACCGTCTTAGCCATTCCATTTTTCATAGGGTATGCATCGGGGTATCTAGTGGCAACATCCATTATGGTTAACACAAATTTATTTCCCGCCTTAGTGGGAGGGAGTGGATCAACCATGTCAACAATAATTTTACTAAAGGGTGGCCCAATCACAGGAATAGAGTGTAACGGAGCCTTAGGAATAACTTGGTTCGGTTTCCCGACACGTTGACAAATATCACACGAGTTTATCCATGATTGCACATGAGACTTCATCCCCGGCCACCAAAACAATTTCCCCAAAGCCGCCACCGTTTTTCTCACCCCTAGATGTCCTGCCAGTGGTGTGTCATGCGCCAACCTCAGTAGGCTATCCCTGCACTCCCGTGGCACCACCAACTGGTCCACTACTCCGGACCCCTTTTGCCAACTACGTTTAGGGTCTTGAAAACGCCTATAGAGGATGCCTTCTAAATAAAAAAAAATGTCCTGGCTGTGCATCGCCGTCCTCGTCGAGCTCTACAGCTCCATTAGCACACGTTTGGAGCTCAGGGTCCTCTAGTTGCAACCGACGTATATCTGAGGGTGCCAAGCGATCTAACTGCTCCCGGAGCAATGCATGACCTTCCCCGATACTGGGCTGCTCCCTCTGTCTCTCTCGATGTACATAACGTTGCTGTCGTGGAGACTCGTCATGCCCAGCCTCGTCACTCTCGATAACAGGCCCAGGGGCTACTCCAGAATTAAGTAATGGTGCTAATACTGAATCACCCAGGAGAGCCGCCGAGTCAAAACTCTTAAAACCAACTCCAGCTTTAGCCTCCTCCTGTTGATCGTTCCTCCGCTGGTCTGAAGACGGAAGACTAGGCTGTGACACTTTAGCTGCCCGAGCTCGGGTGACAACACACGCCATGGGTTGTGTCTGGCACTGCTCGACCCACTCTTGCTCTTCCCTACTCACGTCGGCCGGCCTCTCGGCAACGACTAAGGATAGAACCTCAGAAGCGGGCATTGCAAAGTCGTTGCCGAGAAGAAGGTCGACGCCCTCCACTGGCAGTTTCTCCACAATCCCGACATCCAATTCACGTGCCACACCATCCACCTCCAACTCCAACCGCACCAGCGAGTATGACCGAGTTGCATTAATACCCTGCACCACTACCACCCGAGCCGCATTTATAGGGTAGCCAGTCAAGTTTTTCATCAGAGTCTGGGAAGCACCTGTATCACGCAAGACCTCTACTCCATGCTTGCGCCCCGCCCACATCACGCAACCCCGCCCTCTATGGTCGCAAAAAACATCCTGAGCAGGGTTCGAGCCTCCCAGGTGCTTCTGCATTGGCTGTGCCTCGGCCTCTGACGAACTGCCCCGGGCAAACTCAGATGACTTCGGAGACACACCAATGTTGCAGGCCAAAGACACAGCTGCTGTAGGTGGTTTGCTAGGACAGACTCTTGCAAAGTGCCCCTTTTTATGACATTGATAACACTCCAACTCCCCTTTGGGCTTCCCTTGGTACTGGGAAGGGCCCGGCCCCTTCTTAAATGGGACGGTGCTAGTCTTCTGGTCAGTCTTGGTATCATGGCTCTTGTACTTGTTTGCATAAGGTATATCACTAACTCGGGGGGGGGGGGGGGGGGCGTCACGCCCCTTGTTACCTGCCTCACTACGCTGGGCAAACCAGCACCCACGAATTAGTGATAGCCGGAGATCAGCCATCTCAGCTGCCTCCTGTAGAGTTTTTGGGTTCTTTTCTTTAATAGTTAAAGTCATTTCTGCACCAGTACACTTATAAAACTGCTCGAGCAGAAACAGCTCAGTCAACTGTTCCGCCGTCTCAGCTTTCTCAGAACGTGTCCAGTTTTTAAGTGCATCTTTTAAGTCCCGGGCATGTTCAAGAAAGGTCGCCTCCCTAGTCTTTGTAACACCCCGAAACTTCAATCGATATGTTTCCGGTTGCAACTCGTATGCCCGTAGGACAGCGCTCTTCAATTCTGGGTAGTCAATGCAAGACTCTAAAGGCAGTGCATCATAAGCCTTCAGACCCTTACCCGTAAGTCTTGAGGAGACTAGAGCTGCCCACTTCTCTTCAGGCCAATTATGCTCGCTACACTTCTTCTCAAAACGATTAAAAAAATTCTGTGACTTCAGTTTCACTAAATACCGGCACCAATTTGACTAATTGGGCCAAGGACTGTTCTCTTACTTGGCCCTCACGGCCCATCCGAGTCCCTGTCGACTCTGCACGAGTCTTATCTAAATCTAATTTAGCACAATATTTCTCAGAGTCGTACCTAAGCTCAGCCTCATGCCTCCTGGTCTCATCCTCTTGCCTCCTAACCTCAATCTCATGCCTCCTAGTCTCATTCTCCTGCTTCCTAGCCTCAATCTTAGCAAGCTCAAGTCTAAATACCATATCTGGAGACAGGCAGGAAGAAGGAGCTGCCACTACTGAAGGAGGGGGGGCAAAAACTGGGGAACCACCATGTGCACCACCCGAGGGCACTCCAATCTGCCAATTCTCATCCCTCTGTGGGAGAGTGCTAACCTCCGGTAACTGAGTGGACTGCACTGCGGGAGTCGAGTGAGAGAGGATCTGGGGAGGAACCCCCCCAAACGCCCTCTCCTCCGAAACCCCATGTCGCCCACGCAACACCCAGGAAATCAGCTCCCCCTTGGACATCCCTACTACATTGGAAATGCCCAAAACCTTGGCTATCAGGTGCAAGCCACAAACATCCACCCCAGTCAGCTCTCCTCCGTCACGTGGTACCGCTTACTCACAAAAACTCTAGCATCCTCCTCACTGGTTACTAACAGCACACCTTCAAGTGACATCTCTCGCTCATCGTCAGTGCTAATGCACGACATACTGAAGTCCACAAAAAAATTCTCGTGACAAAAGTGTTAAACTTCCTATGCAAGCACTAATTACTAATTTAACTGGAGTCTCTTAAATGCTTTACTAATTGCCATACAAAAAAAATATTCTTCAATATACATGCTAAAATACAAACAAACAAATGTTGTACAACTCTGCAAAAATGTATACTGTTCACAAAATCCTAAGCAAGGTCGCCATTTGTTACGACCTGGCCCTCGGGTACACAAGGGCTCTCAATCAGGACTCGAATACGGCTCGCTGCCACAACGGAAACACACGATCCCAACCCCTGAGTACTGCCAGCCGAACAAAAAACACCAATACCCTCCAGAGTTCAATCTGCTATAACGGGGTATACAAGAACTCGGTACTAGTGTTCAACAACAGACTAATAAAGAGACAGGAATTCTCTAGTCTGGTCAACAATCAAACAAAGAAGTAAGAAACAACAACACCAAAGAATAGTGTTGGCCGAAGCCGAAGTAATCCACCCTTGACTAAGAACTTAAGAAGTCCTCCACCCTCTACTTCGGATCGGCACTATTACGTTACGTTAATTAATAGTCCTTAAGCATCGAGCAAGGAATCTTCTGAAAAAAGTTAGATGCTTCTCGGATGCTCGTAAGAAGTACGTATCGGATTTTGAACAGTAATTCAATAAGCAAAAACACTGGCAATTAAATACTATTAAAGGTTTAAATTGGCATAAGAATAATTAAAAGAATATGCAATAGTAAATGACAAACATTAAAAAGAAGTACTCCGCAAATGCAAACGGCAATAGCCTACTCGGATTGTGCTCGTGGGCCACTAATCACTAAAGTAGCCAAGCGTGCAACACATGAAATCAATAGTGCATAAACAATATCATACATAAGGAAAGCTTCAATACTATTCTGTATCTACTAATCGAGTAAAGTCTAGCTGGGGTACTGTGGGCAAAAGGTAGCAGTGACTGAGCAAAAACGGCTCGTAGCCTAGCGAGGTCCTCACAACTGTTTAAAGTATTACGTTAAAACTAACAAGTGCACTTTGAGAAATCCAGATCCCTTGTATCTGGTTTTCTCCCGGCTCCTTGACAAAGTAAAAACAAACTGTTAATAAAATACAGGGTGGTTAGGCTCTTGCCCTCACACACTGTAAATTATTAACTCAACACAGTCAGCCGCGAAGACAACCTAGGCTTCACTGAACCGAAACGAGTATGCAGGTTTATAGCTCAACCACTGCATCAAACAACAACTCGTAACACAGAAAAGCCTTACCCCAGTCTAGCATTACCTAGACCAGCAGAAAACAGGAATAATAATAATAACACAGGGAAATGCATATACAAGTGCAACAAACATAAATCAATCCTATTCTAAGTTAACCCTTCCAAAATAGGCATGTATCTCGTGAGAACTCAAGCGTTAATACGTTGGCTGACTAGCTCTGCACCAACGGGACCATGGAAGTTAAAAAGGGTAGGGAAAAGAGGAGATAAGAATGTAAGGTAGTAGAGAAAGTTCACATCAGTCAGAAGAATATATATAGTTAGCAAGGGAAATGAGAAGTCGCTCTGCCTAATGACTGAGTAATGAGTTCTGATCAAAAAATGGCTAGACTTCCCTTTTTATACTCGGCCCTCTAGTGAGCCCAACGTGAACTACTAAGGACCGCCCACTGACAATCATTACGTAATTTCTCTCTCTCCTCTGGGATAGACAAAGGCTTTCCTAGCACTGAGGGGAGGGGGGGGGGGGGGGGTAGTGCTAGTGAGTTAGGCCCACCTCCCGCATGGCGCACCCACTGACCCCCAACTGTGGCTGCCTCTCCCATCATTACAAATAAGTTTTACACACAATACTTATAACTAATGATATCAAATAGAACTCGTTGACTCAGATGAAAACAAAATACATATTCATATTATTTATAGTACAACGGCTCACATGAACTAAGTTAGGAAACTCTACATAGACTACAGCCAAAGTTCCTGCCCTGACGATCCTAGCGAGAGTGGGGCATGACTAGGCGTTCTGTACAGCATGCTCACACTGGACATGCGTCACAATCGTTGGAATAGTTAATAATATTATAATTTATTACTAGTTGTGGATAGTGTTTTTTTGTCAACGGAATTACTTTAAATTTTCTCAAATTGGTTTTAATTTTCCACTTATTTTCATATGTATTTATTGACTTTATTGCTCTCTTCACACATCTGATTGCTATATTAACGGATTTACTTGGTGTTGCGATTATCTGTGTAATATCATCTGCAAAGATAACATGTTCACTAAATGGTGTTGGTTGAGGTATATCAGAAGTATAAATCGCATACAAAGTGGGGGATAAACAACCTCCCTGTGGTACTCCACTTAATAATCTAAATTTAGGTCCGGTAATACCTCTAATATTAATTTGGGCATATCTGTTATCCAGATAATTACAAAGAATTTTCTCCATATTACTTGGTAATCCTAATTGTAGTATCTTATACTTTAGGCCCATATGCCAGACCTTGTCGAATGCCTTTGAGACATCACGTAGGACTAAAATAACTTGATTGTTTTGAGATTTAGCTTTGGAAATAATTTCTGTTGTTATAGCTAGAGCTGTTTGTGTTCCCCTGCCTCTCCTAAATCCGCGTTGTCGTGGATTTATATGTTGATCAATTGCTTGAATTAGTTTATTATTTATGATCTTCTCTAATAATTTTCCCATGAACTCAAGTAGGCATATAGGTCTATAGTTAATGATCTGTGAAGTGTCTTTCTGAGGCTTAGGTATAAATATCATTTTGGCTGTCTTAAATGCATCAGGATAATAGCCAGTTGCTAAACTAGCATTAAAAACATGTATTAATGATTTAATCATGTTTTCAGGTAAATTCATTATCATATTCCTAGTTATACTTGAAGACCCTGGTGCTTTCTCTTTAAACGACCTTAAAAAGTGAAAAACTCCAATTCATTTATTGCTCCAATCTCTCTTAGTCTACCCATATCAATGATCTCGTAAGGCTGAGTTCTTTGAAAATTATTATTCATCCAGTTATTTATTTCTTCCTCATGATCACTATCAAATTCTTCATTCTCTTCTTCACTGATTCTAAATACTTTACTCCATTCTCTCCTGAAAGCTTCCTCAATATCTGCATCTTCTTGAATTTCCACTCTATTATGATCTTTTATAATTGTCATTGTATCCTGTTGATTACCTATTATTCTATTTATACTTCTCCAGAATACTTTGGGGTCTTTCTCTTCACTAAGATTATATAATATTGTCCCATTTAGCCCTCGACATCTCCAATGCCTCTTCTCTTAGTTCATTTTGTACTCGTTTTATATTGTCCATCACAATTTTATTTGCACCAAATAAGTGAATGTAGTTGTTTAAATTAACGAATATAGTTTGTAACTGCCTTTGTTTATGTGTTGTTTTACTGTGCGGCAATGTCTTATACTTAGTTTTTGGTATATTTCTATTTACAGCTTCTCTGATTTGATGCGTTATCCTTTTTATTTCCACCTCTATGTCATCTGTGCCTTTATTCTGTAAATTAGGTGTATTATAATTACTCAGGTCATTTTTATAGTTATCCCAATTAGCCTTACTCATGTGTAATCTCTCTTTGATAGGTATTTGAATTGGACTTGTTGATAATGTAAATATGATTGGCAAATGGTCACTTATAGTAAGTGGACCTTGTTCTATATGGTAGTTATGATGGACCTTGTTCTATATGGTAGTTATGATGGACCTTGTTCTATATGGTAGTTATGATGGACCTTGTTCTATATGGTAGTTATGATGGACTTTGTTCTATATGGTAGTTATGATGGACCTTGTTCTATATGGTAGTTATGATGGACTTTGTTCTATATGGTAGTTATGATGGACCTTGTTCTATATGGTAGTTATGATGGACCTTGTTCTATATGGTAGTTATGATGGACTTTGTTGTTCTATATGGTAGTTATGATGGACTTTGTTGTTCTATATGGTAGTTATGATGGACCTTGTTCTATATGGTAGTTATGATGACCTTGTTCTATATGGTAGTTATGATGGACTTTGTTGTTCTATATGGTAGTTATGATGGACCTTGTTCTATATGGTAGTTATGATGGACCTTGTTCTATATGGTAGTTATGATGGACTTTGTTGTTCGTAAATATCTTATCTGTGTTAGTACAAGATCTATGTCCCATGAATGTATTAAAGTTTGATCCCAAATATCGAAGTCTACCTGTATTCATTAGCATTTCTCTTTTTCTTGAATGTTGATTTGTCAACCTTTTTAAATGCTGCCTTTGTGTAGCTTATTTGATCGGCATGCAATAATCCCGTCACTAGTCTCTCATCATATGCCCTATTATTATAGATCCACTTTATTGTACCCCTTGTAATTGCTATCATTATTTCTTTATGAATAAGTTTAGCTGGTAGGTTGTAGTCTGGTCCAACATAGAAAGTCAAATCCAGTTGTTCAGCTTTCCATGTTGATTTCTTCTGTTGTTGTTTAGTTATAGTTCCTGTTTCGGACCCAATAGACAGCCTATCTGGACATTCTCTCTCTGCTGTTATATCCGAAATACTCTCTGGTGCACTTGGAACATGCATTGTAGGCTGACTGAGTAGATCACAAAAGTCGAATTCAGTTGTTGATTGTCCTTCCTGTGCATCCATTCTTAATTCAGCTGTGTCTCCCTCTGCATTTTCAGGTTGTGATGATTTTTTGTCAGTGCATGTAGCATGAAATAGCTTTCCTGAATCTGGATTATCAGGGAACCACATTTCTGGTAGGTTATTTTTTACAAGCATTTTTGTTTAGTTCAGTTCTATATGTTCCAGGAGTGCAAACATTAAGGACATGTGCATGCATAATGCACATTAAAATCTTAGTATGTTTAAATTCACTGAGTTGAATTGTATTTGGTGTTGGTGGCTGACTTTGTTTATTAACTTCTTTTACAATTGAAGCAAAAGTTTTATTTTCCTTGATGAGTTTATCTTGCACTTGTGAATTTTGTTTATTTTTCATTTTTTCTTTTCTTATAGGACAAGCCATAGCTAGTGCCCTATGATCAGTCTTTGGTCTTCCATCCCTAATACAATTTATACAGCTTTTGCTTTGACTTGTGCAAGACTCCCACTTGTGTCCCATTTGTCCACACTCCGAACAAACTGTATCCTCATGTTGGCAGTCTTTTGTCTGGTGTTCTTCTACAGCAAGGCACTTAAAACATGTTAGCAGATTAACAAATATTTCTTTGGAGCACTGTGTTGGTGAGATACTCATGTTGAAAGCAAGCACTCCATGTTCCAGTACCTTGTCTGCCATAGCTGTGTTCTTTAATCTAAGTTTCAGCATATGGGTGTAGTCTCCAATCTTTATCACCTCAAGCATTCTTGTCCTCCAACTCATGCTTTAGTTCAACTTTTGTGTGGTCACCTATTTATGCGTCTAATCTTCTAATAAAAACTGTTCGTTTTGCTTTTATCTCGGGTGGAACGATAATCTCTATACCGTTATCTTTGTAAAGGTCTATGGCATTTTGCTGAAGAAGTTTGTCTGCATCTTCTTCGCTCCTACATAGGGCCTTGTATCCATCATGGGTAGGGAAGAAACGTGTAAAAGCTACCCCATAATTTTCATATGCAATTTGAGTTATCTTAAGGACAGAGATATCTTTCCCTCTATCTATTATTTTAAGTCTAACCTTAGTGATCATTTTACATGAAGTGGGGATGAATTGCTTAAGAATTAATAATTACTTTGACTAGCAAGAGAAGGTGCATGATAAATAGCACAGAGTCAAAGCCAGAGGTAAGTCGAAGTGGAAAACACAAAACACAAAGAAAAGGGAAGACAGGATAGTACAGTATTCGCTGAAGGAGGTAATTGGCATACAACAAGAACAAGGGTGAGTTTAAACAAATGTATAACAGGTAATATGAAAAGGTGAAAAGACCCCGGCAGCCTCCCCCACCCCCTTGATATAGTCCCGCCTCCCGCTCTCCGGCGCTGTGATTGGCAGAGCCGCCCGCTCGGCCGTGCAACGTTCTGGCCGCGCCTCCACTCTTCTCTCTCCATAATACGTTCCTGGAAGCTGGTTGCGAATGTCTTTTAGTTGCTTACGGGAGTATAGGGCTGGCACTGATGCATTAGACCCATTGCAACCAGAGGAAACGGCCTGTGAAGAGAGCGAGAGCGAGTTTAAATGTGAGGCGGTACACGTAGCAGTCCGCTCCGAAAACGGAGGCTTCTGATTGGTCGGCCAGGAAAGCGTGGCATGTTTACCTCTTGAGCCCGGAATATCAAACTCAGCTGGTTTAAAGGGAAGGTTAAAGGGAGCGCGTTGATTGGCTGGCGGCTTTTTACCTTAATAATAATAATAATAATACAAAGTTATTATTATTATTATTGACATTATTATTATTCAGTAAAATATAATAATCTTATAAGTAGGGGGTTGTCATAATTTGACAATCATATATTATGACTTTCGTTCCTAAACCTTTTCGTTCAGGTACATTATCTTCTCATAATTTGTATTTCCCTACTTCTAACTACTTCTACCGAAAAATGTACAAATATATATCGAAGGGGGTCTTTAGGATGTTATATGTTTTTTATATTTTTTTTTCTATGTGAGTGAGGGAGGCAAAAGGCAGAACTGCCTATAGCGAGTGCCTCCCCCAAAGTTGAAAGAGTGACAGGGCCAAAATCAAGGGACGTTCGAGCCAAAATGCCGGGACACACAGTATTTGAAGCAATTTAAGTCATAGGAAGAGGGAAAGACTGATTCTGGGAGAGTTCCAGAGCTCAGCTGTTGAATAGAAGAAAGACTGAGAGTAACGTTTCACTCTTGGGTTGGAGAGTAACACAGAGTAGGGGTGGGATTGTGTTGCAAGACGGGTACCACGTGCCCTACGTAAAGGAGGTGGTATACACTGGAAAAGCTCTGAGGAACACTGATTATTATAGTAGCGATAGAATAGCGAGAGAGATGTAACATTGCGGCGAAGAGAGAGAGATTGCAGAGAGTTGGTGAGTGGATGGGAGTTAATGATACGAAAGGCCTTCCTTTCAATTTTGTCTAGGAGAGCGGTGTGAGAGGAACCTCCCCACACATGTGAACTATACTCAATACAAGGACGCACTATGCCCCTGTACAGAGCAAGAAGCTGTGCAGGGGTAAAGAACCCCCTAAGGCTGTTGAGCACACCCAGCTTCTGGGAGGCTGCCTTAGCATGACTGGTAATATGGTCCTTCCAACTGAGAGCAGAAGAAAAAGAGACACCAAGAATATTGAGAGAAGATGAAAGATTGATTTTTGTATTGTTGAAGAATAAGGTATAGTCCGCAGGGAGTTCCTGACGGGTAGATAGATGGAGAAATTGGGTTTTGGAAGTATTAAAGGTAACAAGGTTTTCTCTGCCCCAATTGGAGATAGTAGTTAGATCAGAATTTAAGTGTTCTATGGCTTCATTCCGTTTGTCGTTGAGGAATTGCTGGCTTGGGCGTTCTGAAAAACTAATGGAGTAGTGTAAGGTTGAGTCGTCTGCGTATGAATGGATGAGAGTTGAGGTACAGTTGAGAAGGTAATTTATAAAAATTAGAAAGAGAATAGGAGATAGGACAGAGCCCTGAGGAACACCGGAGTTTATAGGGTGAGGAAGTGAGCGATGGCCGTCCACAACCGCGGCTATGGAACGGCCGGAGAGGAAACTAGAGACAAAGGCACAGATGGAGGGATAGAAACCGAAGGAGGGTAGTTTATAAATTAAAGATTTGTGTCAGATTCTATCGAAGGCTTTCGATATATTTAGTGCAATAGCAAAAGTTTCACCGAAGTCCCGAAAGGAGGATGACCAAGAGTTAGTAAGATATGAAAGAAGATCACCAGTAGAGCGACCCTTAACGAAGCCATACTGGCGATTGGAGAGCAGATTATGAGAAGAGAAATGCTTAAGAAATTTGGAAGCAAGAATAGTTTCAAAAACTTTAGAAATACAAGAGATGAGAGCAATTGGACGATAGTTGGAGGGTTGAGAGCGGTCACCCTTCTTTGGGACAGGTTGAATGAGAGCAAACTTCCAGCATGAAGGGAAGACGTTAGAGGATAGACAGAGACGAAATAGTTTGCCTAGGCAGGGAGTCAGCACGGAAGCAGAGTTGTGCAGGCCTCTATGTTTTTTTTTTTGTTTTTTTTTTTTGTATGTGTTTGATGAGGTCTAGGTAGCAAACTAAGATAAATATACTGTTAATAATAAAACATAATATATAAATAACTAATATATGGTCCCTTTAAAACTCATGACACTCGCATCATCATCAGCAGCAGCACTCTACTAATGGATCAAGGGTAGAGAGCCGATAATGAGGGAGCGGCAATTATACCAGGACTTTAAGGGAAAGTATTTAAGGGGAATTATTAATTTTTATCCCCTTCTCCTTCATGTTTAGCGCCTTTAGTTTTTAGATTTTGAGACTTTCACTTATTCCCTTGTCAATATTAAGACCTTTCGTGCCATTTAGCTGTCGATTTTCTCCTGGCGAGCGATAGCGAGCCTGTAATTTTGGAGGAACATTTTCTACCGAAAAATTAATGATTTATAATGTTAAGTGTGTGTGTGTGTGTGTGTGTGTGTAATAATAATAATAATAATAAACGGTTTATTAAAGAATGGCAGCCTCATGAGCTGAAAATACACATTTTACAATTTAGTGGATGAACATGAGATGTACAGATATGAGGATGGTAAGCTTAGTTTGCAAACAAAATAAATAAATACAATAATGATGCATGTGCAGAATACAAATTATCATAAAATAACCATGAGAGTAAGTGATATACAGTACATATACACATTTATTTACTTACTCATATAAAGAACATACGTATATACACGTACGTGCGTACATACATATACATACATATATAGGAACATATGAACATGCAGTAAGTGTGCACATGTCCGTATACACAAACGCTCACGTATGCACACAAACATACATACATACAGAAACTGTTTTGGTAAGGTCAGGTAAAGAGGGTGCGGGTACTTCAATGGGAGGTTAATCCTCGGTAGTGTAGGTGTGTGTGTGTGTGTGTAATAATAATAATAATAATAATAATAAACGGTTTATTAAAGAATGGCAGCCTCATGAGCTGAAAATACACATTTTACAATTTAGTGGATGAACATGAGATGTACAGATATGAGGATGGTAAGCTTAGTTTACAAACAAACAAAATAAATAAATACAATAATGATGCATGTGCAGAATACAAATTATCATAAAATAACCATGAGAGTAAGTGATATACAGTACATATACACATTTATTTACTTACTCATATACAGAACATACGTATATACACGTATGTGCGTACATACATATACATACATATATAGGAACATAAGAACATGCAGTAAGTGTGCACATGTCCGTATACACAAACGCTCACGTATGCACACAAACATACATACATACAGAAACTGTTTTGGTAAGGTCAGGTAAAGAGGGTGCGGGTACTACAATGGGAGGTTAATCCTCGGTAGTGTAGGTGTGTGTGTGTGTGTGTGTGTGTGTGTGTGTGTGTGTGTGTGTGTGTGTGTGTGTGAGACAGAAGGCGAAATATGGAAGAGCTGGGCGTTCTATTGTTAAGGGTGGAAATACATGGATGAAGATACGCGAACACTTAATAATAGATAATGCTTATGCATAGATTTATAATCAGAAGTTGCGCTAGTGAGGAATATGTTCTCGCTCATATGTACGTATATTTACATACATATGTGCATATGACCATATAAATATAAATACACGTACAGTACATATATATATATTATATACCTTATATTCTCAACCGGGCTCGAACCATTGACAGCACGTACACACAGACATACATATACATAAATATATGCACATTACATGCATATATGCTCTTCTCTTATCCTACCTGATACTCTCAGCCGGGCTCGAACCACAAACAGTATACACTATACACATATATATATATACATAAATAACGCATACATACATACACATATACGCACACATACATACACATATACTGCACATACATAGATACATATATACACATATACATAAACAAACTCAAGCAAATACATACATAATTATATTCTAATACACACACGCACACACACTTATGCATATATTATTAAAGGTGGGCGCGTATATATGGTGTGACAGACCGTTATTACACATTATTAATAATATTAACAATGGTTGGGATAGGACTATTTTTATATCCGTCAGTTCTTGCTCTTATTGGTTGGAGTGTGTTGAAATGACGAGCTGCACGTGTAGGTCTAGGGGCGTCTGGTGGAAGTAAGTTTCTGTGTCGTGGGTGAACAAGCAGCTTAGATGCAAACTGTTTGAGTGTGTTGTAGTGGTGGGTTGAAAGTGCAGGTATGCTAAGGGTGGTGAGAGCTTCCTCGTACCCTGGATATGTGCCACCCAGGATGATCCTGCATGCCCTCCTCTGAACTCTCTCCAGTTGACGTTGTTGTGTTAGGGTTAGAGAGGAGGACCAGGCGGGAGAGGCGTAGGTGAGATTAGGGAGTATGAAGGTGTTATATATACTCTTCAGCTCATTCTCCGGCGCCCCCAGGGATCTCAACCGCCTTAGCATAAATAACTTGTAAGTGGCGGTCCTGACTCTGGTAGTTACACGTTTCTTCCAGTTCAGTTTGTTGTCCACAGTGATTCCGAGGAGTTTGGTGGACTCAACAAGCTGAAGGGGATGAGGACCAATTGTGACAGTGGGTGGAGGAAGGTCGGTAACGGAAGTGTTGATGTGCATGACCACTGTCTTGTCATGATTGATAGTCACATGATTGTCTGTGGTCCAGGCTTGAAGACGGTCGAGGATGTCTTGTAGGGGGTCATAGTTAGGGGAGGTGTTATCGACAGTAATGCCGACTGTCGAGTCGTCCACGTACTTCCAGTGGAATGGGGTGTCCTTTAGGGTATCATTAATCAAGATGAGGAACAATAGAGGCCCCATCTTTGTGCCCTGTGGGACTCCACATGTGTGTGTGTGTGTTTGATAGAGGTCTAGGGAGCAAACTAAAAATAATCATATATACTGGTAATAATAGGAAATAAATAAATAATTACTATATCGTCCCTTTAAAATTCATCACCCTCGCAGCAGCCTCAGCAGCACTCTATAATGGCTCAGAGGTAGAGATCCAATAATGAGGGAGAGGGAACTAGACCAGCTGGCCGTTATCTGCTATTATGGAGGATATTTCCACATGAGGGATCATTTTCTGGACCCCTTTCTCCCTCATGTTTAGCCTCATTGATTTTAAGACGGTCGCCCCATTAGTTTGACGGTCTTAAGAACTTTCGCCCCATTGTTTTCAATTTTAAAACTATTCGTGCCATTTAGGCGTCAATATTTTCCTAGCGAGCGATAGCGAGCCTGTATTTTAAGATGAACCAGCCTTCGGCCGGGACATTTTTCTACCGAAAAATGTGCAAATCTATCTTGAAAGGGGGTCTAGGGGGTGTAATTTTAAGCTTGAAGGAGTTCTTGGGAACAAACTGAAAACATCCCCTTAACCCTATTTGATCTGAGGTGACTTTTTGGAGGTCCCCTGTAACGACCCAGTAGTAGTTGATCATTCTATCACTCTGTCTTAACACTATTTAATCCGAAGGGGGGTCGTTTTGAAGCTCCTCTGTTTCGACCCATTAGTTTGGAGATCTTAAGACGCATCAACCCATTAGTTTGGCGATAACAGGACGCTTCAACCTAATCGGGTGTCGAATTTATTTATCTTATTTTATATATGTATCTAATGTGTAGATTTTGATTTTCTAATTATTTGTTGTATTATTATTATTATTATTATTATTATTAATTGTTTTGGTATTATTATTATTATTATTATCATTATCATCATCATTATTATTATTAATTGTTTTGGTATTATTATTATCATCATTATTATTAATTATTATTATTATTAATTGTTTTGGTATTATTATTATTATTATTATTAATTGTTTTGGTATTATTATTATTATTATTATTATTATTATTATTATTATTATTGTTTTGATATTATTGTTTTATTATTATTATTATTATTATTATTGTTTTGATATTATTATTATTATATATAATTGTTTTATTATTATTATTATTGTTTATTATTATTATTATTATTATTATTATTATTATTATTGGTTTTGGTATTTGTATTATTATTATTATTATCATTATTATTAGTAGTATTATTTATTTATTTATCTATTTGCTTGGGGGGGGGGGGGGGGGGGGCGATATTATGTCTGTAACTTAGAAGAATTCGACCTTCGCCCAGGACAATTTTGTTTCGGAAAATCTACACATTTAGCTTCAAGGCATTCTGGGTGGCCATTCTTTTTAGCTTGAAAGATGTTTGGGAAGACGTTTTGCTTAAACAAGCGGACAAACTAAAATACATTGTTCGGAAGTATCAACAGCTCAAAAGGAAAAAGTTTAATAATGAGCGGGCGGCAATCAAACCCCCCAATTATCCTCAATTAAGAATAACTCACTAATGACTTCACAAGGCAGCATTCCTGAATTAATTATCTTTGACGGTTTCTGATCTGTAATTATCCTGCGATATGCTAATTTAGACGGTGGTGATATTCATTAATTGCGTATGACGTTCAGGTAATTATATTCATTGATGTTATACCAAAACATTTATATTACATATATAATGTAATGTATATACCATGTATACTGTCATATATATATATATATATATATATATATATATATATATATATATATATATAAATATAATTAAATAAGCATTTAAGGAGGAGCACTTCCATAACAATGTTTCACAAATAGCTTCTACTGGTCATTAACCTATTATCTTAGTGAGCTGAAGAAACTATTAGCGTAATGTTGCCAATAAAGTGTTCTTTCACATATGGTGTATATAATCATTTACACTTATCGAGGAGACTGAGATCTTCTTAGCACGATGACGTCTTTTTACATCCTTATTTGGCTAAATTTAGACGGTTTTATGCAGTTTAAGAAGGACCTGTGTTATCCAGAGGGTTTATTGAGATCGTATTTACCCCTTTGAGTCATAGAGTTAGATTATAAGCTAAAGAAAATCGTCTAATAGTAACCAGAACAAGATGAAAAAATAACAATTGACATAATTATATATTGCATTCAGTAGTAATTACAACTATTAAAGGTTCTTGATGTGTTATATATTAATGAGGCAGATAGTTGCTTTATCATAGCGCAAGTTACTGGAAGATTATTTTGTATTACACCTCAAGAATGTTATTTACTAAAACATGAAAATTATATCATGCACTAGGAAATATAGATTGAAATAAATTATATCATGCACTAGGAAATATAGATTGAAATAAATTATTTAGGAAACGTAAATTTATGAAAGGAGTAAAAGCAAGCATATAAACCGCATATTTAGTTTTTAATTAAACGCACATTCAAGTAAAATCCTTTTGGCTGTGACATTTGCTTTGCAATCATGTAATGTAATTTTCAATCTATTTGTATAGTGGAATCCAGGTTGTAACGAAATATTTATCGATATAATACTCTTTGGTGAATTTATCATAGTTTTATCGGTTCATATAAAACATTTGCAATACTTAAGGGGAGACTGGCCGTTTGTTTGGTAAATTTATTAATTTATTCATATATTGCTTTAGTTTCCTCCCTAAACCTCCATCAAGCTTAGAAAAAAAAACCCTAGACCCCCCTTCAAGATAAATTTGTAAATGGTTCGGTTCCTCTTAAAATTGCAGGCTCGCTATCGCTCGCCAGGAAATAATCGACACCTATATGGGACGAAAGGTCTTAAAATTGACAACGAAATGGGGGGAAAGGTGTTAACATCGCCAAACTAATGGGCCGAACTTTTTATAATCTCAAAACTAGTGGGGCTAAACATTAGGGAGAAGGGGTTCCAGAAAAACGGTCCGCCTCCCCTAAAAAATACTGTATACCTCCAGTTTCGAACAATTATTTACAGTACGACATAGTGAAATACACATGTAGGCCTATTTCACTCTGAATAAAGAAAAACAAGAATTATTATGTTTTTTTCCACCAACCAACTTCACCTCTAAACTCAATTAATGAAATCAACAAATATATGTGGCACTCCAAGGACTCGAACCTAGGATACTCACATCGAAATTCCGCGCACTTATGCATTACGCTATCAAGACCTATTTACGCTATTACGCTATTTGTCCCTTGCAATTGTGGATTCCCATCTCACAACTTATCATTATGAGCGTTATTCGCTATCTGACTTATTTCAGCATTGAACTTAAGGGCGGTCACCGGTTTTTTTTTATCTTTCTCTCCTTTTCTCTCTCTTTCCCTGGCTTGTATCCATTCGGCCCCATTCAGCCTACTGTTTTAAGACGTTTACCCCCATCCAGGTGTCAACATTTTCCTGGCGAGCGGTAGCGATCCAGCATATATATTTTATTGTTTTGATAGCAAGCTAAGTTTGTACATTTTTCGATAGCAAAATATCTCCATACAATGCTGGCTCGCTATCGCTCGCCAGG
Organism: Paralithodes platypus; assembly: GCA_032716605.1. Classification (NCBI taxonomy): domain Eukaryota; kingdom Metazoa; phylum Arthropoda; class Malacostraca; order Decapoda; family Lithodidae; genus Paralithodes; species Paralithodes platypus. Next base: position 70,031,448 of record CM064504.1, on the reverse strand, counting down.
AATAAGTCGACACCTGGATGGGGATAAATGTTTTAAAACAGTTGGCTGAATGGGGCCGAATGGATACAAGCCAGAGAAAGAGAGAAAAGGAGAGACAGATAAAAAAAACGGTGACCCCCTTAATAGCTTATTGATAGGCAGCCTCTAACGGAAGTAACATCCAAAGTGGAGTACTGCACTACCCATAAGTACAGTTGGTCAAAGTTCCAGCTGACCCACCCTCGCTCTGGGGCTCGCAGAATTATCTGGCAATACTGGTGTAGGAAGGAGGTGTGTCTTACAAAGATTGGGATTGGTAGATCTGATTTCGGCTATATCATTGTTAGAACAAATACTAAACAAGGGAAAGTAAGCCTATCTCAAATACAAATGCATACATCGCTATGTATGATCCCGAATATTCACCCAAAGTTCGTAGATTTGCTTAAATATTGAAGTTATTATATTCACTGATCGGCATCGCATATAAAACCTGGTGGCTGCCACAATGTCTGTTTTATATGTGGCTGCTTAATGAAGGAGCATTTAGTCTTCACAACGTGAACATTACATAGTCTAATTTGCAGTAATATACAGGACAGACACAGGTAACACATTAATGGTAAGTGGTATCCCTGCACCACTACACCATTATTGCCAGCTAATTCTGCGAGCCCCAGAGCGAGGGTGGGTCAGCTGGAACTTTGACCAACTGTACATTTTGCTATCGAAAAATGTAATTATTCATATTTGCATGTACTTTTAACCCTTTTTGTACCGATGACGTCTTTTGTGTTACATCTCATCTATATTGAGACGATTTTGTGCGGTTTAAGAAGGATCTGTGATAGTAAAAAGGGTTAAGTGAGGTCGTTGGAAGCCTCTTGATTGCTGGAGGCCCGTTTTAAACTCCATGATATCTTCTAATAGTTGCCAGAATATAATGCAAAATACGTCGCCGGTACTGAAGGGGTTAATGTCTGCAGTCAAATCTTTCAAACCATGAGTCATTTGAGACCCGAGATATAGATTATGGAGAGATGGGTCGTTTTTCTGGACCCCTTTCTCTCTTGTGTTTAGCCCCAGTAGTTTTCAGATATTAAGACGATCGACTCATTTGTTTGTTGTACCTTTAACTCCATTTCGCTGTCAATTTTAAGACCTATCGTGACATTTAGGTGTTGATGTTTTCCTGGCGAGTGATAGCGAGCCTGTAATTACAAGAGGAGCCGGCCTTCGGCCGGGCCATTTTTCTATAGAAAAAATTACAATTCTATCTTGAGGGTGGGGGGGGGGGGGGGGGGGGTTCTAAGTTTGAGGAAGGTCTAGAGAGGAAACTAAATGAAAAATAAATACATCAATTAGTAGAAGAAAACAAAAGAACTAGCCCCTTAAAAAGAAGTGTTCATTTGTACAGGAACAAGTTGTGAATGAAAACCTGTTTTGTTTACGATTGGCTGTCCTTTATCCACTATACATGTAGAGATAAATACTACAATCATAATACAATGAATGTAGAGATAATACTACAATCATAATACAATGTAGAGATAATACTACAATCATAATACAATGTAGAGATAATACTACAATCATAATACAATGAATGTAGAGATAATACTACAATCATAATACAATGTAGAGATAATACTACAATCATAATACAATGAATGTAGAGATAATACTACAATCATAATACAATGTAGAGATAATACTACAATCATAATACAATGTAGAGATAATACTACAATCATAATACAATGTAGAGATAATACTACAATCATAATACAATGTAGAGATAATACTACAATCATAATACAATGAATGGACAATAAAGAAAAACATCACTGCGTTAAAAGAAGAGATTTCCACTCGAGGGATTTTTTTCTTGACTCCTTTCTCCCTCATGTTTAGCCCCATTGTTTTTTGTTTTCATTTTAAGACGTTCGCCCCATTATTTTGACGATTTTAAGAACTTGCGACCCATTTCTGTCAATTTTAAGACCTTTCGTGCCATTCAGGTGTCGATTTTATCCTGGAGAGCGATAGCGAGCCTGTAATTTAAGAGGAACCGGCTTTCAGCCGGGAAATTTTTCTACCGAAAAATGTACAAATTTATCTTGAAAGGGGCTCAAAGGTGTGTAATCTTAAGCTTGATGGATATCTAGGGACCAAACTAAATACCTCCCCTTAACACTATCTGGGGCAACGTTTTGGGAGGTATGAATTTATGTTTATGTTAATTTTGCCATTTTCGAAAAAAAATAAATAAAAAAAAAATATATATAATATTTATACACGTATATATATTTATATACCAAAATTCAAGACCCCCTACAAGCTAACCTCGCCCCCCTCTCCCAGGCTCCATTCAAGCCAAATATGTACCTTGTATAGTAGAACATGTCCCGGCCAAAGGCTGCATGGTTTCTCCAAAATTACAAGCTGGCTATCGATCGTTCAGAAAATAATCGACACCTACATCGGATGAATTGTCTTTTAATCGCCAAATATAGGAGGGGAAACATCTGCAAACCTCCGGGCTAATGGAGTGCAACAGTCGAGGGTACGCAGAGACCCTCCACCAGAGAGCTCTAAGGTTGTATTAATTCAGACTACCCGGTAACATTAACCTTTGAAGAGTATGACGCATTTTGACAGTTTATTCTGGGTGTCATTAGACGATGTTATGCTGCTAAGGAAAGAGATATGAGCGTTAGAAGGGTAAAGACTAGCTCAATCAACTCTCTGATTTCAATATATTTAAAACACCCCCCCTTGACCCCCTTTCAAGATAAATGTGTACATTTTTCGGTAGAAAAATTTCCCGGCCGAAGGCCGGTTCCTCTTAAATTACAGGCTCGCTATCGCTCGCCAGGAAAAAATCGACATGTAAATTTCACGAAAGGTTTTAAAATTGCTAGAAATGGGGCGAAAATACTTAAAATTGCCAAATTAATGGGGCGAACGTCTAAAAATCTCAAAAGCAATAGGGCTAAACGTGAGGGAGAAAGGAGTCAAGAAAAAAATCCCTCAAGTGGAAATCTCCCTTTTTAACCTTTGAAGATTATGACACATGTTGACAGTTTATTCTGGGTGTCACTAGACGATTTTATGCTGCTTAGGAAAGATCTATGAGCGTTAGAAGGGTAAAGACTAGCTCAATCAACTCTCTGATTTCAATATATTTAAAACACCCCCCCCCTAGACCCCCTTCAAGATAAATGTGTACATTTTCCGGTAGAAAAATGTTCCGGCCGAAGGCTGGTTCCTTTTAAAAATACAGGCTCGCTATCGCTCGCCAGCAAAAAATCGACACCTCAATGGCACGAAAGGTCTTAACATTGACAACGAGATGGGGTGAAAGGTCTTTGAATCGATAAGCTAATAGGGCGAACGTCATACAATCTGAAAACTAATGGAGCTAAACACGAGAAAGAAGTGTGACCAGAAAAACGACCCATCTCCCTTATTTGTTTTTATTTGTGTTGACCCATACGTGGGTCTAAGGGGGGGAAAGGAAGAGGGGGGGGGTGTGAGGAAGGAGAAAGGTGGAAAAAGAAGTTGTTGTTGCTGTTCCCCAAGCTGCCTGGCCGAACAGCCCCGAGCAAGGCCAAGGCCATAACCGAGCGCCCCCCACAGAACCCTCCCTGCCCACCACAATAAGGCCAGAGTGACCGAAGCCACTCCATGGCGGGGAGCCGAGGAGGGCGAGGAAACGCCCGGGAAACCAAAGCCCCACCCAGGGCCCTGTGCCCCTCAGCAATTATGAAGAGAAAGTTGAGGGGCAAAGGAAAAATGTGACACTTTGGCTTCCAATCTTGGTAGATTGGGAGGTCAATCCACGGAAGAGACGCCGTCACTTGAGATCTAGAAAATGTATAAGTAAAAGGAACAGTCAGAGTAAGCTATGGGTATGGCAGAGATCGCTCAGTTCTCACTCTGATAGACCAGCCCATCACTAGGAAAAAGAAGTAAAGTGTAAGAGTGCTATGTAGTTTTTGTGGTTGGGTATATTTTGTTGTTGTTGTTGTGTGCAAGTGGTGTATTCTATTTTGTGTTTTTGTTTTGTAGCTAGCTAATATCTATGTTTGTTTGTATTCTTATCCGTTGGGTGTTACAGTTTGTGTATAGTTGAGTTCATAATAGTTTCTTTTTGGTTTGAATTTTAATTAATATTTGTTTTTATTAATATATTGGCTCTGGTTCCTCTATTTCATATATTTTTTTTAAATTAAAAAAAATATTTAAATTTTATTTTTATTATTATTATTATTATTATTATTATTTATTATTATTATTATTATCTTTAGACTACTTTTGAACCAGGAGTGGTGTCTGAGGTCTTGTTGTAATTCATGGTTATTTTTTTATAGTTGCGAATGTCGGGTCTTGTAGGTGTTCTAGTCTGCTCCATATTTTCGTTGCCTGTTTGTGGATGCGTATATTATTAAGGGGAGGTCTCCACTTGAGGGATTGTTTTCTTGACCCCTTTCTCCCTCATGTTTAGCCCCATTGCTTTTGATATTATAAAAAGTTTGCCCCATTAGTTTAGCAATTCTAAGAACTTTCACCCCATATTAAGACCTTTCGTGCAATTCAGGTGTCTATTTTATCCTGGCGAGCGATAGCGAGCCTGTAATTTAAGGGGAACCGGCCTTCGGCCGGGAATTTTTTCTACCGAAAAATGTACAAATTTATTTTGAAAGGGACTCGAGGGAGTGTAATTTTAAGGTTGATGGAGGTCTAGGGAACAAACTAAATACCTCCCCTTAAGGGGTAGAGTGTTTGTGTGTTCGTGTATCTGGATAGTTGTCATCGTATATGGGTAACGTTGGTTAGTGGCAAATCTTAATGCTTTATTTTGTATTATTTGTAGTTTTCTGAGTTGTGTTTTATTCAATGTATGTGTAGGTACGGGGTGATAGTCTAGGGTTGGTAGTATGAGTGTTTTTACTAGGTGTGTTTTTATTTTTGGTGTTAAGAGCTGAGAAGCGGTATAGTTTGTTCAAGGCTATTTGTGCTAGGTTTTTCCTCTCGGTTACATTTTTGGTGTAGCCATTTGTGCTAATTGTTAGGCCAAAGAGTCTTCCATTATGTGTGCTAATTGTTAGGCCAAAGAGTCTTCCATTATTTGTGCTAATTGTTAAGCCAAGGAGTCTTCCATTATTTGTGCTAATTGTTAGGCTAAGGAGTCTTCCATTATTTATGCTAATTGTTAGGCCAAGGAGTCTTCCATTATTTGTGCTAATTGTTAGGCCAAGGAGTCTTCCATTATTTGTGCTAATTGTTAAGCCAAGGAGTCTTCCATTATTTGTGCTAATTGTTAAGCCAAGGAGTCTTCCATTATTTGTGCTAATTGTTAGGCCAAAGAGTCTTCCAGTATTTGTGCTAATTGTTAAGCCAAGGAGTCTTCCAGTATTTGTGCTAATTGTTAGGCCAAGGAGTCTTCTATTATTTGTGCTAATTGTTAGGCCAAGGAGTCTTCCATTATTTGTGCTAATTGTTAAGCCAAGGAGTCTTCCATTATTTGTGCTAATTGTTAGGCCAAGGAGTCTTCTATTATTTGTGCTAATTGTTAGGCCAAGGAGTCTCCCATTATTTGTGCTAATTGTTAGGCCAAGGAGTCTCCCATTATTTGTGCTAATTGTTAGGCCAAGGAGTCTTCCATTATTTGTGCTAATTGTTAGGCCAAGGAGTCTTCCATTATTTGTGCTAATTGTTAGGCCAAGGAGTCTTCCATTTTTTTTTCTTCTATTTGGTTATTATTTATATGTATTTGGGGTTTCTTTTTTACTCCTAGTTGGACGACTGTAAATTTATTGAAGTTTCTTTTAATTTTCCAGTTTTCCTCATCACTGTTTATTATCTCTGCTTCTCTTTGGGTCTTTCTAGCCATGATGTCTCTGGATGGCCCTCCATACCCTACGATCTGTGTTATATCGTCTGCATATGCAATGTTTGTGCCTGTTTGTGAGGGAGGGGTGTCGCTTGTGTAGATGGTGAATAGTGTTGGTGATAGTACTGATCCTTGAGGGACACCACAGCTTATGCTGATTTTGTCACTTAGGGTTGTTTTTATTTTAATTCTGGCTGAGCGGTTGCCTAGGAAATTATTCAGTAGCTTTTCTATTATTATTGGGAGATTTAAGTTTAGTATCTTATATTGCAACCCTAAGTGCCGTACCTTATCAAATGCTTTTGATATGTCTCTCAGGATGACATGGCATTGTCCTTTGTTGCTCATATTGTGTGCTATTGTTTCTGTTGCCAGAGCTAGGGCATGTGTGGTGCCTCTTTTTTCCCCGAAACCATATTGTGCGGTGTTGTATAGGTTATGTGTAGTTAGATATGTTCTTAGTCTTTTGTTTATGATTCTCTCGAATATTTTCCCTGGCACTTCTAGTAGTGATATTGGTCTTTGGTTTTCTTTGTGGTGTGGGTTTTTATTCTGTTTGGGGATGAGTTGTATTGTTGCTTCTTTCCATCTGTCGGGGAAGTATCCTATGGAAGTGCTGCATTAAGGATACTTTTTAAAGTGTTTAGGGCTGAGTCAGGTAGGTTTTTAAAGATGGTTTTGTTTATTCCACTTTGTCCTGGGCATGTCTTTTTGAACTTTGTTATTATTGTTTTTATGTCTTCTGTGTTTATTGGTCTGGTCAGGGGGTTGTTAATGTCAAGTCTGTTAATGTCTATGTCCTCATATGGGATGGTTCTGTGTCTGTTTATCTGTATGAAGTCTTTGATGTAGTCATGTCTTGGTAGGTCATTGCCCTCATCGTTGAGTATACTTTCCCAATATTCTTTATGTATCTTTGCCTGTTCTTTGATGTCATATATTTTGTTCCCCTGAGGGTCTATTGTGTAGTTTGTTGTAGGTGTGTCGTGTCCTTGCATCATTCGTATTTTTTTCCAGAACGTTTCTGGGTCAGTGTATGAGTTGGCTGTTTCTGTTAACTGTTGTCTCCACATTTCGTTGTATTCTTGTGTCATATTTGTCTTGAGTCTGTCTTGTATCTGTGTGTATTGTCTGTAGTGGTTATATGTCCATCCATGGTTGTGTGCATGTTGTCTAATTCTGTTGTATTGGTTCAGTATCATTTTAGTTTGGTGGCTCATTTTAGGACTATTTAGAGTTTTATGGTGTGTTGTGGGGATATGTTTTTTCACATTATCTTCAATTATGGTGTGCCATTCATTTATTTTGGTGTCTATGTCTTCCTTTTTTCCGTTGTTAAGGTCAGTGTTTTGTTGTAGTTTTAGGTCAATGTCAGTTTTGAATAAGTCCCAGTTCGCTGCTTGGAATTTGGGTCTTGGGGGGGCAGGTATTATTATTGGTACGGTGGATATTGTGGCTATGATGGGGGTGTGATCGCTAGTGGTGAGTGGTCCGGGGGTAAAGTGGATGTTGTGGTAGGTTTTATTGTTGGATAGTGCTATGTCGGGGTTAGTTGATGAGTGTGGGGCGTGGAAGGTCGGGAAGTGGGGGCCTAGGTGTCTTATTAGACCGTTAGTGATTAATGTGCCTAATTGTCTTCCTACAGTGTTTTGGGTCCTATTATTCAGTGTGTGGTGTTTCGCGTTTAGGTCACCTATTAGGTATACTGGTGTGTTGTTTCTGAATAGTCTGTAGAAATCTGGGGTGGGTAAGTACGGTCTTCTGGGAGGTAAATAGACTGTGGCTATTATTATTGGGCCAGTGTCAGTCATTATTTCTATAGCTAGGAGGTCAGATATAAAATCATCATGTATTTTATGCGTGATAGTTTCTAGTACTGCTATAGCTGTACCGTCCATGGGACTGTCAGTTATGTTTTTTTTTTTTTTTTGTAGCCTTGTATTTTTAGTGATTCGCTATTAGGGACGCCGTGGCTGTTAATGAGTATTATGCGTGGTTTTATAGAGCTGTATATGTTGCTTAAAGTGTTTCTTCTATTACTCCAATGTAGGACGTTGTGTTGTAATATTTTTAGTGAGTTCATGAATTTTGTTTGTTAGATGATCTTGTTTGTGTTTTGGGTTGGGGTCGGTTGGAGCTAAAGATTAGTTTTCTTATTGTGTAGAATGCTTTGTGTAGGGTTATCATTGTAGCACTTGGCAAAATAGGTAAGAGCTTCTTTTGGTGGCCATCGGGTACCGTCTGTGTTCTCAACTAAAACCTTATTGTTAGGGATGGTTTTCTTTAGTTTATCAATTAGTATGCTGGGTTTTAGATTGATGAATTGTTCATCAGTGTGTATCATTATTTTGTAAGAGTGGCCTGTTTCATGTTCCTCAAGGCTGGGTAGTTCTACATCGAGTGTTTCTTCATCACTGCTTGAGTCTGTGTTTGTCTCTACCTCACTGTGTTGTTGATCGGGAGTGTTGTCTTCCTCACTGTCTTGTTGATCGGGAGTGTTGTCTTCCTCACTGTCTTTTTGATCGGGAGTGTTGTCTTCCTCACTGTCTTTTTGATCGGGAGTGTTGTCTTCCTCACTGTCTTGTTGATCGGGAGTGTTGTCTTCCTCACTGTCTTGTTGATCGGGAGTGTTGTCTTCCTCACTGTCTTGTTGATCGGGAGTGTTGTCTTCCTCACTGTCTTGTTGATCGGGAGTGTTGACTTCCTCTTTTGTTGTGTTATGGGGGAGTTGGCTAGTTTCTGGGTTCATTGTTGGGGTTTGTGTGATGAGGTTTGGGGGTGTCATGTTTGAGAATAGTTGGAGTATTTTTTTAGATTCTTCTTGGGTGTATTCTAGGGGTTGGTATGGGGGCAAGTTGTTCTTATGCAGACTCTCTGCCATTGCTTCTTGCATGGTTGACTTTCCGGTTGCATTGCACATGTGGGCTTCAATTAGACTAGGGAAGTATTGTTCATTGTTTATGTGGTTTGTGTTTGTGACAGGCATTTGTGGCTGCCTGTTTGGGGGTGTTGTTGCTCGTTATGTTTGCGTAGGTTTGAGATTTCTTTTCTTGTATTTCTTTTGTTACGATCGGGTCTCGTATAAATCAGTGGCTCTTATACATTGGACTAAACTGGCATAAATGCAACAACGGAAACGCTAGATCCAACCCCTGATATATAATCCCGTCGAACAAAGAACACATATACCCTCCAGAGTTATATCTGCGATAGCGGGGTATCTTAACTCTCAGTATCTATGTGCTTCTATTATAGGCTGATGTTCTCTGAAACAGCCTATTACCTATAACATATGGTTGCTTACTTATGGTACACAAGGAAAAGATAGTTAACTTAATTAAATCACAAGTGATCTAATGCAAACAAGAAGGTTTACTTAACGTTACATTAATCAATAATATCTGTCACTCCTTTATGAAAGCAAGTGTTGTAAAGTCCTCAAGCACCGAACAAGGAATCTTCTGAATAATGTCGGATGCTACTAAGAAGAACGTATCGGAAATGGAACCACAAAATAGCAGGAGGCAGGACAATACACGTGTAGGCTAAATACACAAAAAGGCTGGACATATAATGTTATTGGACACAAGAATATTATAAGCGGTGCAACTGTAATAATGCTCGCCACGAAAAAGTAGTACTCCTATTAACCAAACCGGTCTATGCTGGTTGTGTCTCTCTACAGCAACCTAGACCTCAAAATGCTTGTGTAAAAATAATGGGTATGCATAAAAGAGTATATGATCTAATCCAGCTAATGTCTACCCGGGTTAATAAAGTCTAGCTGGGATGCGCAAAGGTACAGAATTCTGGTGGAGCAAGGCAGCTCCTAGCCTAGTGTGGACCTTGGGTCTGTACGGTCTGATTACGTTAATATGAAGGGGTGCTCTCTGGAGGATTCTCGATCACAAGTATCGAGTATCCTCCTGGCGACCCTCAAAAGTAAAAGCAAATAGAGTTAGAACAGTGTTGGGTGGATTAGGCAAGCAGCCCTCACGCACTACACGGTCTAAACTCCAAGGTACACAGACAAAAGATCCACCCAGGTAACCCACAGAATCCGTAGTGTCGTGTAGCTCAAAAGTAGCCTACACACATTGAAAACACCAACAGCAAGGTACCGGATCCCTAGTCTAGCATTATTTAACCCTGTAGAAACATTTGTGATTGATGGAGACAGTCTGAGCAATACAACCTCCCAAAAAGACAATGACTATCTTCAACCTTAATCTAGTACATAAGAAATGGGAGATCCAGCATATAATACAGTCTGGCCACCAATTCAAGGTGTGGATGCAGAGAACCAGAGGGGAATTGATATTAATAAAAGGTGAGGAAGTAGTGGAAATGATAGAGGCAGTAGGAGAGAAAGATTCTAAGACAAGAGTGTAGGACAGTTCAAGGGAGATGCTTAGAGTATGCTGTCTGGGAAGGATCTGACAAGTGACAAGGATATTACCATGGACCTCCTGGCTGGAGTCCCAGTTCGCAAGAATGGCACGAGGGCGCGCGACAGTCGCCCAGTAAGCAGCCGCCTAGTAGGCAGTGTTAGGCAGGAGGCAACGAATCCCGCGAGGCCTATGTAAGGGGGCCAGCCACGCGCCGCACTCACTACCAAGTCACACCACCTTGTCTCTCTCTCTCTCCCTCTCCCGCTCGCCTTCCCATCATTCAACTACTTAACACAATACTTTCAATTGACTAAATAAAATAGAAAGGATTGTGACAGACGAAAATAAAGAACAGTTCTGAACTGTCTGCAACACAAGCTTTCTCGAGAAGGAAAGTACACAATGATAGGCAGACTGTAGCTATATTCTCTGCCCTGGCGAGTCCTAGCGAGTAAGCCATGCGGTTCTGGGGGAAGCGGTGAGCGTCACACTTTTAGTTTTGTTTTGAGAATGTTTTTTCTCTTTACACATTTCATTGTTCTATGTTCCTCTCTGCATTTTATGCATTTTTGTTTGTGTTCTGGGTGGGTGGGTGGGGGGGGGGGGGGCAGTCCTTCCAGTCATGTCCGGTTTGACCGCACTCAGAGCAAATTTTTTATTCTGAGTTTTGTGGGCATTTGTAAGTGGGGTGTTCATCTAAGGCATAACATTTCATACAAGTTTCTATGTGAATGTATTCGTCCTGTCTGATGTCCCATTTGGGAATAGTCAGGTGGAACATCTTTAGGCCATCCAGGGCCTTCTCTGCCATTTTTACATCTTCGAATTCTATTTTGACATAATGTGCACCGAATTTGGTAACATTTGTTATTATGGCGAATGCATTTTTCTCTTCTGCTTCTTGTTTTATGTCTTCGACTGCATTGTCAAAGATCATTTTGTCCACCTTTGAACATATGACGCTTCTCTTAGCCTTGATGTGCATAGGTAGTATGGGGGAGAAGCCCTCATTTTCTAGTGCGTTGGTTGCTTCCTTGGTGAATAATTTCTCAATGTCTTGGTCTGTAGGGGTGATGACAATTAAGTGGTCATTATTGTGTTTTACTCTTGTTATTTGGATATCTAACGGGGATGTTGTTTGCAGAAATTTGTTGGGAGCCTGTTTATCATTTTGATGTTTTAGTTTAATTTTGACCATAGCCATTTTTAATTTTTGGCCCTCTACCTGCCTAAAATACGTGGGAGATAATACTAGTGTCTCAGGGTACCTTTTTTCCCGGCTAAGTGGTTAATGAGGTTCCTGGACTTCCCTTCGTATTTCCTATTCCTATCAGAATTTTTGCCACCCTTACCTTATTCCTCTCCACCCTTCTGAAGGGCCCCCTTGCCGCAGGGTTCGGTTTAGAAAGATAGGCAGGGACTCTAGGCGAGCCAGGAGTTTTATTTATTTGGCAGGTGTAAAGGTTTTTCCTTTATTTTAGCAGTCAATCTTCGTTTTCAGCATCCAGTTTTTTCGCTTTCCTTTTTTAACAGTCTAGTAATATAGCTGGAAAATTATGATTGAGTAATATTTCTGCTGCTTTTTGTTTTACTTTATGCTCTTTCCTCTTTGTGTTCAATATTTTCAGAGCTTGTTCTAGCGTCCTTCTATGGTTCAGAGCGCTTTTTTAGGAGCTGCCTGGCACAGTGGACTTGAGCAAGATGTTGAACTCGTATACGTTCGCCCTTCTGATAACAGAAGCTGCGTAAAAAACACGTCGCTGGTACTCAAAGGGTTAACGATAAAGGCTTTTGACGGACATCCTGAGGGGTACCAAATGAACATTCAAATTTCCGCTAGATCCGTTCTCGAAAGTCGCTAGAATGTAGCTATTAGGTAAATACATAAACAAAATCGATAGCAAAATGGTAAAATCTCTAGAATGTGAGTAACAACTGTCTGAATTATCTAGAACATCGCTAGGAATTAAGTCGCTAGATGTAAAAAAACTGCCGCTAGATTGAAGTAAATACCTTTAGATCTAGCGATAAAGTAGCTAAATTGGGAACACTGGAACTCCCCTTTATCTAGCCTCAACTTTAACCAGAATATCACTAGGAATTAAGTTACCTAGATGTAAATAATTGCCGCTAGATTGAAGTAAATACCTATAGGTCTAGCTGTAACGTAGCTAAATTGGCAACACTGCATCTCCCCTTTATCTGGCATCAACTATAACTAGAATATCGCTAGGAAATATGTCGCTAGATGTAAATAATTGCCGCTAGATTGAAGTAAAAAAATTTTTTTTTTTTTTTCTATATTCCAACTACTCCCCCTCAGGCATAGGCTGAGAGCCTGTACATTCCACCGCTCAACACGGTGAAGCCCGTGAGGTCTTGTTCCAGTCTGGGGAGTGAGACATGTGAAGCATCCATTCATGGCTCGAAGCGGCTGGTTGCTTCGTTCAAGTGCTTCACTGTCTCAGACTCAGAATACCTCTAGATCTAGCGGTTAAGGGGACAGTGGCTGTTTGTTTGGTCTATTAATTCATATACTTTTTTAGTTTCCTCGCTAGACCTCCATCAAGCTTAGAACCCCCCCCCCCCCCCTAGACCTCCCGATAAGATAGATTTGTAAATTTTTCGGTAGAAAATGTCCCGGCCAAAGGCCAATTCCTCCTAAAATTACAGGCTCGCTATCACTCGCCAATAAAAAAAAAATGGACACCTAAATGGCACGAAGGGTCATAATATTGACAAAGAAATGGGATGAAAGGTCATCCAATCCCCAAACTAATGGAACAAACTTCTTAAAATCTCAAAACTAGTGGGGCTAAACATTAGGGAGAAGGGGGTCCAAAAAAACGGCCTGTCTCCCTTTAAGTAGCTAAATTGGCAACACTGTTTATCTCCCCTCTATCTAGCCTCAACTTTAGCTAGAATATCGCTAGGAATTAAGTCGCTAGATGTAAATAATTGCCGCTAGATTGAAGTAAATATATCTAGATCTAGCGGTAAAGTAGCTAAATTAGGAACACTGCATCTCGCCTCTATCTAGCCTCAACTTTAGCTATAATATCGCTAGGAATTAAGTCGCTAGATGTAAATAATTACCGCTAGATTGAAGTATATACCTCTAGATCTAGCGGTTAACCCCTTCACTACCAGCACGTAATTGCTATCATATTCTGGTTACCATTAGACAAAAAAAAATCGTTTGTAATTTACCCATACGACTTAAATGGGTAAATACTATCTCAATAAACCCTCTTAGTAACATAGGTCCTTCTTAAGCTGCATAAAATCATCTAATTTTAGCCAGGATCCAAGGTAAAAAGGTGTCCTGGGGCTGAAGGGGTTAAGTAGCTAAATTGGCAACACTGGATCTCCCTCTTTATCTGGCATCAACTTTAAAAGTAGACTGTGGAAGCTGTGGAGTTAATGAGTTACTTCTCGTTCCATTGTTTACTTTCTTTTCCTTTGACTGTATATTTTAAAGAGATGTTTCTAGTTTGTTCCCTAGACTTCCATCAAGCTTAAAATGACACTCTCCTAGACTCTATTTCAAGATACATTTGTATATTTTTCGGTCGAAAAATGTCCCGGTCTTAGGCCGTTTCCTCTTAAACTACAAGCACGCTATCACTCGCCATGAAAAAATCGACAGCTAAATGGCACGAAAGGTCTTAAAATTGATAGAAATGTGGCGAAAGTTGTTAAAATCACCAAAGTTCTGTGAATGCTCGAAGAATGGCTAACCTATTAAATTATATCAGATTATTTGGGAGTTTGTCGAGGAGGGGGACGGGACAGACAGGACAGAGAAAGAGAGAGAGAGAGAGAGAGAGGGATGGGGGTGTCAGGAGATGGCTACAGGGAGAGGGGGATGGGGGTGTCAGGGGATGGCTAGAGAGGGGAGGCAGTAGACAGGACCATTGTGTGAGGTGCAGGTCGGGCCATAATAGACTCTGCAGCAGTCCACCATTATCATCAGGGTTTTTGTCTCGCTCACAACTACTCTCGCGCTCTCTCTCTCTCCCTCTGACTGATGGATGTATTCTGAAAGTAAGATGCGGGACTACTAATTATGTATTCTTTCACACCCACTCTCTCTCTCTCTCACGTATACTGTGTATATATATATATATATATATATATATATATATATATATATATATATATATACCGTATGTATTTTTTTATATATTTTTTATTTTATTGTATTTACTTTATTTTGCTCGAACGTCCCTTGATTTTGGCCCTGTCACTCTTTCAACTCTGGGGGAGGCACTCGCTACAGGCAGTTCTGCCTTTTGCCTCTCACTCACATATACAAAAAAAAAAAAAATATATATATATATATATATATATATATATATACACCATAATAATTATATTATTATCGTACTGTCAGAGTTTTGTCTCTCTCACAACTCTCACACTGAGAGTATTATACTTCAATTAGCGGGAGGAGCTTTGTCTGATTATATTATACTCTCTCCCTCTCTCTCCCTTTAACTCTCACTCTCTCTTTTGCTCGGTCTCTCTCTCTCTCACTGAAGTCATGAGCCATATTGCCTATACACCCATGTATATCTGTATCGAACCCAAGCCAGACGATCCAGTGTTCCGTTATATTTCACAACGTGGCTTTAAGGGGGTAGTACTCGCTTTTTCTGGACCCCTTCTCCCTCATGTTTAGCACATTAGTTTTGAGGTTTTAAGACGTTCGTTCCGTTAGTTTGGCGATTTTTCACCTCATTTTGTTGTCAATATTAAGACCTTTCGTGCCCTTTAGGTGTCGATTTTTTCCAGGCGAGCGATAGCGAACCTCTAATTTTATAAGGAATAGGCCTTCGGCTGGGACATTTTTCTACCGAAAAATTTACAAATCTATCTTGAAAGCGGGGCGAGTGGGTGTTTTTCAAAGCTTGATGGAGGTCTAGCGAGGAAACTAAAAATTATATTAATAAATAAATATATAGACCAAAAACCAAGCACTATCCCCTTAAAGATCCAAATGGGTATGCACGTGTTACAGCTCATGGCTGTACCGGCATAACAGGGTAGGGGCAGCTTAAGGGGCAGGTAGTCGCTTTTATTGAACCCCCTTCTCCCTCATGTTTAGCATATTAGTTTTGAGATTTCAAGATGTGCGTTCCAGTTCAGTTAGATTGGCGATTTAGAGACCTTTCGCCTATTTTTGTTGTCAATATTAAGACTTTTCGTGCCATTTAGGCGTAAAAATTTCCTGGCGAGCGAAAGCAAGCCTGTGATTTTAAAAGAAACCGCCCTTCGGCCGGGACATAAGTCTACCGAAAAATGTACAAATTTATCTTGAAAAGGGGTCTAAGGGGTGATTTTTTTAAGCTTGAGAGAGGTCTAGTTTCCTCCTATTTTTTCATGTATTAATTATTTCCTAGTTTCCTCCCTTGACCTCCACCAAACTTAAATAAAACATGCATTAGATCCCCCTTCTAGATTAATTTGTACATGTTTCCAAAATTATAGGCTCACTATCGTTTGACAGGAACAAAATCGACACCTAAATAGCACGAAAAGTCTTAATATTGACAAGGAAATGGGGCGTAAGGTCTTAAAATCGACAAACAAATGGGGCTAACATCTTAAAATCTGAAAACTAATGGGGCTAAACATGAGGGATAAGGGGATCTACAAAAAACTACCCATCTCCCCTTAAAGTGACATTAATGAGGCCTGTATACTGTTTTATGTATTTTTGTTTGTTTGATCTATTTGTATTTTTGTTTGTTTTATCTATTTGTATATATTTATATTTTGTTTGTTTTATATATTTATATTTGGTTTGTTTTATATATTTGTATTTTTGTTTGTTTTATCTTTGTATTTTTTGTTTGTTTTATCTATTTGTATATATTTGTATTTTTGTTTGTTTTATCTATTTGTATATATTTTAATTATTATAATTATTTAGCTTTTCATTTCACAATCCATCAGTCTATGTTTATCAGACCACTTGAGTTGGGTCACTGTCTTTTTTTTATCTTTCTCTCCTTTTTTCTCTTTCCCTGACTGGTATCCATTCGGCCCCATTCAGCCAACTGTTTTCAGACGTTTATCCCCATCCAGCTGTCGATTTCTTCCTAGCGAACGATAGCGAGCCAGCATTGTATGGAGAAATCCGGCTTCGCCGGAGAAATTTTTCTATCGAAAAATGTACAAATTTAGCTTGCTGTCAAAAAAAAAAATATATATGCCGCTCGTTAGGAAAATATTGACACCTGGATGGGGATAAACGTCTTAAAACAGTAGGCTGAATGGGGCCGAATGGATACAAGCCAAAGAGAAAGGGAGAGAAAGAAAAAATAAGCGAGGTGGGCTCCCTTAAGGGAAAGAGTTTTTTTTTGTGGTCGGTCGAATATTTCATATATTTATTATTTCTTTCCTTTCCTCGGTAGACCTCCATCAAACCTATATCTAACCATCCATCAAACCTATATCTAACCATCCATCAAACCTATATCTAACCATCCATCAAACCTATATCTAACCATCCATCAAACCTATATCTAACCATCCATCAAACCTATATCTAACCATCCATCAAACGAGTAGGATAATAACATAGATCCTAACATGTGGGCTCTCCTATTGCCACGCCAGACGAGATTAACTTTTTCAGTACCGGTGCCGTCCTTTTAACTTAATTCTGGCTACTATTAGATTAGTTTATTCTGTGTAAAGAGGCAAACAAGCAATACACAGGCTTCGAATGATCTCACTTAACCCGTTTTACAACCTCAGATACTTCTTAAGCTGCATATAAAGCTAAATATAGCTAGTATATAATTTTAGAGACGTCGCCGGTACAGAAGGAGTTAAAATCTACTTCTACGAGTCAAATGGGTAAACACAATCTCAATACACCCTCTTAATAACAAGTCTTTCTTAACCCGCTGAGTGATGGTCCTTATATACAGGGTGTCCCAGGAGGAAAGGGCATAGCTTTGGGAAATAATAACAAGGTATTCTAAGCATAAAATGTTCTATACAAAATATCCAAAATCTTGACCGGTATAGAAATATTACATGTTGAACATGGTATTTTCTTCAGTATTTCTCCACAAGGCTGGCATCGCTGTCTCACACCTCCATCTACCTGCAATTATTTTGTCATGTTTTTTATAACGATATTATAATTATGTAAGTTAGAAAACGAATATATACATATTAGCTAACTTTGGACCAGTTGGAAACTATTTGACATGTAAGAGTCCATTACAGTGATGCGGGGGAGGACACTAAATGTAACCTGCAAATAAAATTATACGATTGAGATTTGGACATTTTGTTATGGAACATTTTATGTTTAAAATACCGTGTTTAATCATTTCCCAAAGTAATGCCCTTTCCTCCTGGGACACCCTGTATACGGACTAGGATGTTGTCACTCCCAGTACCAGGTTAGTATATATATAGACTCTCCAAAACATAATTGGTGGCTCTGAAACTAGGTCACCCACGCCTTCCATATTTATACCTCAAGTACCGTACCCTTCGATCTTCCTGCCACCAACCCTCCCACCTCCCAAACACCATGTAAATGACATGTAAATATATGTGTACTAGAAGATAAGAATATATATGCATATACCTGTATATACATATAAAGATATAAATATATATATATATATATATATGTATATATATATTGTTACGTATCTTGATCCTCAAGTGGTTAACTTGATGAATCTAGATAACACAGAGATATATATTAAGGTATCAGTCAGCTGAAGGCAAAACAAAAGTAAAATCTAATAAAATGATTTCCTGTTGTTGCTTCATTTCCTTTTGGATCTTAGGACATGGTATCCTTTATTGACTGATACTCTTTAATTATGAAAACATACTGAAACTAATTAAAGTCATGTAGTATTTATAAAGAATTATTATTTAACCGAAGCTTAGTAGGCTATGGTTATGAACCAAATAAGTTAAGAACATAAGAACATAAGAAAATGGGAGTCTGCAGAAAGCCGATTGGCCTAAGCAAGGCAGATCCCTGTCCCACACAACCCCAATTCATTACAAAGCCCAATTATAGGCTTCACACTCTAATACCCTGAGGATCATCTTACCAAAACGGTTAGAGATTATCGCAGGATTATGGAGGTCTGCAGAGCGCTGATTGGCCCAACCCGGCTGATCCCCCTTCACACCCAACCCTTCTCGTCCATATGCTTATCCAATTTTATCTTAAAGCTCCCTACAGTTTTAGATCCCACTATAGCACTTGGTAGTCCATTCCACCCGTCTACAACTCTGTTACCAAACCAATACTTGCCTATATCTTTTCTGAAACGAAATTTATCTAATTTGAAACCATTGGTACGAGTTCTTTCGGTATCACTGAGCTTTAGTACATTTGCCATGTCCCCTTTGTTAATCCCACTAACCCACTTGAACACCTCTATCATATCCCCTAACTCTGCGTCTCTCTAACGAATGTAAACCTAATTTCTTCAACCTTTCTTCATACGAAAAATTTCTAATATTATGGATCATTTTTGTCATTCTACGCTGTACTCTCTCCAATGAATCTATGTCCATTCTGTAATAAGGACACCAAAATTGGACAGCATAATCCATATGGGGTCTCACTAATGACAAGTAAAGTTTTAAGATAACATCAGCAGTTCTGTTACTCACACTCCTAGAGATGAACCCGAGAATCCTGTTTGCCTTATTACGAACGCTTATACACTGTTTTCTAGGCTTCAAATCATTGCTAACAAACACACCTAGATCTTTCTCGCAGTCTGAATTTTCTAATTCTAAATTAGCTAGTTTATATTTAACATTTGTTTGCATCTTCCCTATCTTTAATACCTTGCATTTGTCAATGTTAAACTTCATCTGCCAATTTACTGACCATTCATGTAAGGTATCTAGATCCCTTTGAAGGCACTCTATATCGCTATCTGAATCAATTGATCTCCCTATTTTAGTATCGTCTGCGAATTTACTTATCCTACTAGTTATACCTAAATCTAGGTCATTTATGTATATAAGAAACAACAGGGGACCTAATACCGATCCCTGGGGGACACCACTTTTGACTGCTCCCCATTCTGACTTGGTACCATTTATGCTGACTCTCTGCTTCCTACCAATTAGCCATGACCTAATCCATCCTAACAACGCCCCACCTATTCCATGTGCCTCAACCTTTCTCATCAATCTCTCATGAGGGACTCTGTCGAAAGCTTTACTGAAATCTAAATATATAATATCATATGACTTGTCATTATCTACTGCTTCATATACCTCTGAGAAAAAACTAAGCAAATTAGTAAGGCAAGACCGTCCCTGAGTGAATCCATGCTGAGAAGAATTGATTAAGTTAAATGTTTCTAAGTGGTTTCTCATTTTCCTAGCAATAATTGACTCTAGTAGTTTTCCTATGATTGAAGTGAGACTAATGGGACGGTAATTGGATGCTATTGATTTATCACCTTTTTTGAAGATCGGAACTACATTTGCAAGCTTCCAAGCTTCTGGAACTATACCTGTTTCTAATGACTTGTTAAATAGAAATGTTAATGGATAACTTAACTCATCTCTGCATTCTTTTAATACTCTAGCATATACCTCATCAGGACCAGGCGATTTATGAGGTTTCAGTCTGTCAATTTCCTTAACCACATCATTTCTACTTATAGTAACCGTACTTAACCTATTTTCTATACTATCGCTGTATACCTTACGGACTTCTGGAAACTGTGCCAAATTTTCATTAGTGAAAACGGAAAGAAATTGACTATTTAATGTACTGCACATTTCTAAATCACTTTCTGTCACATTTCCTATCGAAGTTTTAAGGGGACCAATTACATCTCTAACCTTGGATTTATATAGTTGGTAAAAAGCTTTAGGATTATTTTTTGAATCATTGGCAACCTTAATTTCATAATTTCTTTTTTCTTTACTAATATCCTTTTTTACCTGTCGTGAAAGATTCTGATAGTAAGCAAGTAGGTGAATTTCGCCTTTTTTAATTTTTCTATATATTCCTCTCTTTTTTCCTAGAAGATCTAATAGTCTATTATTCATCCATTTGGGTTGGTTCTGTGTTGATCTAAATTTTCTTTTGGGGATATATTTATTTTGCGCATTGAATACTGACTTGATAAAATTATCGTATGTATCTACCAAGTTTGACGTCTCCTCCTGACTTAAGATGACAGGTGCCTGAGAAAGGATACACTCATTTGGACACCTGGATCGACTTAATTTTTTGACCATAGGGTCCGCTAACAGGGCTTCTCTTAACCCACCATAATTGGCTTTTCTGAAGTCAGGTATTAATGTTGTATTCTCTCTGATATTACCTTTCCATTGTATATTAAAATACACAGAATTGTGATCACTATTTCCTAGGTGGTCCCCGATTTCTACACTATTTATCATATGTTCATTGTTACTGAAAACTAAATCGAGAATATTATCACCTCTAGTCGGCGTATCTATGAATTGAGATAAAAAACTATCTTGTACTACCTCAATAAACTCCTTTGAATCAGAGTCGCCTATTTGTTGCTGCCAATCTATATTAGGGAAATTAAAATCCCCCATAATGCACACGTTGCTAAGCCTTGATGCTATTTTAATTTCCTCCCATAATGATGTTCCGTCATTTCTACTCATATTTGGCGGTCTATACATAACTCCAATAACTAAAGTCTCACTACCTTCGTTAACTTCTACCCAAACACTTTCATTTTCATTATTTACTCTAATACCTGATTTAGTACAGCTTTTGAATGAACTCCTGACAAACACTGCTATACCGCCACCCCTCTTACTTGTTCGGTCATATTTAAACAAACTATATCCTGGTATATCAAACTCTGCTAAAAAATGCCTGGTTTCTGTATTAATCCAAGTTTCAGTTAGCGCTATTATGTCTATATTTTCTTTGCTAACCAGTGCTCTAAGTTCGTTCATTTTGTTACATAAACTCAAGTTATATCTAAAGAAGGACTATTAATTCTATAAAAAGTCTTGAAAGATAAATATTGAAGTAAGAATATTTCTGTCTCTTACCCTTTTTGAAATGAATAAATAGTTTTCTTATATGTCTTTTATTTATATTTAATGTAATTATTCTTGGTTCTTGTCTTACGTTAATAGTATTATATTATTATTATCATCAGGATTAATATCAAAGTCACATAAAAAGTTATATATATTTAATAATTAGTTAAATGTATTTCTTAACCACGTAACATTGAGGTTTGATTATGAGTAAATTAAGTTACAGGATCGCTTTATAGATTCGATTCAGGTCTCACTCAAATAATATGAAAAGCAAAATCATATTTTGAAGCTAAAAGAATTTTCTTCAGCTTAGGAAATCACTAGAAGTAACATTAAAACAGCCATGTTAGTCTAAGGCGATATTACTAATAAGAGACAATAGTATCACCGTACTAAGCACCGTTAAGCAATGTAAGCTTAATTAAAAGAAAATGAAATAACTCTTAAGTATTAATATAAAACTATAGTATTACTTTCATCATAACCCAATTACTTAGAGTTGTTTTAGTCCACACGTCCGTCAACTAAAATAGTTAAGTACATCATAGTAGCGTTAACGTTAATTCCCAATCAAATAGTTAAGTACATAATAGTAGCGTTAACGTTAATTCTCAATCAAATAGTTAAGTACATAATAGTAGCGTTAACGTTAATTCCCAATCAAATAGTTAAGTACATAATAGTAGCGTTAACGTTAATTCCCAATCACATATCTCACTAACCAACATAACGTAAGTGTTTACACCGAACACACTTAACACACACTTATATAATCTGACTGACATTCACAAACCCATTATAATACTTCACCCCGTCTTCCTCCAGCTGCAAGTTCACCTTCCCAACTCCAAATGAGACTGATTTGAATGCCCACTACTCGGGTCTTATATACTAAACAATGATGGTGTAGGAACGAATCAGGAGGCGGCGGGAAGTGCGCGCCCCAATCACAGCTCCTCGAGTTGCTTAGCAGGTGCGTGGTCCAATGGAGTCTCCTGGCGTCGATCATATGTCATAGCGTCGGGTCATCAAAGTAGTTTGCAGGGTCCCCTATGAAGCACGCAGGTGTGAAGGCTTGTTTGCTGGTATGCGGACGAGCTGGTTTCCCCCTCGCTGGTTCGCTCGCTGGTCTGCTTCGCCGCCTGGGTAGTTTGGCACTCCTTCAACTCTTAATTCTAACTCTTAAATAAACATACAGGGCTCCGTATGTCAGACCTCCCCCCTAGAAAAGAGTGTAAGGAGTATAGTGCAACAACAAGATTATAATGAGGATATAATAAGGATATCACCCAAAGTAGGCAACGTCTCCAGGTACCACATCAGAACATAGCCGGAACGTTGCTGGAGCGATATTCGAACTGCAAGGCATTATCTCACAGCTGAAGGCTTGAAAGCGCACTACTAAAGCATGATATTTACCTCGCTACAAGGGAGAGTTAATTGCCAAAATCCTCTCATTAAATTAATCTTACTGTTGTAGGAGGCCAACCCGGTAAATGTAATCTTTAATCCGTGGCAGTGGGTAGGTATCGTTCTTTGTGACATCATTAACTTGCCTATAGTCCATACATAACCTATGGCTCCCGTCTGGCTTTGGTACAAGTATGACCGGACTACTCCACTGGCTTAAGGCCCTTGTGATCAGCTGGTTTGAAAACATGAAGTCAAGCTCGACCTGCAGTATACTCCTGCGTTGTGGAGAGACACGGTAGGGGGATAGTTTAATGGGAGTTGCATCCCCTACGTCGATGTCCTGCACGGCCAAAGAAGTGAGCCCTGGAGTATCACGGAACACACTGGGAGACTGAGATAAAACAGATTAGTTGGTTCGCTTGATCAGAGGGAAGATGACATAGTTTAGATGGTAATTCCCCCCAAGCTACTGAGTTATACTGAAAGTTGGATAGGCTACATGACAAGTCAAAGTCTGCATGGATACCTTCAGGCTCTGGAACAGTCTATTGCGGGTCAATAAGAGAACTGAAGACTTCGTCCGCACCAGGCTGTCCACAGGTCCTGACATTCACTGCCACAGTGGGAGAATCTGGAAGAGAGGAATCAGGGGACCTATGGTAGGGTTTCAACATATTTATATGGAATACTTGTGTGGGCTTTTTCCTGTCTGGGGTAGTTACTAGATAATCGGTAATGCTCACCCTCTGAATGATCTTATATGGGCCCCTGAACTTGGCAGATAAAGGTTGGCCAAAAAGGGGGAGCAGGACCAAAACCTCATCACCGGGCTGATACTCCCTCTCACGGGCTTTTCTGTCATACCAGTTCTTCATGGAGCTTTTAGCAACTGTCACGTTTTGAGCGGCAAACTCACATGAGGATCTCAGCCGGGTTTTGAAATCCGAAACATACTTGGAGGTTTTGGTTCCCCTCCTGGCCAACTAGACTATCCTGCAATAGTTGCAAAAGACCTCTTACCTGGTGACCGAAAACTAGCTCATTAGCGGAAAGCCCCAGGGATTCAGTTGGAACCTCACGAGTAGCAAATAAAAGAAAAGGTACCCCCTTATCCCACTCAACTCCGGTCTCTGTACAATATTTACGCAACATTCCTTTTAATGTCTGATGATACCGTTCGAGAACCCCTGGACTCTCTGGGTGGTAGGTGCTAGACTTAACATGCTCGATACCCAACTCCTTCAGGGACTGCTGGAAAATGTTAGAGGTAAAATTAGTTCCTTGATCACTTTGCACCTCATGGGGGAAACCCATTCTGGTGAAGAATTTGAGCAGTTCCTTTAGGACAGTTGGAGCAGAGGTAGTCCTTAAGGGTATAGCCTCTGGGTAGCGAGTTGCCATGTCCATAATAGTTAATAAATAATTGTTACCTTGGGAAGTCTTAGACAATGGGCCTACAATGTCCACTACCACCCGAGTAAAAGGATTCTCGAAGACGGGCAAGGGCACCAGAGGATGTACAGGCACCTTCGGATTGGGTTTTCCTGTCATCTGGCAAGTGTGACACTCTACAAAACTCCACTACATCTGCACGCATTCCTGGCCAGTAAAAGTGGGCTCTGATTCTGTCTAGAGTTTTTCTCACACCTAGGTGTCCTGCCAATGGTATACAATGTGCCATTTCCAAGATATCTCTACGACAAGGTTTGGGGACTACTACTTGATGGACGTCCCAGGCCCCGTCATCGATTGGTCTGTGTGGCTGTCTCCATCTACGCCACAATACTCCTCCTTTGAGGTAGAAACATTCACCACCCTCCTTCTCACATTCCTCTGCACTCACGGCCCTGGCAGCTAACTCCTTGCATTCACTATCACCTCTCTGTAGCTCTACCAGGCCACTAGGACAATTTGGAGGGGTTTCATGGTCATCGTTAGGGTCAAGAGGAGCCATAAAGGTGTCAGATAAATCCACCTCAGTCACATCATCAGGCACAGTTGGAGTGTCATTCACACTCTCATCATCCCTTTCATCAACTCTTACATTCGTTACATTTCGGTCTGAGGGAAGTGCTACTTGAGACATTGAACGTGTGATAGCACACACAGGGAACACAGTTGGCATCTCCTTTTTGAGCTCACCGGTTAGTGGCTCGTTAACAGGGGAAAGTGACAAAATGGAGTCTGGTCGGACCTTCTCACCTGCTACATCATTCCCCAAAAGGAGTGTTACCCCGGGCACAGGGATATCTTGGGACCTACACAAAGCTATGGTGGCCTCACCCTGTTGTAACTCGCATTCAATTTCGCCTTTTACCAAGTATGCATAAAATTGACCTCCAGCACCTCTCATTACAACTGGTTCGCCAGGTGGGCACTCAGTGTAAGGATTCACCATGAGGGTGCTAGTAGAACCTGTGTCTCTCAGAATTTTTACCTCATGCATACAACCATTTAATCTCACGTTGCCAGATGAAATAAAGGGACGGTAACTGTCCTGCACTGATGGTGACATTATTATTGGCTTAACCCTAGTGGGTTGCACCACGCATGCTACTACACCCCTGTCTAGATGATTTAAGTTAGCTGCTAGGTACTCCTTCTGTCGGGAGTCTTGTATTAAAGGAACTTTTGGTGCTAGGTACTCCTGTCGGGAGTCCTGCATTAAAGGAACTATTGGGGCTAGGTACTCCTTCTGTCGGGAGTCCTGCATTAAAGGCACATCTGGAATTTGAGATACGGCGGCAACTGTCTTCCCCGATCTCTCGGTTCTCTCCTTGGCCCAGCACTGATAAGCTAGGTGGTCTCTCTTGCCACAAAAAGTACATACTTTATGGGATACGGGAACGTTCCCTCTTTGAGCATTACTATTAATTTGGGCCCCACCTCTGTTATCATTGCCCTGAGTCGCATTTTTAGTTGGGGGAACAATTCTATTTTGGCTAGCTGGGGAAGACGTTACAGGCTTATGACTGGGTCTGTCAGATTTGTGATTGGGATACTTAAAATTAGAACTAGAATTATCGTAGGGCTTCTTTCCACGAAATTTGTTGTTGAGCACGTATGTGTCAGCCATGTCAGCGGCGTCGGCAAGACAATCTACCTTTTTCCCCTTTAAATGATAGGATACAGAAGAATCAATTTTCCATAGGAAATTTTTCTAACAGGACCAACTCCTTCAGATCGTTGTAGCTTGTGACTTTCTTACTCTTGACCCAATGATTGAAAGTTTTAGTCATGGTCCTGGCAAATACCTTATGGGTTTCTTCTTCTGGTTTTTACGGAAAGATTGCCTGTAAGCCTCAGGCTGCAATTGATAGGTTTTTAGGATAGCTTCTCTGAGATTGTCATAATCCTGCCTAACTTCTGCTACTTCTGACAAATACGTGGCTCGAGCCTGCCCTGTCAAAACGGTTTGTAACATAAAAGGCCATTGATCTCTTGTCCACTTCATACCTCCAGCAACTTCCTCAAACAAAACAAAGAAATCCTGCACATTATCCTCAGTGAAAGGTGGAATGACACTAGTCATAGTCAATCCCAGAGGGGGAGCAATTAAGGGAGCATTTGTATTGACATTTAGTTGAGCCGTAGGATATTGATATTCATATTGTTCGGTCGTTGCTCTGGCTTGTTCGGCATTTAGTCTGGCTTGTTCGGTCTTTGCTTCGGCATTTATTCTGGCTTTTATGCTGGCTTCTTCGGTATATGCTTTTATTCTGGCTAGTTCTATATTTAGTCTGGCTTGTTCTAGTTCGAATAATTGATCAACGGTAAAACCAGGTGGCAATTGTTCATCAAGTTGGCTAGGTTTACTCGGAATCCCACCAATTGCTCCGTCACCCTCCCCGCCTTCTACAGGGAACAGGTGGGTATTTATGGTCTGAGCCACCTCTACTTTGGACATATTTGAGACAGTTAACTGGAGATGCGAGGCAAGCACTTTCAGTTCAGATTTTGACAGACAGTCAATATCAGGGGCTGTGGGGTCTGATTCTATGAAAACTCGAGCATCTTCGTCATGAATTAGATGAGGCATGATTAATATTTGATTTTTAAGTAGTGAAACGGTAATGAAACCGAGTGAAACTGTATGAAACGAATCCTGGCGAGGTCCCCACTCTTCTGTTACGTATCTTGATCCTCAAGTGGTTAACTTGATGAATCTAGATAACACAGATATATATTAAGGGATCACTCAGCTGAAGGCAAAACAAAAGTAAAATCTAATAACATTATTTCCTGTTGTTGCTTCCTTTCCTTTTGGATCTTAGGACTTGGTATCCTTTATTGACTGATACTCTTTAATTATGAAAAAATACTGAAACTAATTCAAGTCATGTAGTATTTATAAAGAATTATTATTTAACCGAAGCTTAGTAGGCTATGGTTATGAACCGAATAAGTTATATCTAAAGGACTATTAATTCTATAAAAAGTCTTGAAAGATAAATATTGAGGTAAGAATATTTCTGTCTCTTACCCTTTTTGAAATAAATAGATAGTTTTCTTATATGTCCTTTTATTTATATTTAATGTAATTATTCTTGGTTCTTGTCTTACGTTAATAGAATTATACTATTATTATCATCAGGATTAATATCAAAGTCACATAAAAAGTTAGATATATAATTTAATAATTAGTTAAATGTATTTCTTAACCACGTAACATTGAGGTTTGATTATGAGTAAATTAAGTTACAGGATCGCTTCATAGATTCCATTCAGGTCTCACTCAAATAATATGAAAAGCAAAATAATATTTTGAAGCTAAAAGAATTTTCTTCAGCTTAGGAAATCACTAGAAGTAACATTAAAACAGCCATGTTAGTCTAAGGCGATATTACTAATATGAGACAATAGTATCACCGTACTAAGCACCGTTAAGCAATGTAAGCTTAATTAAAAGAAAATGAAATAACTCTTAAGTATTAATATAAAACGATAGTATTACTTTCATCATAACGCAATTACTTAGAGTTGTTTTAGTCCACACGTCCGTCAACTAAAATAGTTAAGTACATAATAGTAGCGTTAACGTTAATTCCCAATCAAATAGTTAAGTACATAATAGTAGCGTTAATGTTAATTCCCAATCAAATAGTTAAGTACATAATAGTAGCGTTAACGTTAATTCCCAATCAAATAGTTAAGTACATAATAGTAGCGTTAACGTTAATTCCCAACCACATATCTCACTAACCAACATAACGTAAGTGTTTACACCGAACACACTTAACACACACTTATATAATCTGACTGACAGTCACAAACCCATTATAATACTTCACCCCATCTTCCTCCAGCTGCAAGTTCACCTTACCAACTCCAAATGAGACTGATTTGAATGCCCACTACTCGGGTCTTATATACTAAACAATGATGGTGTAGGAACGAATCAGGAGGCGGCGGGTAGTGCGCACCCCAATCACAGCTCCTCGAGGAGTTGTGTAGCAGGTGCGTGGTCCAATGGAGTCTCCTGGCGTCGATCATAGTCATAGCGTCGGGTCATCGAAGTAGTTTGCAGGTCCCCTATGACGCACGCAGGTGTGAAGGCTTGTTTGCTGGTATGCGGATGAGCTGGTTTCCCCCTCGCTGGTTCGCTCGCTGGTCTGCTTAGCCGCCTGGGTAGTTTGGCACTCCTTCAACTCTTAATTCTAACTCTTAAATAAACATACAGGGCTCCGTATGTCAGAATATATATATATATATATATATATATATATATATATATATAGAGAGAGAGAGAGAGAGAGAGTGTTGCAACGTATGTGTCTGGCAGTGAGCCGTGTTGAAATGGCTGCATCATCATACTAATATGTAAATGACCAAGATAATATTGTTGGACTCATGGAACTGGCGACACTACTCTTATCTGTCATTAACCCCTTGAGGATTTTTGTTGTATTAAATAAACAAACAAATCAAAATAGAAGGTCTCACCCCTTTCCCATTCTTAAGTTAGCCATTTTAGATTTACAGAAGAGCGTCCTTTACTTGCATTGCTGCATGTTCACAAACGTTTCAGTAATGTAAGCATGTTTCCGTCTATTTTTGTGTTTTGAGGATTATGACGCATTTTGACAGTATATTTAGGCTATCATTAAACGATTTTATACAGTTTAGGAAGGAATTGTGGGAGTCAAGAGGGATGATTGAGTTTAGGAAGGAATTGTGGGAGTCGAGGGATGATTGAGATACTTTATACCTCTTTGACGGCTAGAGGGCCTTCCAAAACTGAACAAATATGTCTGTTAATAACCAGAATAAACTGTCAAACACGCGTCATAATCCTCAAGGAGTCAATATAATTCTCAAATATATTTTCAGGTGATTTTAACTCAAGAATTTTAAAGGGGGCCCGCCTCGTTTTTGTTTTTTCTCTCTCCCTCTTTTTCTCTCTGGGTTGCATCCATTCGGCTACATTCAGCCTACTGTTTTCAGAAGTTTATCCCCATCCAGGTGTCGATTTTACCGCTCGCCAGTATATTTTCTCTAATGTTTTTGACAGGAGGCTAAATTTGTATATTTTTTTATAGAAAAATGTCTCCGGCGAAGCCGGATTTCTCCATACAATGCGGGCTCGCTATCGCTCGCCAGGAGGAAATCGACACCTGGATGGGGGTAAACGTCTTAAAACAGTAGGCTGAATGGGGCCGAATGGATACAAGCTAGAGAAAGAGAGAAAAGGAGAGAAAACAAGCAGGTGACCCCCATAATACTATTTATTTATTTCATATTAAAATAACGTGACGATCTGAAATATTTTATATGTAATTCGGTATAGTAGAAATTTATCCCATGCACATTAGTTATTTATCGGTGTAGTATCTCTTCAGTTATCTATTTTTATATAATTTCTGGAAGTAAGGAGTCAGCAGGTAAGAGTATTACCGGCATTTAACCTTATGTATGTGGTGGCATTTTTTCATAATGTTTAACACTAGGCAAATTTATTCATATTGCGAAGGACCTGTTTTAGCGAGCTGCCTACATTTTATCGTTCGCACTACACTGTAAAAAATCTAAGATATAAAAATGGTGAATATAATCAAATTAAGTATATAGATTGTGATTTAACTTTCGTTTTCAATTAGCTTTGAAGGACGTCTAACATACTAAATGGTGAAGTTTCCGACATATCTCTTCTAGTCAGCCAGGCCAAGATCCATATACCAGGCTACTAACTAACTAACTAACTAACTAACTAACTAACTAACTAACTAACTAACTAACTAACTAACTAACTAACTAACTAACTAACTAACTTAGCTAACTAACTAACTCTAACTCTAACTACTACTAAACTAACTCTCTAACTCTACTAGTAGCGAGTCTCTCTCTCTCTCTCTCTCTCTCTCTTCTCTCTCTCTCTCTCTCTCTCTCTCTCTCTCTCTCTCTCTCTCTCTCTCTCTCTCTCTCTCTCTCTCTCTCTCTCTCTCTCTCTCTCTCTCTCTCTCTCTCTCTCTCTCCTCTCTCTCTCTCTCGCACTCGGTCTCTCTCTCTCTCTCTCTCTCTCTCTCTCCTCTCTCTCTCTCTCTCTCTCTCTTCTCTCTCTCTCTCTCTCTCCTCTCTCTCCTCTCTCTCTCTCTCTCTCCTCTCTCTCTCTCTTCTCTCTCTCTCTCTCTTCTCCTCTCTCTCTCTCTATCTCTATCTCCTCTCTCTCTCTTTCTCTCTATCTCTCTCTCTCTCTCTCTCTCTCTCTCTCTCTCTCTCTCTCTCTCTCTCTCTCTCTCTCTCTCTCTCTCTCTCTCTCTCTCTCTCTCTCTCTCTCTCTCTCTATTGCTGTCAATCAATACACCTTAGAACCTCATATGTTCTAAAATACCATATTCAGGTTTACTAAAGCACAAAGTGGCAAATCCTAGTTTGGTAAAAGTTATAGAAATGTGGAATAGGCTACCTAGCACCATAGTAGGATTACAAATGATAGAAAGCTGCAAGATAAAAATAGATGGCATATGGACGATATGTAGGCATTATGATTATTAGCCAACCACAAAATATCTCTGAAATACTAACATGTCAGACAGAACTCCAAGTGTTCCACAGGTTTACTGAACAAAGGACAAACAAGTACTTCATTTTCTTTCTCTTGGGATAATATGGGAGACTGACTAGGAGTACGTATTATCATACTGGACCACGCTGGTCTAGACTACTCGTGACGTCACACCACCTGCACCCTTCCCGTGTCACCTGCGCGGGTTTGCCTACCTGGATGACCTGGTGTATATGGGTCTTGATGCGGCCCACACAAGGCAGCTCCCATTCACACACAGCTCATATCCTTATAAGAATCCAACATACGTGTATGCTTTCAACTGTTCCTGAGTTAATCACTGATCTGGGCAGTTCATTCCACATGTTAGCAACTTTATCACCAAACAGGTGTTTTTCTATATCTTTCCCAAATCTAAACTTATCTAACTTGAAACCATTTGAGCAGGTTATGTCCCCGTTCTTTAGCTTTAATACCTCACCAATATTGCCCTTAGTTTTACCATTTATCCATTTAAATATCTCTATCATGTCCAACTATACATAGTCTAGTTTTAATTTCGCTTCTAAATTAAGATTTATATTATAGCCTACTTATATGACTAATTTTAAAGTTTAGTTATAAGACTAATTTTAAGGTTTAGTTATATGACTAAGTTCAAGGTTTAGTTATAAGACTAATTTTAAGGTTTAGTTATATGACTAATTTTAAGGTTAAGTTATAAGACTAATTTAAAGGTTTACTTATAAGACTAATTTAAAGGTTTAGTTATAAGACTAATTTAAAGGTTTAGTTATAAGACTAATATTAAAGTTTAGTTATAAGACTAATTTTAAGGTTTAGTTATAAGACTAATATTAAGGTTTAGTTATAAGACTAATATTAAGGTTTAGTTATAAGACTAATTTTAAGGTATAGCTATAAGACTAATATTAAGTTTTAGCTACTGTATAAGGCTAAGTTTAAGGTGTAGTTATAAGACTAGTTTTAAGGTGTTTTTATGAGGCTATTTTTGAGTTGTACTTATATGGTACACCTATAAGACTAATTTGAGTGTTATCCTACTTATACTATTTTTAAGGATAAATTATAAAACTAATTTTATGGTGTAGCCTAGTTAGACTACGGTATCCCAAAGGTATACTGGGATTAATAATAATTTGTATTAATAACATAATAGTCACACACTTGTAAGAGCGGCCTTGTAAACAAAAATGATTTCTATTGCTTCAGCTCACCACCCAACAGAGATGTCTGGAAATAGAGGGGCGAGAGTAGAAAAGCGAGGACTGAAGAGGAAAGTAGAAGAGTTGCTGAATGATCATAATCCAAGTGATTGTGTGCCCTGTGATAGCTCTAAGATAGTAAATAACCAACTTCCAGTATGTGTGAGTGAACAATCAGGTGCACAAAGGTCACATCATGACAGCATGCCGATAAGAAAAGAAACTACTTTGCTGGAAAGTGAAATCAGTAAAGCACCATCATCCTGCAAACAGTGCCAGAAAATCCAAGAAGATTCACATAAGGACAAAATGAAGTTGCATGATGAAGTAAACTTTTGGCGAAACAAGTATTTAAAACTGAAAGAAAGTGTTGCAAATACTATAGGCAGTGAAGTGAAAAGAAAAGTGGATACTATGTTAAAGCCTATTTTCACTCAGACTCAAATTGATGTCATCAGCAATCAAACTATATATGTGAAATGTTGGCCAGAAGAGGATATAGCTCGTGCCATGACAATAAGGAACATTAGTCGAAAATGTTATAAGTATCTTAAAGACATTAGAAGCTTCCCACTACCATCAGAGACCACTTTAAAAGACAGAGCAAAGAGTTTTGATTGTGAGCCAGGCATCTTGTCATCTGTCTTACAACTAATGAAATCAAAGGCAGATACTTTAGATGCTAAAGAAAAGTTAGTTGTCATGAGCTTTGATGAAATGAGTATCAGCAAACAATGGTCTTATGACAAAGGTAAAGACACCTTATACAGGCCACACAGCAATGTACAAGTTGTTATGTTAAGATGTCTAGTAGGTCAGTGGAAGCAGCCGATTTATTATAAGTTTGATGAATCGAACATGCATAATATTATACTGGATTTAATTAGACAAGTAGAGTCAGTAAGGTACTCAGTGATAGCGATAGTACATGATTTAGGGCCATGTAATCTTCGTGTATGGAAGGCAATGGGCATAGATCCTGTTAAAGCTAAGAGTATGTCTTTCAAAAATCCATGTGCTGACAGGGATGTGTTTGTCTTTGTTGATGTCCCACACATGATTAAACTAATTAGGAATAATCTTATGGATTCTGGATTTTTGCTGGAGAATGGTGATATAGTGTCTGATGAATGTATTCGTGAGATGTTAGCAAAGACAAAAACAGAATATGGTTTGGCCTATAAAATATCGGATATTCATCTGAATGTAACTGGTCAACAGAGGCAGCGAGTTAAGTATGCAACACAGCTGCTGTCAAAGAGCTGTGCAATTCAATACTTAGGTGAGAGAGAACTCTTGCAGACTCAAAATTGGGATGTCACAGCAAAATTCATATGCCTTGTTGATCACTGGTTTGATGTAATGAATTCACATATGTATGGTGATAAGCAAGAGCACTGTGCATTTGGAATGCATTTTGATCTCCAAGCAGACATACTACACACAATGGTTAATTTGATGTCAACCATGAGAGTATATTCTGCAGCAAAGACTAGGCCTATGTATAATTTTCAGAAGGGCATAATTCTCTCTAGCCAGTCTCTCTTAGGGTTGTATGAAATGCTGAATGTAAATTAGGAGTTTGATTTCATAATGACTAGGAGGCTAAATCAAGACTGCATTGAACAGTTTTTCGGCTGTTTCAGGCAAATGAGTGGTCCTCATGATCATCCAGATGCTCTTAGTTTTAAGAATCGGATGAGAAAATTCATATTGGGGAGAATTTGTTGTGGTTAGCGAGAAGAGTAATATTAGCCACAATGAAGAAAACCGAGACTGTTTTTCTAACGAAGTACCCAGTGAACCAAGCAGTAAATCACACTCTTATGATCGTGAACTTGACTTGGAAATTTGCTTAACTAGCCTTCTCTTTAAAGACATGGATTTTGATATGGAGGAAGTGGATGGTAAGCCGTCTATGGAATTGCAGGAAGTTGATGTAAATGAGGATAATGTAAATGTATCAGTTTCTGGTCTGGTATCAGTATCACCTAGCATAGTCATAGAAGAACAGTCTCTACACTATATTGGTGGGTACATGGTGAACAAGTTTGTGAATAAACATCCAGAACTAGGACACGTGGCAGGGAACTGTGGGTCATCTACCAACTCATGGACTGAAATGATCAGTAGAGGTCATTTATACATTCCCTCTGACAGTTTCTACTCCAAGTTACTAGTTATGAGGGAAGTGTTTAAAGCCGTGCATGGTGAGGGCTTGCGAGAAGGAGTAGTATGTGTACAGACTCGTACAGCAGAAATGAAAAGTGCTAGAGTAGATTTGCCACTTGAGATAATATCGTTCTATGCAAGAATATCCATATTTTTTAGGATGAGACATCTTAATACAATACTCAGAATGAACAAACACAAAAATGTTGGAAACAAAGGAATGCCAAGGAAAATTATGAAACTTGTAACTTAGGCTATAAGTTCCATAATCGTTCTTGTAGAAAACTGTAATTACTACCATTATGCTACAGTTAATGGGAGGCAGACCGATTGTTTGGTCTATTAATTAATGTATTCATATTATTATGTTTAGTTTCCTCCCTAGACCTCCATCATGCGTAGGAAAAGAAAACCCTAAACCCCCTTCAAGATAGATTTGTACATTTTTTGATAGAAAAATATCCAGGCCAAAGGCCGATTCCTCCTAAATTAACAGGTTTGCTATCGCTCGTCAGGAACAAATCAACACCAAACGGGGACGAAGGGCCTTTACAATCTCCCCTTAGGACATGAAGTATTCCCTATGTTATGCTAGAATTTTATGGTATGTAGGCTATTCACCTGGCTTCTAGATATAGTATTTTATGTTGAATTATCTACGGATTTATGGTAGCTTTTACTATTTTTGCTATACAGTGATCACAAGCTACATTTTGACCTGTCTTAGTGTATAACTATTGATCTATCTGTGTATTGCGATGTTTGTATCTATACATTTTTTACTAATAGGCTACTAGCTTGTTCTGCCTTTCTATATGGAGTTATGTTTTGAGGTGGGGAGATTGTAGGCACCAATCGATCAGGGCTAGACCCAGGTGAGGTTATAGGCATGTGATAAAGAGTCGCTGGAACTCCTGTTTCATTTGCTTGGCCTCTCTTACTGATTTTCTTTGTGCCTCATTTACACTGAGAGCAATCCAGCTAGCTCTCACAAACACCTCCTCCTCCTATCCACTTCACTACACTAAACATGCACACCACACTTCATTCCTCCACACCAAAATTAAACAAAAACAAAATGATGAATTTTAGCCCAGCCTCGGAGTCCCCAGGGGGGGGGACCATAAATGCCCCCTCACCCGACCGTCCATCCCCTGACGACCCCACACAATTACCTGGACCTCGGCCTGTTACTCTTTCTATTAATTTCTGCAACATTCGCGGACTTTCCTCTAACTTTCACTCTGTTGAGCACCATCTCTCCTCCTACAAACCTGATCTTCTCTTCCTCACCGAAACCCAGGTGTCTGTAGCAACATCCAGCAACCCCTTCTCTGTATCCTCCTACTTTCTCTATCCTAGTTTCAAAGCCAAAGGCGGATGTTGTGCATATGTGCACAACAAACTCACTTGCTCTCGTGTTCCCGATTTCGACTCCTCTGAATTCTCAACTTTATGGCTCAAACTTTCCTGTCATTCTCTTACTAAATATTTCTGTGCTGTCTATCTTTCCCCTAACTCTACCAACTTTCCGAAATTCTTTGACTATCTAAACTCTACAGTGGAACACATTCTATCCATTTCTCCTTTCTCAGAAATCTCCATCTTAGGAGATTTCAACGTTCACCACCGCCAATGGCTCTCCTCTCACACTACTGATCCACCTGGTGAACAAGCCTACGTCTTTTCTATCCTAAATGACCTAGAGCAGTTAGTTCAGCAACCCACCCGTATCCCGGATCGCATCGGAGATCGGCCCAACATTCTTGACCTGTTTCTAACTTCTAACCCTTCTTCTTATACTGTCGATCTTTTCTCTCCTTTGGGCTCCTCCGACCATAAACTTATCTCTATCACCTGTCCTATCTCTCCAGTACAGCCACCCGATCCTCCTAGCCGGCGGCGCTTGTGGCACTTTGGCGCTGCCGACTGGGAGGCTCTTCGGCAGTACTTCTTTGATTTCCCATGGAATGATTTCTGCTTCCATGGCCGAGGACCCTCGGAGAGTGCTGAACGCATTACCGAGGTAATCCTATCGGGCATGGAAGCATACATTCCATTCTCTTTCTCTCAGACTAATGCTAAAAAATCTTGGTTTACTCACGCCTGTTCTACTGCTGTCCGCAATAAGGAGGAAGCATTCAAACGGTACCGACGCCTTAAAACTCAAGACTCTCATTCATCATATGTTTCTGCCCGGAATCAAGCCAAATCTGTTCTTCGACTTGCCAAACACTCTTTCATCAATAATAAATGCACTGAACTATCCAACTCTAGCTCTTCCCAAGCTTTCTGGCATCTAGCCAAAAACCTCTCCAACAATTTCTCTTCCTCGTCTTTCCCTCCCCTTTCCCACTCTGATGGCACAACCATCACTTCTTCCTCTGACAAAGCTAAACTCTTCGCTCAAACTTTTGCTAGAAACTCCACCTTGGATGATTCCGGTGCTATTCCTCCCTCTCCGCCCTCCTCTCTCTTACTTATGCCTAATATCCTAATAACTTCTAAAGATGTACTTTCTACCCTCTCTGGGCTTAACACTAATAAGGCGTACGGTCCGGACGGTGTTCCTCCTGTTGTTCTCAAAAACTGTGCTTCCGTGCTGACTCCCTGCCTAGGCAAACTCTTTCGTCTCTGTCTATCCTCTAACGTCTTCCCTTCATGCTGGAAGTTTGCTCACATTCAACCTGTCCCAAAGAAGGGTGACCGCTCTCAACCCTCCAACTATCGTCCAATTGCTCTTATCTCTTGTCTTTCTAAAGTTTTTGAAACTATTCTTGCTTCCAAATTTCTTAAGCATTTCTCTTCTCATAATCTGCTCTCAGATCGCCAGTATGGCTTCCTTAAGGGTCGCTCTACTGGTGATCTTCTTTCATATCTTACTAACTCTTGGTCATCCTCCTTTCGGGACTTCGGTGAGACTTTTTCTATTGCACTAGACATATCGAAAGCCTTCGATAGAGTCTGGCATAAATCTTTAATTTCTAAACTACCCTCCTTCGGTTTCTATCCCTCCATCTGTGCCTTTGTCTCTAATTTCCTTTCCGGCCGTTCCATAGCTGCGGTTGTGGACGGCCATTGTTCAATTCCTCACCCTATAAACTCCGGTGTTCCTCAGGGCTCTGTCCTATCTCCTATTCTCTTTCTAATTTTTATAAATGATCTCCTTAACTGTACCTTAATTCCCATCCATTCATACGCAGACGACTCAACCTTACACTACTCCATTAGTTTTTCAAAACGCCCCAGCCAGCAATCCCTCAACAATGAAGCCATAGAACTCTTAAATTCTGATCTAAATACTATTTCCAATTGGGGCAGAGAAAACCTTGTTAACTTTAATGCTTCCAAAACCCAATTTCTCCATCTATCTACCGTCAGGATCTCCCAGCGGACTATCCCTTATTCTTCAACAATACAAAAATCAACCCTTCATCTTCTCTCAATATTCTTGGTGTCTCTTTTTCTTCTGCTCTCATTTGGAAGGACCATATTACCAGTCTTGCTAAGGCAGCCTCCCAGAAGCTGGGTGTGCTCAACCGCCTTAGGGGGTTCTTTTCCCCTGCACAGCTTCTTGCTCTGTACAGGGGCATAGTGCGCCCTTGTATTGAGTATTGTTCACATGTGTGGGGAGGTTCCTCTCACACCGCTCTCCTAGACAAAGTTGAAAGGAAGGCCTTTCGTATCATTAACTCCCGTCCACTCACCAACTCTCTGCAATCTCTCTCTCTCCGCCGCAATGTTGCATCTCTCTCGCTATTCTATCGCTACTATAATAATCAGTGTTCCTCAGAGCTATCCCAGTGCATACCACCTCCTTTACGTAGGACACGTGGTACCCGTCTTGCAACTCAATCCCACCC
Source organism: Paralithodes platypus (assembly GCA_032716605.1). Taxonomy (NCBI): domain Eukaryota; kingdom Metazoa; phylum Arthropoda; class Malacostraca; order Decapoda; family Lithodidae; genus Paralithodes; species Paralithodes platypus. The sequence continues at coordinate 69,993,439 of CM064504.1, read as the reverse complement.
CTACTCTGTGCAACTCTCCAACCCAAGAGTGAAACGTTACTCTCAAACTTTCTTCTACTCAACATCTGAGCTCTGGAACTCTCTCCCAGAATCAGTCTTTCCCTCTTCCTATGACTTAAATTGCTTCAAACTCCGTGTGTCCAGGCATTTTGACTCGAACGTCCCTTGATTTTGGCCCTGTCACTCTTTCAACTATGGGGGAGGCACTCGCTATAGGCAGTTATGCCTTTTGCCTCCCTCAATCACATAGAAAAAAAAAAAAAAAAAAAATGTGTTTATATCTCTCTCTCTCTCTATATATATATATATATATATATATATATATATATATATATATATATATATATATATTGCTGTCAATCAATACAACTTAGAACCTCATATATTCTAAAATACCATATTCAGGTTTACTAAAGCACAAAGTAAATAGTAGCAAATCCTAGTTTGGTAAAAGTTATAGAAATGTGGAATAGCCTACCTAGCACCATAGTAAGATTACAAATGATAGAAAGCTACAAGATAAAAATAGATGGCATATGGACGATATGGGTTGGGTGTGAGAGGGATCTGTCTTGTGTGGCCATTCGTCTTTCTGCAGGCTCCCATTGTCTTATGTACAATATATTTACGAGTACAACATACTTGTTCTGTTATTAAAATAAAGTTGACTTACCCTTAAAGGAAAGTACTGTATTATTACTCTACCCTTTTGTCTACCATTTTTATACTTTAGTATTCTCAGTAATACATAGGCTATATTTACAATTGCGATAATTTGCTTACAAAATATACTGTAAATGAACAACAATTGTCACACACACACTTAATACTAATAATAATGCAATGTGGGACATAAAGTGAAAAACAAAGAGGTATATGCTAACGAATAAGTGGAGGAGCGCGGTGGTGAGTCGACCTCGTACTACGTCACGTGGGTAGACCTAGCGTATTTTGGTAATTACCCAGGTCGACCTGGTGTATATGGATCTTGGGCCGCATTGCGTTATGCAGTTTCCCGCTATATTATGTTCTTATATGTACGGTACACTTCACAAATAGCCTTATATCTACACTTAAAAATCATTCTTATAACTACACCTTAACATTAGTCTTCCAACTACACCTTCAAATTTGTCTTATAACTAAACCTTACAATTAGTCGTATAACTACACATGCGTTAACAATAGATTTATACATATATATATATATATATATATATATATATATATATACCGGTATATATATATATATTAAGTCTAATCAATAATATAGCTCTTCCTCTCTCTCTCTCTCTCTCTCTTTCTACATTGGCATCCTTATTAATTAAACACTGATCACAGTAATATTTCAATTGTAACACCAAACACAAATAAACAATGCTTACTCTTTGGTAGAAATAGTGAAGGTACAACATCGTCTTTGAGAAGTCTTTTATTTCTTGGACTCTCAATGCCTAGTAAACGACTTTTCATGTCATCAATATAATCGTTATTGGTGAATTGTACAGAGCATACAACTGCATGTTGGGCATTAATACCATCTTGGCGACGACACAAGTTTATCCACACGCTTCTGAAATGTGCATCCCTTGGAAATCGGAATGTTCTTATATTTTTCCCGTCCACTGTACGCGGTTTATTGCTACAGCCAAATACTGCACACTGGGTAGGCATTATGATTATTAGCCAACCACAAAATATCACTGGAATACTAACATGTCAGACAGAACTCCAAGTGTTCCACATGTTTACTGAACAAAGGACAAACAAGTACTGAATTTTCTTTCTCTTGGGATAATCTGGGAGACTGACTAAGAGTACGTATATGATACCTGGACCACGCTGGTCTAGACTACTCGTGACGTCACGCCAACTGCACCCTTCCCGTGTCACCTGCGCGGGTTTGCCTACCTGGCTGACCTGGTGTATATGGTTCTTGATGCGGCCCACACAAGGCAGCTCCCATTCACACACAGCTCATATCCATATGAGAATCCAACATACGTTTATGCTTTCAACTGTTCCTGAGTTAATCACTGATCTGGGCAGTTCATTCCACATGTTAGCAACTCTATCACCAAACAGGTGTTTTTCTATATCTTTCCCAAATCTAAACTTATCTAACTTGAAACCATTTGAGCGGGTTATGTCACCGTTCTTTAGCTTTAATACCTCACCAATATTGCCCTTAGTTATACCATTTATCCATTTAAATATCTCTATCATGTCCAACTATACATTGTCTAGTTTTAATTTCGCTTCTAAATTACGATTTATATTATAGCCTACTTATATGACTAATTTTAAATTTTAGTTATGTGACTAAGATTAAGGTTTAGTTATAAGACTAATTTTAAGATTTAGTTATATTATTAATTTTAAGGTTTAGTTATAAGACTAATTTTAAGGTTTAGTTAGGACTAATTTTAAGGTTTAGTTATAAGACTAATTTTAAGGTTTAGTTATAAGACTAATATTAAGGTTTAGTTATAAGTCTAATTTTAAGGTTTAGTTATAACACTAATTTTAAGGTATAGCTATAAGACTAATATTAAGGTTTAGCTACTGTATAAGGCTAAGTTTAAGGTGTAGTTATAAGACTAGTTTTAAGGTGTATTTATAAGGCTATTTTTGAGTTGTACTTATATGGTACACCTATAAGACTAATTTGAGTGTGTATCCTACTTATAATATTATTTTTAAGGATAAATTATAAAACTAATTTTATGGTGTAGCCTAGTTAGACTACGGTATCCCAAAGGTATACTGGGATTAATAATAATTTGTATTAATAACATAATAGTCACACACTTGTAAGAGCGGCCTTGTAAACAAAAATTATTTCTATTGCTTCAGCTCACCACCCAACAGAGATGTCTGGAAATAGAGGGGCGAGAGTAGAAAAGCGAGGACTGAAGAGGAAAGTAGAAGAGTTGCTGAATGATCATAATCCAAGTGATTGTGTGCTCTGTGATAGCTTTAAGATAGTAAATAACCAACTTCCAGTATGTGTGAGTGAACAATCAGGTGCACAAAGGTCACATCATGACAGAATGCCGATAAGAAAAGAAACTACTTTGCTGGAAAGTGAAATCAGTAAAGCACCATCATCCTGCAAACAGTGCCAGATAATCCAAGAGGATTCACATAAGGACAAAATGAAGTTGCATGATGAAGTAAACTTTTGGCGAAACAAGTATTTAAAACTGAAAGAAAGTGTTGCAAATACTATAGGCAGTGAAGTGAAAAGAAAAGTGGATACTATGTTAAAGCCTATTTTCACTCACTCAAATTGATGTCATCAGCAATCAAACTATATATGTGAAATGTTGGCCAGAAGAGGATATAGCTAGTGCCATGACAATAAGGAGCATTAGTCGAAAATGTTATAAGTATCTTAAAGACATTAGAAGCTTCCCACTACCATCAGAGACCACTTTAAAAGACAGAGCAAAGAATTTTGATTGTGAGCCAGGCATCTTGTCATCTGTCTTACAACTAATTAAATCAAAGGCAGATACTTTAGATGCTAAAGAAAAGTTAGTTGTCATGAGCTTTGATGAAATGAGTATCAGCAAACAATGGTCTTATGACAAAGGTAAAGACACCTTATACAGGCCACACAGCAATGTACAAGTTGTTATGTTAAGATGTCTTGTAGGTCAGTGGAAGCAGCCGATTTATTATAAGTTTGATGAATCGAACATGCATAAAATTATACTGGATTTAATTAGACAAGTAGAGTCAGTAGGGTACTCAGTGATAGCGATAGTACATGATTTAGGGCCATGTAATCTTCGTGTATGGAAGGCAATGGGCATAGATCCTGTTAAAGCTAAGAGTATGTCTTTCAAAAATCCATGTGCTGACAGGGATGTGTTTGTCTTTGCTGATGTCCCACACATGATTAAACTAATTAGGAATAATCTTCTGGATTCTGGATTTTTGCTGGAGAATGGTGATATAGTGTCTGATGAATGTATTCGTGAGATGTTAGCAAAGACAAAAACAGAATATGGTTTGGCCTATAAAATATCGGATATTCATCTGAATGTAACTGGTCAACAGAGGCAGCGAGTTAAGTATGCAACACAGCTGCTGTCAAAGAGCTGTGCAATTAAATACTTAGGTGAGAGAGAACTCTTGCAGACTCAAAATTGGGATGTCACAGCAAAATTCATATGCCTTGTTGATCACTGGTTTGATGTAATGAATTCACATATGTATGGTGATAAGCAAGAGCACTGTGCATTTGGAATGCATTTTGATCTCCAAGCAGACATACTACACACAATGGTTAATTTGATGTCAACCATGAGAGTATATTCTGCAGCAAAGACTAGGCCTATGTATAATTTTCAGAAGGGCATAATTCTCTCTAGCCAGTCTCTCTTAGGGTTGTATGAAATGCTGAATGTAAATTAGGAGTTTGATTTCATAATGACTAGGAGGCTAAATCAAGACTGCATTGAACAGTTTTTCGGCTGTATCAGGCAAATGAGTGGTCCTCATGATCATCCAGATGCTCTTAGTTTTAAGAATCGGATGAGAAAATTCATATTGGGGAGAATTTGTTGTGGTTAGCGAGAAGAGTAATATTAGCCACAATGAAGAAAACCGAGACTGTTTTTCTAACGAAGTACCCAGTGAACCAAGCAGTAAATCACACTCTTATGATCGTGAACTTGACTTGGAAATTTGCTGAACTAGCCTTCTCTTTAAAGACATGGATTTTGATATGGAGGAAGTGGATAGTAAGCCGTCTATGGAATTGCAGGAAGTTGATGTAAATGAGGATAATGTAAATGTATCAGTTTCTGGTCTGGTATCAGTATCACCTAGCATAGTCATAGAAGAACAGTCTCTACACTATATTGGTGGGTACATGGTGAAAAAGTTTGTGAATAAACATCCAGAACTAGGACACGTGGCAGGGAACTGTGGGTCATCTACCAACTCATGGACTAAAATGATCAGTAGAGGTCATTTATACATTCCCTCTGACAGTTTCTACTCCAAGTTACTAGTTATGAGGGAAGTGTTTAAAGCCGTGCATGGTGAGGGCTTGCGAGAAGGAGTAGTATGTGTACAGACTCGTACAGCAGAAATGAAAAGTGCTAGAGTAGATTTGCCACTTGAGATAATATCGTTCTATGCAAGAATATCCATATTTTTTAGGATGAGACATCTTAATACAATACTCAGAATGAACAAACACAAAAATGTTGGAAACAAAGGAATGCCAAGGAAAATTATGAAACTTGTAACTTAGGCTATAAGTTCCATAATCGTCCTTGTAGAAAACTGTAATTACTACCATTATGCTACAGTTAATGGGAGGCAGACCGATTGTTTGGTCTATTAATTAATGTATTCATATTATTAGGTTTAGTTTCCTCCCTAGACCTCCAACATGCGTAGGAAAAGAAAACCCTAAACCCCCTTCAAGATAGATTTGTACATTTTTTGATAGAAAAATATCCAGGCCAAAGACCGATTCCTCCTAAATTAACAGGTTTGCTATCGCTCGTCAGGAACAAATCAACACCAAACGGGGACGAAGGGCCTTTACAATCTCCCCTTAGGACATGAAGTATTCCCTATGTTATGTTATAATGTTATGGTATGTATTCACCTGGCTTCTAGATATAGTATTTTATGTTGAATTATCTACGGATTTATGGTAGCTTTTACTATTTTTGCTATACAGTGATCACAAGCTACATATTGACCTGTCTTAGTGTATAATTATTGATCTATCTGTGTATTGCGATGTTTGTATCTATACATTTTTTACTAATAGGCTACTAGCTTGTTCTGCCTTTCTATATTGAGTTATGTGTTTATATATCGCTCTCTCTCTCTCTCTCTCTATATATATATATATATATATATATATATATATATATATATATATATATATTGCTGTCAATCAATACACCTTAGAACCTCATATGTTCTAAAATACCATATTCAGGTTTACTAAAGCACAAAGTAAATAGTGGCAAATCCTAGTTTGGTAAAAGTAATAGAAATGTGGAATAGGCTACCTAGCACCATAGTAGGATTACAAATGATAGAAAGCTGCAAGATAAAAATAGATGGCATATGGACGATATGGGTTGGGTGTGAGAGGGATCTGTCTTGTGTGGCCATTCGGCTTTCTGCAGGCTCCCATTGTCTTATGTACAATATATTTACGAGTACAACATACTTGTTCTGTTATTAAAATAAAGTTGACTTACCCTTAAAGGAAAGTACTGTATTATTACTCTACCCTTTTGTCTACCATTTTTATACTATAGTATTCTCAGTAATACATAGGCTATATTTACAATTGCGATAATTTGCTTACAAAAAATACTGTAAATGAACAACAATTGTCACACACACACACACACTTAATACTAATAATAATGCAATGTGGGACATAAAGTGAAAAACAAAGAGGTATATGCTAACGAATAAGTGGAGGAGCTCGGTGGTGAGTCGACCTCGTACTACGTCACGTGGGTAGACCTAGCGACACCTTCTCGGAGTCGAGAAGGTGTCAGAAAAGCTAGATGGTGTCATGGAAGCGAGTGGAGAGGACCCCATCATCTTCCTCAACGCAGGGAGCAACGACATTTGGAAATGCAGGACTGAGGAGTTGCTCACCACGTACCAGGAAATGTTGGAGAGGATCAAGGAGAAGGGTGGAGTTCCTGTGGTACACAGTATCCTACCAAGAAGAGGGGTAAGGAAGGAATGGTCCTCCAGGGCTATTGGTGTAAATAGCCGGCTGGAGAAGTATTGCAAGGCAAATACTATTCCATTCCTGGATAACTGGACCCTCTTCTACGGTAAGGATGAACTGTATGCCCAGGATGGAGTACATCTCTCTCGACTAGGAGTTTCGACCTTAGCCAGCTCACTCGACAAGTTTGTTGCGGGGTTTTGTTAATAAACCATAGGTGTGTAAGTAAAATAGAATCCCAGCCACATCAAATTGATAGTAATAACGAACATTCTGATAGCGTAGATGTTCCGTCTAGGTCCAGTAGTTCAACAGGTAAAAATAAATTAGTTAAAAACAATAGAAAAATAGTTGCAAATACAAGTAATAGTTTGAGTGTTTATTATACAAATTGCAGGAGTTTATGTAACAAAATGAACGAACTTAGAGCACTGGTTAGCAAAGAAAATATAGATATAATAGCGCTAACTGAAACATGGATTAATACAGAAACCAGGCATTTTTTAGCAGAGTTTGATATACCGGGATATAGTTTGTTTAAATATGACCGAACAAGTAAGAGGGGTGGCGGTATAGCAGTGTTTGTCAGGAGTTCATTAAAAAGCTGTACTAAATCAGGTATTAGAGTAAATAATGAAAATGAAAGTGTTTGGGTAGAAGTTAACTCCAATAACTAAAGTCTCACTACCTTCGTTATGTATAGACCGCCAAATATGAGTAGAAATGACGGAACATCATTATGGGAGGAAATTAAAATAGCATCAAGGCTTAGCAACGTGTGCATTATGGGGGATTTTAATTTCCCTAATATAGATTGGCAGCAACAAATAGGCGACTCTGATTCAAAGGAGTTTATTGAGGTAGTACAAGATAGTTTTTTAACTCAATTCATAGATACGCCAACTAGGTGATAATATTCTCGATTTAGTTTTCAGTAACAATGAACATATGATAAATAGTGTAGAAATCGGGGACCACCTAGGAAATAGTGATCACAATTCTGTGTATTTTAATATACAATGGAAAGGTAATACCAGAGAGAATACAACATTAATACCTGACTTCAGAAAAGCCAATTATGGTGGGTTAAGAGAAGCCCTGTTAGCGGACCCTATGGTCAAAAAATTAAGTCGATCCAGGTGTCCAAATGAGTGTATCCTTTCTCAGGCACCTGTCATCTTAAGTCAGGAGGAGACGTCAAACTTGGTAGATACATACGATAATTTTATCAAGTCAGTATTCAATGCGCAAAATAAATATATCCCCAAAAGAAAATTTAGATCAACACAGAACCAACCCAAATGGATGAATAATAGACTATTAGATCTTCTAGGACAAAAGAGAGGAATATATAGAAAAATTAGAAAAGGCGAAATTCACCTACTTGCTTACTATCAGAATCTATCAAGACAGGTAAAAAAGGATATTAGGAAAGAAAAAAGAAATTATGAAATTAAGGTTGCCAATGACTCAAAAAATAATCCTAAAGCTTTTTACCAACTATATAAATCCAAGGTTAGAGATGTAATTGGTCCCCTTAAAACTTCTATAGGAAAATTGACAGAAAGTGATTTAGAAATGTGCAGTACATTAAATAGTCAATTTCTTTCCGTTTTCACTAATGAAAATTTGGCACAGTTTCCAGAAGTCCGTAAGGTATACAGCGATAGTATAGAAAATAGGTTAAGTACGGTTACTATAAGTAGAAATGATGTGGTTAAGGAAATTGACAGACTGAAACCTCATAAATCGCCTGGTCCTGATGAGGTATATGCTAGAGTATTAAAAGAATGCAGAGATGAGTTAAGTTATCCATTAACATTTCTATTTAACAAGTCATTAGAAACAGGTATAGTTCCAGAAGCTTGGAAGCTTGCAAATGTAGTTCCGATCTTCAAAAAAGGTGATAAATCAATAGCATCCAATTACCGTCCCATTAGTCTCACTTCAATCATAGGAAAACTACTAGAGTCAATTATTGCTAGGAAAATGTGAAACCACTTAGAAACATTTAACTTAATCAATTCTTCTCAGCATGGATTCACTCAGGGACGGTCTTGCCTTACTAATTTGCTTAGTTTTTTCTCAGAGGTATATGAAGCAGTAGATAATGACAAGTCATATGATATTATATATTTAGATTTCAGTAAAGCTTTCGACAGAGTCCCTCATGAGAGATTGATGAGAAAGGTTGAGGCACATGGAATAGGTGGGGCGTTGTTAGGATGGATTAGGTCATGGCTAATTGGTAGGAAGCAGAGAGTCAGCATAAATGGTACCAAGTCAGAATGGGGAGCAGTCAAAAGTGGTGTCCCCCAGGGATCGGTATTAGGTCCCCTGTTGTTTCTTATATACATAAATGACCTAGATTTAGGTATAACTAGTAGGATAAGTAAATTCGCAGACGATACTAAAATAGGGAGATCAATTGATTCAGATAGCGATATAGAGTGCCTCCAAAGGGATCTAGATACCTTACATGAATGGTCAGTAAATTGGCAGATGAAGTTTAACATTGACAAATGCAAGGTATTAAAGATAGGGAAGATGCAAACAAATTTTAAATATAAACTAGCTAATTTAGAATTAGAAAATTCAGACTGCGAGAAAGATCTAGGTGTGTTTGTTAGCAATGATTTGAAGCCTAGAAAACAGTGTATAAGCGTTCGTAATAAGGCAAACAGGATTCTCGGGTTCATCTCTAGGAGTGTGAGTAACAGAACTGCTGATGTTATCTTAAAACTTTACTTGTCATTAGTGAGACCCCACATGGATTATGCTGTCCAATTTTGGTGTCCTTATTACAGAATGGACATAGATTCATTGGAGAGAGTACAGCGTAGAATGACAAAAATGATCCATAATATTAGAAATCTTTCGTATGAAGAAAGGTTGAAGAAATTAGGTTTACATTCGTTAGAGAGACGCAGAGTTAGAGGGGATATGATAGAGGTGTTCAAGTGGGTTAGTGGGATTAACAAAGGGGACATGGCAAATGTACTAAAGCTCAGTGATAGCGAAAGAACTCGTACCAATGGTTTCAAATTAGATAAATTTCGTTTCAGAAAAGATATAGGCAAGTATTGGTTTGGTAACAGAGTTGTAGATGGGTGGAATGGACTACCAAGTGCTATAGTGGGATCTAAAACTGTAGGGAGCTTTAAGATAAAATTAGATAAGCATATGGACGAGAAGGGTTGGGTGTGAAGGGGGATCAGCCGGGTTGGGCCAATCAGCGCTCTGCAGACCTCCATAATCCTGCGTTAATCTCTAACCGTTTTGGTAAGATGATCCTCAGGGTATTAGAGTGTGAAGCCTATAATTGGGCTTTGTAATTGAATTGGGGTTGTGTGGGACAGGGATCTGCCTTGCTTAGGCCAATCGGCTTTCTGCAGACTCCCATTTTCTTATGTTCTTATGTTCTTATGTATTTTGGTAATTACCCCGGCCGACCTGGTGTATATGGATCTTGGGCCGCATTGGGTTATGCAGTTTCCCGCTATATTATGTTCTTATATGTACGGTACACTTCACAAATAGCCTTATATCTACACTTAAAAATCATTCTTATAACTACACCTTAACATTAGTCTTCCAACTACACCTTCAAATTTGACTTATAACTAAACCTTACAATTAGTCGTATAACTACACATGCGTTAACAATAGATTTATACATATATATATATATATATATATATATATATATATATATATATATATATATATTAAGTCTAATCAATAATATAGCTCTTCCTCTCTCTCTCTCTCTCTCTTTCTACATTGGCATCCCTATTAATTAAACTTCCCTCGAATTGCTTTCCACAAACTTACAATCTACAAATGTTTAAATCCAGTTGTTACAAACATTTTATGAATGGAGGATGCCTTTAGGCACATGGACCTTTTTGTTTTATCTGTGTTTTTCCTTCCTCCGTTCATTATCTCTTTAAAAAAAAAAAAAAAAAAAACCCACTGATCACAGTAATATTTCAATTGTAACACCAAACACAAATAAACAAGGCTTACTCTTTGGTAGAAATAGTGAAGGTACAGCATCGTCTTTGAGAAGTCTTTTATTTCTTGGACTCTCAATGCATAGTAAACGACTTTTCATGTCATCAATATAATCGTTATTGGTGAAGTGTACAGAGCATACAACTGCATGTTGGGCATTAATACCATCTTGGCGACGACACAAGTTTATCCACACGCTTCTGAAATGTGCATCCCATGGAAATCGGAATGTTCTTCTATTTTTCCCGTCCACTGTACGCGGTTTATCAGTTAATCACTGATCTGGGCAGTTCATTCCACATGTTAGCAACTCTATCACCAAACATGTGTTTTTCTATATCTTTCCCAAATCTAAACTTATCTAACTTGAAACCATTTGAGCAGGTTATGTCACCGTTCTTTAGCTTTAATACCTCACCAATATTGCCCTTAGTTATACCATTTATCCATTTAAATATCTCTATCATGTCCAACTATACATTGTCTAGTTTTAATTTCGCTTCTAAATTACGATTTATATTATAGCCTACTTATATGACTAATTTTAAGGTTTAGTGATATGACTAATTTTAAGGTTTAGTGATATGACTAATATTAAGGTTTAGTTATAAGACTAATATTAAGGTTCAGTTATAAGACTAATATTAAGGTTTAGTTATAAGACTAATTTTAAGGTATAGCTATAAGACTAATATTAAAGTTTAGCTACTGTATAAGGCTAAGTTTAAGGTGTAGTTATAAGACTAGTTTTAAGGTGTATTTATAAGGCTATTTTTGAGTTGTACTTATATGGTACACCTATAAGACTAATTTGAGTGTGTATCCTACGTATAATACTATTTTTAAGGATAAATTATAAAACTAATTTTATGGTGTAGCCTAGTTAGACTACGGTATCCCAAAGGTATACTGGGATTAATAATTATTTGTATTAATAACATAATAGTCACACACTTGTAAGAGCGGCCTTGTAAACAAAAAATATTTCTATTGCTTCAGCTCACCACCCAACAGAGATGTCTGGAAATAGAGGGGCGAGAGTAGAAAAGCGAGGACTGAAGAGGAAAGTAGAAGAGTTGCTGAATGATCATAATCCAAGTGATTGTGTGCCCTGTGATAGCTCTGAGATAGTAAATAACCAACTTCCAGTATGTGTGAGTGAACAATCAGGTGCACAAAGGTCACATCATGACATAATGCCGATAAGAAAAGAAACTACTTTGCTGGAAAGTGAAATCAGTAAAGTACCATCATCCTGCAAACAGTGCCATACAATCCAAGAAGAGTCACATAAGGACAAAATGAAGTTGCATGATGAAGTAAACTTTCGGCGAAACAAGTATTTAAAACGGAAAGAAAGTGTTGCAAATACTATAGACAGTGAAGTGAAAAGAAAAGTGGATACCATGTTAAAGCCTATTTTCACTCAGACTCAAATTGATGTCATCAGCAATCAAACTAAATATGTGAAATGTTGGCCAGAAGAGGATATAGCTCGTGCCATGACAATAAGGACCATTAGTCGAAAATGTTATAAGTATCTTAAAGACATTAGAAGCTTCCCACTACCATCAGAGACCACTTTAAAATACAGAGCAAAGAGTTTTGATTGTGAGCCAGGCATCTTGTCATCTGTCTTATAACTAATGAAATCAAAGGCAGATACTTTAGATGCTAAAGAAAAGTTAGTTGTCATGAGCTTTGATGAAATGAGTATCAGCAAACAATGGTCTTATGACAAAGGTAAAGACACCTTATACAGGCCACACATCAATGTACAAGTTGTTATGTTAAGATGTCTTGTAGGTCAGTGGAAGCAGCCGATTTATTATAAGTTTGATGAATCGAACATGCATAAAATTATACTGGATTTAATTAGACAAGTAGAGTCAGTAGGGTACTCAGTGATAGCCATAGTACATGATTTAGGGCCATGTAATCTTCGTGTATGGAAGGCAATGGGCATAGATCCTGTTAAAGCTAAGAGTATGTCTTTCAAAAATCCATGTGCTGACAGGGATGTGTTTGTCTTTGCTGATGTCCCACACATGATTAAACTAATTAGGAATAATCTTCTGGATCCTGGATTTTTGCTGGAGAATGGTGATATAGTGTCTGATGAATGTATTCGTGAGATGTTAGCAAAGACAAAAGCAGAATATGGTTTGGCCTATAAAATATCGGATATTCATCTGAATGTAACTGGTCAACAGAGGCAGCGAGTTAAGTATGCAAAACAGCTGCTGTCAAAGAGCTGTGCAAGTGCAATTCAATACTTAGGTGAGAGAGAACTCTTGCAGACTCAAAATTGGGATATCACAGCAAAATTCATATGCCTTGTTGATCAGTGGTTTGATGTAATGAATTCACATATGTATGGTGATAAGCAAGAGCGCTGTGCATTTGGAATGCATTTTGATCTCCAAGCAGACATACTACACAAAATGGTTAATTTGATGTCAACCATGAGAGTATATTCTGCAGCAAAGACTAGGCCTATGTATAATTTTCAGAAGGGCATAATTCTCTCTAGCCAGTCTCTCTTAGAGTTGTATGAAATGCTGAAAGTAAATTATGGGTTGGATTTCATAATGACTAGGAGGCTAAATCAAGACTGCATTGAACAGTTTTTCGCCTGTATCAGGCAAATGAGTGGTCCCCATGATCATCCAGATGCTCTTAGTTTTAAGTATTGGATGAGAAAATTCATATTTGGGAGAGAGTTTGTTGTGGTTAGTGAGAAGAATAATATTAGCCACAATGAAGAAAACCGAGACTGTTTTTCTAACGAAGTACCCAGTGAACCAAGCAGTAAATCACACTCTTATGATCGTTAACTTGACTTGACAATTTGCTTAACTAGCCTTCTCTTTAAAGACATGGATTTTGATATGGAGGAAGTGGATGGTAAGCTGTCTATGGAGTTGCAGGAAGTTGATGTAAATGAGGATAATGCAAATGTATCAGTTTCTGGTCTGGTATCAGTTTCACCTAGCACAGTCATAGAAGAACAGTCTCGTACACTATATTGGTGGGTACAAGGTGAAAAAGTTTGTGAATAAACATCCAGAACTAGGACACGTGGCAGGGAACTGTGGGTCATCTACCAACTCATGGACTGAAATGATCAGTAGAGGTCATTTATACATTCCCTCTGACAGTTTCTACTCCAAGTTACTAGTTATGAGGGAAGTGTTTAAAGCCGTGCATGGTGAGGGCTTGCGAGAAGGAGTAGTATGTGTACAGACTCTTACAGCAGAAATGAAAAGTGCTAGAGTAGATTTGCCACTTGAGATAATATCGTTCTATGCAAGAATATCCATATTTTTTAGGATGAGACATCTTAATACAATACTCAGAATGAACAAACACAAAAATGTTGGAAACAAAGGAATGCCAAGGAAAATTATGAAACTTGTAACTTAGGCTATAAGTTCCATAATCGTCCTTGTAGAAAACTGTAATTACTACCATTATGCTACAGTTAATGGGAGGCAGACCGATTGTTTGGTCTATTAATTAATGTATTCATATTATTATGTTTAGTTTCCTCCCTAGACCTCCATCATGCGTAGGAAAAGAAAACCCTAAACCCCCTTCAAGATAGATTTGTACATTTTTTGATAGACAAATATCCAGGCCAAAGGCCGATTCCTCCTAAATTAACAGGTTTGCTATCGCTCGTCAGGAACAAATCAACACCAAACGGGGACGAAGGGCCTTTACAATCTCCCCTTAGGACATGAAGTATTCCCTATGTTATGTTAGAATTTTATGGTATGTATTCACCTGGCTTCTAGATATAGTATTTTATGTTGAATTATCTACGGATTTATGGTAGCTTTTACTATTTTTGCTATACAGTGATCACAAGCTACATATTGACCTGTCTTAGTGTATAATTATTGATCTATCTGTGTATTGCGATGTTTGTATCTATATTTTTTTTTACTAATAAGCTACTATAGCTTGTTCTGCCTTTCTATATTGAGTTATGTTTATATATATCGCGCTCTCTCTCTATATATATATATATATATATATATATATATTGCTGTCAATCAATACACCTTAGAACATCATATGTTCTAAAATACCATATTCAGGTTTACTAAAGCACAAAGTAAATAGTGGCAAATCCTAGTTTGGTAAAAGTTATAGAAATGTGGAATAGGCTACCTAGTACCATAGTAGTATTACAAATGATAGAAAGCTGCAAGATAAAAATAGATGGCATATGGACGATATGGGTTGGGTGTGAGAGGGATCTGTCTTGTGTGGCCATTCGGCTTTCTGCAGACTCCCATTGTCTTATGCATTGTTTTATGTACAATATATTTAAGAGTACAACGTACTTGTTCTGTTATTAAAATCAAGTTTGACTTACCCTTAAAGAAAGTACTGTATTTATTACTCTACCCTTTTGTCTACCATTTTTATACTATAGTATTCTCAGTAATACATAGGCTATATTTACAATTGTCACACACACACTTAATACTAATAATAATGCAATGTGAGACATAAAGTGAAAAACAAAGAGGTATATGCTAACGAATAAGTGGAGGAGCGCGGTGGTCAGTCGACCTCGTACTACGTCATGTGCGTAGATGAGCGTATTTTGGTAATTACCCCGGCCGACCTGGTGTATATGGATCTTGAGAAAGGCAATCAATGGCCAAACCCGCAAACCGCTAAAGAGGTAGGGAGGATCAGCCAGAAACATAGGATAGGAAACACAGATCTCAAGGAATGTATACATGTAGCAGCCAAAAGCAAACACTTTAGCATTCAAAACACTATTCATTCACCAGCCCCCCCCCCCCCTCCCAAGTAATTGACCACTTGCAAGTTTCGTTCTATAAGGAAGTTGGAGCTGTACGCATCGATATTTAGCAGAATTACTAGCTTAAATAGGGTTGTAGTGCATCTATAAATACATACAATCAAATTCAACATACTTTTTATCCATCAGAAACTTACATTATTATTGCATTTCTTTTTTAACCCTTTCACGTTTTCATGACTCAGAGGTTTCCAGATTAGCAATAATAAATAAGAGTTCTCTCACTCATAATTACCTCTCCAAAATTAGTTTTCTGCCCACAGCTAACTCGAAGACAACTGCAGAGGTTGAAGTAACTAAACTAAAGGTTTCTAAATACCCCTGATGGTAACAAAGGCTTTAAAGTATCCCCAATAGGCTCAAAATTGCGTCAAAAACGTGAGAGGGTTAATATTGAAGTTTACAGCTCGAACTTCCTTATAGCCTGAAACTCACAAGTGGTCAATTGGCTTCACCTCAGATACTATGCATTTTCCACAACAGAGTCGCTTCACATCAACATCGAAGAGTAGAGGAAGACCTTCCAGGTTTGTCTTTTAAGGGGGGTGACCTTTTTTTGTTCTGTCCTTTTCTCTCTTTCTCTGGCTTGTATCCATTTGGCCCCATTCAGCCTACTGTTTTAAGACGTTTATCCCCATCCAGGTGTCAATTTCTTACTGGTGAGCGGTAGCAAGCCAGCATATTTTTAATTTTTGTTAGACAGCAGGCTAAATTTGTACATTTTTCGATAAACAAAATTCTCCGGCAAAGCCGGATTTCTTCATATAATGCTGGCTCGCTATCGCTCGCCAGGAAGGAATCGACACCTAGATGGGGATAAAAGTCTTAAAATAGTTGGCTGAATGGGGCCGAATGGATACAAGCCAGAGAAAGAGAGAAAAGGACAGAAATAACAAAAAGCAGGTCACCCCCCTTAAGCCCTTCTGTACCGCGACGTCTTTTTCATTTTATTCTAGCTATATTTAGATGATGTTTGTGTAGCTTAACCCCTTCAACACCATGACGTCTGTTTACCTTTGATTCAGGCTAAAATTAGATTATTTTATGTATCCTATGTTGCTAAGAGGGTTTATTGTGATCGTCTTTACCCATTTGAGTCGCATAGGTAGATTACAAACTAAAGAAAATCGTCTTATGGTACGTACCCGACTAGGATGACAATGACTTAATGGTCGTGAAGGGGTTAAGGGGAGATTTCCACTTGAGGGATTTTTTTCTGGACCCCTTTCTCTCTCATGTTTAGCCCCATTGCTTTTTAGATTTTAAGACACTCGCCCCCTTTAGTTTGGCGATTTAAAAAACTTTCGCCCCATGTCTGTCAATTTTAAGAACTTTCGTGCCATTTAGGCGTCGATTTTTTCCTGGCGAGCGAAAGCGAGCCTTTAATTTGAGAGGAATCGGCCTTCGGCCGGGACATTTTTCTACCGAAAAATTTACAAATTTATCTTGAAAGGGGGTCCAGGGGGTGTAATTTTAAGCTTGATGGAGTTCTAGGGAAGAAACTAAATACCTCCCCTTAAGAAGGATATGTGGTAGTATAAAGGGTTAATTGAGATAGTTCAAAGCCTCTTAATTGCTGGAGGCCCTTTCTTAACTGAATAATATCGTCTAATAGTAGCTACACGAAAATAAAAAGACGTCGCCGGTACAGAAGGAGTTAAGGGGAGGTTTCAACTTTGTTGCCTACTCCTCCAGCAATCTTAAAATTTCACCCCCTTGACCCCCTTTCAAGACAAATGTGTAAATTTTTCGGCAGAAAAATTTCCCGGCCGAAGGCCGATTACTCTTAAATTACAGGCTCGCTATCGCTCGCCAGGATAAAATCGTCACCTAAATGGCACGAAAGATATCAAAATTGACAGAATGGGGGCGAAAATACTTAAAAATCACCAAACTAATGGGGAAAACTTCTTAAAATCTCGAAAGCAATGGGGCTAGACAGGAGGGAGAAAGGGGTCAAGAAAAAAAGTCCCTCAAGTGGAAATCTTCCCTTAACACAGTACAGAGACCTTCACGTGCTCTCTCCCTAATATAACCAACTTCTTCCATTCTTTCCTATCATCTGCTCTTTCTTTGGCTTCATCCATTTCATTTTCACACTTTGCCACACATTAACACTATCTGGCGCAACGTCTTGGGGTTATTGTGGTATTGTTTAATTATTATTGAGAGTTATTTGTTTTAGCCATTTTTTAAAAATGTGTTTTTAGTTTACCCCCCAAGACTTAGAAACACGCCTCTCCAGACCCCCTTCAAATTAAAAAAAAAACGTCTCCCAGACCCCCTTCAAGCTAAATATGTAATTTTTTCGGTAGAAAAATTTCCCGGCCAAAGGCCGGTTTCTCCCAAATTGCAGGCTCGCTATCGCTCGCCCAGGAGGCCCTTTTTTCACTGAATAATATCGTCTAATAGTAGCTACACGAAAATAAAAAGACGTCGCCGGTACAGAGACCTTTATGTGCTCTCCCCATAGACTCCTCTACATAAGGACTGGCGTCGGCCATACTCGGGTCCCGGAACTTGGGTCCATTGTCAGGCCCACAAACTGAAGTCTTATTTTAGTTTTACTGGATATGGGACTTTGTGGTTTTTACTCTACAACATCTTATTAACTAGAGCAACCAAGTAAAGGAAAAATAAAAAATTTGTTTTTGGTTGATTGACTCATAAGTCTCTTTCGTGATTGAACATAATAGGAAAATATACAGTTATAATGAGATAGTTTATAAGAACATGTATTATACAAGCAAAGCATCATACCATGACTTACATTAATTAAATATTAGAAGAAATTAAAGTAAAACCTTTGCAAAATATTACTTTACACATAATTTTACATATATCAAAAGTCACATAACACAATAATTAACTTAAACATTAGAAAGTTTCTCTTGTCGCCTTAAGCAGCCTAGTGTACACTCCCGATCGCTTGTATTAAATACAAAGGCCTTAAACAACACATTACACAATGTCTGGCATGCTCCTGAAAGGCTAGCTAAAGGAGCATCTACATGAGACAAGCATTGTTTCAAGTAATTGCGACAACACTTTTTCGAGTCTTGAAGAGACATTTGAAGGGTGATGCCACTATGTACAAAGAAGACAGTAGCCAGTGTAGGCATACTCAGCCCACCTCGATTGAGCGCAGTCAAAAACTCTGATGACAAGCATTCTCCAGAATCTACTGTTACGATCCAGGTTCTCAAAGACACAGGGCTCTTCAACATTGGACTAGATAATGGCAAAAAGCAACAACGGTAATACTAGATCCAACCCCTGCCTTAAACACTGGAAAACAAAACACCATTACCGCCCTGAGTCGTGCCTGGACAACGAGGTATCCTATGACTCGGTAACTGGTGCACACACACTAGGCTGACGCTCAATGAAACAGCCTATTCTCAAACAGTAAAAGATTACTCGATTATGTTACGCAAAGAAAAGATAGTTAACGTGATTAATTAACGTTACGGTAGATACTCAAATAACTGGCACTCCTGTATTAAAGAAAGTGCAATGCTAGTCTTGCAACATCAACTGGAAACTTCTGAAATAAGTCCGATGCTGGGAAGATGTTCGTAAAGAATCTTTAACAATTATAATGCAGAATACGGGTCACAATAAATGCTAGGACATATAGTAATAATGGGCAGGCGAATAATAAAGACTGGGCAAAGGTAGTAATGCTCGACAACTAAAGAAATGCTTCGTGACACAACACAGCCTACTCGGGTTGTGCAACTCAACACCAACCTCGGCTCAAAAGTGCAGTGAATAATAATGCTGCATACATATAATAATGGGGCTTATCTCTAACCAGTTTCTGCTCAGTTAATAAAGTCTAGCTGGGGTATCAAGGCAGGGCAACAATGGGCGAGCATGCGGCTCGTAGCCTAACGTTGTCCAAGGGTGGTATAATGAAGATTACGTTATATGACGGGGATGCTCTCTTGATAAATCTAGGTCTCTAGTACCTAGCTCTATCCTGGCGATCCCTCAGAAGTCAACACAAAGAGGCAGCACTATGTTGTGAGGGATAGGCTATGGCCCTCTCACACCACAGCGCTGTGCTCGCAAAGTAAACCAACCCGAAGACAACTTAGGCTCCCACAGTACCTGTCGATGTCATGCAGAGCTTAGCTAACACTGCACACATCGGAGACAACGACACAGTAACCTTACCCCTAGTCTAGCTTTAGATAACCAAGCAGAATCACTCCACACCTTGCAAGGGAGACATATACCGGTCTACAACCTTCCCGAGAGAGGACACATACGGAAAAGTCCGTCTCTCTAAACCTCAATAAAGCATAATACCTCCTTAACCTAACACATGGAAATATCTGAGAGCTTCGCGTACAATACGACTGGTCGACGGTGAACGTCTATGCTGAAACCAGAAGGGATGTTGAGTTTAATAAAGATTAGAGAATGAGAAAGGAGAAGTCGAGAGAGAGAGATAGTATGCAAAGTCGCGAGTATGGGGGGACAGAATTGCAATGGATGTAGGCGATACGCGTGTCAGGCAAGCTCTGAACTGGTAAAGAACACGAGGCAGCGACGGGAAGGAACTAGTTGACCACCCGGCCACCAACGCCGTCAGCGCCCAAGCGAGCCGCGTCATAGCTCACCTCGCTGCCGGGTGTACTCCCTCACAGTCTCTCGCTCGCCTCCCACACAAGCAACATTTATATTATAGCGAATATAAAATATAAGACGCGGCCACAGACCAAAACAAAGACCATTTCTAGACTGTCTGTGGCAACACGACACTAATGAAATAAAGCAGATCATTCTAGGACAACTGTAGCCTATCCCCCCATCCTGGCGAGTGCTAGCGAGCTGCAATGCCCCACGCAACCATTCTGCTAACGCCGGGAGGCGTCACACTACTTCCTGTTGTCCATGTTTATGAGCTAAAAATCCCCCAATGTAGACAATTTTATGTTTTAAAGTATCATCTGAATCTAGAAGTAGTGGAGTGTCTTGTAATGTCAGCTCTTCCAGAAGTTATAAATCACCATCATCTATTGCTGCTGTACAAAATTCACAGCTTACTTCTTTGGCTCGGTCAGGAATGATGTCGTTTCAACTGCTGTACTTTGGATGCTGCTTGAACATCCCCAATGTCAATGTAAAAATTTCCTCCACTACGTTGTCTTGCTTGACCAAAAAACTTTTCTAGGGGATCTTGTGAAAAAACAGCAGGTAGGATGTAAGCGAAATCATGGGTTTCAAAAAGATATTGTGCTGCTTCTATGTTATACCTTGTTGTGATGACAAAGGCATCTGCTGTTGACTGTTAGTTTCTTCTCTCTGCCATGCCCACCAGTCCACCGACAGCTGGATACAACTGTACACATTTCCTGCAGAGCTTTGAAGTTTGTACAGTTTAATGTCCAAGGTTCACGATATTGGTCTCGTAAATGAACTGCGCTGTACTTGCTTTTAACATTCATCATTTTAAACTAATTATGTGTTATGTATATCCAGTGTTATGTATATCACTGTTCCATCCTGAAATTTAACAGTTCCTTTAAGACCTTCAAATGCAGCAATCGTTTTCTCATTGAACACTTGGCAAACTAAGGCACACTCTGACATTGCAATGGTTTAGGAAATACTGATGAGCGTGTGAGTTTTGTCAGACGAAGTGGTGTCTTCTGATCTTCATTGTCAAGAGCTTTAACATCACTCCAACACGCCAAATATTCTGTACCGTCCTTGCTAATATGTAATTCTTGACATTTCTCTGTGATCCAGTTGTTTCTCATATTCTTGAGGATGTGAACATAATCATAGACAAGGATTTTTTTTATGCCATCTGGTGCTAGTGTTACTTTTCCAGGACCCCCAAGCATTCTGGAAACCGCTTGATTCAGTGTACAGTTGTCACAGACGAACGATACTGGATGGCCACCACTAGCTTTAACAACATATACAGCCTCAAGTAATATTTCCTTCAGTTGAATAGCATTCAGTTTTGATACAGGATGAATTCGTATGATGTACCGTGGTCCTCCATAGTGACAAACAACTTCAATAGCAAGAGCAGATGTTGCTAGATTTTCTGGTCCGTTTGTTGCATAGCCTACTATATGCTCTCCTGTAAATCTAAGGGCCTGCTAAAGCTTGACTTCATCAAACAAAATGTTAACTAACCGCTGTTGTGGCTTCAACTGATCAAAAAGGATTGGGAGACACTTGTCAGCATAAGTGCGAGATAACAATTGGCGAATCTGTTTCTCACAAGGAAGACTAATTGCTTTGGAGTTTCTAAGCATTCTATATGCTGCGGGTGATATACAAAACAGTTCTGCTGCAAGAATTAACATATGCTTTGTATATCGTCGATTTTTAGGAGGAATAAGAAGGAGTTGTAACTGTGCTTGAATGAACTGAAAACCTTCAATTTCATGAAATTCTGTGATGGAGTCAAGTTCTGAAATTATTCTTTTTAAGCGGTCAGTATTAGTCGCTTCATGAGTGTTCATAATTTTCACTATTTCTTCAATTTGAGACCACTTACTTACCAAGCTATTTTTTTGAAGATTTAGTTTACTTTTTGGTATCTCCAACCCACTTTTCTCTGCTACTACCAGCTGCAGAAAACCAAAAGGAGACTGTACCTCTACCTCTTTAAAATGAAGAAACTTATCAACTGCTCTACCATTACCATCTGTCTTAAACATAGTCAGTTCTCTACCATTTTGCATTATATAATACTCCGAGAAGTGTTTTCCAATCTCTCCTGCAAATTTGTCATAACTATGCATTTTGTCTTGTTCATTTTCAAATTCAGTTTGTTTTTTAAGTCTTGCTTCACTTGTCACGGTTTTAGTTAACCTAGGAGCTGACGTAAGTTGTTTGAGGCAAGACTTGGGTACACCTTTAAAAACTGTAGGAGGCCCAGCTGGTCGTTTTCCTCCCCGAACTGTGACCCAATCGCAGTCGAAGTGTGATGCACAAATCCATAGTTTCGACCTGTCTCTCAAACTTTTGGGCTATTTGGCATAGCACTAATCCATGCATGTCGTTCTTGTTCTTCATTCGGGAAACACACCATAGGACTTTATGGCTCTCTCCTGTAGTTTCCACGATAATTGAATGCAGCACATCTTTTCGGCATTGTTCCTGTAAAGCAAAAAAACTAGAATAGTTGTAAAATGGTTATCAGTACATATCAAAGCAACCCGTTGACATCAGCTCAATTCTAATATTTATCAGCTAAATAAGTTAACACAGATCCTTTTGTGACTGGTAAGTATTTATAAGAAAATTACTTACAATAAGCTGAGAGATAACGAACAACAGAACAAAAATGTGTTGCCTCTAACGTGTCTCGTGGGTGTCTGGCATCGTCCTGGGCTGTTCGTTTTCTGGCGAGACATTATGTCGCCAATATGGCGGGGATATGGACGATTGCGTGTGAAATTACATGCATTTATATGTAAAGTTGTGTGTGTGTACATAGTTTTGTGTTTAAGAAAGTCTGAGAGACCAATGCTTTCATGATACTGCTTTTAAGCAATGGACCCAAGTTTCAAACTCCGAGAGTGCTCGTTTCCAGTCCTTATGTAAAGTTGGCTCTCCCTAACGAACTTCTTCCATTCGTTCCTCTCAATTGCTCTTTCTTTGGCTTCATCCATTTCATTTTCACGCTTTGCCACTAAGGAGGTTGACCTGTTTTTTTTTGTATTTCTCTCATTTTCTCTCTTTCTCTGGCTTGTATCTATTCGGACCCCATTCAGCCTACTATTTTAAGACGCTTATCCCCATTTAGGTGTCGATTACTTCCTGGCGAGCGAAAGCGAGCCAACATCATATGAAGAAATCCAGCTTCGCCGGAGAAATTTTTCTATCGAAAAATGTACAAATTTAGCCTGCTGTCATTTTTTTTTTAAATATGCTGGCTCGCTACCGCTCACCAGTAAAAAAAAAAAAAAAAAAAAAAAGACACCTGGATGATGATAAAAGTCTACAGTAGGCTGAATGGGGTCAAATGGATACAAGCCAGAAAAGAAGAGAAAAAAGCGGGTCACCCCCCTTAAGACACTATTTCATACCATCTTTGCGGCGTTCCAAGTCTTCTTCTTCCTTCCACTTCACTGACATGCAAACTACATTTTTTTTTTTGTAGTCATATGGTCATATCATATATCTTCTACTCTTAATAATATCGTCGTTATTACCCAGTATATACCGAGAAAATGGATCGATATATCTAACAAATTGTAACGGTCTTCGTAGCGCAATGGATAAATGCACTCAATTTCGGTGTGAGCATCCTAGGTTCGAATCCCTGGACTGCCACATGTATTTGTTGATTTCATTAATTGAGTTTAAGAGTCAAGTCGGTTGGTGGAGGGAACATAATAAAATACCCCCCCCAAGATTTACAGTGTAGAAGTGTATGCCCTTGAAACAGCCGGCACTGACCTTTATGTGGAGATTATGTTGTTCTGTACCCCTTTATCACTTATGTTTAGCCCCATTATTTTTGAAATTTGAAGACGCTTTCCCCATTATTTTGGCGATTTTAAGACCTGTCTTCCCATTTCTGCTAACATTAAGACAAATTTTGTGCCATTTAGGTCTCGAATTTTCCCTTGCAAGTGATAGTGAACCTGTAATGTAGAAGCAATAGGTATTCGGCCAGGACGTATTTCTACCGAAAAATGCACGTATTCAACTTATAGCATTTTATTTTGTATAGCTTTGATTGAGGAATAGGGAGCAAACTTCCCCCCCCTCCCCCCCTGCTAACCTGGTGTCACGCGAGCACTTTAGCGGCGGGTGTATCGCTAAAAAACAAGTCTACTATCTGATAATATTACCTTTCATTATGACTATTTTGTATCCTAGAGCGATAGCGAGCCTGTATTTTAGAAGGAAACTTTCATCGACCGGGAAATTTTCTACCGAAAAATGTACAAATTTATCCCGAGTCTTTGGGTATGGTGTTT
The DNA here is from genome assembly GCA_032716605.1 of Paralithodes platypus. Taxonomy (NCBI): domain Eukaryota; kingdom Metazoa; phylum Arthropoda; class Malacostraca; order Decapoda; family Lithodidae; genus Paralithodes; species Paralithodes platypus. The sequence continues at coordinate 69,968,874 of CM064504.1, read as the reverse complement.
CTTTAAGCTTTATAGAGGTGTTGGGAGTAAATTAAGACTTATAAATACTGGTAACAATAAAGCATAATATTAACAAATATAATAACATTCCCTTAACCCTACTAGGTGCAGGGCGGCCCAATTTGGTTCCTCCCTGTTTTACTCCATTAGTTTGGCGATTATAAGATGCTTCAACCCAATGAGGTGTGGATTTTTCCCTGGGCGAGCGATAGCGAGCCTGCAATTTGGGAGAAACCGGCCTTTGGCCGGGAAATGTTTCTACCGAAAAATGTACATATTTAGCTTGAAGGGGGTCTGGGGATGTTTTTTTAAGTTTGAAGGGGGTCTGGAGAGGCGTTTCTTTAAGTTTTAGGTGTAAACTAAATGACTAAAATAATTAAAACCCTCAATAACAATTTATCAGAATACTATACTAACCCCTAAGACGTTGCACCAGATAGTGTTAAAGGATTATTATTAGCTCTTCTGGAATAGTATTGATTTGGAGGACTTGCGCGCGGTGTTGTTGTCTGCCACGTTCGTAAGACCAGACCTGCCGCCTTAGTCCCGTGGTGTTGCGCCAGACGCGGTGATGAGAGGGTGGCTGTCGGCAATGGCTCTCTGTAACCTCCAAAGTTTCAGTGATATCCAACTCGGCAGCAAGTGGGGCCAAGATTCCCCTCCCTTGCTTTGAGCCTCACCTTCTCCCGGACAAAAATAATAACCTGGACCACTTTAACCCCTACTGTACCGGCGACGTCTTTTAAATTGTATTCTTTGATATAATAAGCTTGTTAATTGCTGGAGGCCCTTTTTAAGGGGAGAATTCCACCTGGAGGATTTTTTTCTGAACCTCTTTCTCCCTCATGTTTAGCCCCATTGCTTGTGAGATTTAAAGACGCTTGCCCCATTAGTTTGGCGATTTTAAGAACCCTTGCCCCATTTCTGTCAATTTTAAGACTATTCGTGCCATTTAGGTGTCGATTTTTTCCTGGCGAGCGATAGCGAGCCTGTAATTTAAGGGGAACCGGCCTTCGGCCGGGAAATTTTTCTACCGAAAAATTTACAAATTTATCTTGAAAGGGGGTCAAGGGGGAGTAATTTTAAGCTTGATGAAAGTCTAGGGAATCAACTAAAATCTTCCCTTTAAACTAAATACAATTGTCTAATAGTGTTCAGAATATGATAAAAAGGACGTCACCGGTACTGAATGGGTTAACTATTCTACAACAAAGAAAGACAAAGGTTGTCCCATTTACATTATTTTTGTTTAACCCTCTTCGACATATGACGCGATTTTGATCCGATTAGGGATACTTTAAAGCCTTTATTACCATCAGGGGTATTTAGAAACCTTTAGTTTAGTTACTTCAACCTCTGCAGTTGACTTTGAGTTAGCTGTGAGCAGAAAACTAATTTTGGGAGAGGTAATTATAGAAGTGAGAACTCTATTTCTTATTGCTAATCTGGCAACCTCTGCGTCATATGAGTCTGAAGGGGTTAATATACTCTCAACACCCTTTGGTAAATGCTTAACCCCTTCAGCAACATGACGCCGATTTACTTGTGATTCTGGCGACAATTAGATGATTTTATGCAGTTTAACAAGGACCTATGTTACTAAGAGAGTTTCTTGAGATCGTATTTACCCATTTGAGCCGTATAGGTAGATTATAAACTACAGTAAATCGTCTAATGGCTATGATGAAAATAACATTATGGTGGTGAAGGGGTTAAGAAGGATATGTGGTAGTATAAAGGGTTAATTGAGATAGTTCAAAGCCAGGGCATGATGCAAATTACGTAATGTTGGTGAAAGGGTTAAAACTATTTTGAAGGCGCGTTCTTGACATAAATTATACGCCCCCCATATTGTGTTGGGTACAACAACTTACTGTTCTTGTGTGTTGACTTGGTTTGTTATCAAACTGTCTTCGTTCTTGTGAATAACGTCATGGTTAACTTAAGGGGGGTGACCTGTTTTTGTTCTGTCCTTTTCTATCTTTCTCTGGCTTGTATCCATTTGGCCCCATTCATCCTACTGTTTTAAGACTTTTATCCCCATCCAGGTGTCAATTTTTTACTGGTGAGCGGTCGCGAGCCAGCATATTTTTTATTTTGGTTTGACAGCAGACTAAATTTTTAGATAGAAAAATGTCTCCGGCGAAGCCGGATTTCTTCATATAATGCTGGCTCGCTATCGCTCGCCAGGAAGAAATCGACACCTAGATGGGGATAAAAGTCTTAAAATAGTTGGCTGAATGGGGCCGAATGGATACAAGCCAGAGAATGAGAGAAAAGGACAGAAATAACAAAAAGCAGGTCACCCCCCTTAACGGTATTGAAGACTTCCAGTAACATAGTCACTGGAAAGGAGTTTTGCATTTACATTCTTGGTAGGATTCATTGAGCGGCGACCATCAAGGTGTTCTTCATAGGAAGGCAGAACGAGAACAAGTCAGCACAGAACAAAGATAACAACAACACGTTAATAGACCCAAACTCAACCTTGAAACTATTTAATTGTGTGGAAAACTCACCTTTGATTCAACATGCTGCAAATATAATAGTATGCCTCTTACACACAGATGCACAAGTATATATATATTATATATATATATATTATATATATATATATATATATATATATATATATATATATATATATAAACAAACTCGCTTTACTTTTAACACCTTTTCTAGCCAATCATACACTGGCCACGCATCGCAGGAACATTTCTCTTCCGACGGATTCTGGGTTGTTAAGATATGTTGTGTAATTAATTTGGAGGACATTATTTGCTCTTGTAATTTTCTAGCACTCTATTTTAGTTTGTCCCTTAGGCAGACAAAAATGCCCACCCAATTCCCCTTCAAACTAAATGTAAATTTGTCGACACAGTTTATCCGATTTATTATATATTATAGTGCTTTTCTTGATTACTAAGCTACTACGACAATTTTGTTACGAAATATTTAGTTAAATGTGAATATTTGATAACATTATGCATAGACACCGTGGTTTCACATTATTTCATAACATAACGATAATTCAGCTGTTAATGTTACTAAGGTATTGAAATTTCCGCTATTTTAAAAATAAATAAATGCATAAACAAATATATACACATCAAGACCACTGTAGTAACTAGAGAGGCTCCATGTTCCATTGATGGCGATATCAACCTTGATGCCCTCACCATGAAAATACTCAGTCGAAGGAAGGGAATAATTTGTTGAGCTAAACGGGAAGTACTGTACATGTTTTTTAGTTTTTGTTTTTAAACCCCCTTAGTTTTCAAATTATAAGAATTTAGTCTATTTCTTTGTCAATAATACCTTTCTTGCCATTTCAGTGTCGATTTTTCCTGACGAGCGATAGCGAGCCTGTATCTTAGGAGGAGCTGACCATTGGCCGGGACATTTGTCTACCGAAAAATGTACACATTTATCTCGAAGGGTGGTCTGTGTGATGTTTTTTTTGTATAAGCTTGATAGAAGTCCACGGAGCAAACTACAACAAATGTGTATACCGGTAATAATAAACATGTACATATAAATAGAAGAACGTCCCCCTAAACACACACACAGTCGAAGGAAGGGAATAATTTGGTGGAGCTTAAGGGGAGGTGTTTGGTTTACTTGTTCATATATTATTTTCTTACCTCCCTCCCTATAGACCTCCATCAAGCTTTTAAAAAAAAAAAAAAAAAAAAAAAAAAAAAACAAGACCCCCTTTAATATGAATGTGTACATTTTTGGGTACCCGACTGTAGGCCGGTTTCTCCTAAATTGCAGGCCACTTTCGCTCGCCGGGAAAAAAACTACACCTAAATGGCACGAAAGGTCTTAATATTGACAAGGAAATGTGGTGACGGGTCTTATAATAGCCAAACTAATGGGGCGGACGTCTTTAATACTCAAATCTAATGGGGCTAAACATGAAGGAGAAGGGGGTCGAGAAAAAAGCCAATACGTCCCCTTAAGGCAGACACTCCAAAGAAGGGAATCATTTGGTGGAGCTTAAAACACACAGCCGAAGGAAGGGAATAATTTGGTGGAGCTTAAAACACACAGCCGAAGGAAGGGAATAATTTGGTGGAGCTTAAAACACAGCCGAAGGAAGGGAATAATTTGGTAGAGCTTAAAACACACAGTCGCAGGAAGGGAATAATTTGGTGGAGCTTAAAACACAGTCGCAGGAAGCAAATCATGTGGTGGAGCTTAAAACCCACGGTCGAAGGAAGCGAAACATTTGGTGGAGCTTAAAACACACAGGTCGAAGGAAGATAAAAATTTGGTGGAGCTTAAAACACACAGTTGAAGGAAGGGAATAATTTGGTGAAGCTTAAAACACGCAGTCGAAGTAAACGAAACATTTGGTGGCACTTTAAACACACAGTCGAAGGAAACGAATAATTTGGTAGAGCTTAAAGCACACAGTCGGAGGTAGCGAATAATTTGGTGAAACTTTAAAACACAGTCGAAGGCAGTGAATAATTTTGGTGGTGTTGCTCCTGGTTAATCTTGGTACTTGGTTCAGGACTGGTGGTGGAGGATGGGGCAAGGGCAGTAAATTCGGCGCAACTACATCATCGTGGTTTTAACCCTTTCACCACCATTACGTAATTTTCATCATATTCTGGTTACCATTAGACGATATTCTTAAGTTTGTAATCTACCTACTGCATACGAGTGTTACGTCCTGGGATATATAAACACTGGGCTCTTTCTATTGGACTAGGTATGCAGCAACAACGGAAAACGCTAGATCCAACCCTTATCTATAAACCCAGGCAACAAACCACCCTAAACCGTCAAGAGTCCTGCATGGACAACAAGGTATCCTATGACTCGGTTACAGGGTGCACGCACTATAGACTGCTGATAGTCAAGCAGGCTATATAAAAGATCACACAATTAAGTTGACTTAAAGCTTCAAGGAAAAGATTGATAACGTAATTAAATTGAAGAAACAATTTAATAACAAACTAGAAGAAAGTACATTTAACGTTACGTTAATTAATACAACTAATCACCCCTGCGTGAAAGAAGGTGAAAGCAAACAGTCCTCAAAACATCGTACAGGTAGACAAGATGCGAGTTTCTAAACTGCATGTGGCTACTGTAGGATCTGATGCTTAACAAAGAAAATACGTTACGGATTTAGAGAACTCTTAACTCATAAGCAGGAATAAATACTAGTGATAGGACATACAGTGTATAATGGCATAGGTATAATTAAATAAAGGCAGCAACTCGCAACATAACCACATACAGGTGTGCTTCTCACTCTTAGTCAGGCAAGCCTGCTCGGACAGAGTCTCTAAGCCCCACCTCGACTCACAATGCTCACAAAAACGGTAAACTGTGGCACAATAACAAGCATACAGAAATAATAAACCCCTAGCTGTTAATCTGCCAGGTGGCAGAGGTCTAGCTGGAAGGATATAGGCTTCGGATACCCGGGCTGAGCCACCTGCTCTAGCCTAGGGACGTTCCCCGGTCTGTGCGCCAAATTACTCTAATTTAAAGGGTGCTCTCTTGAGAGACTCAGATCGCAAGTATCCGACTCTCTCCTGGCGACCCTAAAACAAAAGCAAGACGTGATAGCGCAGTGCTGAGTGGACTAGGCAAGGGCCCTCACACAACACAACACTAGACACACAGGGACACAGACAAGAAAATGCCCCCAGACTCCCACGGGTATCCTAGTAAAGTCGTGCGGGTCCACAGGACTCGCACCAGCAGACTTTACTTAAACGATCGCAAAAAGCCTCCCCTCCGGTCTAGCCCCTGCTAACCTGACACAAGAACACACTAGCAAGCATGAAACCACCAAATATGAGAACAAAAAAGCTTCCTAGGTCACATTAACAATTACGTCTCTGCATAAGGCCCAAAATCCTATCTAGTTATCCGAGAGCTCGTCGTTAATACAATAATAGATATAAGATCTATCAAGGGGATGGGATAATTAAATAGATTGAAGTAGTGGAAGTAAGGTATACAAAGTAAGAGCGAAAGTTTCTAAGTGGGGTTGAGAGGGATAGATATCAAGGGGGTCCGAAGGGTAGACAGTGAGGTGAGCTCTGAGTCTTGAATCTGTCTGGACCCCACCCTAGGCATACAAAATACATCCCAGGCTTGGCAACACTCAACACTGTTGCCTGGTCAAAATCCTCTACCCCGTGCGCGAGTCGAAACTAAGCCTAACGTTGCAATCAAATGCATATGGCAACGCTTCAGGCTCGTCCCAAGCTGGCAAGCGAAGCAACGTCGCAAGCCGGTCTCTCCCTCCCGCTTGTCTCCTCCCGCCCTCACTAGACTTACATCTTATATATTATAATGAAATAATCAACTATCGAGAATAAAATATACTAAGATGCGTTGGTTAAGAATAAGGGCAGCTTCAAGCTGTGAAACAACATAAGAATATCCCAGACATTAGTTACAAGGAAAAGCCTGCCGACCGGCTGCCACCAGCTGGTTTCTAAACGGCTGGGCAGCCGACGCGCGCGCATGCCCGCACGTGGCTACTATTTTTTTTTTTTTTTTTTTTTTTTAGAGACAATGAACGGAGGAAGGAAAAACACAGATAAAACAAAAAGGTCCATGTGCCTAAAGGCATCCTCCATTCATAAAATGTTTGTAACAACTGGATTTAAACATTTGTAGATTGTAAGTTTGTGGAAAGCAATTCGAGGGAAGTGAATTCCAAAGAGTAGTAGCTCTGGGGATAAATGAATTCTGATAAGCAGAAGTTCTGCATTGTGGAGGAGAAAGTGTAAATTCATGGGCGCTCTCAGCTGCCCTAGTTCTACGGGGAAAAATGTGGAGAGGCGGCACAACTGAAGCAAGTTCCTCGGAACAATTGCTGTGAAAATATCTGTAGAATAATGCAAGGGATGCAACGTTTCTTCGTATGGATAATGTAGGAAGGTCCTGTGTGATTGCAGGGTTATTGATTAATCTAATAGCTTTATTTTGAATTTTGTCCAACTGCCTCAATGCAACCACTCCACTTCCACCCCACAGAGGTGAACAGTAATCCATCTGAGAACGCACATGACTTTTATATATCACGGCCAACTGCTCGTCAGTGAAGAATTCTCGAACTCTGTACAGGAGTCCCTGTTTTTTAGAGGCATTCTTAGCAATGCTTCTAACATAATGTGTCCAGCTCAAGTTAGTAGTTAATGTTACACCAAGAATGTCAATACTAGGGGAAGTGGGAATATTTACATCATTAAAAAATATATGGGAGTCAGTGCATTAAAGGAAACTAGATTCTTTTGTCCCCATCCATTAATTCTAGAAAGGTCCTGGTTCAGAGAAATTGCAGTGTTTATTTTTGAATTTATAAGATCGGGTTGGGTGAAAGAATTGGTAAATGTGAAGGAACTGTGGAGTGTTGAGTCATCTGCGTAGGAATGTATTGGATTATGAGTGGTAGATATGAGATCATTGATATGAATGAGGAACAGAATTGGGGCCAAAACTGATCCCTGGGGAACACCAGCATTTATTGAGTGAAATTGAGAATAAAGGCCATCTACCATTACACGTATTTTTCTGTTATGAAGATAAGAAGAAATTAGTGGAACTAATGATGCAAGGCCGTAGTGGGACATCTTCGACAATAAGGATTGATGCCAGACTCTATCAAATGCCTTTGATATATCCAGTGCTATTGTATGTGTTTCACCATGTTGGTCTGTAGCTTCGTTGATTTGATGCGTAAGAAGGCAAAGCATGTCTGCAGTTGATCGACATCGTCTAAAACCATATTGCCTATCACTGATTAATTTATTATTCTCAAGATGCTTAATTATGTGATTATTTAATATAATTTCAAAGACTTTACCAAGAGTGGAAGTTATAGCTATTGGTCTGTAGTTTGATGGATCTGAAGAGGCACCTTTTTTAGGAACTGGATGGATGTTTGCTTCTTTCCAGGGTACTGGGAAGCATGAGGTATGAGTACACAGACGGAAATTTTTTGCCAATACAGGAGCGAGCACCAAGGAGCAATTCTTAAGTACTATTGGAGGAATTTCATCTGGACCAGGAGCCTTATCTACCGAGAGATTCTGCAAAATAGTTTTTACATGTCTGGTGTGGATCTTAAGTGAGGGAATTTCAGGCGAATTAAAATTAAGTACAGGGACATCTTGATTTATTTCATCTAAGGTTGAGTTGGTGGAGAAAATATCCGCAAGAAGGTTAGCTTTACCTCGTGGGTCACTTACAAGATTGCCAGTCGGAGATTTTAATGGTGGAATGGATGAAGCAGTAGTGAAGTTGGATTTAAATGAGTTAAGAGTAGACCAAAATATTTTGTTATCATTTGGATTATTTAGAAGTTTATTTGCCTGCTTGTGGAGAAAGTTTGATTTAGTTAGGTTTAATACAGTTTTGGCATGATTTCTGATGTTTCTAAAGTAATTAAAGGCTTCATGTGTTTTTGATCTTGTGTATGCATTGTAGGCTATTGCTTTTTGTTCAGTTACTCTAGCACAATTATGGTCAAACCATTTAGGTGAATTAGATCTTTTACTGTACTTTTGATGAGGAATAAAAGTTTCCATTCCAATTTTTCCAAATCTTGTATGTGGCTCAAGGTGGAGTGTGCATCATTAGAAAAGAAAGAGGTCCAGGGAATATCAATAAAGAAACCTTGAAGACCCTCCCAGTCTGCCCTATCCTAATGCCATTTAGTCACCAAAACAGGTTCAGAGTGGGAAGGTGTGGTAGGTGATAGACAGGTGGCCTGTATCAGACAGTGATCAGAAGATCCAAGCGGGGACCTCACTGTAACATCATAATTTTCTGAATTGGTTGTTAAAATAAGTCCAGTAGGTGGGAATTATGATTAGGATTATCTGGTACACGGGTGGGTTGGTTGACTAGTTGAGTGAGATTAAATGAGTCTGCAAATAGCTCACATTCAAGACCAGCATCATCAGTCCTGGCTGAATGAGTGAGCCATTCAACATTATGGACATTAAAATCACCCAACAAAGTGATTTCAGAAGAAGCATTTAAGTTGAGGACACGGAGTTGTGAGGACAGAGAATCAAAAAGACTTTGCTCTGGAAGAGTATTTGGGGAACGGTAGATGCAACATATGTATTTAAATTTACCAGCAGAAATTAATTTGTATATAGAATAATCAAAATAGGGACAATTGAAACTAGTAACCTCCTCCAGGGCAATTTCAGATTTTGCGAAGCAACATACACCTCCTTTAGGTCTGAAATTTTAGAGCAGTTGATAACCTGGAAAATTAAATCTAGACGTGTCAGATGTGGATGTTACTTGAGTCTCTGTCAAAAAAAGGAGAGTAGGGGATTCTGCTTGAAGAAATTGGTGTACAGAATTGATGTTAGAGTGAAGTCCCCTTATATTGCTAAAGAAAAAGCTGCACCGACGAGCAGCTTTGGGACGTTGCAATGCTCTTGACACAGTCGCATGATGACGACCGGGAGGGCCCGGTGTCAATGACCCAACCCTGCCGGGGGTGGATATCCGAGGGACCACCAGGTTTGCTCTTAACAATTGTACTGCCATGTTTATTGGGTAAGGTGTATGGTGTTACATGTATGATATGTAGTGGGAAGAGTAGTGTTTTATGGATAGAAGATAGCAATGTAGGGCAATGTCGTGAAGTTGGATGTGTATGTTATATAAAGAGAGTTTTCCTGATACCCCTGATGTGTGAGGCAGAAAGATATGTATCCAGCTACCAAGGCCTGGGAGAGAAAATGGAATTCAGGCTATTCCCTGAGTCTCCCGAAACCTTGGCGGTAGTACTTCCCTGGGCGGGGCTGCCTACCCCTACTACCTTGTGCAGAAGCGTCACACCTCCCCCAAGATATAAGACCCTTGACTAAGTTCATCATATCGAACAGAAAGCTTCTCATAGTACCACACACTGTTGCGACACAAGGCACTATATATAAAAAAAATAAAGACTGTTGCGCTCCACTGAGCAAGTTCAACAACTTAGCGACAATAAGCGAAAACATTCAACTTAGATACTGCTACAACATCTTATACAAAATTCTACACGTTATAAAATAAAGAGTTTTTATAAGGTTTTTTGCTCTTTTAATTTTTTTTTTCGGCTGAACTACAGTGACAGCCTATTTTCCTCCACACTCAACCCTCAATCCTGTGGCAGTCTAACCAACATCATCCACCCTTGATAGACAATCCGCTATCACGTTATCAGAACCGGCAATATGGCGTATGTCCAGATTATACTCCTGAAGCATGAGTGACCACCTGGTCAGCCTCATATTCCGGTTATGAAACCGATTCAAGAATTTCAGAGGGTGATGATCGGTATAAACCACTACGACTGGTCCGAAAGCAGGAACATATACATCGAAGTGCCTGAGCGCCAGCACTATCGCCAGGAGTTCTTTTTCAATTACAGAGTAATTCCTTTGTGCCCTATTGAATTTTGTACTGTAAAAACTCACTGGATGTTCGATACCTTCATCATCTCTCTGTAACAAGACAGCCCCAGCCCCTACGCCACTGGCATCAGTCGCCAGCTGAAGTCCGGGGCCCTGAGTATGGGGTGGGTACATAACAGGTGTTTGACCAAGGAAAACGCCTCTGCACACTCAGGAGACCACCGGAACTTCTTGTCCTTAGCTAATAAGGCAGTTAAAGGTGCAAGTACAGTCGAATAGCCTTTGATGAAGCGACGATAATAGCCTATCAGACCTAGAAACCGCATGATTTGTTTCTTAGTCGTAGGCTGGGGAAACTGATCGATGGCCTTGATCTTTGTCTGTGGAGGGCACACCTGACCCATCCCCACCTCGAACCCCAGGTACAAAACTGTGGCTTTGACAAAATTGCACTTACCCAGGTTTACCACCAAACCTGCTTCATTCAGTTTATTAAAAAGCTGTCCGATGTGAGCACAGTGACTGTTAAAATCATCGTCGTATATTATGACATCATCTAGGTACACCGTACAGTTGGGAATGTCGGCTACAATGTCGTTCATTAATTTCCGAAACGTTGCAGGGGCATTTTTCAGCCCGTATGGCATAACATGGCAACGATATGTGGCACCGTCCACCACAAACCCACACACCTCTCGCGCTCGCTCAGACAAGGGCACTTGCCAATGACCCTTAACAAGGTCTATCTTAGTGAGGAACTTGGCTTTTCCTATCTTATCCACACTCTCGTCCATGCGAGGGAGAGGGTAGGCATTTGTGGGGGTTAAACCATTCAACCTGCGGAAATCTATACAAAACCACACCTTGCCATCTGGTTTGGGCTGCAGTGTGACGGGGGAAGTCCACCTTACTGCACCCTCAGAAATCAGCCCACGTTTCAGCATATAATCCAGCTCTTCCCTAAGTGCTGGTAATTTAATAGGGGGAACACGGTATGGCACTGATTTAAAGGGCGGGTGGTCCCCAACATCGACATCGTGCACCGCTTGAGTAGTGAGGCCAGGATGCTCCGCGAAAACAGCTGGGTTTGAATCAAACAAGTGCTGCACAGCTACACGCTGTTGCTCAGGCAGGTGCAATATCAACTCGTGAGCCACTTGTCTAGAATTCCCCGCCCACTGATCCGCGGAAACATGACAATCCCAATTATCCTCCCCCACAGCTTGACTGTCCCTTCCTCCTTCTCCACCACGATCGCTGCAGATCAACACCGGGACAGTGAGAGGCTCGGAGGGGCGCCTCACATACTCTTTCATCAGATTTACATGGCAAAGTTGGTTCTTTTTCTTACGATCAGGAGTAGCTACTAAGTAGTCGAGATCAGAAACTTTCCTTACAACCCGATACGGACTAGAATACTTGGCAGACAAGGGGTGTCCCACCAGAGGCAGTAGTATCAGTACCTCCTGATCTACTTCAAACTCCCTCAGCTTCACCTTCTGGTCGTATCTGTCCTTCATCTGAGCTTGTTAACTCTTAAGGTTCCGACCTGCTACCTCCAGGCTCTGTAGCATTCTCTCACGGCTTTCAACAACATACTTTAGAAGCGAGCATGGCTTTGTGACTCCCTCCCAGATCTCCTTGACTATGTGGAGGGGCCCCCTGACCCTGTGTCCAAAAACCAACTCGTTCGGGCTAAATCCCAAGCTCTCCCCAGGTACTTCTCTCTCAGCAAATAAAACACATGGGAGACCTAGATCCCAGTCCTTCCCATTTTCCATGCAATAACACCGCAACATACTCTCGAGAGTCGAGTGCCACCTTTCCAAAACTCCCTGACTCTCGGGATGGTAGGCAGATGACACCACAGACACTATCCCATGTTGCTGCATGGTCTGCTTAAACAGAGTAGAAGTAAAATTGGATCCCTGATCAGACTGGATCTCCTGAGGGTGGCCATAACGAGAGAAATAGACAAGTAGGTTTTTGACAACAGTCTTAGCCATCCCGTTGCGCATGGGGTAAGCATCTGGATACCGTGTTGCTACATCCATTACAGTTAGTACAAATTTATTGCCGGCACTAGTGGGGGGCAATGGGCCAACCATATCGATAACTACTTTGCTGAAGGGCGGCCCAATGACAGGGATGGGTTGTAACGGGGCTTTCGGGATGACCTGATTGGGTTTCCCAACAACTTGACAAGTGTGACACTGACACCCATGACACGACACTCGCCTTTAACCCAGACCACCAGAAAAGCTTGCTCAGAGCTGCCTCCGTCTTACGTGCCCCCAGGTGCCCTGCCAAAGGCACATCATGAGCTAATCTCAATAAGCTCTCACGGCACACCCTCGGTACTACTAACTGGTCCACTACTACTGACCCGCCATCCCACTTTTTCTTGGGATCCTGAGGTCTCCGATACAAGATCCCCTCGGACAAGAAAAAATCACCAGGCTGCGCATCCCCATCGCTCTCCAGTTCGACAGCACCATTACCACACGCCCTGACTTTAGGCTCTTCCAGCTGCAAGGAACATATATCAGCAGGTGCGAGATTATCCAAGTTCATCTTAAATAATTTATTTCCACCTCCAATGTCCTGCTGAGCCATCCTTTCCTCACGCTGCGCATAACGATGCTGTCGCAGAGTCTCTTCCTGCCCTGCACCTGCACTAGTGGTGACAGGCCCCGGGGCCTCTCCAGACTCTAACATAGGTGCCAATAATGAGTCACCAAGAAACACTGCCGGCTCAAAACTCTCCAATTGACCAACACTTCCCGTTTTCTTGCGACCTTTCCTCCGCGGTTTGATAGACTGAGGTGGTGGCTGCAAGGCTCCGGATGTCTGAGAACGCGTCACAACACACGCCATGGTTTGTATGCTACACTTCTCAACCCACTCCTGTTCCTCCCTACTAACGTCGGCCGCCTTCTCGGCAATGACCAAGGGTGAAACCTTAGAAGCAGGCACCGCAAAGTCGTTGCCGAGGAGGAGGTCGATGCCCCCAACAGGCAAGTTCTCTACAATTCCGACATCCAGCTCCTTCGCCACACCACCCACCTCCAGCTCCATCCGCACCAGCGGGTAGGACTTCGTAGCATTGATCCCCTGAACTACCACCACCCGAGCAGCGTTAATCGGTCTACCAGTAATGTTCTTTAACAAGGTCCGAGAAGCCTCCGTATCACGCAATAGCTTAACTCCTCGCCTTTCGCCAGCCCACCTCACAAAACCATGCCCTCTATGACCCCCAAGACGTCGCGGACAGGGTTCGAGCCTTCCGGACTCTTGAACACAGGCTGTGTCCCACCCTCTGACGAACTACCCTTGGCAAACTCAGAAGATATAGGCGACACCCCTATGCTGCGGACCAATGACACAACCTTGTTTGGTGGCTTGTTCGGACAAGCATTTGCAAAGTGACCCTCCTTGTGACATGCAAAGCACTCTTTACTCTTTGGTTTCCCTTGGGAGTGGGAGGTACCATTAGACTTCTTATACGGGACAGTATTTGGTTTATGTTCAGTTTTATTGTCAGTGCTAGATGGTTGTGTGTATTTATGTGTATCAAAATTCTTGGGAGGGGGAGGGGTACGATCCTTTGCACCCGACTCACTCCTAGCTGCTGCTCCGCACCCTCGAATTAATGACAGTCGGAGGTCAGCCATTTCTGCTGCCTCCTGGAGAGTTCTAGGATTTTTTTCCTTTATATTTAATGTTAAGTCCCCACCTGTGCACTTAAAGAACTGCTCCAAGAGAACCAGCTCACTCAACTCCTCAAAAGTAGCTGCCCTCTCAGAACGCAGCCAATGTCGTAGTGCATCAGACAAGTCCCGGGCGTGTTCTAGGAAGGTACTATCCTTGCCCTTAGTAACACCCCGAAACTTCAAGCGGTAAGTTTCTGGTTGTAACTCATAAGGCTCGTAGCACAGCCTTCTTTAGCTCATCATAAACTACACAGGACTCTAAAGGTAGTCCATCATACGCTTTTAGCCCCTTTCCTAGGAGTCTTGATGAAACTAATGCTGCCCACTTTTCTTGAGGCCACTGGTGTTCCTGACACTTCTTCTCAAATCGCATAAAAAACTCAGCCACACCTAATTCATCGAACACAGGAACTAGTTTAAGCAGGTGCGACAATGATTGGTCCCGATGTCAGTTACCTCCCCCAATATTTCGCCCTGTTACCTCCACTCGAGATCTCTCCAGCTCCCTGTCAGCCCGATACCTAGTAGACTCTGCCTGCAGTTCAGCCTCTCGTATAGCAACCTCAGCCTGCACACTAGCCTGTCTCTCGGCAGCCTCAACCTGAACTCTAACCTGTCTTTCGGCGGCCTCAACCTTGGCCATCTCAAGCCGAAACAACAAATCTGGAGTCAACCCTTGAGGAGGGGAAGGTGCATTTAATGGGGAGGGTCCCTGTGATTGAATTCCACGCTGCCATTGACCATCAACTTGGGGGTATGTACTAAATTCAGGCACCCTGACGTTTGATACGGGGGTAGAGTGGAAGGGGGGGGGCTGGGGACCGGGGCCCCCAGTCGCCTCTCCACCCAGGTCTCTTCCTTCTAAACACAATATCAAAGTCCTCAGCTGATCTTTCCTCATGCCACTTAAACCCTGAAGACCTGCCACACACTTTAAGCCATACTTATTCAGCTTCAATACCCTGTCAGCGGTAAGAGGCACCTCTAAAACTCTTCTAGCACCCTCCTCGCTATCGACTAGCCATTCCACAGGTCTTTTTCCCTCCGAGCCCGTATCGTGACCTGACCCATCACTGTGTTCTGATGTATTAGACATGCTTGTGTACTGCAGTAATTATCACGGTTATAGAATGTGCCTTATCTCCTATGCAAGTATGTATATACTAATGTTATTTAAAGTCTTTAATGTGTTATATTGGTTGCTCCCAAAAAAAACTATATGTCCACTGTATTCCTCTAATCATAAGGAATCTCAAAACAAATGACTACTATATTCCTCTGTTCAGTAAATCCTATGCAAGGTCGCCATTTGTTACGTCCTGGGATATATAAACACTGGGCTCTTTCTATTGGACTAGGTATGCGGCAACAAGCAACAACGGAAAACGCTAGATCCAACCCTTGTCTATAAACCCAGGCAACAAACCACCCTAAACCGTCAAGAGTCCTGCCTGGACAACAAGGTATCCTATGACTCTGTTACAGGGTGCACGCACTATAGACTGCTGATAGTCAAGCAGGCTATATAAAAGATCACACAATTAAGTTGACTTAAAGCTGCAAGGAAAAGATAGATAACGGAATTAAATTGCAGAAACAATTTAATAAAAAACTAGAAGAGAGTACATTTAACGTTACGTTAATTAATACAACTAATCACCCCTGCGTGAAAGAAGGTGAAAGCAAACAGTCCTCAAAACATCGTACAGGTAGACAAGATGCGGGTTTCTAAACTGCATGTGGCTACTGTAGGATCTGATGCTTAGCAAAGAAAATAAGTTACGGATTTAGAGAACTCTTAACTCATAAGCAGGAATAAATACTAGTGATAGGACATAGTGTATAATAGTATAGGTATAATTAAATAAAGGCAGCAACTCGCAACATATCCACATACAGGTGTGCTTCTCACTCTTAGTCAGGCAAGCCTGCTCGGACAGAGTCTAAGCCCCACCCTGACTCACAATGCTCACAAAAACGGTAAACTGTGGCACAATAACAAGCATACAGAAATAATAAACCCCTAGCTGTTAATCTGCCAGGTGGCAGAGGTCTAGCCGGAAGGATATAGGCTTCGGATACCCGGGCTGAGCCACCTGCTCTAGCCTAGGGACGTTCCCCGGTCTGTGCGCCAAATTACTCTAATTGAAAGGGTGCTCTCTTGAGAGACTCAGATCGCAAGTATCTGACTCTCTCCTGGCGACCGTAAAACAAAAGCAAGACGTGCTAGCGCAGTGCTGAGTGGACTAGGCAAGGGCCCTCACACAACACAACATTAGACACACAGGGACACAGACAAGAAAATGCCCCCAGACTCCCACGGGTATCCTAGTAAAGTCGTGCGGGTCCACAGGACTCGCACCAGCAGACTTTACTTAAACGATCGCAAAAAGCCTCCCCTCCGGTCTAGCCCCTGCTAACCTGACACAAGAACACACTAGCAAGCATGAAACTACCAAATATGAGACGACAAAAAAGCTTCCTAGGTCTCATTAACAATTACGTCTCTGCATAAGGCCCAAAATCTTATCTAGTTATCTGAGAGCTCGTCGTTAATACAATAGATATAAGGTCTATCAAGAGGATGGGATAATTAAATAGATTGGTGAAGTAGTGGAAGGAAGGTATACAAAGTAAGAGAGAAGTTTCTAAGTGGGGTTGAGAGGGATAGATATCAAGGGGGTCCGAAGGGTACGACAGTGAGGTGAGCTCTGAGTCTTGAATCTGTCTGGACCCCACCCTAGGCATACAAAATACATCCCAGGCTTGGCAACACTCAACACTGTTGCCTGGTCAAAATCCTCTACCCCGTGCGTGAGTCGAAACTAAGCCTAACGTTGCATATGGCAACGCTTCAGGCTCGTCCCAAGCTGGCAAGCGAAGCAACGTCCCAATCCGGTCTCTCTCTCCCGCCCTCACTAGACTTACATCTCATAATGAAATAATAAACTATCGAGAATAAAATATACCAAGATGGGTTGGTTAAGAATAAGGGCAGCTTCAAGCTGTGAAACAACATAAGAATATCCCAGACATTAGTTACGTTGCCGTAGGATATATACTAAGGAAAAGCCTGCCGACCAGCTGCCACCAGCCGGTTTCTAAACGGCTGGGCAGCCGACGCGCGCGCATGCCCGCACGTGGCTACTATGCAGAAGCGTCACAAGAGTCAAATGGGTAAATACCATCTCAATAAACCCTCAGAGTAACGTAAGTCCTTCTTGAACTGCATACAATAATTCATTCTTAGCCACAATCTAAGGTAAAAGGGCATCATGGTGCTTTTTTTTTTTAAGGAGACAATCTACGGGGAAGGAAAAACAGATAAAACAAAAAGGTCCATGTGCCTAAAGGCATCCTCCATTCATAAAATGTTTGTAACAACTGGATTTAAACTTTTGTAGATTGTAAGTTTGTGGAAAGTAACTTGAGGGAAGTGAATTCCAAAGAGTAGTAGCTCTGGGGATAAATGAATTCTGATAAGCAGAAGTTCTGCATTGTGGAGGAGAAAGTGTAAATTCATGGCGCTCTCAGATGCCCTAGTTCTACGGGGAAAAATGTGGAGAGGCGGCACAATTGAAGCAAGTTCCTCGGAACAATTGCTGTGAAAATATCTGTAGAATAATGCAAGGGATGCAACGTTTCTTCGTATGGATAATGTAGGAAGGT
The DNA here is from genome assembly GCA_032716605.1 of Paralithodes platypus. NCBI lineage: Eukaryota > Metazoa > Arthropoda > Malacostraca > Decapoda > Lithodidae > Paralithodes > Paralithodes platypus. Next base: position 69,951,086 of record CM064504.1, on the reverse strand, counting down.
CCTGTGTGATTGCAGGGTTATTGATTAATCGAATAGCTTTATTTTGAATTTTGTTCAAGTGCCTCAATGCAACCACTCCACTTCCACCCCACAGAGGTGAACAGTAATCCATCTGAGAACGCACATGACTTATATATTACGGCCAACTGTTCGTCAGTGAAGAATTCTCGAACTCTGTACAGGAGTCCCAGTTTTTTAGAGGCATTCTTAGCAATGCTTCTAACATAATGTGTCCAGCTCAAGTTAGTAGTTAATGTTACACCGAGAATGTCAATACTAGGGGAAGTGGGAATATTTACACCATTAAAAAATATATGGGAGTCAGTGAGATTCTGTCGGTTAGAAAATTGAATGTACTTGGTTTTCTGTGCATTAAAGGAAACTAGATTCTTTTGTCCCCATCCATTAATTCTAGAAAGGTCCTGGTTCAGAGAAATTGCAGTGTTTATTTTGGAATTTATAAGATCGGGTTGGGTGAAAGACTTGGTAAATGTGAAGGAACTGTGGAGTGTTGAGTCATCTGCGAAGGAATGTATTGGATTATGAGTGGTAGATATGAGATCATTGATATGAATGAGGAACAGAGTTGGGGCCAAAACTGATCCCTGGGGAACACCAGCATTTATTGAGTGAAATTGAAAATAAAGGCCATCTACCATTACACATATTTTTCTGTTATGAAGATAAGAAGAAATTAGTGGAACTAATGATGCAAGGCCGTAGTGTGACATCTTCGACAATAAGGATTGATGCCAGACTATCAAAATTTGATATATCCAGTGCTATTGTATATATGTGTTTCACCATGTTGGTCTGTAGCTTGGTTGATTTGATGCGTAAGAAGGCAAAGAATGTCTGCAGTTGATCGACATCGTCTAAAACCATATTGCCTATCACTGATTAATTTATTATTCTCAAGATGCTTAATTATGTGATTATTTAATATAATTTCAAAGACTTTACCAAGAGTGGAAGTTATAGCTATTGGTCTGTAGTTTGATGGATCTGAAGAGGCACCTTTTTTAGGAACTGGATGGATGGATGTTGGCTTCTTTCCAGGGTACTGGGAAGCATGAGGTATGAGTACACAGACTGAATTTTTTTGCGAATACAGGAGCGAGCACCAAGGAGCAATTCTTAAGTACTATTGGAGGAATTTCATCTGGACCAGGAGCCTTATTTACCGAGAAATTTTGCAAAATAGTTTTGGCATGTCTTGTGTGGATCTTAAGTGAGGGAATTTCAGGCGAATTAAAATGAAGTACAGGGACATCTTGATTTATTTCATCTAAGGTTGAGTTGGTGGAGAAAATATCCGCAAGAAGGTTAGCTTTACCTCGTGGGTCACTTACAAGATTGCCAGTCGGAGATTTTAATGGTGGAATAGATTAAGCAGCAGTGAAGTTGGATTTGAATGAGTTAAGAGTAGACCAAAATATTTTGTTATCATTTGGATTATTTAGAAGTTTATTTGCCTGCTTGTGGAGAAAGTTTGATTTAGTTAGGTTTAATACAGTTTTGGCATGATTTCTGAAGTTTCTAAAGTAATTAAAGACTTCATGTGTTTTTGATCTTGTGTATGCATTGTAGGCTATTGCTTTTTGTTCAGTTACTCTAGCACAATTATGGTCAAACCATTGAGGTGAATTAGATCTTTTACTGTACTTTTGATGAGGAATAAAAGTTTCCATTCCAATTTTTACAAAATCTTGTATGTGGCTCAAGGTGGAGTGTGCATCATTAGAAAAGAAAGAGGTCCAGGGAATATCAATAAAGAAACCTTGAAGACCCTATCGTAATGCCATTTAGTCACCAAAACAGGTTCAGAGTGGGAAGGTGTGGTAGGTGATAGACAGGTGGCCTGTATCAGACAGTGATCAGAAGATCCAAGCGGGGACCTCACTGTAACATCATAATTTTCTGAATTGGTAGTTAAAAATAAGTCCAGTAGGTGGAAATTAGGATTATGTGGTACACAGGTGGGTTGGTTGGTCGACTAGTTGAGTGAGATTAATTTAAAACTTCGATAGGAGAAATGACAGAAAATGATTTAGAAATGTGCAGTACATTAAATAGTCAATTTCTTTCGGTTTTCACTAATGAAAATTTGGCACAGTTTCCAGAAGTCCGTAAGGTATATAGCGATAGTATAGAAAATAGGTTAAGTACGGTTACTATAAGTAGAAATGATGTGCTTAAGGAAATTGACAGACTGAAACCTCATAAATCGCCTGGTCCTGATGAGGTATATGCTAGAGTATTAAAAGAATGTAGGGATGAGTTAAGTTACCCATTAACATTTTTATTTAACAAGTCATTGGAGACAGGTATAGTTCCAGAAGCTTGGAAGCTTGCAAACGTAGTTCCGATCTTCAAAAAAGGTGACAAATCAATAGCATCCAATTACCGTCCCATTAGTCTTACATCAATCATAGGAAAGCTACTAGTCAATTATTGCTAGTAAAATTAGAAACCACTTAGATACATTTAATTTAATAAATTCTTCTCAGCATGGATTCACTCAGGGACGTTCTTGCCTTACTAATTTGCTTAGTTTTTTCTCAGAGGTATATGAAGCAGTAGATAATGACAAGTCATATGATATAATATATTTAGATTTCAGTAAAGCTTTCGACAGAGTCCCCCATGAGAGATTGATGAGAAAGGTTGAGGCGCATGGAATAGGTGGGGCGTTGTTGGGATGGATTAGGTCATGGCTAATTGGTAGGAAGCAGAGAGTCAGCATAAATGGTACGAAGTCAGAATGGAGAGCAGTCAAAAGTGGTGTCCCCCAGGGATCTGCATTAGGTCCTCTGTTGTTTGTTATATACATAAATGACCTTGATTTAGGTATAACTAGTAGGATAAGTAAATTTGCAGACGATACCAAAATGGGGAGAACAATTGATTCAGATAGAGATATAGAGTGCCTCCAAAGGGATCTAGATACCTTACACGAATGGTCAGTAAATTGGCAGATGAAGTTTAACATTGACAAATGCAAGGTATTAAAGATAGGGAAAATGCATACAAATGTTACATATAAACTAGCTAATGTGGAATTAGAAAATTCGAATTGTGAGAAAGATCTAGGTGTGTTTGTTAGCAATGATTTGAAGCCTAGACAACAGTGTATACGAAACAAGGCAAACAGGATTCTCGGGTTCATCTCAAGGAGTGTGAGTAACAACTGCTGATGTTGTCTTAAAACTTTACTTGTCATTAGTGAGACCCCATATGGATTATGCTGTTCAATTTTGGTGTCCTTATTACAGAATGGACATAGATTCATTGGAGAGAGTACAACGTAGAATGACAAAAATGATCCATAATATTAGAAATCTTCCGTATAAAGAAAGGTTGAAGAAATTAGGCTTACATTCGTTAGAGAGACGCAGAGTTAGAGGGGATATGATAAGAGGTGTTCAAGTGGGTTAGTGGGATTAACAAAGGGGACATGACAAATGTACTAAAGCTCAGTGATAGCGAAAGAACTCTTACCAATAGTTTCAAATTAGATAAATTTAGTTTCAGAAAAGATATAGGCAAATATTGGTTTGGTAACAGTTGTAGATGGGTGGAATGGACTACCAAGTGCTATAGTGGGATTAAAAACGATAGGGAGCTTTAAGATAAAATTGGATAAGCATATGGACGAGAAGGGTTGGGTGTGAAGGGGGATCAGCAGGGTTGGGCCAATCAGCGCTCTGCAGACCCCCGTAATCCTGCGTTAATCTCTAACCGTTTTGGTAAGATGATCCGCAGGGTATTAGAGTGTTGAGCCTATAATTGGGCTTTGTAATTGGGGTTGTGTGGGACAGGGATCTGCCTTGCTTAGGCCAATCGGCTTTCTGCAGACTCCCATTTTCTTATGTTGTTATGTTCTTAAATGAGTCTGCAAATAGCTCACATTCAAGACCAGCATCATCAGTCCTGGCTGAATGAGAGCCATTCAACATTATGGACATTAAAATCACCCAACACAGTGATTTCAGAAGAAGCATTTAAGTTGAGGACACCGAGTTGTGAGAACAGAAAATCAAAAAGACTTTGCTCTGGAAGAGTATTTGGGGAACGGTAGATGCAACATATGTATTTAAATTTACCAGCAGAAATTAATTTGTATATAGAAATAATCAAAATAGCTTGAGTCTCTGTCAAAAAAAAGGAGAGTAGGGGATTCTGCTTGAAGAAATTTATGTACAGAATTGATGTTAGAGTGAAGTCCCCTTATATTGCTGAAGAAAAAGCTGCACCGACGAGCAGCTTTGGGACGTTGCAATGCTCGTGATACAGTCGCACGATGACGACCGGGAGGGCCCTGTGTCAATGACCAAACAGGGGTGATGGGTCGTTTTTCTGGTCCCCCTTCTTCTTTATGCAGTTTTGAGATTTTAAGAAGTTTGCCCCATTAGTTTGTCGATTAGTCCGTCCCATTTCTATATCAAGACCTTTAGTGGCATTTAGGTGTCCATTTTTTCCAGACGAGCGATAGCGAGTCTTGAAATATTAAGAAACCAGTCTTCGGCCGGATTTGTTTTCTATCGAAATATGTACACATTTATCTTGAAGGGGGGGGGGGGTCTAGGGTGTGTTTTTAAGTTTGATTAAGGTCTAGCGAGTAAACTAAAATTAAAAGAATATATATAAATAGACTCCCCAAAATACCCACTGTCCCCTTAAGGCGAGGTTTTTCGTTTGCTCCCTAGGCCTCCATCAAGCATATAAATAATACGGTACCCAGTAAAGTGCTTGTGTGACACCTATTAAAGAAAAATTGGTGTATATATTATATATATATATATATATATACATTTTTTGTTTTCAGAACGGATTTTAAATTGCCATGTTCTCAGCTTGGTTACTCAGACACTACGAAGATGTTGTCGTAAGCTATTTGGTTAAGGGGGGATGGGCGTATTTATTTGCTCATATATATATCTTTTTATTATTGTTACGACTGACAGTAGAGGCTTCTAGTCCTTGGACTTAACACAAGCTAATAACTACACAGCACCTCCGTAGCCTCAACTCGTAACACAGCCTATCGCAACAGAACAGAGCTCATTCGCAACTTCCAGTCTCTCTGAGGACCAAAGGTGCACACAATTCCCAAACTGGTTCCGTTACACCAACAATGCGAATAACTGGAACCCCTAGTTGTGGTGAAAAAATATTTTGAGCCACAACTATCAACAAAACTCTGGATAATTATCCCGAATAGACTCGCAGCGTTATTATACATAATTTATTAGGGAAAGTGAAGCTCTATGGAATCCTTATAATATACTCTCATAGATTCCGTTGTGGTAGAATAGTTTTGATAAGTTTTGTAACTCTCGATTATGTCGATAAAAATAGAGTCCCGCGCGTAAACAAACTCTTCTTCTTCACTCCCGCAATCTTGAGAGCTCCGCTTGGGACGTGTTCGCAATGGAGTACACTCGCTACGGTAAAGTGTTATGTTTTACAAAGATGTTACTGTATGTCTAATATACACATTTGCAACATTACATTGTGCTTGTATTTATGTTTCATAGTTTTCCCGGTATTTGTTCAATCCTTTCTGGCATTTTTCTTTCCCATTTCCCTTGTAGTTTTAGTATTATTACATATATTTGCTCTTGCGCACGAATCGGCGCATATTGTTGCCATTCCTTCTCTCAGCTGACAGAAACGTCAAACAGCCCGGCAGATTTGTAACTGTCATGGCTGCTTGTGCAGGTTGTAGTCTCTCCTGTCAGAAATTGGGAGACATTTTGCGAACAAAGGAAGCTACATGGGATTTTCTTGTTCACCATAACTTAGTCTTGGCAACTGGTAAGTGTACTACATGTGGCAGTGAATTGAAAGTTAGTGAAAATAGACAACAAAAGAAGTTTAGATGTGACAAACAGAATAAAGAATACGTTCACCATGCACTCAGGAAATCACGATGTAGGTATAATGTTAGTGCTGTGAAAAACACATTCTTTGAAAATGCCCACATCCCCAAAGTCCTCAATATTGTGTATTGGTTCTGCATAAACAAATTACCTTATCAAGATGTAGTCCTTCAGTGCGATGTTGGCCTCAGTACGTTAGTTGACTGGTATTCGTTTTGTCGGGAAGTGGCTATTTTTTTGTGTGAAAAACATTCAGACAAACTTGGTGGCCCGGGTAAAAACGTTGAAATAGACGAAGCAAAGTTTGGCCAAAGGAAATACCACCGTGGTCGTGTGATTGAGGGCCAGTGGGTTTTTGGGGGCATCGAGAGGGAGTCTAGGAAACTTTTTCTTGTGCCAGTTCCCGACAGAACGAAGGACACCCTAGTGGAGATAATCAAGCAGTGGATCTTGCCGGGAACACACATTCACTCTGATTGTTGGCGTTCCTATAACACCCTGTCCCTGGAGGGTTACACCCACACTACGGTCAACCATTCGCAGAATTTTGTGGACCCTTCTACTGGGTCACATACTCAGACTGTGGAAAGGAGTTGGAGAGAGGTCAGGGCTTCTATCCCAAGGTACGGTCGTCGGGAACATCACTTTGAGGGGTACTTAGCCCAACATCTCTTCGAACGCCAATTCCCTGTTTCCACCCAACGCTTTCACCACTTTCTACTCGCTGCTGCTGAACTCTACTCTCCTTATTCTCCTCCCGCTTCCTCTTCGCAATAAGGTTAGATATATTTTATTAATGTAATATATGCTGTGGGAGTAGAGGTACCCTGCACAATATAAAGGAGCCGGACCACAGCTAGCTCGGGTATCGTAATGGCTCGGGTATCGTAATGGCTCACGTTTTGTATCTCACGTACTGAGTAGTATGCACCCACAGTTGCTGGCATGCAAGGGCTACTTTTGGATCCCATGTACTGGGTACTAACAAATACACCAAAAATTTGTCTAAAGCTGTCAAATAGCGGGGGTGTGGGGGCGGCAGCCCCCACTCATAATACTAGGTTAGGTTAGGTAAGGTTGTTAGGTTAGGCTAATGTCCTTTCAAAGGGGTATAGGCACCCATAATACCAAAAAGATGTCAAATAGCGGGGGTGTGGGGGCGGCAGCCCCAACCCATAATACTAGGTTAGGTTGTTAGGTTAGGCTAATGTCCTTTTAAAGGGGTATAGGCACCCAGAATACTAGGTTAGGTTAGGTAAGGTTGTTAGGTTAGGCTAATGTCCTGTCAAAGGGCTATAGGCACCCATAATACTAGGTTAGGTTAGGTAAGGTTGTTAGGTTAGGCTAATGTCCTTTCAAAGAGGTATAGGCACCCCATAATACTAGGTTAGGTTAGGTAAGGTTGTTAGGTTAGGCTAATGTCCTTTCAAAGGGGTATACGATAGTAAACACTAGGATAGCCTATACCTGGTCAGAGGGAAGAAGAAGAGTCCTGGTGTAATCTCCTTCAATGTTACCATAAAAAGTGACCCTTTGTGTCTCTGATATTAATGCAAAATCCGAGCCAACTTTGGACAAAACTTTGCTTGCATATTTTCAAAGTTAGCTTTTGCGTCTATGAAATTCTGGAAACTCCGAGCCAACTTTGGACAAAACTTGGCTCGGATTTTTAGAAAATGCTCTTTTGAGTGTCTGAAATTATGGACAATCCGAGCCAACTTTCGACAAAACTTGGCTCGGATTTTTAGAAAATGCTCTTTTGAGTGTCTGAAATTATGCAAAATCCGAGCCAACTTTCGACAAAACTTGGCTCGGATTTTTAAAAAATGCTCTTTTGAGTCTCTGAAATTATTGAAAATCCGAGCCAACTTTCGACAAAACTTGGCTCGCATTTCGGAAAAGTGGCATTTTGGGCATTTCACACATTCCTATTCTTCATTATTTTACTATATTACTTTAACCCCACATTTTCCCTGATCTTCATAGCCCTCCCCACTATCGGGGGGAGTTATCTTAACATTGTTGGATAATGGGGTTATATAGGGTTTCTCCCACAGTGGAATTATAACTAATAGCATCAAAACTACCATTGCCAAAAAGAAATGGCCAAAAAAACTCAAATAAGGCTGCGAGTCTTTTCAAGAAAATTACCAAACTCTGTACCAAATGGCAATACTGAGGAGGATCCTTCCTAAGCTTCACAATGAAGAAAAAGCTCGGATTTAAGTTACGTTAATATAATTACGTTAAATACAAGCCGATAATGAATGCAAAATTAATTAATCAAACAAAACACCAATCAACCATCACCCACTTAAGCTGTCCAGACCATTGGTTGGCCTGGGCCGAAGTAATCCTCCCTGTAACAGAAGACTAATGAAGTCCTCCACCCTCTACTTCGAACCAGGCATCCTTATAGTCTGGACCCCTAAATAAAACAATGCACATACACAAATATATATACCTTAATAAGGCCAAGGTTGCGGCACTAAAACAATAATAAAAACAGATATGAAAAACAAACAATAAACTAGGAAGGGACACACAAGCCACACACACGTCCTTAGATTGCTTATACAAACAAAAAATAAAGAATCATGCCAATGAATAAAATAAAGAATAAATAAACAAATGTCAAGAGGAGACAATGCGAGAGGTAGGTGTTGCTCTCTTGAATGGTAAATGCTGACTGACTAGCTTCCAGCTGGCACACACTGACGCCGACAGATGGCTCCACATGAACCAGCTTGATGGTTCTTTTATGCAATGTAATCCTTAAATAATACAAGTAGGACTAAACAACTAAATAAAACATACATATACAAAGCATAATATAATATCCGTTCTACATTATTATACCGGAAAAAACATTAATAATAAAATGGTTACATAATTCGCCACTGTTTAGAGAATGGGAAAATCAAAGAGGCCACGTCATTGAACGAAATAATATGAATTTGATACAGACGATAATATACGGATAAATAGCGTTCACTGCTGCTTCACTCCGTATGGTCGATCATTGCTTCACGCAGTATTGAAACTACCCCAACACGGTATATGATATATTCACCATGTGAATATTATGACCAATGCAACATTGTAGGTTATGAACATAAATTAAACTACGGTGGTGGAACATCGTAACAGTGTCCTCCCTAGACCTCCATCAAACTTCAAAACGCATCCGCCCAAGACTCCTTCAAGATAAATTTGTACATTTTTCGATAGAAACATTTCCCGGCCTCTTACAGGCACGCTATTACTCTTCAGGTATAACTCGACACCTAAATGACACGAACGGTCCTAATATTGAGAAATACATGGGGCGAAAGGTCTTAAAATCGCAAACTAATGGGGCTACGCATGTTGGAGAAGGAGGACCAGAATAACGACCCATCTCCCCTTAACTATGAAAACCTGGCATCAGATTAAGGGGAGATTTCCACTTGAGGGATTTTTTTCTGAATCCCTTTCTCCCTCATGTTTAGCCCCATTACTTTTGATATTTAAAGACATTCGCCCCATTAGTTTAGCGATTATAAGAACCTTCACCCCATTTCTGCCAATTTTAAGACCTTTTGTGCCATTTAGGTGTCGATTTTTTCATGACGAGCGATAGCGAGCCTGTAATTTAAGAGTTAGCGGTCTTCGGCCGGAACATTTTTCTACCGAAAAATTTACAAATTTATCTTGAAAGGGGGTCTAGGGGGTGTAATTTTAAGTTTGATGGAATTCTAGAGAACATACTAAAAACCTTCCCTTAATGCAGAGAAAGATTAGCTTCACATTTTTGAATTAAGTAGGAAGAGTTTCAGCTTCTTTTTTATCTTTCTCTCCTTTTTTCTCTTTCTCAAGCTTGTATCCATTCGGCCCCATTTAGCCAACTGTTTTAAGAAGTTTATACCCATCCAGATGTCGATTTCTTCCTGGCGAGGGATAGCGAGCCAGCATTGTATGGAGAAATCCGGCTTGGCCGGAATTTTTGTTCTATCGAAAAATTTAAAAATGTAGCTTGCTGTCAAAACAAAAATATATATATGCTGGCTCGCTACCGCTCGCCAGGAAAATACTGACACCTGGATGGGGGTAAACGTCTTAAAACAGTAGGCTGAATGGGCCCGAATGGATACAAGCCAGAGAAAGCGAGAAAAGGAGATAACAAAAGGGGGTCACCCCCCTTAAGTAGGCAGAGTTTCAGCTGCTAAGCGCTTCAATTTACCGTCAACTGAAAACAAACTGACTATAGTCTAATTGATCTTAACCCCTTCTGTACCGGCTACGTCTTGTTCATTATATTATAGCTATATTTAGACGATATTATTCAGCTTACAAAGGGTCTCAAGCAAGTAACTGGCTTCGAACTATCTCACTTAACCCTTTTTACTACCACAGATAATTCTTAAACTTCACAAAATCGTCTAAATGTAGCTAAACTAAAATTAAAAAGACTTCACGGTACTGAAGGGGTTAAGGGGATACATGCCGGTTTTCTGGACCACTTTCTCTCTCATGTTTAGCCCCATTAGTTTTCAGATGCTAAGATGTCTGCCCCATTAGTTAGTCGATTTTAAGGCTTTTCGTCCCATTTCTACATCAATATTTAGACCTTTCGTGCTATTTAGGTGTCGGGGGTTTTTCCCTGACGAACGATAGTGAGCCTATAATGATGGAAGAACCGGCCTTCGGGCGGGACATTTTTCTACCGAAAAATTTAAAAATTAATCTAGAAGGGGGATCTAATGGATGTTTTGTTTAAATTTGATGGAGGTCTAGGGAGGAAACTATAAAAATAATGAATACATGCAAACATCGGTCAAAAAGTGAACCATCCCCCTTTAACAGACGAATTTACACTTTGGGTTTCAGAACTTTTCTTAGAGCTATTTGGCTGATTGTAATATGTCCGAAAACTATCTTTCAGTTGCAGAAATAGAAGCGAGTGAAAAAAACATAAAATACATTTAATTAACACACAAACACACATAGACACGCACACACACACACACTCACAAACACATACACACACCAAAAATATATAATATTACAAAATACTATCACCCAATGAGCTCGAAATAAAATGTATAGCTAATACGATTGACTTTTAACCCTTTGAAGCTCTGACGCATTTTAGCAGTTTATTTTGGCTATCCTTAGACGATTTTATGCAGCTAAGGAAGTATCTGTGGGTATTAAAAGGGTAAATACGATCTCAATCAACCCTCTGACTTCCATATACCGTTACTAATCTGAATAAAATCGTCTAATAGTAGCCAGAAACAGAACAGAAACGCGTATTGGAGCTTGAAAGGGTTAAGGTGTTGTATTTATAATATGTGCCATTTTTATGTCGGTCTTTACGACGTGGGCTGAATGCATACACGGCCCCATTACAGCAACGTGTTGGTATTGACTCTCTTTTAAGGGGGCTCACCGTTTTTTTTTTTTTATCTTTCTCTCCTTTTCTCTCTTTCCCTGGCTTGTATCCATTCGGCCCCATTTAGCCAACTGTTTTAAGACGTTTATCCCCATCCAGGTGTCGATTTCTTCCTGGCGAGCGATAGCGAGCCAGCATTGTATGGAGAAATCCGGCTTCGCCGGAGAAATTTACCTATCGAACAAAAATCCAATTTAGCTTGCTGTCAAAACAAAAATATACATATGCTGGCTCGCTACCGCTCACCAGGTAAATATTGACACCTGGATGGGGCTAAACGTCTTAAAACAGTAGGCTGAATGGGGCCGAATGGGTACAAGCCAAAGAGAGAGGGAGGAAAAGATAAAACAAGCTAGGTGGGCTCCCTTAACGGACCAAGGCTACGGAACTAAGTGGTGTTTGATGAGAGTGGGCTGAAAGGTTCACGCCTTCTCGAAAGCACCAGTTACCTTCTAAAGCGGAGAGAATTGCATCAGTGAGGACATAATAAATACCTGTCAAGAATATTGGAAAGTGAAGAAGTGTGTACTTACTCTATAATATGCAATGTTTACTAATATGTGAGAAAGTAAATTAAAATACCAATTTCAATGAGAGAGAGTTGAGTAAACTATACCGTGTGTTGCGGAGTCCCGATGTACCGAGGGGCAGGCGTTGAGAGAGACAATAGTAGGTGTACAAGTTTATTATTTAAGAGTATAAGGTTTGACATGAATATTTACATTGCTAGTCATGTGAGACAATAATTATATGGATAATCATCAAAGTATATATCATAGGTACAAGCACCAGGTATATATATAGGACATACAAAATACACTGAGAGATAAACTGGTGATAAACGAGATCAAATAGGTGTGGGAATAGCTAACTGAAGTTTAGTATAAGGTGTATGTAAGGCAGAGCTCTTCATGTATAAATACGCAGCGGCCTGGTGATTTAGTGGTCAGACGGACATGTGGAGATATACCTATAGGTGAATAATTAATTTACTGGTAGCATGTGAGGGTTTATAGGCAACTGCTATTAATCAGGTTGCGGTAAAGTGGACCTGAAATACAGGTCTCAACTAAGCAAAGTGTCTCTATATATTGCAGTAATAACCTTCCAGTAATATGCTGGTAAGAATATCAGGAGGTCGGTTAACACTCTAGGTCTTCATCTGTTTCGAATTTACTGCTCAGGTGTACTAGGTTATTCCCTGGTCAGGATCAGCTGTTGCAGGTATTGCAGGTCGGTTAACACTGCTGAGGTCAGAAAACACTTGTTAGGGCCAGGGAGCACCTTGAGGCCATGAAACACTCAGATCTCAGGAGATGAGGGGAGATACCTTCCCTTACCTGGACAGAGTACCTATCTAGTTTCTAGGTGGTCCTTGCCCCATAGATAGGATACATATATATGTGGTTTCAACAGGGGAGATCGGTCGTTCTGGTCTCGACGAGGGGGGTAGGGGGGGTGGGGGGGTAGTGGAAGGACCCTCCTGATTCACCGTTAGATGGCTTCTAGGGACCAATCAGAAGGGCATCTGGCTGATGACGTCATGGCGGCATGATTGGTGGGGGTGGCGGTCATGCTGGCCAATCCTGGGCCGAGCTGGGCTGGTGACGTCCCATCCGGTTCCTCTGTTGCCAAACGCCGCCTTTTGGATGCGGGGGGGGGGGGGGGGGGAGCTGTTGTGGTGATGGGGGGGACTACACTATTTTGGCCCCGTTCTCTTAATGGGTGAACTGGACCATGTTGGGAGGGGGTAACTGGCCTATGTTGTGGCCTCACGGTGATAGCTGCAGGTTGTAGCATCACAGGGGCAACTGGCCCATGTTGTGGTATAACATAAATAATAAATATATGTGTATCTGTTATAATTCATTGAAAAGATGTTTGCTGTCAGGCTAGGCCAGGTGAAGGTATTGAGGGATAAACCTGTAAACGGCTCCTCGTATCTACTTTCCGGAGAGTGTTGAGAGGGGAGAAGGGGTATTGGAGAGAGGTGATGCAGTTGGAGTCGACAAAATAGAAGAGGGAGATGAACCAGATGTCTTGGAGTCTCCATATCGGCCTCAATACTCACCATATGGCCTTGGGTCTATCTCTGCAGCTCTCTTGGTCGCCTGGGGCACTGTAGTAACCCAGGTTCGAATCCCAGTGGATCAGATGCTTGTTTTCATTAATTTCTTTGGAAGGTGTTTGGTGTTGCAGTGAAATTAATATAAATAGATTACCTCCTACAGTATATAGTAAGGGACTGGTGTTCTCGCAAAGAGGTTCCGGTCTTGAAGCTATAGCTATTCTTGTCTTACAGTGTGTTGGCTTAATAATCCAGAAGGGTTGATTGCTTCTGAAGTCCTGTGGTAACTAAGTATCCTCAAATAGCTTTATTTGTTTATAACACTGCAAATAAACATAGATAAAAATATACTTTTTTCAGCTTGAAATTAATTCAAGTGTATGTACGAGAAGGTTACAATCATCTAGGACACATATAGATACATATACAATCATCTAAGACACATATAGATACATATAGTAGTTCATCATTCATAGTATTAATTTCACAAAACCATTGGCACTTGTTTGAAATCTTCAACATATGTTGAGCACACACAATTAATATACTCAAATATTATTTAAACCCGACACTTGTATCGTCATATCTTTTACATTAAAGTGAATATATGGATTTATTTACAGTTTGTGTATAATTGTTTCTTCAGGCAATAACAATTACTAATGAAACTTGAGTGGTAAATAAAGCGAATCAAACCATATTTACATCGTTATAACATACCGTACTGTAAAATGTGCCTGTACAATTATCAGATGAAAACCATAAATTATGATGTTCCAAAACTTTATTCAACATTACTGTTTCCTAACTATATTTTACATCTAAAGTACGCAAAGAATTAAAAACATAAAAACAAAAAAAGAACACCTGAATGTAGTGAAGTGTAGTCGCCAATCTATTGGGGTGCAACTTCGTAACGTCTCCAACTAATGGAGCGAAACAGGAGAGGTCCAAAACGACCTCCCTCAGACCAAATTGGGTTAATGTGGAAGAGCAATAAGCCATGTTCAGAGACCAAAAATCCCGACCCCAACCTCAAAAGGGACCAGAGTAATCGATCTAATATATCTACCAATTTGGGAAGAGTCAGATAGGGAGTAGGTGTGGAGATGTTCAGCCTATTTGCTCCAGCCCGTTTTGAGTTACAGATGACAGGGTTCACGATTTATGGCCAACCTATAGTGGACTATTATAATTTAAGTGAACGCCCGCAATATTCTGCCATTTGATAACCCTACTCTCTTGCTCTGTTGCATCCAATAACTTGACGATTATGACGTCTTTTAAGGGGAGAATTCCACTTGAGGGAATTTTTTCTTTACCCCCTTCTCCCTCATGTTTAGCCCCATTGCTTTTGAGATTTTAAGACGTTCTCCCCATTAGTTTGGCTAAGAACTTTCACCCCATTTATGTAACTTTTAAGACCTTTCGTGCCATTTAGGTGTCGATTTTTTTCTGGCGAGCGATAGCGAGCCTGTAATTTAAGAGCAATCGGGAAATTTCCTCTGGTCGGGAAATTTTTCTACCGAAAAATGTACAAATTTATCTTGAAAGGGGGTCTAGGGGGTGTAATTTTAAGCTTGATGAAAACGTAGGGAACAAACTAAATACTTCCCCTTAACAGTTTATTCTGGCTTCCATTAGACGATCTTACACAGATTAGGAAGAATCTGCAGGAGTTAAGAGGGTAAAAAACTGGCCCAATCAAACCTCTGACTTCTACTTACTCTTCCTAATCTGAAGCATCTAATAAAAAACAAATAAAACAGGAACAAATCCGTCATCGTATTTTGAAAGGATTAAGGGGGGTCACCTGCTTTTTTCTCTTTCTGTCCTTTTCTCTCATTATCTGGCTTGTATACCTTTGGCCCCATTCAGCCAACTGGTTTAAGACGTTTTTACCCATCCAGGTGTCGATTTCTTCCTGGCGAGCGATAGCGAGCCAGCATTGTATGGAGAAATCCGGCTTCGCCGGAGACATATTCCTATCGACAAATTTACAAATTTAACTTGCTGTCAAAACAAAAATATATATATTCTGGCTCGCTACCGCTCGCCAGGAAAATATTGACACCTGTATGGGGGTAAACGTTTTAAAACAGTAGGCTAAATGGGGCCGAATGGATACAAGCCAAGGAGAGAGGGAGAGAGAGAGAAAAATAAAAGCGAGGTGGGTTCCCTTAAAACCAGTAATATATCAGCCGGCCATAATATTATACGGTGAGGGACCTCGTAAATTAGGAGAACCAAGGCGGAAGGTCTACCATTATGAGGAGGTTTCTTTGTTTTGTTTTCCCTCTGGACCCGTTCTCCCTCATGTTTAGGCCCATTATTTTGGCGATTTAAAAACTGTTGTACCATTTAGGTGTCGATTTTGTCCTGGAACATTTAAAAAAAAGTGTACACATTTATCTCGAAGGGGTGTCTTGAAGTAATTTTAAAAGCTTGATGGAGGTCTTGGAAGGAAACTAAACATAGTAATAAATAAATAAATACATGATGCATTTAATACAAATATATACAAATCTCCCTTTAAGCCGGTGTCACACGATCACTTTACCAGCGGATGTATCGGAGTCACAGTATCCGAGTCAAAAAGTACCAAATATCGAGTACACTATCTGACAATTTACTCTTTCACTAAGACTAATTTGTATCTCCAAGCTTCTAATCGTGTACAGTCTAATTAACTATATGAGTAGACAGCAAAATCAATCAAAATAAGGGTTCCCGGACATTTCAACCAGTAGCTCTCAACCAGTGCCAAATCAACCAAGACCAACCAATCCAGTGCCAAAATATAGTACTAACCTAACTTAATTGGTTGATTTGGCACTGGTTGAGAGCTACTTGTTGAAATGGTCAACTGGTTGAGTTGTCCGGTCACCCAAAGTAAGATGATAACATGCCGCGGATGCAAGGCTCCGATACATGTAGCCGATAAACTGGCTCGTGTGACGCCAGCTTTAACCTCTTCTGTACCGGCGGCGTTTTTTCAACTTTATTCTGGCTGTTATTAGACGATTTTTAAAGTTTATAAAGGGCCTCCAGCAATCATTAGGCTTCGAACTATCTCACCTAACCCTTTTCACTACCATAGATCCTTCTTAAACCGAATAAAATCGTCTAAAATTAGCTAAAATAACGTTCAAAAGACGTCGCCGGTACAGAGGCGTTATCCCTTGAGCACGACGACGTTTTTTGACCCTGGATTCAGGCTAACATTAGACGATATTATGCAGGTGAAGAAGGACCTGTGTTATTCAGAGGGCTTATGGAGATCGTATTATCCCCCTTTGAGTCCCAGAGGTTCAATTTAACTTAAGGGGGAGGTAGTCGCTTTTTCTGGACCCCTTTCTCCCTCGTGTTTAGCATATCCATTTTGAGATTTTAAGACGTTCGTTCCACTAGTTTGGCGATTTTTAGACCTTTCGCCTCATTTGTTTGTCAATATTAAGACCTTTTGTGCCATTTAGGTATCGATTTTTTCCTGTCGAGCGATAGCGAGCCTGTAATTTTAAAAGGAACCGGCCTCCAGGCGGGAATTATTTCTACCGAAAAATGTACAAATTTATCTTGAAAGGGGGTCTAGGGGGTGTTTTTTTTAAGCTTGGTGGAGGTCTAGCGAGGAAACTCACATATTAATTAATAAATATCTATATAAACATCAAAACAAGAACTACCCCCTTAAAGAAAATCGTCTAATGGGAACCAGAATAAGACAGGAAATATCCTGCTGAAGGGGTTATTATATTCCAGTTGAAATATCCCATTACAAACACGCGGTCCCTTCCATTAGAATACAGACTACTTCCATAATGTTGAGGGGTTCTTGTGGTTTGAGTTATGGGAGTTTCATTACAGCCATATGGAAAATAAATCATGCTTACACACACAAATGGGTGTGTGTTTGAGCGAAAGAGAGAGAGAGAGAGAGAGAGAGATAACACGAAATTGTACTGTATATTTGAGATATGGAACGACAAGTAGATTAAACCCAGCTAGTAAATAAACAACGAGGCTAGGTATCTTCCTCCGTCAGGATAACCGAAATTAGTTGTTGTTGTTGTTCCCCAAGCTGCCTGGCCGAACAGCCCCAAGGCCCCGAGCAAGGCCAAGGCCATAACCGAGCGCCCCCACAGAACCCTCCCCGCCGACCACAATAAAGCCTGGGTGACCGAAGCCACTCCATGGCGGGGAGCTGAGGAGGGAGCAGAAACGCCCGGGAAACCAAAGCCCCACCCAGGGCCCTGTGCCCCTCAGCAATTATGAAGAGAAAGTTGAGGGGCAAAGGGAAAATGTGACGCTTTGTCTTCCAATTTTGGTAGATTGGGAGGTCAATCCACGGAAGAGACGTCGTCACTTGAGATCTAGAAAATATATAAGTAAAAGAAACAGTCAGAGTAAGCTATGGTTATGGTAGAGATCGCTCAGTTCTCACTCTGATAGACCAGCCCATCACCACACCGAAATTAGTTTTATCAGGTAAGTGTATTCAAAGGAATTTGGACTCTCACAGACCAAGTCATGACGTATGTGGATGTTTACAGCCACAGTGTGTGTGAGTGCGCGCGCGCGTGTGTGTGTGTGTGGTGTGTGGCCTAAAGAGCAAGCGTAACACAGAGTTCTGGAGCCGGAATGAGAATGCAATTATTATCGTAGGAAAGTCGCAATATTATTGACGAATTTACCATACCACTGGAAGATTCTTAATTACTGTTACTGTCAGATTATACCAACACCAACTTGATTTATACGTGTAATATTACGCAATACCTAATAAGCGAAACCAATCTTGAGCTCAATATATTTGTTTATTGTAAGTCAGAAAACAAACCAATCATAACATATAAGAAGTTGTCTGCCCAAGTTGTAAATCTTTTAACAAACTGCTTGGAATAATATAATAGTGGAATAATAATGTCCTAACTATATTCAACACTCTTGCTTTGTACTTGACTTTGATACGACAAGAATGCGTCATATCACGACCAGTATGTACCCTATGTATGAACAAATATATCAAAGGGTAAAGCAATAACAAAGGACACATACAGTACTCTCTCAAAGAGAATTATGCTCACATGTCGCTATGGGGATGAATTTATTTTTAAAACTAAAACAGGGCAAAGGAAATGTTATAATATGCGCAGGAGTACTGTACAATATAATTATAGGGAATGAACGGTGGCAGAGCATTATTCATTGCAATTAGGTTTCAAATGCAATCACTAGGAGGAACAAGTGCATATTAGTGGAAATACAAATGTGAGACAACTTATCAGTATCTGACAAACATAAAATTACTCTGTAAAGTAGAATTGACATACAGTATAATCTATCTAACTATATATCTATCTATCTATCTACTCTGGCACATACCCCATTTTATTTATCTATTTGTTGTCCTTGAGAGTGGCCGACTCGAGACAGAGCCAGAACAGAGGTAACACAACACAACAAAAAAGAAAACAAAAATACAGCAAACAAAATACAAATTGACACACATCTAGGTCGCCCGGGAGAAAAACAGTATATTATATACCGATATATTTAAACAACGGCAATGGTTCTCATATGTCTTCAAATGTCAGAAGATACATCAATAATGTTATCTAACTAATGAAGAGAGAGAGAGAGAAAGAGAATCACAATGTCAGAAACTAACCAACGTTCTTTCCTTCTCCACCCAATAAATGTTCCCTCAATGTTCTCTCCTTCTTAACCCCTTCAGTACCAACGACATCTTTTGAAACTTAACTCTGGCTACTATTAGACTATTTTGTTCAGTATAAAAAGGGCCTTCAGCTAGTAACAGGGTTCCACCTATCTCACCTGTGAGAACCACCAAACCATTATTACTCCTCCATCAAACAGGTAGTTATCAGCCACCACCCAACCCTACTATCGCCTTTAAATTAAAGTTATCTGTCAATATCAAGTATATATATACAAAAAGTATGTATTTTTGTATATGTTTAATTTGATATTGACATAACTTTAATTTAAAGGCGATAGTAGGGTTGGGTGGTGGCTGATAACTACCGTGTTTGATGGAGGAGTAATAATGGTTTGGTGGTTCTCACAGGTAAGCCACAGTAGCCTTGTCCGTTTCTTAGTCATTAATGTGTGACTTTAACCTCATGGCACAGGAACAAGTGGCTTATTTCTACACTTTTGGTAATGCACTAAATTGACGAAAATTAGGGCACAGTGTTAAAAAAGCTGTGTCAAAATATAATACTCATCCAACTGTTTGTTAATAAGTTATTCCCGAAAAACGATGTAACACGGCCTCTGAAACCCATAGTAGTTGAGGTTAAATGATCTAGGCTAGTTGGCAACATTTGTAATTTTTGAATTAAAATGTGTCTATAAAGTATGAGCCACAGCCTCGTGTAATTAAAGGAGAGCTAGAGGAAACGGCCTGCATATTCCCACACCCATAACGTGACTAACGCTTTCCAAGAGGTATAGAATCATATCGATCACTCTAGTCCTCTTTGGGTTACGAAGAGTTGCGGTTCGGGTCATCTTCATTCGGCATAATGAAAACACTATAAATGAAGTAGTATACCATAATATTGCAACACATATTCTCGTCCTGCTTCTGGCATCTTCTAAAATCTTGTTTTTCACACTTGTTTGCCTACAAACTGCTCCAGAACATACGCTCTGAATTCCCCAAGGAAGTTATTATTATTATTATTATTATTATTATTATTAGTAGTAGTAGTAGTAGTAGTAGTTTTTTATTTAGATTTTGGATTCTAATTATACCTTTCTGATATAATGTTAAAGTGTCATTATTATTAAGGCAGTTACTTAAAGGTACTTGACTGGAGAATAATGAGAACACAAGAAATGTAAACTATATATGGCTATATTTATACAAACAAAAACACAGATAGTTATTAAAATCAGGTACAGAATCACATACAACAAGGGGAGAATATATAGAATAATGGTAAAAAATAATTATAAATCGATAGCATCCAATTACCGTCCCATTAGTCTCACATCAATCATAGGAAAGTTGCTAGAGTCCATTATTGCTAGGAAAATTAGAAGCCACTTAGTAAAATTTAACTTAATAAATTCTTCTCAGCATGGATTCACTCAGGGACGTTCTTGCCTTACTAATCTGCTTAGCTTTTTCTCAGAGGTATATGAAGCAGTAGATAGTGACAAGTCATATGATATTATATATTTAGATTTCAGTAAAGCTTTCGACAGAGTCCCTCATGAGAGATTGATGAGAAAGGTTGAGGCACATGGAATAGGAGGGTCGTTGTTGGGATGGATTAGGTCATGGCTAATTGGTAGGAAACAGAGAGTCAGCATAAATGGTACCAAGTCAGAGTGGGGAGCAGTCAAAAGTGGTGTCCCCCAGGGATCGGTATTAGGTCCCCTGTTGTTTCTTATATACATAAATGACCTAGATTTAGGTATAACTAGTAGGATAAGTAAATTCGCAGACGATACTAAAATGGGGAGATCAATTGATTCAGATAGCGATATAGAGTGCCTCCAAAGGGATCTAGATACCTTACATGAATGGTCAGTAAATTGGCAGATGAAGTTTAACATTGACAAATGCAAGGTATTAAAGATAGGGAAGATGCAAACAAATGTTAAATATAAACTAGCTAATTTAGAATTAGAAAATTCAGACTGCGAGAAAGATCTAGGTGTGTTTGTTAGCAATGATTTGAAGCCTAGAAAACAGTGTATAAGCGTTCGTAATAAGGCAAACAGGATTCTCGGGTTCATCTCTAGGAGTGTGAGTAACAGAACTGCTGATGTTATCTTAAAACTTTACTTGTCATTAGTGAGACCCCATATGGATTATGCTGTCCAATTTTGGTGTCCTTACTACAGAATGGACATAGATTCATTGGAGAGAATTCAGCGTAGAATGACAAAAATGATCCATAATATTAGAAATTTTCCGTATGAAGAAAGGTTGAAGAAATTAGGTTTACATTCGTTAGAGAGACGCAGAGTTAGAGGGGATATGATAGAGGTGTTCAAGTGGGTTAGTGGGATTAACAAAGGGGACATGACAAATGTACTAAAGCTCAGTGATAGCGAAAGAACTCGTACCAATGGTTTCAAATTAGATAAATTTCGTTTCAGAAAAGATATAGGCAAATATTGGTTTGGTAACAGAGTTGTAGATGGGTGGAATAGGCTACCAAGTGATATAGTGGGATCAAGAACGATAGGGAGCTTTAAGAAAAAATTGGATAAGCATATGGACGAGAAGGGTTGGGTGTCAAGGGGGATCAGCCGGGTTGGGCCAATCAGCGCTCTGCAGACCCCCGTAATCCTGCGTTAATCTCTAACCGGTTTGGTAAGATGATCCTCAGGGTATTAGAGTGTTGAGCCTATAATTGGGCTTTGTAATTGGGGTTGTGTGGGACAGGGATCTGCCTTGCTTAGGCCAATCGGCTTTCTGCAGACTCCCATTTTCTTATGTTCTTATGTTCTTATGGTTTACCGGGCTGGTGCCGCAGTACTTATCTGAAAACAACAATCTTTTACCAGGCTAGTGCATCAATAAATATTGATATGCCGTTCCTGCAACAGCATGCAGGATAACAACGATCACTGCCGGGCCTGCAAGCACCACCAACAACCCTACCAGCATTGCCGGCGCCCTTGCTGTTTATCATAGCATTGATGGACACCATGCCTTTGGTATCCCCTCTGCCAGATACCCCGAAGAATACCCGGAAAATACAATAGTCTATCCTGGCCGCTTCTACCATAAAGAACAGGAGTCCCCTCTCCAGCCAGCAGATAGAAAACGGAAGTTTCTACTACTTACCCCACCACTCATTAGGCCTTCACTTAACACCTCCATCTTAGAAGGACCAAAATCCGGCCCCATCATAAGGATAACTAAAACCCATCTTCCCCAGAAGCCAGCTCCCAGTGAGAAACACCGGAATCAGGTAGAAAACAGGGTGTGGCGATTACTCAGCATCTCAGATCCAGCGCTTACCTAGGTTGTAAGATCGCTTACCCAGAATCCCCCTAGTTCTACGATTGCCCTTATCACTTAACCTGGTTATTGATACAGTATAGCTTACGCAGGTTACTGCAACCGTGCTGTCCAACAGACACACTGCACATTCACCTCCACCTTCACCAGCTCCTCAGATACGAATAATCTAATATATTTATTTCATTCCCAACACCAAACACCTCCCAATGAAATTAATGAAAGCATGTGATCTTTCCGGGATTCGAACCTGGTGCCAGGACCACCAACCCAGACAATCCCCCGAGAAGCAGCAAAGAGGAAGAAGGAGAGAGGACTGGAACCAGGACCTACCTGAGACGCATAGCAAATCTATCTTACTGAGATAGTTGACCCTTGTACTTTGAGCTACTTTGCCATTCTCTACATTTGAGAATCATACTTAAAATTAAAGTTCAATAACCCACACTTCCTTCCCTTGAAAATGCTCTGCATTAATATATTGTACATGTCCTAAATACTATAGATCCCTTAATCTATAATATTCAAGATAATTATGTATTTCTACTTTAACATCAGAATTTGTTCCTTCCTCTCCCTTCCATATCCATGTTCTGCCTTTTTCAGGTTTTACATTATTGTTGAATTGTACATACATGTATGCCATCCATTGCTAGTAATCATAAACACTTAGATAAGTCAGTCACAATACCTATCTCTGCAGTCTCATTATAATTTAGAAATAAAATCTTATATGACGTGACCATGTACTCTATTCTAGTCCTAGTCCTCCAGTTATTACATAAGGATATTACATAAGGATTCCAGATTCTTGCCGTTTAAATATCTTTCTGGAATGGAATGGTAGCGTGGATCTCGTGTATCCCTCGTCAGCAACACCTTCTGATATCAGCTTCTCTGGCATTTTTCGTCCACTAGTCCTTCAGATATTGGCTGGGGGTTCTCGGCGGTGCATCTATGGCCCACTCGGCAAGTGGCATGGTAGTTCGTCTCTCCAAAGCTGGCTCAGCTCTGTGTAGTAGTCATCTGCACCGTTCATGAGGCCACCATGGATCAGCCTCTGCAACCACCTTTATTTCCAGACACTCGGACATCAGAGGTGCGCTCAGATGTTGCTGCGGTCGGCAAGAGAGCTTTGTCAAAATGTCCAAACTGCCTTTCTTAGAACGAAGATTGTCAGCCCTTCTGGCAATGTTTCACTCCTTCAAAATACCTCCTAAATCGCCAGTACCGTCCGCCATGCTCTGCCCTCACAAACAAAGAGATCTTTTGGGAGTGAGATATCCTGACCAGGGCTCGAATCCACTCACTCCAGGTATTATTGTGAGAGTTGGGCATCGTATCCACTTGAACATGAGCGGATATAAGATAAGAAACCTTTGTTCTTATTTGAAGAACCAGGTTATAGTCTCGTAGAGGACTGTATAAGTGAAACCACCTTAGCTCTTTTTTGAAAAACAACAACAGGTTATAATCTCATAAAGGACTACAGTCCTCTACGAGAGGTCATGAGGACTGTTCGATAGGCTTCTTGAAATCTAGCTCAATAAATGTTAATGGTGAGAGAATAAGGTATGCACTTATATATGTATGTATGCAATATGTATAATGGATGGATGTATATATATATTGTACGCCAATATTACAAGCCTATGTGGATTGTAAATGAACTTCGCTGGATCCTACAACTGTGCATTACGAGAGTGATGGATGATAGGGATCAGCCATTCCACCAAAAATATTGTCATTGATACAAAAACATAAAAGCGATTGGGTTTGCTGTGCTTAGTAAAAAATAAAAATAAAATAAATAAACAACATTAACTGAACGTATATGATTTCATATTTGTATATATGCAGCATACAGTATAGATACAATGTGAGAGATATAGAGAGATAGGTAGAGAGAGAGAGAGCGTGAGTGAGAGAGACTATCTTAAATGCAATAGTATATTACACAGCCAATCAAAACAGTGGCGGACATATTCCTAAAAGTGTAAGAAGTTATAATTATTACTGAGAGAGAACCGGTTACTACTCACATAATTATGAAACCAAAAGTTAGTTTCTTCTTCGTTTACTCTGTCGAAATAACTCCAACAGTACTCTAGCATAGCTTGTGTTTTATTCTAACTAATATCAAGACACATCGTTGTGTATGTGTAGAACGTTTCCTATAGAGTATTAGTTTTTTGCTGACGTTAAATCTAATCATTTAGAAAATTATTTTTCGATACTTAATGTAAAAATATGAAACTAGTATACCAGTACATCATATAAATCCAAGGTTATCATAATTACTAATATATATCGATACACAATAATCGTACAATACCCCGTTTCAAATACGTAAGCCTAAGCTCTTGAGCATTAACTGTTATAACTCACAAACGACTAGAGTAATCGAGCTTATATATCTACAATTTGGGAAGTATCAGTCAGGGCATAGGTGTGAACAATTACAGTTCATTAGCTCTAGCTCTTTTTAATTATAGAGGTTAGCGTTCACGATTCTTTACCTACCTATTTGAAACATGTTATAGCTATGTAATGAATATGAGAACATAACGATTTACCATCAGATTAATATAAACAGACTATAGCTAAAAGGATTGAACATTTGACCAGGGTCAGTGAGGAACAACCGCGTTACATAAAATTGGGAAATGTAATTGTCGATTTATTTTAATACGAAACAGAATCGACTTAAATAACGTTAGGAAAAACATCTTGTTGTCAAAGGATTACGATTTTGGCAAAAGTAAACTTAAAGAAGAACGAAAGTCCTGTCACATAATATCTCATAAGGAAAAGGTTAAATCTTTCGGCACATGAGAACGTATTGTTACACTTTATTCTGGTTAACTTTTCACGGTTTTATGTATTATTGGATGGGCTCTTGGAAAGGGGTAAGCATCTCAATTAACTCTCTAGCTCCTACAATTTCTTCCTAAACTGTAAAATGGTCTAATAATAGCCAGAATCAGTTGTCAAAAACGAGTAATAATCTTTGAGAGGTTAAGACTATGAAGGTACCAGTGTGAATAACCCACACCATGTTACATAATAGAGGAAGAGCAATTCCTTGAAATACTGAGTAGCGAAGACCAAAAGGTGTAAGTGACAGGTCGGATACAACAGTAGGGGAAGGTGGGGGTTTTAGCCCCCCTTCTCCCTCATGCTTAGCCCCACTAGTTTTAATATTTTAAGATTGTGGCCCCCTTAGTTTGGTGATTTTAAGACCTTTCGTGTCATTTAGGTGTTGCTATATTTCCTGGCGAGCGAAAGCGAGGATATTGTTTGTGTTAAGCTTGATAGAGGTCTATGGAGGACACTGAAAACAAAACAATAATATATACATACAAATCGCCCCTTAACATTTTCAGTAATTATACGTGTTTTTTGTTCATCATACTTTAGATAACATTAGATTAAGTTATATAATTTCGGAAAGCAAACCTACTGGCTACCACAATTCCTTCTAAAGCTGAATATAATCATCCAATGATAGTCTGAACACAAGGAAGAACGTGTCCTCGTGCACTGATATAATTATAATCAAGGTCACCAGCCCAAGAGAAATATGGACGATAATCACTTCTGTACCGTCGACATCCTGTTTATTATAATTTAGCTACTACTAATCGATTGTATTCAGTATAGGAAGGATCTCTACTTTTATATGTAATTGTCCTTAATTAAGGAAGTATGCACGTCTGTCTTCGTTTATGTCTGTTCTTAATTTTCTTGTATCCAGGTTATGCCTGGACTTTTATGTACCGAAATATGTACACATTCATCTTGAATTGGGTGTGAGTGTTTTTTAAGGTCTGGGCAGAATTTTTCTTAGTCTAGAGGCAAAACAAAAATACAAAGATCATCAATCAAAACCCTTAATAATATTTGAAAACACTATCATAATAACCCTCGAGACATGGTGTTAAGGGATGATGTACTGTGAAAGAGCTCGAGTCGGCTTGGCAGGGTTGCTATTCTGCATATAGTTTTCGTGGGAGGAGTTGATATAAATGATGCAATTTTGGCAGATTTGATAGTGAAACTATTGGCGGGTATAAACGAGGAGCCTATTTAGGAAACGGTACATATCTGTGAATATTATGCATGTGAAAAGATTGGAAGCATAACAAATGTTGGCAAATAACTTTAATGAGAAAACACCGTAGAGGTCGGCAAAAATCGCTAATGAGTCTGTACATTAACAAGGATTTACATGAGATGATAACTCAAATATTACTCGGCTGTTTGTGCTTAGTCTTTCTCATTTGTCTTTCTCATTTGCTCCTAATCTTTCTTCCCCTTGTTTTCCTTCATATGTCTTGTAACTTGTGTCATCTTTGTGGTCGTTATATATCGTTCTTCTAGTCTTTATCTATTTCTCTTATCTGCGAGACAACACTTCCCTCGTAATTCTGTAAAGTTGTTGCAGTATAATACAAATAGCCGTTCATATATTTGCAACATTCATGCGCCTGTTAACATGTGCTGATGAGAGTTATCCGTGTGTGAGAGTGTAGAGTGTTTTATGTTTGTTAGTCAAAGTTATTGTGTGTTATTTGTACGACGGTATATATAGTGAATATGTGTATGTATGCCTGAGTGTGCGTTGTTGTTTTCAAGCATCACTTTCTAGTACTGCAGAACGAACTGGCGAAACGTACCCATTAAAAATAGTTATTTAGCTTCTTTGGTTTCATGAAAGAATACAGTAGTAGTTTGCAAAAGAGAGAATAGCTTAGCATAATATAATTATTTGGTATTAGATTCATGTCTTGACTGTTTCAATAGTCTTGTACACTGTAGCCTAATATCCCAGTTGTAGAGACGATGGTAAGAACACATAAGATTAGGTTAAGTTTAAGTGGACTGTATGAACAAATCCCGTCAATACAATAATTTACTTATACTTTATTTCAAATAGTTTGGTTGATAGCTTGAATAGTTATAGAGAAAGTATAGAAAACTAGTAGCTACTACATATAAGTTATTACGAGATTGACTTAGCTATAAGTTGGTTAGGTGATTAAGGATGGGTATGGTTGTTGTCGATACGGGTCCGCTAGTTAGAGTGTAATGGTGGGTTCACACATTCACGTATATTGCTCCCGTCAGCTCCCGTCTGTTGTAAACGAAGGTATATTGGTAGTTGGCAACCGATTACGTAAAACGTAATGGCATAATACGCAAAACTTTAATGAAATTACGGCCAGTCGGGGCGGTACTCTCGCATGGCGCGAGTAGAAACGAGTAGCCCACGTGGGTCGGGAATGTTGGGGGTGCGGCCAAGGCCGCGCGGTTGCTGATTCGAGTCGAATCAGGAACGTGGCTCGCCCTCACGTATGTCAAAAGACGGGGAAACTTACGACCGACCAGGCCACCACGGTCGTCTGACCAGAGCATCCTCGTCGGACGTAGCAGCGACCACGTGAGACGAGAGCTGCTCTCGTCAAATCGTAGAAAGTTCCAGTCGAACGTGGAAGTATACGTTAGTTAGGCCGCATCTGGCAGAACCGCCGCACTGCGGGTTGGCGGGAAGACGCGGCATCGTTGTACGAGGGGACAACGGGACCAGCGAGGGACCCTCCAGTCACACCTCACCACACCGGAGCAGCAACCAACAAGCCAACCCTGCCACCCTCTGCCGAAAACAAATCGTAGCAGCGAAACGACTGCACCTATGGCTTTCATATTTTTACCACATGTACCTTACCCTTTAGGCTACCCACCACAAAAATCCCAAATCCCTCCTCCCACCCACTCGCTGACTGTCGGTCCCGTCAGAAGGAAAAAAAAAGGAAAATCTGTGGCGGCGAAACGACTGCACCAATCGGTTCCATATTTGTGTGACAAGTCTCTTACCCTTCTGCCTTCCCCCCACCACACCCCCAACCTCCTCCCACCACCCACTTCTAGCGTATCCGTACGAAGAAAAGGAAAAAAAAGGAAAATCTGTGGCGGCGAAACGACTGCACCAATCGGTTCCATATTTGTGTGACAAGTCTCTTACCCTTCTGCCTTCCCCCCACCACACCCCCAACCTCCTCCCACCACCCACTTCTAGCGTATCCGTACGAAAATCCGTGGTGGCGAAACTACCTCACCAATCGGCTTCATATGTGTAACACAAGTCAATTACCCTTCTACCTTCCCCCAACCAATCCCAAAACCACCCTCCCACCCATACATTCCGATACCATAAAAGTCTCTGTAGTCTATAGTGTCTTTTCAGCTACTTTCGGGACCATCGGGGACCTGATTTCTGGCGAGGGGAGTGTTTTTTTTACCATTTCTCTCCCAACTTAATAGATTTAGCCAAAAAAAAAAAAAAAAAATATGGCACTGGCAGAAGCACACCGTCAAAATTGGCTGGCACTCAGCGGGTTACTCCTCCAGGATGAATTCCTCGATGTTACTCCTCCAGGATGAATTCCTCGATGTTGTTCATGGTGCCGATGAAGGACTGGGAATGGGAATGGTGTGGCCATTCCTGCCCTTTCGTAGTTCCCAGATTCCAACCCAGACCTACGTGGTTGACAAAGACTGTCTTTGTCTGTGTTTGGTCAGACGGGGTGTGCCTACGATTGGCCAGAACCGGTCCAGGTACGACCTAACAAATCCCAAGACATGCGGCCTCATCTACGCCGGTCTTGAGGGGGCGTGGCATGGGCGTGGCCTGTGTTCCCGCAAATCGTGCAGCCCATGAGGTCGAACGGGGCTATGCTTACGCACGTCGCAAACACGTACGTAGTTCAATACGACTCCATTACGTCTGACGTAACACTGGCCCCGTTACGCTACGTCTGTCGGTAAGTGCAATACACGTGGAAGAACGGGCGTTCAACGGCAGAAACTACTCGCGTCTTTACATAAATTGGCGATACGCCGGACGGGAGCAATATACGTGAATGTGTGAACCCACCATAAGTACTGGGTAGTCTAGACCCGCAAGTATCCACGCGCGTGCACACAAAAATACTATAATAAATACCAAAATATCAAATCATCTATTGTAAATATCACGAAAATATATTTATGGCTTAATTTTATTAGATTATAATTTCTTAGAACCTGACTGACTGACTTAAATACATAAAGGTAAATATGAATCGATTGGCGTCAGAATAGAAGAAAATATAATTCTAAGATGTCGAGATACTCACCTCCTATAAAGTCTCGACACCAGTAACTAATATGTGCCTTCATCAAGTGTATAGTCGGCGGCAAAAGTCCTCTCGACCCCCCCCCCCCCCCCTCACCGGTGATATTTATAGACTCTAAGAATGTTAGATGTACAAAACGTGCATATTATACCAACAGATGGCGGACTGTGAGGTGTCTGGTTGTGAGGGCGGAGGGTGGTGGGGGAGAGGAGGGGTTAGAATTGTTAGGGGAAATTATGAAGAAGTGGAATCTTGTGTAGTTTGATCCTTATTAATTTTGTCACATGTTTTAACCTTTTATTGAATAGCTTTCTATCACGTAAATTATGTGAAAGCAAACTGGGATAATAATGTCTGCAATCACTTAATTACATGTCAGTGATGTAATAATTTTATTTTCATTTTTGTAATAATGAAAGGGTAGCCTGTCCATTTAAAAATATAAAATCATTGTTTAAGGCTTACTCATTATTAATAGTATTATTATTAGTAATAGTGCATATTATTATTACTATCTATTATTTTTAGGGTAGTATTATTAGTAATATGTATAGGCCTATTAATTATGTGAATAACTGTCGTTAGGTGTAGTAGTTCGCCATCACTTCACTTTTCTGCCCGGTGGCTATATCAAAAACCCTGAACAAGCTTCCTACCCTGAGTTTATGCACTAACAACCGATTTAATGCTTCTTTCACATATGTAAGGCGACCATATCAGCTAATCGCTTGTGGATTGAGTTATTTATACAGAACTACAAAGTCTCAATTTCGGGATTTCTGCCTCATGGATATTTTGTTTTCTTTTTCATGCGTTCTTACCTTACTCAAGAGACCGTACAGTTGCGCGGAAAAGTACTAATGTTGTAATCGCGTGAATTCTATTTCCCCTTCCCTAAAAAATGTTGAGTCTACATTCCACAACTTTGCTTACCTGCTCGTCATAGCCCAACAGGTTGGCCGTGGGATCACAACCTATTGAAATCATAATCTATTTAGAACAGTAATGTGTTAATAATCTTCATATCCCATGGCCTTTATGGCCATTGGTTTCACTAACTTCTTCTTCTTCTGTGGTCGGTCGACGAGCAGGTAAACAAAGTTGTGGAATATGGAGGGGGAAATATAATGTATACAATTACAAAAGTAGCATTTATCCGCGCAACTAGAAGGTCCCCTAAGTAAGGTAAGAGCGAAAGAATTCCCGTAATTGAAAAGTTGTGGTTCTGTAGAATATCCCTTTCACTACTGTAACATACGACAGTATCAGAGAGAGAGAGAGAGAGAGAGAAAAAACGAGAACCTGAAGAGGACTCTAAGAGTCAAACTTGTCTTTATAACAATAATACGTTATAATCTGACTTGGGTATATTACTCCAGAGAGAGTTCTAATTTACTGTATTTTGTGTTTTTATTATGTTGTTTTCCTTGTGTTACAAACGTACGTAATAGATAATTACGAAATTAAAATATCGGATCATTATGATATTAGATTTAGAAAGCTGATGAGAAAAAATATGATATTTATCTTTAAACAAGTTATCACCTCCTCTCCCCCATCACCCTGCGCCCTCACCACACACATCACACAGAGCCATCTGGTGGTAGAAGAATGCACGATTTGTACAGGTAACATTCTCGAGTATATGAATATCTCGAAGTAGAGGCGACTGGACTTTCTGCCGCCGACTGTACATGATATGTTACACGCTACACACCAGGACATAACTTTAGGGCCTCAAATCATTACTTGAATAGTTTAAATGTACAGTCTGGGACTAAAGTCGTGGTATGGATCTTCAGCCATCCAGTAGTGCCCTCTGACGGCGGTATTCGAAACAATTCGAGATATGATGATTTTGGCTCTCCATAGATGGCTTCGTTGGACAAGTCCAGGTAGCACCAAAAGTAAGCAAGAATTTTTTTTTTTTTTTTTTGTGGATTACGACAATGCCAACTATAAAATACACACACACACACACACACTACTGCCTCACTGTTTTACTCTTGCATATGAATATAATAAAACAATTTCAGAATTCTGTGTTAAGACGCCGTTCCGGATATTAATGATTAAATATAAATTAATGATCAAACATAGCATGTAGATAAGGCACACCGAGTATTCTAGCTTACTAGGGAAATGGTATATAGTGGATACAGTATACAACACTGTGTAAGTGAATGCAACATAAGTATATAGCCTATTATAATGTAGTCATATTTTATGTAGGATTTATATATACAGTTAGTTTACACACATTTTTTGGAATATATTATACCTAGTGGATATTGGCAATACTATGCCTTTTTGCGTAAAAAATCTGCCGTGACCTATTCTTGTATCTGATTATTTTTCAAACGTTGCCCAACTCTTCCGTCAGTGGTGGCAAATAACAATCTACACTTCACTAAACCTACACTTCACTAAACCATAGTTCCCTGACAGTTTTTTTTCCATCATAATAGAAGGTAAGGGACTGCCTTGATTCACCTGAGACTTGGTCACACTACGATCATACATGGCTTTTTGATATCGGGGGATGTCCCCACGTTTTTCCTTTGTTGCCAGGTTCCAGTGACAGTCCAACATCTTTTGATAGACTGCTCCAAGTTATTATTTACAAGGACACGCCAAGTTTCGACTCAATTTGGAGATCTATTCAGTTGTGAAGAGCGGTTGTGAGAGTCAAAACTTGTCGCGTCCATGTAAATTATCAAATATCGTTTTCCACCAGGTGAGTATAATTATCCATTCAAACATTTACTGCATTGTGAGTATCTTTCCTCAAACTCGTATTTCTCGGGGTAGTAGGAGGTGGAGGGAGGGAGGGGGAAGTGGGAAGTGGAGGGAGGGAGGGGAAAGTGGGAGGTGGAGGGAGGGAGAGGTAGTGGGAGGTGGAGAGAGGGAGGGGGTAGTGGGAGGTGGAGGGAGGGAAGAATAGTGGGAGGCGGAGGGAGGGGTAGTGAGAAGTGGCGGGAGGGAGAGAGGCTTTATTTATTTCATTGGAGGTGCTTGGTGTTGGAGTGAAATTAATAATAAATAGATTGTGGGGTTTGGTGGGTCAATATGGGCAGCTTATATTACCCATAGAGTGAAATAAAATAAAATGTAGTCTGTACATCTTGATTTTAAGAAGATTCCTCGTGTACCAAGATGTGCATTATTAGGCAGCATGCTACACCATGATTTAAAGAATAGGGACACATTTTGTAATGGGTAATGAACTGGGTAAGTTGCCCTGTATAGTGGAAAGATATTCTCCAGTTTATATATGCAGACAGTTAAAAAACGTATTTTATAAATATAAGTTTTATTTTGTAAGCCAATAATCTTAACATGGTACAAAATACAGCCTACTATCATGCATATTAATTAACTGGTAAAGAAAGTATTCTTGACCTGCTAAGCAAAGACAAATAGAACAACTAACACAAATAATTGTGTCAAGGAGTTCTCGAGGGCATTGGATTTAATGTTGTTGTTGTTGTTGTTCCCCAAGCTGCCTGGCCGAACAGCCCCAAGGCCCCGAGCAAGGCCAAGGCCATAACCGAGTGCCCCCACAGAACCCTCCCTGCAGACCACAATAAAGCCAGGGTGACCGAAGCCACTCCATGGCGGGGAGCTGAGATGGGTGCGGAAACGCCCGGGAAACCAAAGCCCCACCCAGGACCCTGTGCCCCTCAGCAATTATGAAGAGAAAGTTGAGGGGCAAAGGAAAAATGTGACGCTTTGGCTTCCAATCTTGGTAGATTGGGAGGTCAATCCACGGAAGAGACGCCGTCACTTGAGATTTAGAAAATATATAAGTACAAGGAACAGTCAGAGTAAGCTATGGGTATGGCAGAGATCGCTCAGTTCTTACTCAGATAGACCAGCCCATCACCAATGGATTTAATGTGGAGTAGATGGCTTATGAATCCTTGCATAAAATAGTTACTATGAGAAGTTATTCAATATTATCAAATACTGATGAGGCCCGATGATTATTATCAAACCTCTAAACAATTAGAGGTATGCTGTATAATATAAACAATTGACACAACTAGGGTTTCTATTCTACGCATACAAATAGCTTAAATACCTTAATATAGTCTGGGAAGCTGTTTAAACTTTTCGGTAATCCCGAAAGTAATCGCATGCCTTATTTTAGCTATTACCTGTTATTATGCATCATTATAAAGTATCCAAGGAAGAATAGGGTTTAATAAGACCTAGTCTGACCTATGAATCATTGGATGTTTACGTTATCTCCCTACGCCCTGAAGTACTAAAAGAGCTATAGTTCTTTTCTCCAAGCTTCGGAGCGTTTCATAAACTTTCATTCTTTTCCATAAAGATATGAGACATAGACGGTATGGGAATAACATATGGATTATATTTATTACACTACTATCAAACTCTGTTGAAGGAGGTATGCAATAGTGAAACATATTATCGTTTGTAGTGGTATTTTTTTAATAATAAAAAAGTCGTCCGGATGATCGAAGGGTGGTGTGATGCAGGCCAAGCTTGGGCGGAGGGATCTCTAACACAATTTACTGTATGGAATGATGGAATTATATATATCGCAATATTGCATTAATACAGTATATACTGTATATTAATATGCTTATAGGTAATCCTTCAATTGTTACCTTCTATTGTTCCTCGACATTATCATACATTTTGTGTATTAATTAATGTTATGTTACACCACGTTGTCATTCCTATGAACCATACCATATTCAGTTACATTATTTGTCTTGTATTGTTAGTAACCTAATCTCAATGATATATACATATTATTGACGCTAGTAATACCATCATTTGAAGACCTATACTATAAACACTCATTATTGGTTATATTATTTGCAGGAATAAACCGTAACTGTGTATAAGGATGTACGGGTACCTATATATTACTTATAAATGAAAATGACACACCACTTCAAACTCTGAAATGTGTGCCTGTTACATCTGTCATGGATACCCAGTGCATTTTTTCCTCCCTTTAGCATTTATATTCCATACAGTTAAAATAATGAAGTAGTGTGCGTGTGTATGTGTGTGTGTGTTTGTATTTGTTTTCTAGTTGGCACGGTCGTAATCCACCAATAAACAGGAAGTTTCTCGCTTACTTTTGGCGCTACCTGGACGTGTCGAATAGAGCCATCTATGGAGAGCAAAACACATCATATATAGGATTGCTATGGAGATCCAAACACATCATATATAGGATTGCTATGGAGAGCCAAACACATCATATATAGGATTGCTATGGAGAGCCAAACACATCATATATAGGATTGCTATGGAGAGCCAAACACATCATATATAGGATTGCTATGGAGAGCCAAACACATCATATATAGGATTGCTATGGAGAGCCAAACACATCATATATAGGATTGCTATGGAGAGCCAAACACATCATATATAGGATTGCTATGGAGAGCCAAACACATCATATATAGGATTGCTATGGAGAGCCAAACACATCATATATAGGATTGCTATGGAGAGCCAAACACATCATATATAGGATTGCTATGGAGAGCCAAACACATCATATATAGGATTGCTATGGAGAGCCAAACACATCATATATAGGATTGCTATGGAGAGCCAAACACATCATATATAGGATTGCTATGGAGAGCCAAACACATCATATATAGGATTGCTATGGAGAGCCAAACACATAATATATAGGATTGCTATGGAGAGCCAAACACATCATATATAGGATTGCTATGGAGAGCCAAACACATAATATATAGGATTGCTATGGAGAGCCAAACACATAATATATAGGATTGCTATGGAGAGCCAAACACATCATATATAGGATTGCTATGGAGAGCCAAACACATCATATATAGGATTGCTATGGAGAGCCAAACACATCATATATAGGATTGCTATGGAGAGCCAAACACATCATATATAGGATTGCTTCGAATAC
This sequence comes from Paralithodes platypus, assembly GCA_032716605.1. NCBI lineage: Eukaryota > Metazoa > Arthropoda > Malacostraca > Decapoda > Lithodidae > Paralithodes > Paralithodes platypus. The sequence continues at coordinate 69,915,561 of CM064504.1, read as the reverse complement.
CACAGTCAGAGGGCACTAATAGATGGCTGAAGATCCATACCACGACTTTAGTCCCAGGCTGTACCTTCACAATACAATGTTCATTTTTTGAATCAATGGGCAGTTCAAATTCAGTCCGCAACAGCCTTGGCTATTTAAGGGGGAGGTAGTCACTTTTACTGGACACCCTTCTCCCTCATGTTTAACATATTAGTTTTGAAATTTTAAGACGTTCGTTCCATTAGTTTGGCGATTTTGAAACCTTTCACCCCATTTTGTTGTCAATATTAAGACCTTTTGTTCCATTTAGGTGTCGATTTTTTTCCTGGCGAGCGATAGCGACCTGTAATTTTAAAAAGAACCGGCCTGTGACCGGGAAATTTTTCTACCGAAAAATGTAAAAATGTATCTTCAAAGAGGATCTGGCGGGTGTTTTTTTAAGCATGTTGGAGGTCTAGCGAGGAAAATCAAAAATACATTAACACATGAATATATAGACCAAAAAACAAGCACTACCCCCTTAAAGGTGTTAGTGTCATAGAGTGTACTAATAATGCAATGAGTGTTCAGTAATGAGACTCAGACAGAAACCCTTTTTTTTAAATCAGGAGGCAGAGTAAATAAATTATTTAATAAAACTCACGCTGACTCATCAGTCCGCTGACTTTTCTCTCTCCTGTGACATGATAAACCTTCCTTACTACATAGATTACTCCTGGGTTAGACCACTGACTGACTGGCAGACAATATCTCCAACATATCACAGTCAAATCAGGTCATCAGTTCAACTAAGCGTGTGACTGTATGGCAGGGAGACAAACGAGAGAACCATAATTCACAGTAATACACATATCCGGACCATTATGGGATGATTTACTGTGGAGGGACTCCATACCAGACTGTTGTGAAAAGATCAACTAGGGGTGGTAGCATAGGTGATATAAATAGTGTATATATATATATATATATATATATATATATATATATATATATATATATATATACTGTATATATATATTTATATATACTATATATATATATATATATATAAGTGAAATAATTCAACTTATGCCAGGCAAGATAGGAGCAAGAGAAGCCTACTACGATCAATAAGGACCTAAAATCGTCTAATGATTGCTGGAATACAAGAAAGGAAGGAGTAATAAAACAGGATGAATTGCTCAGAAACCATTCGATTATAGACTTTTATGAGAGACAAACTCTGCGTAACAAGGTAGGTGGACAATAATGCAGCCATTTAGGCGATGTTTTGGGATGTTACAGGCATGTATGCATGTGTGATTTCCCTAGCAAAATTGGGATAAGACCACCTTGGGTTGCAGAAAAATTACAGAGTTTAGTTTAACAAAACTGTTCAAGCATATGCATGTTTCTCTTGCTAACTTTGATGGTCTTGGTGTTTGGCAGGTTATCATAATGCAAACTATAATATACTGAACAAACATGTACACAATATGACCAAACACTCGTTATTGGCAACATTATCTCCAAGCATAAATGACACTATCATTACACTTATCATCCTTAGTAGTGTTTTAATTCAATATATACTATAAATTAGTACGATATGTATAGGTAAAGGGAAAGATACCAGCAAACATTTTCTACCCCAGAGTATAAAGTAAAGATTTGTAGAACATGAATCCAAGTTTTTTTGTCTGTTTTGTTTTTGTTTGTTTTGTAATAAATTGTATGATTATGTATTGCCATAGTTGATGGGTAACGGGACGAAAGTTGATTGTTGCTTTAATTATGATTAACTTTCTTGCACATGGATTCGCATATTCAGGAAACATGTTATTAACTCGTACTTTATGGCAATAAAGCGTTTTGAATTGAAATTGAAAAATACAGAACACTAACATATATAATTATATTCTCGCTGTAGTACAAATAGCGCTTGGGAATGAACAGTAGTGGTACTTACTTACGCTGTAGTTTTAGCGAGAGCGAAAGGATTATAATTATGATAATTCTTACAATTTAAGGTAAGTGCAATGACATGATTATCTAGCGTAAGAGATGTTTTGGAGTCGCAATTAAATTAATTTTATTGTTCGTATTCCTGTTCTCCATTGGGGGGCGATATTGCAAGGTTTATATATATTAGCAATTTGTCTGTAATTTTACGAGATATACAACATAATCATGAAATCAAATTTAGTATCAAATAAAACTACTGGAGACTTCATTTGTAATCGTGTGAGCGTTCCAGTAATCTAGTTTAATTTAACGTTGTCCGTGCCGTTTCGAAAAAAGGCATGATTGATAATATATTGTTTCTAGCCAGAGATATATTATTATTTTATCATTGGATTTGCTCATTCATGAATATCTTTTTGAGGCGAACTTAACCCTTGTCTATCGGGGCCCGACTTAAGGCGGTCTAGAGGACCCAGACCTAAAGAGTGGGGCCCGCCTTTAGTCGGTTGCGATGTTGAGCACATAATTGGCTCTGAGAGAGTGTCCAAGCGGTGGGAGGAGCGTAGGTTGCCTCTGATCGTTCGGCACGGCTCCCGCACCGCGACTGGCACCACTTCCACACTCACTGCCTCCCTAGACAGGGAAATGTGTCAGGAAATTACCGTATTTTAGGGATTTTTCCTTCGTGTTGCATGATCGTTGCAAGACAACCCGTGATCGTAGAAGGATGGTTCAGGTTTCATTGGAAAGCTCAATTAACGACCTTTCACGGATAAATAATTGTATTACGCTCTGGCTCTTGATTATGCTTGAAAAAGAGCATGGAATGAAGCTCATTTAGGGTAAATATGCCCGCTGGGCTGGAAGTAGAAATTATTAACCTAGCCGCTCGAGGAGTGTTAACTCTTTCCTATATCATGAACACTAACTATACTAATAGCTTTATATGTCTGACAATATATTTTCTTTAATGTAATATTAATAATTTATATATAAATATATAAATTGCTATAGGGATTAAATACCTAACCAATAAAATATTTAGAATCTTACGAGTTTATTTTCTACCTGCTGCAGAACACCAGAGATTATGAATGATCGACTTTGTTGTTGTTGTTCTTGGGGGTCAGAGGTGGCGGGTGGATAAGGCACTTTTGATTTGTCCCGGATTTTGTTTAAGTAATGAGCTGAAATTGTGTGTGGTGTTAGATATTGCTCACCGAAAGTCCTGTGCAGGTTGTAAGCATAGTCGCTCTTATGCATATATCAAATAATCATAGTTTTATAGATCACTGTACTTTAATTTCGGCAAAATATTAATAGCTAACGTCACACCCCTTGTCATAGTTCTTAAGGGGAGGTAATTGTTTTATCTGGCCCCGTAGCCCCATTAGTTTTCAGATTTTAAGACGATTATCCTATTAGTTTGGCGATTTTAAGACCTTTCACCCAATGTCATTTAGGTGTCAAATTTTTCCTGGCGAACAATTGCGAGCCTGCAATTAACCCACTGAGCACCAGGCAATATAATTGTGGTAAACTATCAATGGAAATTAAATATCTCTAAGCTATAATGATTCAAATAAAATCAATCTAAATTAAATTTACTCCATATCTAAATTGAATTCAATCTGAAACAAGCTAATTTATATCCAAAGGTCTCCCATAATAAATGATATATAGGGTAAGGTTATAAGGGTTAATATTATTCCAGGAATTAACTCACCAATAGTTCCACGTGGCAATGAGGCAAAGGAGAACGTTTTACCCAATATGGCGGACAATGGGGAGGCAAGACACCGGCCCGGCCCTGAGGCTCGAGTCAAGTGAAAGGGAACAAATGATTATATGGGAATGGACATGAATACTATGCTTATCTGTCAGTCAGTCATGGCGTCGATGAGAGCGTCGTGATGGTGTAGCTGTATTTATTGCTGTCAGTGTATTGTGATTAGAGGCACAAAAGCTCGATCAACTGAGGGCGGAAATTAGATGTTAACTGGTCGGTGTTAGTGAAGGCTCTGAGCTGTCTTCCTCAGAGGCACACCTTGCTGCCTTGGCAAACGCCAGGAGCCTAAATTATCGTACCGCATCTAGGTTGCTCAATATGATAAATTATATTAATATATACAATAAATTCATATATACTAAATAAGACCATGTCAATATTGCTTAATAGCATATTAGGCCTTTACAATCTTAACTTACTTATAATCTTATAATATACGATCTACTCGTCCTACGCCGTGCAGCGGGAACGACCGTGACGTGTCAGAGACGTACGGGATCACAAAGAGTCATACCCTATCGTATTTATACGATAATAATATTAATGTACACTCCAGAACAGGCAGGTTGTCACACAATTTTGTTCTCTCTAGAAAACACCTGGAATATATATATATATATATATATATATATATATATATATATATATAAATATTGTATATATATATACTGTACTAACTTACAACAAAGATAATATGTGAGTCAGATACAAGGGGAGATAGAAAGGCAGGAAGAACCCCATTGAGATAGAGAGACTGTGTAAGACAAGCTTTGGATGATAGAGGAATGACTATAGATCAGGCAAAGGAAGTGGTAATAAACAGGAATGAATGGAGAATGCTTGTGAATAGATGAGTGATCACGTTGTCATTTGGGGGAAGGGGTCGGGCGGAAATTGGACTAGATAATAGTCCATCAGGCGCCTGGCCCGGGGAGACGGTTTATATGAAGGGTGCGCCTGGAAGTGTGGTGGGCAGGCTTGTGGTTTCAGCTCCGCTGCATTTCTGCCTGCCGAGATCGCAACCTCTCCGGGTGGTCGGGGGCCGGGGGAGTGCTGTAGGGACCTTGGTGACCCTGGTTTCTGAGTCTTCTCCTGGATGGCCTAGATGTGTGTGAATTTGCATTTTGTTTTTGAGTGTTCATTGTTTTCTGTTGTTTTGTCCATATTCTGGCTCTATCTTGGGTCGAGAGATTGCAAAGAGATATTGCAGAGAGTCGGTGAGTGGACGGGAGTTAATGATACGAAAGGCTTTCCTTTCTACTTTGTGTAGAAGTGTTGTGTGGGAGGAACCTCCACACACATGCAAACAATAATCAATACAAGGATGCACCGTGCCTCTGTACAGAGCAAGAAGCTGTGCTGGGGGAAAAAAAAATTAGGCAGTTGAACATACCCAACTTCTGGAAGGCCGTCTTAGCAAGACTGGTATTATCTTCCTTCCAAGAGGGACAGAAGAGAAAGAAACACCAAGAATACTGAGAGAAGATGAAGGGTTGATTTTTGTATAGTTGAAGTATAAGGGATAGCCCTTTGGAAGTGCACAACTGGTAGATAAATGGAGTAATTGGGTTTTGGAAATATTACAAATAATGAGGTTTTCTCTGTCCTAATAGGAAATAGTAGCTAGGTCAGAAGATAAGTGTTGTATGACTTCATTATGTTTGTTTTTGAGGGAATGCTTGCTGGGGGATTCAGGAAAACTAATTGAATAGTGTAAGGTAGAGTCGTCTGCATATTTTTTTTTTCTTCTATATTCCAACTTACTTCCTCTCGGGCATAGGCTGAGAGCCTTATCATTCACCGCTTTACAATGAACAGTGAAGCCTGTGAGGTCTTGTTCCAGTCTAGGGAGTGAGACATGTGAAGCACGTGTTCACCTCTGTGGGGTGGAAGTGGAGTGGTTGCATTGAGGCAGTTGGACAAAATTCAAAATAAAGCTATTAGATTAATCAATAACCCTGCAATCACACAGGACCTTCCTACATTATCCATACGAAGAAACGTTGCATCCCTTGCATTATTCTACAGATATTTTCACAGCAATTGTTCCGAGGAACTTGCTTCAATTGTGCCGCCTCTCCACATCTTTCCCCGTAGAACTAGGGCAGCTGAGAGCGCCCATGAATTTACACTTTCTCCTCCACAATGCAGAACTTCTGCTTATCAGAATTCATTTATCCCCAGAGCTACTACTCTTTGGAATTCACTTCCCTCGAATTGCTTTCCACAAACTTACAATTTACAAATGTTTAAATCCAGTTGTTACAAACATTTTATGAATGGAGGATGCCTTTAGGCACATGGACCTTTTTGTTTTATCTGTGTTTTTCCTTCCTCCGTTCATTGTCTCTTTAAAAAAAAGAAAAAAAAAGAGTACAGTACAACGAGCACCTGCCATATTGCCTTCACATGAGGCACGGTGCTCACTCATGGCCCGAAACGACCCCATCTCTGAAGCCACCTCGTTCCCGTGCTTCACTGTCTCACCCCCTACACTCGGACTCTCACACTTACACACACACAACGCCACCTGTTGAGCAGATAACTCACCAGGCATTGCACCCCTATAGCATATTTTGAATATGGGAATATTCATACAGTGCTATTTAATCAGGGAACAATGAGGGTATTTTATTGACGTTTCGGTGGGCTTGTGGTAATGCACTGATACTAGGTACAGCACAGATTCCATCCCAATAATATCTTCCCATTGATACATCGGGATTTGAACCCGGGACCTTTGGATTACCAGGCCAGTGGCAAGACCACTCCACCACACCTCCCCTATGAATGGATAGGGCTGGAGGTACAGTTTATGAAAATTAGAAAGAGAATGGGAGATACGACAGAACCCTGAGGAACACCGGAGTTGGTAGGATGAGGAAGTGAACGATGGCCATCCACAACCGCAGCTATGGAACGGACGGAAAGGAAATTAGAGACCAAGGCAAAGATGGAGGGACAGAAACCGATGGAAGGTAGTTTAGAAATGAAAGATTTGTGCAAGACTCTATCGAAGGCTTTCGATGTGTCTAGCGCAAGAGTAAGTAAGATATGAAAGGAGATCACCAGTAGAGCGACTCTTAACACAATAAGAGCGGGTGGTGGAGTATATTTCACCGTGCCGCCCAGCGTTTTTTTTTACCATAAATGGCCTTGTTTCCGTGCTCTTTTTCATGCATAAACAAGAGCCAGAGCGTAATACAATTATATATCCCTGAAAGGGCGTTAATTGACCTTTCCAATGACACCTGAACCATCCTTCTACGATCACTGGTTGTGTTGCAACAATCGTGCAACCGAAGGGCAAAATCGCTAAAATACGGTCATTTCGTTACATAATTACGTGTGTAGCGAGGGAGGGAGGGTGGATGTGTGTGGAGTACATGTCAGTAGGCCCACGGCAGCCGTGGCGAGTGGTCATGAGGCAACCTATGCTCCTCCCGTCGCTCGTCTCTCTCTCAGAGCCAATATTGCGCCAAAATTGCACACAGACTCAGGTCGGGCCCCGCTCTTTGGGCTGGTGTTCTCTATACGGACTAGAGTCGGGCCCCGCTACGAATGGGTTGAGGAAGCCATACTAGCGTTCTGAGAGTAGTTTATAAGAAGATAAATGCTTAAAAAATTTGGAAGTAAGAATAGTTTCATAAACTTTATAGAGATACAAGAGATGAGAGCAATTGGACGATATTTGGAGGGTTGAGAGTGGTCACCCTTCTTTGGGACAGGTTGAATGAGAGCAAACTTCCAGCAAGAAGGGAGACGTTAGAGGAGAGACAGAGATGAAAGAGACAGGGAGTCAGCACGGAAGCACAGTTTTTTAGTACAACACGAGGAACACCATCCGGGCCATACGCCTGCTTAGTCTTAAGCCCAGAAAGGGTAGAAAGTACATCTTTAGACGAGATTAGGATATTAACCCGTGGAGCCCCGGCTAGTTTTGTAATGTTTGTTCACCAGAACCCGGCCGGTTTTCAAAAAATTGTTTTATTCCAGAAACAATAGCGAATGGGTTAGGAATGAAGGAAAAACCACGAAAAACCGCTCAAAAAGCTTAAAAAATGGTCCTACAGAGCCCCCGAAAACGTATTTTACATGAGTAAAAAATTGAAGGCAATTACCCAAAAAAAACAGGTTATTGCACGCTCACGCGCACGCACGTGGACTTTGAGAGTTTTCAACCATCGGCACGGTTGCGTGGGATACGTACACAGTTCCCATACAAATCTGAGCCCTCTTGAGTGGCTACACCTGAGGTTACGGTCGGCGCAATTAGGGTGATGCGTCAGGCGCGTCGCTGGGGCTGTGCGTTACATACATCGCCGACGCGTCAGACGCGTCGCTGGGGCTGTACGGGTTAAGCATAAAGTGAGATGTCATATGACAATATATTTTTTTGAGTTACTACTAATTCACAGTCTGTAATTATATTGTTATGAGTTTCGTTGTAACATTTGTATATATATAAATGGCATGCTGCATGTGTCTGTATTCTCTTCTGTACTTTGACATATTCGAAGCCAGATATTTTCAATTCCTAGAAAGTTATCATTGGGAATTATAATTAAATAAAGATAGTTAACAAATCCCTTAGAACAGCCGTGAACAAACTAGTCTTCCACCTACTACCGCTAACTAATAACATCGCTATTATTAGGCCTTGACTTTTCAAGAACTGCATTCACTCCGAACACTACTAATGGATCCACGATATACATGTTGTGTTATGCTATGTCGAAGGAGAACAAAATATGACTGCAGGACACAAAGAATTATTTGTTTTACCCGTGTGTATATTACATATGCATAAGCTCCCTAAACAACTATTCATTATAAATATGATATATAACAACATGGAATATCAAACATGCTTTTGAGATAAAAAAAAAATTCATATAACTCCACTCATGCTATCAGTTCATGTTTCGATGCTCTCGAGTATTCGGCTGGTAATAGGATGTAAATATATGTAAACCTCCTCTACCCTCTAAATATTTGTTCAAGTAAAAAGGGACAGGCCCACTTGAGTCGCCTTGATGGTGTGGAGGGTCACTGAATTCCAGGAACACTTTGGACAAACATTAATTTAACAGAGTTAGAGGAGAGAATGTTTATGAATATTGTATGCAGAATATATTGGCAAAGGCATTTCATATAAATGAAATCAGATGAGCACAGTATTGCGCCCAGTACAACAATACCATCCAACGACTTAGCTAACACAGATATATAGAAATGGAAATGTACGTCCAAAATTAAATGGAATATATTGGTACTATTAATATAATGAGTGATGTATAATGTTTAGAGGTTTTCCCCTGGAGAAGAGAAGAACACCTTTACAACCATACTGAATTAATTGATTACATAAACATTGCACTCATAAGCATATTTTTAAAATTTCACATATTTAGAGACAACACAAAATTAACAAACACACATGAATAATACATAGTTCTTCCCACTCAAAGAAACAAAACAGGTTTCTATATTCAAGCAGCCTGTTTATGTGTAATTGTTTTGCTGTCTTGTAAGAAAATAAAGCAATTCATGCAATATAATATCTGCGTCACATATTTTGTTGAACAAACCCTCAGGAGAGGCAGTGCATATTTTTACGTGAGTATTCTGGAAATAAGAATATTTCTTTGTACTCTACCTCTGAATGTGGCTTCAATATTTGTATTTTTGTTTTTCTACCGAACGTTACTATGAGACTTTATGACCACATAGAAAAGTCTGCATATCTCTATACCCACCAAAAGACACTAACGTTTACCAGAATGTTGTGTGTTATTTTGGTGAACGGATCTGAGGTGGGTGTAGTGATATTTCGAGCAAGTTTTTATCTGCTAATTTTACCTGATTACTAGAGAGGGTGAGATAGAGTTACACAGAGTTACACAGATACTCAGATCACACAGGCCTTGTGGTCCCTACTAGGTGGTCTGGCCTTAATACTACTTGACAGGGATAGTTTATAGTAGAATACTAGGGCTGCAAAATAGAAGGTTCTCTCCCAACCCTCCACATCTTCCGGCTAAAATGCCGAGAGAGAGAGAGAGAGAGAGAGAGAGAGAGAATGGTATTTTGTGATAGTATTACATTAGAAGTGCTCGCAAGGGTGGATGAGGTAGATGGGGAACGATTAAGCAATCAACAAGTGATATAGCGATGCTGAGAAGGACAAAGACACATAGACAAGAGTACAATCTGAAACCGACAAACATAGACAATGAGAACACTGAGATGGTTGCATTGTAGATTTGGTTAACCTGAACTGATGCACAAAAGAGTTGAGCGAGTTATTTATTCATTTTGTTGTTTGTTTGGTCTTTCTTTTTTAAGAGAATACGAATAGAGGAAAGACAAAACAAAGAAAGTACAACGCCAATCAGATAACCTTTTAATCCTTAACCCGGGAACGGCGAGAAGACTCTTAGAGGATTTAGTGGTGAAAGGCGACCAACCTCTTAAGATCCAAGGCCTAATAAAAGCCTTTAAAAAGGCCCCAGCAGCACTTAAAATAAAGGAATATGATTAAGTGAGATAATTCCCCTCCATACCTTCTATCACTCCTCCACATGTGTCAAACCAACCCCCTCTCCCCCTTCAATTAGCACCTATTTTCCCTCTTATTCCCTTGTTTATCGGTATATTTACCACGCCAATATCTCCAACCTTGTTCCAAGGTGTATTCCTGCGCATATCCAGTGCGTGGGGAAAGAGAGAGAGGCTTCAGTCTGCCTCTAGGCTTCAAGAGAGGAGGGTGTAGGGCTCGTGCGTCTCTCACCTCATGACTGGACGGTCGGCAATAACTCGCCTTTTTCACCCCCAAATACTATTCCCACTTGTTTTATTGCTGTTACATGTTAATATCATCATATTATAATAATAATAATAATAATAATAATAAACGGTTTATTAAAGAATGGCAGCCTCATGAGCTGAAAATACACATTTTACAATTTAGTGGATGAACATGAGATGTACAGATATGAGGATGGTAAGCTTAGTTTACAAACAAAATAAATAAATACAATAATGATGCATGTGCAGAATACAAATTATCATAAAATAACCATGAGAGTAAGTGATATACAGTACATATACACATTTATTTACTTACTCATATACAGAACATACGTATATACACATACGTGCGCACATACATATACATACATATATAGGAACATAAGAACATGCAGTAAGTGTGCACATGTCCGTATACACAAACGCTCACGTATGCACACAAACATACATACATACAGAAACTGTTTTGGTAAGTCAGGTAAAGAGGGTGCGGGTACTACAATGGGAGGTTAATCCTCGGTAGTGTAGGTGTGTGTGTGTGTGTGTGTGTGTGTGTGTGTGTGTGTGTGTGTGTGTGTGACACAAGGCGAAATATGGAAGAGCTGGGCGTTCTATTGTTAAGGGTGGAAATACATGGATGAAGACACGCGAACACTTAATAATAGATAATGCTTATGCATAGATTTATAATCAGAAGTTGCGCTAGTGAGCAATATGTTCTCGCTCATATGTACGTATATTTACATACATATGTGCATATGACCATATAAATATAAATACACGTACAGTACATATATATATTATATACCTTATATTCTCAACTGGGCTCGAACCATTGACAGCACGTACACACGGACATACATATACATAAATATATGCACATTACATGCATATATGCTCTTCTCTTATCCTACCTGATACTCTCAGCCGGGCTCGAACCACAAACAGTATACACTATACACATATATATATACATAAATAACGCATACATACATACACATATACGCACACATTCATACACATATACTGCACATACATAGATACATATATACACATATACATAAACAAACTCAAGCAAATACATACATAATTATATTCTAATACACACACGCACACACACTTATGCATATATTATTAAAGGTGGGCGCGTATATATGGTGTGACAGACCGTTATTACACATTATTAATAATATTAACAATGGTTGGGATAGGACTATTTTTATATCTGTCAGTTCTTGCTCTTATTGGTTGGAGTGTGTTGAAATGACGAGCTGCACGTGTAGGTCTAGGGGCGTCTGGTGGAAGTAAGTTTCTGTGTCGTGGGTGAACAAGCAGCTTAGATGCAAACTGTTTGAGTGTGTTGTAGTGGTGGGTTGAAAGTGCAGGTATGCTAAGGGTGGTGAGAGCTTCCTCGTACCCTGGATATGTGCCACCCAGGATGATCCTGCATGCCCTCCTCTGAACTCTCTCCAGTTGACGTTGTTGTGTTAGGGTTAGAGAGGAGGACCAGGCGGGAGAGGCGTAGGTGAGCTTAGGGAGTATAAAGGTGTTATATATACTCTTCAGCTCATTCTCCGGCGCCCCCAGGGATCTCAACCGCCTTAGCATAAATAACTTGTAAGTGGCGGTCCTGACTGTGGTAGTTACATGTTTCTTCCAGTTCAGTTTGTTGTCCACAGTGATTCCGAGGAGTTTGGTGGACTCAACAAGCTGAAGGGGATGAGGACCAATTGTGACAGTGGGTGGAGGAAGGTCGGTAACGGAAGTGTTGATGTGCATGACCACTGTCTTGTCATGATTGATAGTCACATGATTGTCTGTGGTCCAGGCTTGAAGACGGTCGAGGATGTCTTGTAGGGGGTCATAGTTAGGGGAGGTGTTATCGACAGTAATGCCGACTGTCGAGTCGTCCACGTACTTCCAGTGGAATGGGGTGTCCTTTAGGGCATCATTAATCAAGATGAGGAACAATAGAGGCCCCATCTTTGTGCCCTGTGGGACTCCACATGTGATGTCTAGGAAGGTGGAGATGAAGCCTTGGTATCGCACTGCTTGTCGTCTGTCACTAAGGAAGTCGGTCAACCACGCAACCAGGGTAGGATGTAGCCCCAACTTTATGGCTTTGTTGATGATGATGGTGTGGTCAACAAGGTCAAATGCTTTCCTGAAGTCAATAAAGGCAAGGGCGAGGGAAGTCTTTCTCTTCTCAAGATTTGTGTAAATATAATCTAGGAAGCTAATAAGACAGTGAGTGGTGGAAGAGGTTTTTACGTTGCCAAACTGTTGGGGATCTATCAAGTGACGGATTTGTGAGTAAGCCCAGGTGAATACAAAGTCCTCACAGATTAGACTAGGGATGGGCGTAATGGCAATTGGTCTGAGTTCATTAAGAGAATGTGGGGAGGGGGTTTTGGGGATTGGAGTGACGTATGAAGTTTTCCAGTCTGCAGGGCATTTACTTTGCCTTAAGGAGGCATTAATTATCGAGCAAAGGGGGGTGGCAAATTCCACTGAAAATTCTTTGTATATTTTCATGGGTAGGTCTACTGGGGTTGTTGATCTTTTTGATTTGAAACTGGAAAGCTTTTTGGCCACTTCAAATTCTTGAACAGTTACGTTACTATTAAACGTAAAATAGGCGCATATGAATAAGTAATAATGATATTTATCGTAAAATGGCGATTTTAGGCGGGAATGAAGCCTAATATCTTCACCGGGCGGTAGGATGTTCACTACTAATAGCTCGCGCTTGTCAGGTTAACGACATCTATTAATATACACCATTCCCCACCAAGTCCTCTTCCACCAATCATCTCCAGATATCACCTTGTGCTCCAAAGAACTCGCCCCAACAACATCCTGGAGGGTGGTAAAAACCTTAGGCTCCGACCACCTCCTGATCATTATCACCACCAAAACCAGACTCACTCCAGCTAGTCACAGATACACATACACTAACTATGAAAGAGCCAACTGGGAAGCTTTCACAAACAATACAGAACAACACTTTGAAACCCTAAACAGCATACCCATCACTAACATCAACAATGCTGTTCACACATTCAACACAACTATCCAAAATGCTGACAAGAAACACATTCCAAGAGGTAACAGAAAAAGACACAACCCCAACTTCACACCAGAAATTCAAAATCTGATCAGACAACGCCACACATGCCTGACCTTCCCCTGACGACCCCTCTAAATGCTCTGGACCACGGTCTGTCACTCTTACTATCAACTTTTGCAATATTCGCGGCCTTTCCTCTAATTTTCACTCTGTCGAACACCATCTCTCCTCTTCCAAACCTGATCTTCTTTTCCTCACCGAAACTCAGGTATCTGAGACAACTTCCAGCAGCCCCTTTTCTGTATCCTCCTACTTTCTCTATCCTAGTTTCAAAGCCAAAGGCGGATGTTGTGCATACGTGCACAACAAACTCACTTGCTCTCGTGCTCCCGATTTCGACTCCGCTGAATTCTCAACTTTATGGCTCAAACTATTCTGTCACTTTCATACTAAATATTTCTGTGCTGTCTATCTTTCCCTTAACACTACCGACTTATCTCATAATCTGTTCTCAGATCGCCAGTATGGCTTCCTTAAATCTTACTAACTCTTGGTCATCCAACTTTCGGGACTTCGGTGAGACTTTTTCTGTTGCACTAGACATTTCGAAGGCCTTCGATAGAGTCTGGCACAAATCTTTAATTTCCAAACTGCCCTCCTTCGGTTTCTGTCCCTCCATCTGTGCCTTTGTCTCTAATTTCCTTTCCGGCCGTTCCATAGCTGCGGTTGTGGACGGCCATCTCTCATTTCCCCATCCTATCAACTCCGGTGTTCCTCAGTGTTCTGTCCTATCTCCTATTCTCTTTCTAATTTTCATAAATGATCTTCTCAACTGTACATCCAGTCCCATCCATTCATATGCAGACGACTCTACCTTACACCACTCAATTAGTTTTCCAGAACGCCCCAGCCAGCAGTCCCTCATAAGTAAACCTAATGAAGCCATAAAATACTTATCATCTGATCTAGCTACAATTTCCAATTGGGATAGAGAAAACCTTGTTGCATTTAATGCTTCCAAAACTCAATTTATCCATCTTACTACCTGTCAGGAACCTCCAGAGGACTATCCCTTATTTTTCAACAATACAAAAATCAACCCTTCATTTTCTCTCAATGTTCTCAGCGTCTCTTTTTCTTCTGCTCTCACTTGGAAAGACCATATCACCAGTCTCGCTAAGGCAGCCTCCCAGAAGCTGAGTGTGCTCAACCGCCTCAAGGGGTTCTTTACCCCTGCGCAGCTTCTTGCTCTGTATGGGGGCACAGTGCGTCCTTGTATTGAGTATTGTTCACATGTGTGGGGAGGATCCTCTCACACCGCACTCCTAGATAAAGTAGAAAGGAAATCCTTTCGCATCATTAACTCCCGTCCACTCACCAACTCTCTGCAATCTCTCTCTCTTCGCCGCAATGTTGCATCTCTCGCTATTCTATCGCTACTACAATAATCAGAGTTCCTCGGAGCTTTCCCAGTGTATACCACCTGCTCTACGTAGGGTATGTAGTACCCGCCTTGCAACACAATCCCACCCCTACTCTGTACAACTCTCCAACCCAAGAGTTAAATGCTGTTCTCAGACTTTCTTCTATTCAACTGCTGAGCTCTGGAATTCTCTCCCAGAATCAGTCTTTCCCTCTTCCTATGACTTAAATTGCTTCAAACTCCGTGTGTCCAGGCATTTTAGCTCGAACTTCCCTTGATTTCAGCCCTGTCACTCTTTGAAATCTGGGGGAGGCACTCGCTGCAGGCAGTTATGCCTTTTGTCTCCCTCATTCAAATAGAAAAAACAAAAATAAAATAAAAATGAAACACTCCCCAGCATCCCACACACAGGACATCGCACAACAAGTCCAAGCACTCAACACATAGATTAACAACAAAATACTAGAACAACAAACACTAAAATGGAATCTATCTATCTATCTATTGCCTGACACCGTGATCCCCGAAGGGGTGGCCACGAACGAACCGCCCCCATGCACCTCTGTCCTCAGTCAGTCGACGGCCCTCTTCCCAACCAGCACCGCCTTCATCCATATACTTCCTCACTCCATCCTTCCACCTCTCTTTCGGTTTACATCTCCCTCTTTGTCCTTCCACCTCGCTCTCGTACACCTTCTTAATCATTCTCTCGTTTTCCATACGTTCCATATGGCCGAACCATCTCAAGGTGTTCCTTTTCACACTTTTCAGCACATCTACCTTCACACCACACCTCCTTCTTACTTCCTCATTCGTCTGTCTGTACCTCCATGTAACTCTGCACGCACTTCTCAAGTTACTCATTTCCACCCCTCTCACTCTGGGTCTGAGTCTCTTCTCAAACGGCCATGCTTCGCTTCCGTAAGTCAATGTCGGGATTACCACACTGTCATACAAGGACTTCTTCACTTCCATACTGACCACCCTATTTCTTGTTACTGCTTTCAACGTTCCTACAACCCTCTTCCCCTGTTGCACCCTCTCCCGCATTTCTTCATCCATAGTCCCATCATTACTCAACACACTGCCCAGATACTTAAATAAGTTGACAATCTCCATAGCCTGACCGTTCAACTTCACCTCGCACTCTATGGCTTCACCCCTTTCGAAGACCATAAACCTGCTCTTCCCCGCATTGAACTTCAGATTCCGTTTTTCGCACACTGTTCCAAACACATTTACCAGACTTGCAACTCCCATTCATTATCACTCATCAGAACTGTATCATCAGCAAACAGCAGTACAGGCAGCTTCCTCTCATTGCCCTCCATTATCAGCGATACACCAACATCCACTGCTCTTCCTTGTATTTCTTTCATGACTCCATCCATATATACAGTAAACAATCACGGGGACATCACACACCCCTGTTGCAACCCAACATTCAGGTCAAAGAACTCGCTCTGCTCATTCTCCACATGTACTGCCGCCTTTGCAGCCTCATACATGCTCTTCACTGCTTTCGGCAACTTGCCATCTACTCTGTATATTCTATGTACTTTCCACATACCTTCTCTATCCACTCTGTCATAGGCCTTCTCCAGGTCCATAATGGCAACATAAAATGGAATAACTACCTGCAAACACTTGATCACAAAAAAGACCCCAAAAAACTCTACAAAACACTAAACAGCACCACACTTTCCAACAGCAACACAAAGCAATCACATGCCGGAATCACAACAGACTCTATTCTTTCATATAAACAAAAAGCAAACACTCTCATTAATCACTTCTCTCATTTCAGCCACCTAAACACCCATCAAGACGATCGAGGTGTCATCCGACGTAAGAGACAATTCCCCACAGACCCTGACTATGCACCCTTCACCAACAACCAGACAATGCACATCATCAACAATCTCAAGCACTCACCCGCCTGTGGTCCAGACAACATAAGCAACAAGCACCTCAGACCACAATGGATACAAGCACTCATCAACATATCAAAGTACAGTTATTCACATAAATCAATACCAGACATTTGGAAGCATGGTGTCATCATTACATTCCCCAAACCCAACAAAGACCCCACGCTACCCTCCTCACACCGCCCCATCACACTCCTTTGCACCCACTCCAAAGACTTATAACACCTCGTACTACAACTCACCACGCATGCTCTACCCCTAGCTCCAAAACAACTCAGCTTCAGGCCACTACACTCAACAAACACTCTTCTTAAAGACCTTACACAAGGAGCTTTTGATGGCATCAACTCAGCCAGGCCACCGAACAGATCACTCCTTGCCACACTCTACATTAGTAAGGCCTTCGATGCCATCCCTCGCCACAACCTAACAAACAAAATCTATGACCCAAACATGCATAATGTTACGACCGGGATTCGTATAAAACAAGGGCTCTTAATCATTGGACTAGAAAGGCACACAGCCACAACGGTAACACTAGATCCAACCCTCGAACTTATAATGCCGGCGCACAAAAACACCTATACCCTCCAGAGTTAAATCTGCGATAGTGGGGTATCCTCTAACTCGGTATAAATGCACTACTACTACAGGCTGATGATCTCTGATACAGCCTGATCACAACAACATACAATTACGTTAATAATGTATACAAGGAAAAAGATAGAGAGCTTAATTAAATCACTGGAATGATTTAATGCAAGCAAGAAGAAGGTATAATTAAAGTTACTCTAAACAATAATAAACTGTCACTCCTATATTAAAGAAAGTGAATGAAAGTCCTAAAGCATCGAACAGGAATCTTCTGAAGAAAGTCTGATGCTGCTTAAGATGATCAAATCGGATTTTGAACTGTTATATAAAGCAGGAACAAGATGTGACAAGTGTATGGACATACAGTGTTAACTGGCACGGGAATAACGATAAATGCGCAATAGTATTATCTCCAACAACAAAAGAAGTACTTCCTCAGGCAACGCAAAAGCCTGCTCGGGTTGTGCAACTCAACAACAACCAAGGCTTACAATCAACGTGAATAAAAAATGCTGCATATATAACATAAGAGTTTATAATCCTAATCGGGTGTCTGCTAGGCGAATAAAGTCTAGCTGGGATGTCGTAGGCTAGGAAACAATGGCTGAGCAAGCGGCTCGTAGCCTAGCGAGGTCCTTAAGACTGTACGGCCAAATTACGTTAAATGACGGGGTGCTCTCTTGAGAGATCCAGATCGCTAGTATCTGGTTCTCTCCTGGCGACCCTCTTCAAGTCAAAGCAAAACGAGTTAGCATAGTGTTGGGTGGCAGAGGCAAAAGCCCTCACTCACATCACAGTACTAAACTCACAAGGTACACAGTCAGAAAGACAACCTAGGCTTCCCACGTATCCATTGCGATTGTACAAGTTCAACAAAACCTGGTACACATCGGAAATCACAACATCAATAGCCTTACCCCAGTCTAGCATTAAATAGCCCAGCAGACAACCAAGAAATAGGTAGGGAGACACCGCGAGTGTGTCGAACCTCTACAGACAAAATGTTAGCCCCTCCAAAATGTCTAACTAAACATGGAATATCTGAGAGCTTCAGCATATAATACGATGGCCGATATATGAAATCGTGCAGAACCAAAGGGGAGCTATGATGTTAAATAGATTGGAAGAATGAGAGGTAAGAAGTTGAGAGAGAGAGAAAGTGTTCTATAGGTAGAAGTCGGGGACAGGTGGCAAGAGAGGTGTGAAGGGTATGCTGGTCAGGCAAGCTCTGAGCAAGGAAGGCACAAAGGCAGCAGGGAGTGCGGGGGGACCATTTCCTGCTGCGGCAGGAGGACGGCAAGGCGGCCAGCCACTCGGAGGGCCCGGCCGTGGCATGACGTCAGTGAGACAACGTGTGACACTACGCGCACTACCCTCTGCCACCTGCACTTACTCACTCACACTCTCTAGCTGTATCATTCAGTCTTATACATTAAACTTATAACTGATGATATAAAATATAATGCATTGTCACAGGCGAAAATAAAGACCACTTCTATACTGCCTGTGACATGACGATTCACAAGAAAGAAAGTACAACATTGTAGATAGACTGTAGCCCATTTCACTGCCCTGGCGAGCGCTAGTGGCTACCGGGAGGCGATTCTGCCAACGCTGGCAGGCGTCACAATAACAATACAAAAAGTTGGCTGGTCAACTACCTAGAAGGCAGACATGCACATGTATCATTTCCCAGCCAGTCATCTAACATCAGAAACTTCACAAACGGAGTCCCGCAAGGATTCATCCTGCCGCATGCACTCTTCAATCTATACATGCATGAAATACCCACACCCCACGCACCCCAAATAAATATAGCTTCCTACGCAGACGACATAACACTCACATGTACACACCAAGAATCAGCCAGAGCAAGACATCTCCTTTAACCCTATCTCAACACACTACAATTCCTTAGTCTGTCCTCTCCTGGAATACTGCGTTCAATACTGGTACCCTTACTACCACAAAGATATAGACAAGCTAGAACGAGTTGAACATAGTTACCAAAATGATACCTTTCCTAAAGAACAAACCATACGAGGAGTGTCTTAGAGAATTAAATATATTTCCTTTAACCCAGCGCAGATTAAGAGGCGACTTAATTCAAGTGTTCAAAATCATCAAATGACAATATGAACTGTAATAAATATTTCACTAATCACTATTTGACCAATCAAATTAAACATGGGGGAATGGTTGCAAAATTATTGGTTGTTAACTTTTGGAATGGGCTTCCCCGAGATGTCATAGACTGCAGCACCGTTGATTATCTTAAACTTCGCTTAGACAAACACCTTGCCTTAAATCCACGACTAACTGCATTTGTAAATTAATACATTTTTTTTTCCCCATACGCACTCTAAACCACTGTTTGGACACTTGACCATCAGTGTTTTGGAGGGAAAGAAGCCTTGAGGGGTCGCTGGACCTGTTTTTGCTTGATTTCCTTTGTACTGGTGCAATACAAACAGACTCAAATTAACCCCAGCCAAATCCACTGCAACCCTCCTCAAAAGCTGGACAGCCGAAAACAAAAACACCCTGCACATCACCATAAATAACATCCCCCTAACACTAACACACACACACACACACACACACACAAAATCCTGTGAGTAACATGATACTCTAATGCCATTCAGACAACATATCACAAACCATAGACTACAGTAGCTCTGGACTGGACACGAAAATGGAACTTTGCAGTAGGGACCCAAAATCGAAGAACGAACCCCCCAAATTCGAACCTCGAAACTGCGAAAATATAACATTTTCGCGGTTTCAAGGTTCGAACTTGGGGGTTCATTTTCCGATTTTGGGTACACTCGGCGACCACAAAAACGGACCCCCCCTTACCGGCCCCGGTTTTAAGACTGGGTCCTTTCTGGATGGCGACTCACACAAACTATCACGGAGGTTTAACAGACGGACGAACGCACACAGACTGTGAGTGATTCGAAGCTTTGCTCTTTTTTCGTGATCTGCTTTTATTTGTCTACTGTTTGGTAACCATTTAAAGTGTGGATTGTAAGTGATGATAAAATTGTGTCTATATTTCTAATTATGTTAGATACCACATTCAAAATACCATTACAACAACCTAACTGGAGGGAGAAATCCTGCACGGTGGAGCTAAATATGGAACTGCAAATGAATCTTCAAACCTTCGCCAAATCCTGCATCGTTTGATTTCATACAGATCCTCAAAGGTAGCATCATGCTTATATCTTTTTGTGTTATTTATTATATTATGAGTGTGTTGAAATATGTTTGAAATAACAACTTAAACCGCTAACTTACTTTATATCGTTATTGATATATTTTACACTTTCAGAATATTTCGCCTCTACTACTGCCTACTGCCTTCTCTCCTAGCATCACATCATGCCTGTGACTGGTGCATAGTTACAACGGGTTCTGTAAGTATTATGAAGTTACACAGAAACGTGTATAATGTAGAGGTATAATCCTTTATATGCAAGTAGTTTACTTACTTTATATTCCAAATATGTATTTTACATAGTGAGAAATATCACCTAGTCAAATCTAATACGTGTTACTTTTATACCAAGGCCACCAACATTTTAGTTAAGGCATTTTACTTGTAAACTTATATTTGCATACTTTAGCACAGCCATATCTCCCTTCCCTATAACTCGCTTCTTCCTATCTACAGGATGTGTTTAAAATAATGTATTGTTTTGTTTGTTTTTGTTAAATCCCTCTCTTTGGTTTGGCTGTCGTTCCTAGTCTCCTTTCCTCTGTTCGTCCTTGTCCCCTCTCCAGGCTCTCTTATTATCTTCCTTTGTTTTTGTCTCCCTCACCTTGTTTTCTCTTTTCATCCTCATCTCCTTCCAATGTTCCCTTCCCATCTCTTTCTTCCTCGCTTCTTCCTAATCTCCAACTCCACTCGTCTCTTCCCTTCCTGACCTTTCTTCCTCGTGTCCATCCCTTCATCTCCTTTCATTTAATACAACTACTCCTCGGTTACAAATATTATGTCAGTATTCAGTCCTGTTAAATTTCAATATATCCATCTGCAGTATCTTTATTTCCACTATCTTCATGTTAATTACATTCAATTTCAATATTAATTTTCACTATTGCAAACAACCATTCGCCGTGATTAGAGATATGTAATGACTTACGTTATTTACTATATATACGCAGGGCCGTAACTATATGGGGCAGAAAGGTTTCTAATGAGTTAATGCTTGTTTGCTTTCCATATCAATATAAACAAAATAAAAATAAAAAATATATTTGATTAAATTAATGTAAGAGAATATACTGATGATTTAATGAACTTTGCGGCCTGGTTTTTAGTTAAGCTTTTAGTCAGATAATAATGAATGTCTAGTATAATGCTTTCGACACCCCGCCATAATTTACGGTGTTATAATAGTTAAGCAAATTTATAAACGTTTACTCCTATTAAATTACGCTGTGGTCAGGGGGAATACAAACACTATGAACATTGTGTTCGGACAAGGGTGGAAAGATAATGGGAAGGGTCATACGTGTTGTTTGAACACCTGTTTATGGTATTTACATTCAGATTGATTACAGTCAAATTTATTTAAAATCCTTAATGTTATTAATTGGCCTAACTATTATAACACAACAAATTAAGAGAGAGAGAGAGAGAGAGAATGAGTGTGTGTGTGTGTGTTTGAGAGGGAGTGTGTGTTGGAGAGAGTGTGTGTTTGCGAGAGAGTGTGTTTTTGTGATGGCAGGTCCCATGGGAGGGGTGGAGGTGGTGGTTGTGGGTTGATAAGAAATATGTGATAAGGAACCACATTCAATGTTATCGTGATGTTATTTTAATACAGTACGATTTAAGGTAGTCCAATTATGTGCATTTCACTACTGTGTTTGTGTTGGATCAGGTCATATTAGACGCGGCTGCATGTAACTTTTGTCATACGTAATTTTTTTAAAGAAGGGAAGCCTAAATGGTAATATATAAAAGCACTTGGTTCCCTTTTATATCATCTGACTACTACCCAGGGGGGAGGGGGGTGTCAATGACTGTGCTAATGGGCGGCTGTCCCCCCTCGCTTCTCGACCAGTGTCCACTACTGTCTGTTTTAATGATACATTGATGGTTATTATTATAGGAAGATCTTCACAATGGTGTAATTCATGTTTTTTGGTAATGCAACAATATTCTTACACAATGCTAAATCCTAGTATAATCTACAATCTAATTTTTCTTATTATTTACATTCAGTTGTTGAATATCTTACACAAAATATGTTTTTTCTTTGAATACAGTAATGGAGGCTCAACCACGACGTACTGTGAGACCACCACGAACCAGGGCGAATCGTCCAGAGTTAATTGAGCGGCGAACCCGGATAGTGGCTTACTACGAGGCTGGGAAGGGGATTAAAGAAATTAGTCGCCTTCTCGGCATATCCAAAAACACAGTAAAGCGTTGGGTGAGGCGCCATGAAGAGGAAGGACACGTCCTCACCAGACCACGGCCAGGAGGACCAAGAGTCACTACCCGGGAGGACGACCAACAAATCCTCCAGGAAGCAGAGACTGCCCCTCTCTCAAACGCAGTCGCCATCACATGAACAACAGGAATACAGTGCCATCCAGTGACAACAAGGAGGAGGCTGAAAGAAAGAGGGTTACGATGCTTCATCCCTACCCCAAAGGACACCTTGACTGACGCGCACAGAGAGGAGAGAAAAAGGTTTGCCGAGGCGAACATTGATCGTGGCGACGAATTTTGGAGGTCGGTTATATTTACTGATGAAATGTGTTTCTCATCTGTCGCTGCATATGGCTGTCAGTGTTGGCGAGTGCTCAACACACGCTACCAACGCAGAAACATCCATGAAACAGGCTACAGTGGACGAGTGATGACCTCTATGCACGGATGGATGTGGTGGGGAGGTGTCGGCGAGTTGGTCGACATAGAGGGACAGCTGGACGGCCAACAATATATAAACATATTAGAAACCTCCTTTATCCCGTCTGTCCGTGCATATGCCATTCCTGAACCCCAGCCTATATATATGGTGCAAGACCGTAGCTCCATACATACGAGCCTAGTGGTAAGGCATTGGTTTGAGGCTCACCCAGAGATTGTTCTATTGGATTGGCTACCCAAGGGAGCCGACTGCAATCCAATAGAGAATCTCTGGGCTTACATGGTTCAGGAATGGGGCGTGGAAGAAAAAAGAAAGGAGGCAGTGAGACGGAAGGCAAGAGCTGTGTGGGAGGGCATTAAAAATAGGCCCGAGATAATTATGTAGTAAGTTGGTGGACTCCATGCCAACCAGACTAAGAGAGGTTATTGAAGCGGATGGGGGTTGGACACATTATTAATAGTATGTGTAGTAAAATTTACTTAATGTTAAGTATTATTATGATTCAATTTTTCTTTTAAATATTATTATTGTCATTTATGATTTATGGGTATGTAAATATGACACTATCAATATAAGTTTAAAATGTGTGTATGTAAAATATATTTATTTACATAGTAATTATACTCATTATATACAAAATAAATCTTTACCGGGGGTATGCTCGCTCACCTTGTTACTGACATTACTTATTTCTATATATTCTCCATAATAAAAATGTGCAGTAATAATGTATACGACAGTTTTTCTTCCACAATAATCACTACCATAATCTTAATACCATTATCATATTGCTACAACTGTCATCATTATTCCTATCAATACTACTACCTATATTAATACAACTATCATGATATCCACTATCATCGCTTCCTCTATCGTCATTACCTCGATAATCGTTATGACTATCATCGCACACTATCAGTACTCAGACTATACCATTACCACAGCCATCACTATCATTACCCACTGTTATCACTATCATTATCATCACTCCCTCTACCATCACTACTATATTCGCAAATAGCAGTATCGTCATTAATCCTGTCATCACTAACACTATAATCACTAACACTAAAATAACTTTCATTATCATCATTATTGTTTCATCCTCATCACAAACACTATCATCACACTGAGTAGGGTGTCTCAATATCCTTACTAAAACTCTCACGACTTGCAAAAGTCATCACTAACACTATTACCCCTCCCATGACCATCACGCTTACTACCACTGTCACCACTATCTCTATCATCACTTTATCATCACAAACACTATCATCAGCTACCGTTATTGTTACAACCACTATCAACATTATCACTGTCTCTATAATCACTATAAGGTTTCCCATTACCATCATTAACACTATCATTGTTCCAACTATCATTAATTACTACAACTATGACAGCCATTATCATAACCACTGTCATATTTACCACTAGCATCACTTCTATTACATTCATAATCTAAGTATTGATTACAGCCAAGTTTACAGAGACATTTTAATGCAATACTTAATAAGCTTCTCGGCTTAAACTATATCTGTCTAGTAAATTACAAAATTGGTAGAGCCTGGTTGCAGAGGCTTATATACTTTATGCAATAAGTGTGTCAATGAATACACGAGTAATTTACCTTATTTTATGACATTTCATTAATATATGGAATCCGTTATGTATGCGCTGTGCATAGCTATGTATTTATGTTGTTAAGTTTTACTCTTTCAAAGCTAGTAATAGAGTATGTGGATAATGCAGAATTTTTCGTATAAGCATACAAAAGAAGTCAAGAACACACAAACACGCAACCACTGGATGAAATCAATATGCGCTGTGAAGATGTTTTGTTTTCATATGACACAGTGAATCAAATCTCTGACTGCTTCACAGGGTGAGTGTGTTCGTGCGTTTGTTACCCTGTGAGCCGTCGTGTACAAAGAGCCGTTCCGTTTTCTTTCCACTAAAATACGGGGGTCCGTTTTTGTGGTCGCCGAGTGTACCTTACTGCAAAGTTCCATTTTCGTGTCCAGTCCAGATCTACTGTAGTCTATGCACAAACATAAACAATATACCGACACCCAGACTTAATGCCCTCAGGTCACTTGCCCACACAGCATTTGGACATAACAAAGAAATTGCCACCACAGTATACAAACAATACACAAGATCAGTAATGGAATAGGCAAGCCCTACCTGGGCCTCTAACGTAGCTGAAGCACACCACAAGAATTTGCAGATCATTCAAAACATAGCCCTAAAAATCATCACACGCTGCACAGCTACTACACCTACATCAAGAACCCAAAGTCCTCGAAGTCAAAGACCACCCAGACATGAGAAGCACTCAATTCCTGGGTGCAGCCTCCACAAACCAACACCATCCTCTATACTACAGGGCAGCACACCCGCAGTTACCAAGGAATATCAAAACAACACCCAACACAATATCACACACAAATACCGTCATCTTTCTCTCCCTGCCCACCCCAAACCAGCTTCCAGAAGCACATCCATACGCATATATCTCGCCCGTTCCATCCAATCACTCAACGACAACACGCAGCTGCAGGCACGACCTCCCGAAATACATCCTTCCGAATCCTCCATTCCTCGCGAGGACAGAGTCCTCCTGGACAGGTTGAGATGTGGGCACCATACAGGTCTTCTGAGCTATCAAAAGAGACTGGATGGCTCCGTCGACGACACCTACCCAGGATGTAACACAGCACCCCATACCATTAAATACATGGCCATTGCCTTCCTTAGGGACTCGGAGCTGTTCGGCCAGGCAGCCTAGAAAACAACAATAACACTATTGTAAAGTATTGATCTGGGGAGAGAAAAGTAAACCTGGAGTCGATATTCAAAGTCATATTTATTTGTTAAATAATTAAAACGATATCATCAAGGGTTTAATAAAATGTAGGCATTATTTATGTCGCTACAGCGGCAGCATTGGCTTTCAGATTTTGATACTAGGATATGACAATGACTATTTTCTAAATATACCCAAACAAAGCATATGATATTTTTGTAAGTGTAGTTGCACTTCAGTGTGAAATAAAGTGTATAATTTGTCCGGAATAAAGGGTACACAATAACACATTTTAGTGACCTCAATAATATTTTCGTGTCAAGAATTGAATGCCCAGCAGTTTAGTTTGCATAACAAAATTATTTTAAATTCGTATACAGCTGCATATAGACGTAAGCCCTTCGGACCCAAGGTTTTGTGTGGCTCTATAAAGGGGAGCCGTGCGAGGGGTCATTATTATAAACATGGAGCGAGATAGGGACGAGTTACATATATGATGCCAGGCGATAAATGTATTTGTGTGTGAGAGTGAGTGAGAGGGAGGTACATAGATAGACAGACAGCACAGTTCGTGTGGTCCCTACTAGGCAGTCCGGACTTAATTCTAACATAGAATTTGCTACTGAGTGGAAGGTAAAGACAACAAAGCAAAAGGCTCTCTTCCCACCCACCACTGCTTCGGACATTGGATTGGCATAACATTTACTTGGGACAATAGCCACCAGCAGAATTAAACAATATCTACTGGGAAATACAATTAGTATGGAACGAAAACGGATGTCTAGTATCCTTTTGAATGCGTCAGTTGTATTACATTGGAACATTCTCTGGACATTTGTTTCACTTGTTGACCACACTGTAGGTGAACAAATGCTTTGTGACATCGAAATTCGCCTTCCTGGTTATAAAATTAATTATATCTCCGAGAGTTGATGAACTATTATTGATTTTGAACATTGATTCATCAATTTGGTCAAAGCCCTTTAATATCTTGAAACGCTGTATCAATTGATCTTGCAATTTTATTTTATTCAGTTAAAAAAAGTTTGTATTGTTATTATTATTTCGTGATATGATATATTTCTTATTGATGGTATCAACTTTGTCGCTCTATGAAGCACTGACTTTTGAATGTCG
This sequence comes from Paralithodes platypus, assembly GCA_032716605.1. Classification (NCBI taxonomy): domain Eukaryota; kingdom Metazoa; phylum Arthropoda; class Malacostraca; order Decapoda; family Lithodidae; genus Paralithodes; species Paralithodes platypus. Next base: position 69,888,178 of record CM064504.1, on the reverse strand, counting down.
TTATTCAGATACGGAGACCAAAATGGCATGACATATTTCATATTGGGCCTCACTATGCTATAAAATAACGAAACTATAATATTTTCATTTTTATAGGTAACATTTATTTAAATAGATCCCAATACTCCATTGGCCTTGTTCGCAGCAGCTGCACTTTAATCTGAGGTCTTTAGGTTTTCAGATAATAGAACCCCCAGGTATTTAACTAATACGGTTGTTTTAATTGGTTGACCTTTCATATTGTATATATATATGTTTTATTATACAATTGTAAGACCTAACATTTGCCAACATTGAAAGGCATCTGCCGTTTTAATAAGAACATAAGAAAATGGGAGTCTGCAGAAAGCCGATTGGCCCAAACAAGGCAGATCCCTCTCACACTTAACCCTAATTATAAGGCCTTATAAGCTGGGCTTATAAAACCCAGCTCACTAACACCATTAGGAATGACCTCACCGAACGGTCAGAGGTCAGAAAACGGGGGTCTACAGAGCGCCGATTGGCCCACACCTGACAGATCCCCCTCACACCCAACCCATCTCGTCCATATGCCTATCTAATTTTATCTTAAAGCTCCCTATCGTTCTTGATCCCACTATAGCACTTGGTAGCCTATTCCACCTACATGTAAGAACATAAGAACATAAGAAAATGGGAGTCTGCAGAAAGCCGATTGGCCCAAGCAAGGCAGATCCCTGTCCCACACAACCCCAATTCAATTACAAAGCCCAATTATAGGCTTCACACTCCAATACCCTGAGGATCATCTCACCAAAACGGTCAGAGATTAACGCAGGATTATGGGGGTCTGCAGAGCGCCGATTGGCCCAACCCGGCTGATCCCCCTTCACACCCAACCCCTCTCGTCCATATGCTTATCCAATTTTATTTTAAAGCTCCCTACAGTTTTAGATCCCACTATAGCACTTGGTAGTCCATTCCACCCATCTACAACTCTGTTACCAAACCAATACTTGCCTATATCTTTTCTGAAACGAAATTTAACTAATTTAAAACCATTGGTACGAGTTCTTTCGCTATCACTGAGCTTTAGTACATTTGTCATGTCCCCTTTGTTAATCCCACTAACCCACTTGAACACCTCTATCATATCCCCTCTAACTCTGCGTCTCTTTAACGAATGTAAACCTAATTTCTTCAACCTTTCTTCATACGAAAGATTTCTAATATTATGGATAATTTTTGTCATTCTACGCTGTACTCTCTCCAATGAATCTATGTCCATTCTGTAATAAGGACACCAAAATTGGACAGCATAATCCATATGGGGTCTCACTAATGACAAGTAAAGTTTTAAGATAACATCAGCAGTTCTGTTACTCACACTCCTAGAGATGAACCCGAGAATCCTGTTTGCCTTATTACGAACGCTTATACACTGTTTTCTAGGCTTCAAATCATTGCTAACAAACACACCTAGATCTTTCTCGCAGTCTGAATGTTCTAATTCTAAATTAGCTAGTTTATATTTAACATTTGTTTGCATCTTCCCTATCTTTAATACCTTGCATTTGTCAATGTTAAACTTCATCTGCCAATTTACTGACCATTAATGTAAGGTATCTAGATCCCTTTGGAGGCACTCTATATCGCTATCTGAATCAATTGATCTCCCTATTTTAGTATCGTCTGCGAATTTACTTATCCTACTAGTTATACCTAAATCTAGGTCATTTATAACAAACAACAGAGGACCTAATACAGATCTCTGGGGGACACCACTTTTGACTGCTCCCCATTCTGATTTGGTACCATTTATGCTGACTCTCTGCTTCCTACCAATTAGCCATGACCTAATCCATCCTAACAACGCCCCACCTATTCCATGACCCTCAACCTTTCTCAACAATCTCTCATGAGGGACTCTGTCGAAAGCTTTACTGAAATCTAAATATATTATATCATATGACTTGTCATTATCTACTGCTTCATATACCTCTGAAGAAAAAAAAACTAAGCAAATTAGTAAGGCAAGAACGTCCCTGAGTGAATCCATGCTGAGAAGAATTTATTAAATTATTTTGTTCTAAGTGGTTTCTAATTTTACTAGCAATAATTGACTCGAGTAGCCTTCCTAGGATTGATGTGAGACTAATGGGACGGTAATTGGATGCTATTGATTTATCACCTTTTATGAAGATCGGAACTACATTTGCAAGCTTCCAAGCTTCTGGAACTAAGCCTGTCTCTAATGACTTGTTAAATAGAAATGTTAATGGGTAACTTAACTCATCTCTGCATGCTTTTAATACTCTAGCATATACCTCATCAGGACCAGGCGATTTATGAGGTTTCAGTCTGTCAATTTCCTTAAGCACATCATTTCTATTTGTAGTAAACATACTTAACCTATTTTCTATAGTATCGCTATATACCTTACGGGCTTCTGGAAACTGTGCCAAATTTTCATTAGTGGAAACGGAAAGAAATTGACTATTTAATGTACTGCACATTTATAAATAATTTGCTTTAATTTCTCTTGTCAAAGTTTTAAGGGGACCAATTACATCTCTAGCCTTGGATTTGTATAGTTGGTAAAAAGCTTTAGGATTATATTTTGAGTCATTGGCAACCTTGATTTCATAATTTCTTTTTTCTTTCCTAATATCCTTTTTTACCTGTCTTGATAAATTCTGATAGTAAGCAAGTAGGTGAATTTCGCCTTTCTTAATTTTTCTTTATATTCCTCTCTTTTTTCCTAGAAAATCTAATAGTCTATTATTCATCCATTAGGGTTGGTTCTGTGTTGATCTAAATTTTCTTTTGGGGATATATTTATTTTACGCATTGAATACCGACTTGATAAAATTATCGTATGTATCTACCAAGTTTGACGGCTCTTCCTGACTTAAGCTGACAGGTTCCTGAGAAGGGGTACACTCATCTGGACACCTGGATCGACTTATTTTGTTGACCATAGGGTCCGCTGATAAGGCTCTTCTTAACCCACCATAATTGTCTTTTTTGAAGTTGGGTATTAATGTCGTATTCTCTCAGGTATTACCTTTCCATTGTACATTAAAATACACAGAATTTTGGTCGCTATTTCCTAGGTGGTCTCCAATCTCTACATTATTTATATTATGTTCATTGTTACTGAAAACTAAATCTAGAATAGTATTACCTCTAGTCGGCGTATCAGTTGTTACAAACATTTTATGAATGGAGGATGCCTTTAGGCACATGGACCTTTTTGTGTTATCTGTGTTTTTCCTTCCTCCGTTCATCGTCTCTTTAAAAAAAAAAAAAAAAAAAAAAATCTATTAATTGAAATAAAAAAACTATCTTGTAAAACCTCAATGAACTCTTCGGAATCAGAGTCGCCTATTTGATGCTGCCAATCAATATTCGGAAAATTAAAATCCCCCATAATGCACACATTGCTAAACCTTGATGCCATTTTAATGTCCTCCCATAATGATGTTCAGTCATTTTTACTCATATTTGGCGGTCTATACATAACTCCAATAACTATGGTCTCACTAACTTCGTTAACCTCTACCTAAACACTTTCATTATCATTATTTAGTCTAATACCGGATTTAATACAGCTTTTTAATGTACTCCTGACAAACACAGCTATACCACCGCCCCTCCTACTTGTTCGGTCATATTTAAACAAGCTATATCTGGTATATCAAATTCTGCTAAAAAAATGCCTTAATTATGTATTAATCCAAGTTTCAGTTAGCGCTATTATGTCTATATTAATGACCGCGTAACTATTTTAATTAAATCCGATTGCAGCTTATTTTTGTCTTTATTTACATCTGAGTTTAAAAAAACATGGCAAATTTGCTAAATTAATATTTTAGTTTCGTATTTATTAAGGAAAAATAATGTTAAGTTATGTTTTGGAATATATATATATACCTGTATATTGTTACGTATCTTGATTTAGAAGTGGTTAACTAAATAAATAAAGACAGAACAGTTAAGGTGAAAGTGTAGCAAAACAGCTGAAGGCCAAAAGAACGTAAAATATTAAAGTTAGTTCTGTTGTCACTTGCTTTCCCTCAGTTGTTGAGACAGTTATCCTTTATACTCGGATACACTTCAATTATATTTAATCAGTAAACTATTTAATATGAAAGAGGCTATTAATGACGAATACAAACGTTCGGTATGTAAGCAAAGTTTTAAGACAAGAATATCTCAATTAATCTTAATTATCAGCAAAGTATCAAGATCTTTTATATATAATTTATTTAAGTTTGTTAACCCTCTAAAGATTGTTTTGCTCTTTATATTATCTATTTATTCTTAGTTTATTATTATTATTCTCCTTTAGTATTTTATCTTATTTATTCTTATTACTGAAAGACATTTGACTAAATAAAAATGGTAAGGAAATATTATAAAGTCACATATAAAAGGGAATTATATTTATAAACGTAAAGAAGGTATTTTACAATTAATCAAAATAATAAGCAATGAAAGTTATGATAGAGTTTCAGGATCGTTTTGCAAACGTTCTGATTTCACTAAAGTACAAATTATAGAATAATAGTCAGGTAAGTATTTAACTTGTACAAGGCTTAATCCTTAATTATGAATGACAATAGCTTTACATCAAGTTAGTTAATTGTTAATATGTAAAGTAGAATATTCAATCACAAATCATCTGAATCAAACATTAATTCTAATCACCAAAATTAAACAGCAATTCGAAATATATATCTCTCCAATTAAATTAAACATATAAGATTCTCCAATCCAATCTATTATGATTTCTCCAAGTAAATTAAACATATATGATTTTTCCAATCACAAAATCTTAAAGCATAGGAGTTTATGTTTTCGACATACCTCTGGTTAATTAATAGTCACAAATAATCCCTAACTAACGTGTAAGAGGTCGCTCCCGGACACAACTTAACACATAATAATATACAAGCCTTTGAAGTCTGTCTCATCTCCCCACCACACTGCTCGTGTTTCCCAACTAGATATGTACTGCTTTTAACTATCAAATCTCCGGCTTATATATCATTTCTCGGACCAAGCTATCCAATCAGAAGGCAGGAAACAGGTGCCGAAACCAATAAAACAGGCTGCTGGAGTCAGCCATTCACAGACGAGAAGCAGGTGAACTAGGCCCCGTGAGTGGTTGGGGCAGTAGGGAGAAGGGGGCTGGTTCCGCCTCGTTCAGTTGTTTCCCCCCAAACTTGGCTGGTTTCTCTCTCTCTCTCTGGTCACTAAGCAAGGTGAGTTGTTGCCACGAGGTAATTGTAAAGTCACATTCAACAGGTTGGTCTGGCCACATGATATCCGGTCGGTACGGATGTTACAATATATATATATATAACTTTATTATAGGGTTAAATAGTACATTACAACATCATTACTAATGCCACATGTATGTTAGCAAGCAAATGTAGTTTCTCTCCTAGTACAGAGGTCGGTTTGTAGTCATCACCGGCTGACCCGAATCCCTGTGTCAGGTTGACAATACCATAACACGTCATTCTTAGGTCACGAGGCTCAAAGTGTCATGTTGGAAGACAGGGAGTCACATGGAGTGATATTTACCATGGAAAGCTCACATTGATAGGAGTGGTTTCAACTGGTTTCAGTACGCACCCAGTCACCCAGATTTAGGATAGATTTAAGTCATAGATTCCTAAACACTTGCCCACAAGCTCTTACACGTATGACAGGCAAAGCAGTCACAGCAACATAAACATCATAAACATAAAGAAGAAATAGCTCAGCCCATATGTTTCATAATGAACTTGTCACTTCAGCAGGTAGCCATATCAAAAAATAGGAAAACTGGAAATATTACGCTAATATTTAAAAAGGCATGAAGGCCCTAACAAGTACATATATGCCAATTAGTTATACGTCAATAGTAGGAATACTTTTGTCAACAATTGTAAGAAACAAGCTAGTAGATTATCTAGAATCAAATAAGTTGATCCGAGATAGCCAACATGGTTTTACACCCAGTAAGTCATCCCTAACAAATTTGACTAAATTCTATAATAGACTATTTATTACTTCATGTATTGCGTAATTTTGTTTTCGATAAGTAAAATCTTAAATCAAGAGAGTAATATAAAGTTGAAGTTAAGTGGGGATGGTTTTCTGGACTCTCTTCTCCCTCGTGTTCAGCTCCATTAGTTTTAAGATGTTAAAATGTTCGCGATTTTAAAACCTTTCGCTCAATTGCATTGTCAATTTTAAGACCTTTCGTGCCATTTAGGTGTCGATTTTTTCGTGGCGACCGATGGCGAGCCTGCTATTCTAAGAGGAACCGGCCTTGGGCCAAAATATTTTTCTACCGAAAAATGTACAGATTTATCTTGAAGGGGTGCCTAGGGGGAGTTATATTAGGTTTGATGGAGGTCTAGTGAGGAAACTAAAAAAGACATGAATATATATATATATATATATATATATATATATATATATTGTTACGTATCTTGATCCTCAAGTGGTTAACTTGATGAATCTAGATAGCACAGAGATATATATTAAGGTATCAGTCAGCTGAAGGCAAAACAAAAGTAAAATCTAATACAATTATTTCCTGTTGTTGCTTCCTTTCCTTTTGGATCTTAGGACTTAGTATCCTTTATTGACTGATACTCTTTAATTATGAAAAATACTGAAACTAATTAAAGTCATGTAGTATTTATAAAGAATTATTATTTAACCGAAGCTTAGTAGGCTATGGTTATGAACCGAAGAAGTTATATCTAAAGAAGGACTATTAATTCTATAAAAAGTCTTGAAAGATAAATATTAAAGTAAGAATATTTCTGTCTCTTACCCCTTTTGAAATGAATAGATAGTTTTTTTATATGTCCTTTTATTTATATTTAATGTCATTATTCTTGGTTCTTGTCTTACGTTAACAGTATTATATTATTATTATCATCAGGATTTATATCAGAGTCACATAAAGAGTTAGATATATATATTTAATAATTAGTTAAATGTATTTCTTAACCACGTAACATTGAGGTTTGATTAGGAGTAAATTAAGTTACAGGATCGCTTCATAGATTCGATTCAGGTCTCACTCAAATAATATGAAAAGCAAAAATAATATTTTGAAGCTAAAATAATTTTCTTCAGCTTAGGAAATCACTAGAAGTAATATTAACACAGCCATGTTAGTCTAAGGCGATATTACTAATATGAGACAATAGCATCACCGTACTAAGTACCGTTAAACAATGTAAGCTTAATTAAAAGAAAATGAAAGAACTCGTAAGTATTAATATAAAACAATAGTATTACTTTCATCATAACCCAATTACTTAAAGAGTTGCTTTAGTCCACAAGTTAGTCAACTAAAATAGTTACGTACATAATAGTAGCGTTAACGTTAATTCCCAATCAAATAGTTACGTACATAATAGTAGCGTTAACGTTAATTCCCAAGCACATATCTCACTAACCAACATAACGTAAGTGTTTACACCGAACACACTTAACACACACATATATAATCTGACTGACAGTCACAATTCCATTATAATACTTCACCCCGTCTTCCTCCAGCAGCAAGTTCACCTTCCCCAACTCCAAATGAGACTGATTTGAATGCCCACAACTCGGGTCTTATATACTAAACAATGATGGTGTAGGAACGAATCAGGAGGCGAGTGATGGTGCGCCCCCTATCATAGCTCCTCTAGTTGCATAGCAGGTGCTTGGTCCAATCACAGCTCCTGGCGTCGATCATACGTCATAGCGTCGGGTCATCGAAGTAGTTTGCAGGGTCCCCTATGACGCACGCAGGTGTGAAGGCTTGTTTGCTGGTATGCGGGTGAGCTGGTTTCCCACTCGCTAGTTCGCTCGCTAGTCTGCTTCGCCGCTTGGGTAGTTTGACACTCCTTCAACTCTAATTCTAACTCTTAAATTAACATACAGGGCTCCATATGTCAGAATATATATATATATATATATATATATATATATATATATATATATATACCCGGTATATATACTGTATATATATATATATATATATATATATATATATATAAAGAGACCCAGAAATAACCACTACCCCCCTTAAAACAAACCTCTTGCTGTAATTGTAATTATCGGATCTCCTGGTGTATTGTTATAGTGATTGGTGTACAGTAGGTAAAGGAATATGGGTTGTTGGGACAGACTATGGTAAACCAATAAGTGCCCATCCTGTCTGTTATATCCAACAGTCAAGATAATCCACAGATACCACCACCCCTCTCTCTCTCTTCAATAATACTGTATACAGCAAACTATTTTTAGCAATAGCTCATCGGCAACGTTTATCCGTTGGCATTGCCTATGAAACGCCACGCTCCTATATACTCATCGTAATCTGAATACAATCGTCCAATAATTGCCAGACTATACTGCCAAAGCGTGTCATAATCCTCAAAATGTTAAGATGATTGTGTGTGGAATACTTTGTCAACAAGGCAATGCTGAAATGTTTGCGAATATTTTGGTGGTAATTATCATTCTAGCCAAATATTTTGCTACGTACAGGATACATGGTGCTTTGTCACAGGAAGTTTTTTTATTTGTTTTCGGTTTAAATATGAGCAAAGTGTTAGATGCTTTCTATCTTAGTACAATAATTAAGCAAAGCGGTTGTGCCGAAATTGTTTTTGTGTTTTGTTATTAAATTGGAAACCTGGTAAACTAAACTTCCTTTCGGAATAATAGACCTACATAGATTTGTTACGAATTATATAGGAGCAGTATAGTTTTAGTTTTAGAAACTGTGCAGTTTATGTCTACAATTATATCTTTTTGCATAATATTCAACATATTAATCCTCTATACGATTATAGATTTATTTGTTGTGACGCATTAACCCTCAATTCACAGTGCCCGTCATATAACGGGAGAGAGAATATTGGCCACCCCTGCGGCGCCCGTCATATGACGGGTGCCATATTAAGGCCATTATGTGCCCTGAGAGAGTGATCGAGTATTGGAGAGACGGTAGGCAGCCTTGGACCTCTCCCCACAGTGGCGCACAGTATACCGAGATCCCTCCCAGACCTCTTTTTATCGCATACCCTCCCTCGCACACGGAAAATGGCCCATATCCCCCATTTTTACCGATTTTACCCTTCAGTTACACGATCGATCATTGCAAGATAACCAGAAATCGTACAAACATGATTCAAATATCATTGGAAAGCTCAATCTTTGCACTGTCACAGATATATAATTGTATTACACTCTGTCGCTTCCTTATGCATGAAATATAGCATGGAATAAAGGTAATTTTCCGCAAATATACCCACCAGGCGCTACCATGATACACCCCTTTCTCCCCCGCTCGTAGGGAGTTAATGATGGCGAACATTACGTATTTAGAACAATGTTGGCTATTTATGTATTCCATTTATTAACTTTATGTGAAAATATAAGCATAAGTATGCATGCAGGCAAAACATTTTGCATTCATTTTCATGGAAGTTGGAAGTAAAGTCAAAAGTCAGTCGTTAAAAACATATCTACTACAAATGTTCATCTCAATACTACATGTTAAAACACCACGCAATACAACACAAAGCACGGACACACATATATATATATATATACACCCCATATTGGCATATCAGTAAATCAATTGAAATATTATAGAATAGAATATATATATATATATATATATATACAGTATATATATATATATATATATATATATATATACAGTATATGTGTGTACAGTATGTACTCCATAAAGAGGCAATGGCTTGTATTTTAGTAGCACCAATTTAAGAACATATGTAATACGCTAAAGCATTCTAATTATATTCTATAATTATTTACTTTAAATAACATTATTTATTTGTTAGTTGTTGTATTGCGGATATATTGATATGTGACTATCATCACATACAATAATTATGCAAAGTAATTAAATTGTCTTTAAAGTACAATCCATATTTTAGTTGTTAACCCATTCAGTACCGATGACGTCCTTTTCATTATATTCTGGCAACTATTAGATGATTTTATTAAGATTAGGAAGAACCAGTACATATTAAAACGCTACACACTATCTCTATTAATCCTTTTAGTTATCACAAATCCTTCCTAAGCTGAATGAAATCGTCAACTACTTGGCAGAATATGATGAAAAGGACGTCACCGTTACTGAATGGATTAACTCCTTCTGTACCGATTATGTACTTTTCATTATATTCTGGCATGTACAAGAGGTTGTTGTTCAGATTAGAAAGGACGTTTACCCATTGAAAGGCTACAGACTATCTCAATTAATCCTTTTAGCTAACATATCTCCTTCCTAAGCCTCATAAAATTGTCTAAATGTAGCTGAAATAAAATGAAAAGATGTCGCCGGTACAGAAAGTGTTAACAATGACTCTATAAACAAATTATACAAAGATAGGAAGTGATACATCTTGGGAATATTCATTACTAGGCGCTCTTCACAATGTCTCTGAAAGGCCGGAGCGTGTAATTTAAATGTGTATGTGGTAACAAAAACTCATGATGTATAGTACCTCTTAAATGCTGGAGGAGATGGGGAGAAGTCTGCCCGGGTGTATAGGTAAGGGGGGGGGGGGGTGCTCCAAAAAGTGTGATTTTTAAGCGATCAAGTGTCGGAAGTGAACGGTAAATAAATAAGGCAGGGGAAGATAACATGATAAAACAGTACGCAGAAAGTATAACTTCACAAATTACTGCTTTATTTCTGCATTTCTAGATAAAACGTGCCTTAACTTTGTTATGCCAGTAACTGGGAAAGATAATATAGAAAGAGAACAGACAAATATTATGATTATATGATTGGCCATATAAACGACTTAGGAGATACCTAATGTAATATGGCCATGTCACTGTGAAGCAAATAAGGACATCAATATTCACTGTATTATTTTATATTCAATCAATATGTTAATGTTGTATCCTACAAAGAGATTATACCAAAAGAAAAATAACAATGTTAGCCTGAAATTTAGAATGATAATTTTGACTATCAACCACAATATCACTGACAATATTAAATGCACTGCATAGGTTCCCGGCCAATGGTGGCTTCTATTGCCCCCGGTATTAATCAAATCACCATTTTAGAATTATAAGATGATTCAGAGTGAGTAATCCAAATATGCTCACTACATATTATATATTAAATGTGTATGATTAATCTCGATTCATCCACGCAAATAATCAGTTCATTTCATCCCCAAATATTTATCTCAAATTCAAGTATATAGCTGCCAATCCGTGTTTGTTGTCTGTTCATTGACCTTGCCACTGTCCTGCTCCACAAGTCCTCCAGTACAGCAACTGTTCTCACATATGTATCTCGCTGATCTAATGTTCTCGGGACATCACATATAATTTAGAAAGATAGATTTTAATCTGAATAAAAGTATTCTACTAAACAGTTCTAAAAATAATTTTGTTCCAATTGATATGCCGAGTGCGTTTAATAAGCAAAGAACCATATGGACCGTAATCTTACGCATATGACTAGGGCGATCTTTAACTATATACTATGACAAATACAAATTGGTTGCTGATTTATGAGAACAAAAATGAAATAATCCATACTCCATTCATTCATGCGTCAAGATTGTCCCAGATTTAGAATATGTTCGAGTATTTAAAAGGTACCACCAATAATTTGCCACAACTTTATACATCTAATATCCTTATTCTAAAATTATACTCCATAATATCCTCCTCCCCAAAATGTTCCCCAAGGACCCGTCGGCCGACCTCCTCTGACCACACATGTGTACAAATCTTTTACTGGGCCGCTCCTCGCCACCGTGACCAAAGACTTAGGGGTAATAATTATATTCATACCCAGTGATGGATGAAACCAGATGAAAGCCAGAGTGTCTCGCCTTGCAGAACACAAGATTCATGAGGGCAACATTAGGTTTCTGAGTGTGTATTTGCAATGCTGGGAAGGCTGGCTGCTCACAGAAATGCTCCCACACTCTGATAATGTAGTAGTGTACAGTATCTGTGGCTATATGAGCCCTTTACCCTGATTTCGGCCTTGCTCATGCGGTGGTTTTGGTGGGTGACAACCCCGAGTGGAGGACACTTTGGGGAAGATCACGTGACTCATGGTTGATGAAAGTTGACATTTCATGTCAGGAGCTATTTTGGGTGAACCGAATAGTGGTCTGGAAACTCGCACGGAGAGACCTTATAAGAATGGAGTCAGAGGGTGAATGTAGCTACACGCCGCCGTATCATAAGCTGACATGAACACACAGGTAGCACACATGAACTTTGTTGCATATATTGATGGTTGGTGTGTTTGTTTCTATTAAAGTTACCCACTTTCTCTGAGTATGACGGTCAACTGACGCCGATCAGAGTGTTTGTAAAACGTGTATGAAGAACATATTATCTTAAACTTTGCTTTCACCATATATTCCGCTTTTGTTGTTTTTGGATAATTATATAGTTACCACACATTCATTAACTTCAGTGGACTAGCATATTGAAATGTATGCGAGATGAAAACTTGCTTGCATTAAAGGCGCTGTTTAAATTCGTATAGGCTATATAAATATATATATATATATTTATATATATACAGTATGTGTAATAAGATACTGACTCGCATGCACAGTATCATATTTAGCAACCAACCAAGAATTACATTTATGAGAAGTCATATAATGAGTAACACCAACCATGGCACTGGCCACACCTAACGTTGTTTATACACTGTAATACAACATATCTCACTTGCCTCCTGCAGGCCCCTTGTTAACTGCCGAGCTAGGGGCCTCAACTTATCCTCTTACTAGTTAATATTATAGTGAAATTTAAATACCAATATGTTGTTATTTGTTGTAGCCTATCCTCTATATTCGTGTTGACTCACATTTATCTGCTACAGTACTGTTTGTTCTTTCAAAGAAGTTTTGTTTTGAGATTCATATAACCAGACTCAAATACATTAATAAAGTGTGCTATATTATCCCTACAGGTAAATAAATTTGTTTATTCTTGCATATCATTGCATAGGAAAGATGAAGGTGTGTCCATATAATAAAACACACGCGTTGTTGTGTTGCAGGCTCTATATATGTTAGACATTCATAAGAAATTATACATGTCAGCATATGACATAAGTTATTCTTCCATAAAGATAAGTTTAATCAGTTATACAAATGAAGCAGGATTTGCTGGATTTTTTTTTTTTTTTATACTTAATTCAGATAAAGCTTTTGCCAAGTAGGAACGACAGAATTATAAAATTATACTGGTCTGAGGATATTTGTTTGATAACATCGTTACACTTTATAGCACCATAATGTCGGACTTGGACGACAAACACGGGGGGCACATTTATAACCCATAATAAAGGTCCTTATATATACTGTGTGTGTGTTGGTGTTTGTGAGAGAGTGTGTGTGTGTGTGTGTGCAGTTAGTATGAGTGAACCTACCGAATTCGGTTACATTAAATACACTTCCAAGCAGCCCCAACAGGTATTGCGTGAAAGTTTAATTAAATCTCACTCTATATTATGACCTATTCGAAGCAGTGGTAATTGCTACCACAATATCTGAACACAAGGTGCAACAATGGTTATGTTCCTAATTTTGTGTAGTGTAACAATGCCTTGATTACTGTGTCCCTATATATTATGCGATTAAAGCAGATAGGCTGTGTTTTGTGTTCTGTTAAGACAGACATGATGATTTTCATGCTTTTCTTGTTTGAGTGTGTACGTGATATCGGAAGCTGATGTTATTTTTTGTTTATATAATCCTGATGTTTTGGTGTAGACAATTCTATAAAACTAGAATATATAAATGTCAGCATTTCAAAGCCGCCTGTTATTCACACCGTTAATTGAACTTCACCACTCTAATCCACATCTGAGATTTCTAGAAACTTAACTTCATCTCCCTCACACCGTAACTCGCAGTAGATGTATATATTTACCGTGTATTTCCTTGATTGAATACCTATTTGCCTCAACCTTAATAATACTTGCAAATTTGTTGTAAGTTGGCCATTTCTATGTCGTTTGTTTCTGTAGTTCGTTATACGCACTACCATTAAGCAATACTAGTTGAACTAGTAGGCTACCGGTTGGGATCTACTGGGTCAAATGGTTTAATGATTGACTTGTCTGGTCACAGAGAACAAAATAAAAACATAATAAATAATAATATATATAAATATAATGTGTTGATAAAAGTTATTGTGTGGCTGTGTGCTGGTGGGGGTTGAGATATTCAGACATATAACTCTGTGTTCGTGAAATTTCATAGCAAAGCTCTGCATGAAATAAACAACTGAATGAATGGGAAACCAAAATACAAAGCAAAATTTCGGTGAAGGTTATAGAGATTATACCTATAAAATAATCATATATATATATATATATATATATATATATATATATATATAGGGGCACAGTGCGTCCTTGTGTTGAGTATTGTTCACATGTGTCGGGAGGATCCTCTCACACCTCACTCCTAGACAAAGTAGAAAGGAAGGCCTTTCGTATCATTAACTCCACTCACCAACTCTGCAATCTCTCTCTCTTCACCGCAATGTTGCATCTCTCTTGCTATTCTATCGCTACTATACTACAATAATCAGTGTTCTTCAGAGCTCTCCCAGTGTATACCACCTCCTCTACGTAGGGTACGTGGTACCTGTCTTGCAACACAATCCCACCCCTACTCTGTGCAACTCTCCAACCCAAGAGTGAAACGTTACTCTCAGTCTGTCTTCTAGTCAACAGCTGAGCTCTGGAACTCTCTCTCAAAATCAGTCTTTCCCTCTTCCTATGACTTAAATTGCTTCAAATTACGTGTGTCCAAGCATTTTGGCTCGAACGTCCCTTGATTTTGGTCCTGTCACTTTTTCAACACTCGTACAGGCAATCTGCCTTTTGTCTCTTTCATACATATCGAAAGCAACATGATTTTCTCTGCCCCAATTTGCAATGGTGGATATATATATATATATACCGGTATATATATATATATATAGATAGATAGATATATATATATATATATATATAGATATAGATATTTGAACTTAGGTATCACTGGTACAGTAACCTGCACAAGTTTCGTTCCTCACCACGATTTTATCGATGGAAGTGAAATAGTATAATCAGATTGACTTTAGAGTAGCATCTTTTTCAACAGTTACATAAGCAGGTAAATGTACTACTGCATAGCAATGAGCTCTCCTAATTCAAAAATATTATTATCTCGCCTAGTAATCACATATTGTGTTGTTTTGAGTGCCAGTGGGGTCTTTTGAAAGTTTTTTTTTAGGCCTTGGCTCTTATGAGGACCCCCGTCTTTCCTGGATTAATAATGTTTACAAACGGAGAATACACACTATTAGATACACAATGCTGATCACATAATTTCCGCGACACATCATTAATGAGAACACAAGTGTAAATACACTGCTAAACAGAACTTCGAAGAAAGCAGGTCCGATAAAGTTTCTGACCAGGAGATAACCTCCTGCCAAAATAGCCAGCCCAGGAAGTAATTATGATCCCCGGGCGATCTCGTAAACTTATTTCCTTCCTCGCTTCTTCCACCCACAACGTGAAGCTTTCTTATCTGGCCACACAGTCACATATACCGTACAGTTACCTACACGTCCGACTATTACAGTGCTATTTGTATTTATGCTGTTTAAGCTAGTTGTGGTTATATATATATATATAAACTATTATATACAGCCTTGAGCTGTTCTATTTACTGTTAAAGACATCCTTTAGTTTATATATATATATATATAATAACATAATTAAAAATAGCTAGGTAACAACTAGACACGTATGCAACTATTAATACACACATTAACATACTCACGCTAACACACACATCAATAATTAACACAGACATTTGTACCCCCCCCCCCACATACACACACACACACACACATTATAGCGATATAGGGTATGTTTCTAAAAGTTGCTGTCTTATCTGACCAAAACATAACCAACTGTGTTTTTAGGCTAATGTTTAGTCCGCACAAGCGAGATCCTGAGGTTTAATACTGAATAAGAGATGAAGTTAGACACTGTCGTGTAATCTTAGTTTGTTTTAAGAATATGTTTCTTACTTAAGTTGTTTATTGCTTAACCAAATATTCCTTTAACACGTAGTGGCTTTGCTTAAACTCATACATATTTTGCCATGGTTGATATTAAGTATCCTTTATATTCAACATTAAATACAAATCAATATGGTTATTATCATAGTAGAAACATATTACATGGATATAATATACTGTACATATGCATATGTATACAGGGTCATGATGTGGTAGTGGGTACTTAGGAGTAGATCTGGAAAAAAAAATAAGATTCCTATTTTAATTGAGGATAACATTAACATCGCTTCAATGTATATATAAATATGACAAATGTTCAACGGATATGTATGAAGATACTCTGACAAAAGAGGCAAATGAATCATTCAAGGCACAAGTGGAATTACAAATGTAAAAAGGGTGATCAATTATAGTATTGAGTGGTTATTATGGGCATGCCATAATTATATATTTGTGTCATTCTGCACAAAAGCAGGCTTTTAAGAATGTAAGGGGGCGAGCTCCATACTATCCACCCGGAATATGCAATTAACTGTTGTGCATGAGATGTGCGATATGTAAGGGGATTACATTTTAAGTGAACATATCTTGTTAAGTAGGAATGATTTGTGAGTATATAATGGGATGATAAACAATGTTGTCCATAAAAACATTTCTAAACATATAACATATTCAGCATAGTCGCTGTTCAATAGTCAGAATTATTAAAACAATACACATTTTTGTTTTAGCAGTTCGATGTAGCTGTACCCGTTGACGATCCATGACGATTATTGACAGTAGTACCAACGTATATATATACTGTACATACAACGAGATAGAGAGAGAGATTAAGAAAGTCAGAATTAGTAGAGTATACCCTAGCCTAGACTGATAATTACACTAACCCTCAGTATGAACTATATAATCTATCAACGGCAGGGCCTGTTCCATTACTTTCCACACGGGTTGATCATAATGGTATAAGACCGTTCAGCCATAACCTATGCAGTATATGGACGCGTGGTGTTGGGCAGTAGTAGTATCAATGTGTGTTGTGAACGTCTGTATGTGTAATTACCTGCAGTGAAAGGTGGTACAAACTTAACTGAACAATACTGACACGGTAATGGAACATTTTGAAACATTCCCTTTCAGCACATGTCGGAATCTATGCTTCCCTCATTCACTGTTCACTGTGTCATATTTATCGTATAGTAGTGTACCAGCTGCTTGTGAGAGCGATTGTATTTTGGGCACATGATAGGAGAGAGAAAATTAACCATTTGAAGATGATGACGTGTATTGACAGTTTATTCTGGCTATTATTAGGCGATTTTATAGAGCTTAAGAAGGAGCTGTGGGAATTATGAGGGTAAAGACTATCTCAGTTAACCCTCTTACTTCCATATACACTTCCTAATTTCTATAAAATCGCATAATAATAGCCAGAATAAACTGTCAAAATGCGTCATAATCCTCAATGGGTTAATACATAGATTAAGGGATAGACGGTAGAAAGAGAGAGAGGCAGCTATATATATCTTACACCATCTATCCTTGTGCCGCGATTAATTACACACCGGGGCTGACCTAGTGGGGTAGAAAATATGTCCAGAGGGGAAAACATATTTTATATTCCCGCCCTATCAACTTCATTACCTCCAAGATCCTTACCATAGAGAGAGAGAGAGAGAGAGGTGATGAATAACTGATGGCCTACAATATGAAATAGGAAACACCGTACTCCTCATTGTGGCAAATCGTGTTATACAATAGTAGTTTTCAGTTCCTTGGTAACTACAGATGAATCCTAACTTGAGCTAGAATTAATACACCTTCTACTAATAACAATACTACCGGCACTACTGATACCACTATTTATAATAACAACAATAGATGTAGTAATTTAAAGCAAAACACTTAATCTAGTATCAACGTCCACCATGTGTGCCATCCTGGAGAGCAGGGTGGCATACTCAACTAATCAATCACCATTTAAATGTTTGTATGAAGCCCATGGGTAACTAGTATTTATTACAGTATGTATCATTAACATAGATTTATTTATGTGAGTGAGAAGAGCTCGGTGTTTTAGATGTGAAAAACTTTGGGGTAAGACAAGAAGGTAAAGAGAAATGCTTAACTTAATGCATCTGTATGTATTCAATACAAACTGCTAACAGATAGACAAATACACAGACAAACTAACATAACAACAAACAGATAGAGTCAATACAGTATCAAATAATCTCCACGAGAACAGTGTAAGCAAACATTACCAAATAAACAGTTCTGGTTCTTTGAGTGAAAGGCGGCATCAAAAATACCACCGCAGAAAAGTTGGCGACTCCGGTATTGTTCAGCATATTTGGGATTTTTTATTGAGAAAGTTTGGAACTCCTCTCCGAGAATAATGCATTGCACTGTTTGCTCCAGTGGGTCTTGCTTTCCAAAATTAGTTTCATCCAGTTATATTATCTGTTCTCTCTGTATCTATATAATTGCCTCTTTGTCAATGTATCTATACACCATTTCTTTATGCTCCATAGATACATATGATCAGATTTAAGGACATTTAGAGTAAAATGATTGTATCTTAGCTTAAATTTACATGATCTTTCTTATAACCTCTTCTCATTGGACAAACTCAATTTTGGATTGCATAATATTAATAGTAGTCGTTCCCAAGGTTGCCTGATCGAACAGCCCCGAGCTCCTAAGGAAGGTCACGGCCGAGACCGTGTTTTTCCACAAAACTCTCAGGAAATTTATATTGTGTTGTTGGTGTAAGTTTTTGTGTGTTATGCAGTCTTCCATAATATGTTAGATAGTGTGCGGGGTTGTGTTACAGCCCGGACTGGTATCCTGGACGGAAACATCCAGCCTCTTCTGATAACTCAGATGGGCTGGATGGTGCTCACATCGCAGCCAAGCCAGGTAGACTCTGGATTTCAGGGGGCCGTGCATGTAGCTGAGTGTTGTCTTTGAGTGAATGGATGGATCGATAGGTGAATTGTGTACGAATATGCCTTTGCAGGCTGGCTTGGGGTGCGCGAGAGGCGAGTGAAGACAATATTTGTGTATGAAAGCGAGTGCTAGTTGTTGTTTTGAGGTTGCTTGGTGTGTGTGGATGTTCTACCATGTAGTGTGGTAGGTAGGGTTGGTTTGTGGAGGTTGTGACGATAATTTATGTGCGTCTCATATCAAGGTGATGCTTGATTTTGAGACCTTTGGTTTCCTGGTGTAGGTGGTCTGTAGGTGTGGTAGCTGTGGTGTGGCAGCGTCTTCGTCGTGGACCTACCCCCTGGAACTGTAAATCGCAAGAGGAACAGCGATGAGGACCAAACCGCCACAACATCTCCCTGTCCCCCTCCCTCAGCGCCAGTCGCCTGGGCAAGTACCACATATTATTGTGTTCTTGTCATTGGTTCCTATTACTGTGCTAATAGTTTGGTCACTTCACGTTCTTGTGCAATCTGGATCAAAATGCAATCAAGCCAAGAAGAAAACATGTGTGTATATACTGCATAGTGTGTGTGTGTGTATGTGTGACTCTGAACAATAAAAACTTCTTCCATCAACTTTTTGGCAGTAGTCTCAGAGGGGAAAGAAGAGGAGGAGGTGGTGTTGATCGATGAGACGGGGATGGATATTATCTTAAACAACCGAGATGGGCGCCCGTTAACATGGATAACCGAAATAAAACTACTGTTGTATGCTATCATAGTAATTTAGAGTGCATTCATATGTGTTTTGGTAATTCTTCCAACGTCCAGACTGTACCTTTTTCAATACCCTGTAACTTTCAAGAGGTCCCGAGAATATTGAATGCTTTCAAAATCATGATTATACTTGTTTTGCTTCATTTTTATTTGCTGCAATAGATGACATTGAGGCAATATAGGGGATATTATCATAACGATTCGGTACAACCTTGGATATTGTAGAACTACAGGAACGCCGAGACCATCTCAGATAACCCCCAGCAGTTTGGTGAAGATTTTAACTCGAGAACACTTGTTCTGCAGTTAATTAAGTCAGGTTGGGTGATGGTCGTGTACTTTTCGCAAGTGCACGACCATTTACTTTGTTCTGTCCATAATCTGTATATTATATAAGTGTCAAATGCAACTAGTTATTTTCCAATGTTCAATACTATAAGGAATCACACACTATGCAACTTAACTTACTTATTGTAGTGTAATGGTTTGGTTTTCGTTTTGCACTTGTAAATACAGCTATGTTGACTAATATTAATGTTGTCAGTAGGTTCTACTTGGATCATATCCGGTGCAGGCATTACAAGGTGATCCAGGGTATGATATCAGAAGGATAAGATGGGTGAACATGGTCGATGGGGTTTATATCCTCAATGGGTGGCTTCACAAGGGCCGTATGTCCACATTTGCTGTCCGAATTGTTTTACTGATGGCTAGATAATTATGAGCCACTGCGGATAATCCAATAATTTGATTGTCCTTTAATGACCTTTCAAATTCATACATACATCATTAAAGGTATACATTATACTGGAAATCATATTTATATTGAAGCCTAAATAATAACCACCGTATTATAATTATATACCCGTGGTAACTGAAGTTGAGTAAGTTCTACTACTTAGATTCCCTAATTATAAACACATGTTATCATTATGTTTACAATATTTTGGAAGCATTAATATCTCTCTCCTGTCGTAGTTGCAAATATTTATGTGTTAGTCACATAAATAAACCGTAGTTCCGGTTCCAGTAATCTCGTAAATCTGTATTAAGTTTCGATTTAACCCTCCTGGCCCGGGCTAGCTCTCCTAATGACAGTGCGGCGTACCCGGGCAATCTGGCCGAAAAACGTCTAGGCCTAGGCTACCGTATTTTGGTTAATTTTAACTGCTAGAAATTTCCCATCTATAAATGTAGTGCGGTTTCCAATCTGTAGACTGGCGTTGAGTAGAGCTCTCTAAGTCAACTGGTTCAGTTGTGATGACGATTTTAGTGGAGAGCATTTTCAGGCAATGTTAGCAATACGACGATCTTTTCACTACTGAAACAACGACATACAGACATACAATAACAAACGAGTCTTCTCCTTCTTGTTTTTGGAGGTGCGGTGACGCAACGATGGGCTTTGTTTACATGCGTCGGACGCACGGCGTTCAGACCAAGCTGAATAGGCTTTCAAGCTTACTGTGTATTAAAATGACACCCGGGTACCGGCCCATCTACCGTGGTGTCATATTAAAATGACACCCGGGGAGGAAGGGTTAAGCTTGTATATTATGTTACATTGACCAATAACTAATATATTTGACTTATGATGATCAATGTACAGTACTAGGATGTGATCAAGAGAAGTTTACTAAATTGATAAACAGGGTATAGGTATAGTAATTAATAGCATTTGGATTCTAGCCTATAAAGCGATGCCTTATAACAAAATTTCAAATGTGTATAGTATGTTTGAATTCGAAATGTGATGCACACGTGTAAGTCTCTTCATTATTATATATATATTTTTTTATTTTTATTTTAGAGACAATGAACGGAGGAAGGAAAAACACAGATAAAACAAAAAGGTCCATGTGCCTAAAGGCATCCTCCATTCATAAAATGTTTGTAACAACTGGATTTAAACATTTGTAGATTGTAAGTTTGTGGAAAGCAATTCGAGGGAAGTGAATTCCAAAGAGTAGTAGCTCTGGGGATAAATGAATTCTGATAAGCAGAAGTTCTGCATTGTGGAGGAGAAAGTGTAAATTCATGGGCGCTCTCAGCTGCCCTAGTTCTACGGGGAAAGATGTGGAGAGGCGGCACAATTGAAGCAAGTTCCTCGGAACAATTGCTGTGAAAATATCTGTAGAATAATGCAAGGGATGCAAAGTTTCTTCGTATGGATAATGTAGGAAGGTCCTGTGTGATTGCAGGGTTATTGATTAATCTAATAGCTTTATTTTGAATTTTGTCCAACTGCCTCAATGCAACCACTCCACTTCCACCCCACAGAGGTGAACAGTAATCCATCTGAGAACGCACATGACTTTTATATATCACGGCCAACTGCTCGTCAGTGAAGAATTCTCGAACTCTGTACAAGAGTCCCAGTTTTTTAGAGGCATTCTTAGCAATGCTTCTAACATAATGTGTCCAGCTCAAGTTAGTAGTTAATGCTACACCGAGAATGTCAATACTAGGGGAAGTGGGAATATTTACATCATTACAAAATATATGGGAGTCAGTGAGATTCTGTCGGTTAGAAAATTGAATGTATTTAGTTTTCTGTGCATTAAAGGAAACTAGATTCTTTTGTCCCCATCCATTAATTCTAGAAAGGTCCTGGTTCAGAGAAATTGCAGTGTTTATTTTTGAATTTATAAAATCGGGTTGGGTGAAAGAATTGGTAAATGTGAAGGAACTGTGGAGTGTTGAGTCATCTGCGTAGGAATGTATTGGATTATGAGTGGTAGATATGAGATCATTGATATGAATGAGGAACAGAATTGGGGCCAAAACTGATCCCTGGGGAACACCAGCATTTATTGAGTGAAATTGAGAATAAAGGCCATCTACCATTACACATATTTTTCTGTTATGAAGATAAGAAGAAATTAGTGGAACTAATGATGCAAGGCCGTAGTGTGACATCTTCGACAATAAGGATTGATGCCAGACTCTATTAAATGCCTTCGATATATCCAGTGCTATTGTATGTGTTTCACCATGTTGGTCTGTAGCTTGGTTGATTTGATGCGTAAGAAGGCAAAGCATGTCTGCAGTTGATCGACATCGTCTAAAACCATATTGCCTATCACTGATTAATTTATTATTCTCAAGATGCTTAATTATGTGATTATTTAATATAATTTCAAAGACTTTACCAAGAGTGGAAGTTATAGCTATTGGTCTGTAGTTTGATGGATCTGAAGAGGCACCTTTTTTAGGAACTGGATGGATGTTTGCTTCTTTCCAGGGTACTGGGAAGCATGAGGTATGAGTACACAGACGGAAATTTTTTGCCAATACAGGAGCGAGCACCAAGGAGCAATTCTTAAGTACTATTGGAGGAATTTCATCTGGACCAGGAGCCTTATCTACTGAGAGATTCTGCAAAATAGTTTTGACATGTCTGGTGTGTATCTTAAGTGAGGGAATTTCAGGCGAATTAAAATTAAGTACAGGGACATCTTGATTTATTTCATCTAAGGTTGAGTTGGTGGAGAAAATATCTGCAAGAAGGTTAGCTTTACCTCGTGGGTCACTTACAATATTGCCAGTCGGAGATTTTAATGGTGGAATGGATGAAGCAGTAGTGAAGTTGGATTTAAGTGAGTTAAGAGTAGACCAAAATATTTTGTTATCATTTGGATTATTTAGAAGTTTATTTGCCTGTTTGTGGAGAAAGTTTGATTTAGTTAGGTTTAATACAGTTTTGGTATGATTTCTGATGTTTCTAAAGTAATTAAAGGCTTCATGAGTTTTTGATCTTGTGTATGCATTGTAGGCTATTGCTTTTTGTTCAGTTACTCTAGCACAATTATGGTCAAACCATTTAGGTGAATTAGATCTTTTACTGTACTTTTGATGAGGAATAAAAGTTTCCATTCCAATTTTTACAAAATCTTGTATGTGGCTCAAGGTGGAGTGTGCATCATTAGAAAAGAAAGAGGTCCAGGGAATATCAATAAAGAAACCTTGAAGACCCTCCCAGTCTGCCCTATCGTAATGCCATTTAGTCACCAAAACAGGTTCAGAGTGGGAAGGTGTGGTAGGTGATAGACAGGTGGCCTGTATCAGACAGTGATCAGAAGATCCAAGCGGGGACCTCACTGTAACATCATAATTTTCTGAATTGGTTGTTAAAAATAAGTCCAGTAGGTGGGAATTAGGATTAGGATTATCTGGTACACGGGTGGGTTGGTTGACTAGTTGAGTGAGATTAAATGAGTCTGCAAATAGCTCACATTCAAGACCAGCATCATCAGTCCTGGCTGAATGAGTGAGCCATTCAACATTATGGACATTAAAATCACCCAACACAGTGATTTCAGAAGAAGCATTTAAGTTGAGGACACTGAGTTGTGAGGACAGAGAATCAAAAAGACTTTGCTCTGGAGGAGTATTTGGGGAACGGTAGATGCAACATATGTATTTAAATTTACCAGCAGAAATTAATTTGTATATAGAATAATCAAAATAGGGACAATTGAAACTAGTAACCTCCTCCAGGGCAATTTCAGATTTTGCGAAGCAACATACACCTCCTTTAGGTCTGAAATTTTGGAGCAGTTGATAACCTGGAAAATTAAATCTAGACGTGTCAGATGTGGATGTTACTTGAGTCTCTGTCAACAAAAGGAGAGTAGGGGATTCTGCTTGAAGAAATTGGTGTACAGAATTGATGTTAGAGTGAAGTCCCCTTATATTGCTAAAGAAAAAGCTGCACCGACGAGCAGCTTTGGGACGTTGCAATGCTCTTGACACAGTCGCATGATGACGACCGGGAGGGCCCTGTGTCAATGACCCATCCCTTCCGGGGGTGGATATCCGAGGGACCACCAGGTTTGCTCTTAACAATTGTACTGCCATATTTATTGGGTAAGGTGTATGGTGTTACATGTATGATATGTAGTGGGAAGAGTAGTGTTTTATGGATAGAGGATAGCAATGTAGGGCAATGTCGTGAAGTTGGATGTGTATGTTATATAAAGAGGGTTTTCCTGATACCCCTGATGTGTGAGGCAGAAAGATATGTATCCAGCTACCAAGGCCTGGGAGAGAAAATGGAATTCAGGCTATTCCCTGAGTCTCCCGAAACCTTGGCGGTAGTACTTCCCTGGGCGGGGCTGCCTACCCCTACTACCTACAATAATATAATTATAATTATCATCGACATTTATTGCCTACTGTGTATATATATATATATATATATATATATATATATATATATAATGTTACGTATCTTGATTCAGAAGTGGTTAACTAAATAAATAAAGATAGAACAGTTAATGTGAAAGTGTAGCATAACAGCTGAAGGCCAAAAGAACGTAATATATTAAAGTTAGTTCTGTTGTCACTTGCTTTCCCTCAGTTTTTGGGACAGTTATCCTTTATACTCTGATACACTTCAATTATATTTAATCAGTAAACTATTTAAAGTTACATTTAATGTGAAAGAGGCTATTAATTACGAATACAAAAGTTCGGTATGTAAGCAAGGTTTTAAGACACTAGAATATCTCAATTAATCTTTATTATCATCTTTTTATATAATTAATTTAAGTTTGTTAACCCTTTAAAGATTGTTTTACTCTTTATATTATCTCTTTATTCTTAGTTTATTATTATTCTCCCTTTAGTATTTTATCTTATTTATTCTTATTACTGAAAGACATTTGACTAAATAAAAATGGTAAGGAAATATTATAAAGTCACATATAAACTGGAATTGTATTTATAAACGTAAATAAGGTATTGTACAATTAATCAAAATAATAAGCAATGAAAGTTATGATAGATTTCAGGATCGTTTTGTATACGTTCTGATTTCACTAAAGTACAAATTAAAGTTTAGTAGGCTTAAGTAGACCATTATAAATGATAGGACTTTTACAATGCCTATTTCGAATGACAAATATCTTTACATAAAGTCAGTTAAGTATTAAAGTAAAGTAGTCAATATTCAATCACAAATCATCTCTGAATCAAACCTTAATTCTAATCACCAAAAGTAAACTGTAATTCAAAATATATATCTCTCCAATCCAACCTATATGATTCTCCAATCACAAAATCTTAAATCAAATGAGTGTATGTTTTCGACATACCTCTGGTTAATTAATAGTCACAAATAATCCCATACTAACGTGTAAGAGGTCGCTCTGGGACACAACTTAACACATAATAACCCCGATTATACAAGCCTATGAAGTCTGTCTCGTCGCCCCAAAACACTGCTCGTTTCCCCCAGCTATGAAAGTACTAGTTTGAACTATCAAATCTCCGGCTTATATATGATTTCCCGGACCAAGCTAATCCAATCAGAAGTCAGGAAATAGGTGCCGGAACCAGTCAGAAGTCAGGAAACACGTCGACCAATTACAGGTGAGAAGCAGGTGTGTTGGTCCAACCAGGTGTTAGAAGCTTACCACGTCACAGGTGCCCCGCCCCTCTCACACAAGTTTTGGCGGGAAAGCAAGGAATGCCAAGAATGCAGGATGTAGCCGGGCTCCCTCTCTCTCTCTCTTTCTCTCTCTCTCTCGTCACGTAAGCGGGTTGAGTTGTTGCCACGAGGTAGTAGTTGTAAAGTCACGTTCAACAGGTTGGTCTGGTCACACGTCACATCTTGGTTATCTTCCAGATGTCACAATATATATATATATATATTAGTATTTTACTGTAAAGTTTGCCTTCATCAAGAGCACAATATAGCTACATAATAATGATAATATAGATACTATGAAATTTTTCGGTAGAATTGAAGTTGTGAATCCGGGGACAATACACATTTGCAGATGAGGCAGAATCACAGGTAATTTATGATTTCCAATTTTCATCCCGAGTAATTATAACTCGGTTTGGCCGACAAGATTTACTGAAGCAGTAATATTATAACCATTATGAAAAATGAAGTTAATTAATCACCATTTTTGACAACTCATTAATTATGAGATTAATATAATGTTTCATCAATATACACTCTAGGAATATATTTGATGCTGTTTTCCCTGCATCCACCAATTTTTCCTGATGGATCATATGTGTGTTCTCTAATGTTCTCGTTTATGATCTCGAGAATATATATATATATATATATATATATATATATATATATATATATATATGTTAGTAAAGCCAGGTAATAAATTTTCTTTAATACATACGAGGTTGAAAGAAATGGCAATTTCTGTGTTGGAAATTTTATTAGTCAAAGTTTCCAGGTCTCTGATGAGTTTTCGCTGGGTGGCAGGAAGTAGATGAATGAGATTAGCAAAATTCATGGTGGTACAGGGTTACATTAATGTACATGATGATACAGGATATACGACGCATTTCACTGTACAACCAGCATTATCAAGTAAGAATAGAATGATATAAAAGGTAAACAGGAAGGGTATAATTATATGTATAGAGGGTGGAGGATCAGAGGAGGCGAAAATCAGGGGGCAAAAGTCTGCTATTGGTGGAGGGGTATTCTAGGAGTGTTAAAGAGAGATCCGCGTCATGCAGGCGCACTGGATGCTGGAAGGTGGTGGTCGGTTGGCAGGGTCGAAGCTGATTGGCTGCATGTCGAGGGGCGTGGCCTAAGTTGCGTAGTACGTGTGGCGCCAGCAGAAGACGAAGCTGAAGGAGGTAGCGCGGGGGGCTGCGTCAAGGGCACCGGGGGGGCGAGGGGGAGCGTTAGGTCCTGTAGGATAGTGCCTTTTGGCAGAAGGAAGGATCTGAAGGTCCAGAGTTTGGTTGTTGATGTTAGGATGTAAGGCTTGGATATATAACGCTTCAAGTATAGGTAATCTCCTTGGGTCACTTTCTTTATCGAGTATGGTGGTGTGTTTCTCTAACTCGTTGCGTGTGAGGTGGGGGTGGTTAGGGGTGAGATAGTGGTCTTTGATGGCTCCAGCCTGAAGGTGAAGAGTTAACCGACGTGAAAGACGAGTCTGCGTCATGCCAATATAGGAATGAGGTCCACAGTCCTCATAATTACAGGTATGTTGGTAAATGACGTGATCGTCGGTCATCGGGCTCTTTATCTTGGTGGAAGCTGGTTTGTTGCGGAGAACGAGGTTGGAGGTCTTGGGAGATTTGTAATAAATTATTAATTTGATTTTGTTTTCCGGGTTGGTTGGGTGGACATGCTTGGAGATTATTTCTTTTAAGACGGCCTCGTAATTTTTGTGTTCAGAGGACATAAAATTGCGGTAGAAGATCTTAATTTGATTGGGGGGGGGGGGGGGAGGGGGTCAATGTTGGGAGGGCTTTGGGTGTACCATTTTTCAAGATGGTGGTTGATGGTGCTGGAGATGTCGGAGTTGGAGTATCCGTTATTCACTAAAACTTGGAATAGTCTTTCTAGTTCCTGGTGGGTGTCGGCCCAGGTAGAGCAGTGCGTGAGGGCTCTCCTTACATAAGCGGAGATGGAGGATAGAAGATAACGGCGGGGGAATTCACTATCGCCGTTGAGGCATTGTCCTGTGTTAGTTGGTTTAGTGTAGACGGTGGTTTTGAACCCATGGTCGTTCAGAGCTACGAGGATGTCGAGGAAGGGGAGTTGTCCATTGTTTGATTTTTCAAAGGTGAAGTTAAGTCCGGAGGAGGTCATGAAGCAACGCTGTATCATCATGTACATTAATGTAACCCTGTACCACCATGATTTTGCTAATCTCATTCATCTACTTCCTGCCACCCAGCGAAAACTCATCAGAGACCTGGAAACTTTGAATAATAAAATATCCAACGCAGAAATTGCCATTTCTTTCAACCTCGTATATATTAAAGAAAATATATATATATATATATATATATATATATAAATATATATATATATATATATATACTCTGTGTATATGACATGATTGTCGCCTAGAACTCAATGTAAAGTACCGCACATAATAATATGCAAATCAGCATACTAAGTCAATCAGGATTTGTTTGTTTCAAGCTGATATTCAATGAGAATACACAATTCTTTAAATTGTTTACTGCAGTTGGTGAATAGACTTATCTTGGCTGCAACAAGGTACCAATAAAATACATAAGGAGCAACAGTTGGTAACAGTCGGACTTGGAAGGACATATTATATTATATACTTCACCTGCCTGTTTGAACCAACACCTCCTGCACCAAGAAGTGATTTCAAATATAGAGTAATTTCCCCACC
This sequence comes from Paralithodes platypus, assembly GCA_032716605.1. Taxonomy (NCBI): domain Eukaryota; kingdom Metazoa; phylum Arthropoda; class Malacostraca; order Decapoda; family Lithodidae; genus Paralithodes; species Paralithodes platypus. The sequence goes on along the minus strand of CM064504.1, from coordinate 69,859,227 downwards.
ACCTGGTCATCCCGTGCGCGTCCATGAGTGTGCGCGTGTGTTTGTGTCATATCCTGTCATTATTTGGTCAATTGAATAACATCTATCTATCTATCTATATGCTCAGGCCCAATCCCCATTTTGGGGGTAGCCGACTCAAGACAGAGCAAGAACATGGAAAACACAAAAACAACATAAAACAAAAAATAAACACAGATAAAAAACACAAACTCTCACACATCCAGGTCACCCAGGAAAAGACCCAGAGACCAGGGTTACCAAGGTCGCTCCAGCACTCCCCCGGCTCCTGACCACCCGGAGAGGTTCCGATCTCGGTAGGCAGACATGCAGCGGAGCCAAAGCCACAAGCCCTCCCACCACACTTCCAGGCACACCCTTCATATTAATCGTCTCCCCGGACCAGGCGCCTGATGGACTATTATCTACCTGTCCACCACCACTTCCCCTGCCTGGTCTATAGTCATTCCTCTATCATCCAAAGCCTTTCTTACACAGTCTCTCCATCTCAATGGGGGTCTTCCTGCCCTTCTATCTCCCCTTGTACCTGACTCACATATTCTCTTTGTAAACCTTTCATCTCCCATTCGTTCAACATGACCATACCAGCTCAGCACCCTTCTGTCCACTCTGGCTGACAAATGTTCCTGCTGCCCCACTCTCCTACGTATCTCTTCATTCCTCAATCTGTCTCTACGAGTAACTCCACACATACTCCTCAAGCAGCTCATCTCCATCACATCCAGCCCTCTTTTCTCCTTTTTCTTCAGAGCCCCCTGTCTCAGCCCCATACATCACTGTTGGCACAACAATTCCTGATACAGTGCACTTTTTACTTTCACTCCGAGATTTCTCGTCTTCCACATACTTCCCACTGCTCCGTAAACCTTCCTTCCTTCACACACTCTGTTTTACCTCCACTCCTGCTTATTGTTCCTCCTAGATATTTAAAACACTCTACTTGTTTTCAATATTTCCCCATCCAGCCTCACATCTAGATTCACCCTATGCTCTCCCCTATTACACACCATTACTTTACTTTTATTGACATTCACCTACAGTTTCCTCCTTCCACAAACCACACCAAACACTTTGACTACCCGCTGCAGTTTCTCATCAGAATCCGCCACCAATGCTGTGTCATCAGCGAACAGCAAACTGATTCAACTCCCAATCTCTACCATTCTTTCCTACTAAACCCAATCCTCTTCCCATAGTTTCTCCTTTTCACCTCCCTCACCACACCATCCATAAACATATTAAACAGCCATGGTGGACATTACACAACCCCTGTCGCAAACCTACCTTTACCTCAAACCATTAACTCAACTCACCATTTCCTACTCTCACACATGCTCTGCTCCCTTCATAAAAACTCTTAACTGCTTCTAACAAATTTCCTCCTATTTCATAAATCCTTAACACCTTCCACATTGCTTCACACGGTCCACACGATCATACGCTTTTTTTTCCAAGTCCATAAAAGCCCAAAATATCTCCTTATGCTTCTCTAAATACTTCTCGCATAACTGTCTTACTGCAAACATCTGATCCACGCACCCTCTTTCCCCTCCTAAAACCGCACTGTTCTTCTCCTATTGCAACTTCCAACTTCCGCACACTTTATTATCCTCTCTATCAACACCCTGCCATACAGCTTTCCAACCCCTGACAATAAACTAATACCTCTATAACTTGGAACACTCCTGCCGATCTCCCTTCCCCTTGTACAACGGCACAATACATGCACTCTTCCAGTCTATTGGTACCATTGACACAGCAAAGCACACATTGAAAAGTCTCACCAACCAATCTATTATCACATCTCCACCCTTCTTTATACACTCCACAGCAATACCATCCAAACCTTCTGCTTTTCCCGCTCTCATTTGTTTCACTGCTTCTTTCACCTCATTTTCCTCAATCCTTTCATTCATTCCCTGCCACCTGGGTGGCCTGGGTAACCTATCTCCATCCACCTCTGCTTCTCTTCCATCTCTTGTATTTAACAAAGATTAAAAATACTCGGCATATCTTTTCCTCACTTCAACTGGTTCCACTAGTAATTGAATAACATAAATATTCATAAATGTAGACTCAAGTGCATAATATAAAGTCAATTATATAGCTTGATCGTACATAACCTAGAATCTTAAATCATATATTTTCTTTTCTATGCGAGTGAGGGAGACAAAGGTAGAACTGTCTGTAGCGAGTGCCTCCCCCACAGTTCACAGAGTGACGGCCAAAATCAAGGGACGTTCGAGCCAAAATGCCTGGACACACAGAGTTTAAAGCATTTTAAGTCATAGTAAGAGGGAAAAACTGATTCTAGGAGAGAGTTTCAGAGCTCAGCATTTGAATAGAAGAAAGACTGAGAAACAAGTTTCATTCTTGGGTTGGAGAGTTGCACCGAGTAGGGGTGGGATTGTGTTGCAAGATGGGTACTACATACCCTACGTAGAGGGGGTGGTATACACTGGAAAAGCTCTGAGGAACATTGATTATTGTAATAGTGATAGAATAACGAGAGACTTGCAACATTGTGGCGAAGAGAGAGATATTGCAGAGTTGGTGAGTGGATGGGAGTTAATGATACGGAAGGCTTTCCTTTCTACTTTGTCTAGGAGTGCAGTGTGAGAGGATCCTCGCCTAACTTGTGAACAATACTCAATACAAGGATGCACTGTGCCCCTGTACAGAGCAAACAGCTGTGCAGGGGTAAAGCACCCCTTGAGGCGGTTGAGCACACCCAGCTTCTGGGAGGCTGCCTTAGCTAGACTGGTAATATGGTCCTTCCAAGTGAGAGCAGAAGAAAAAGAGACACCAAAAATATTGAAAGAAGATGAAGGATTGATTTTTGTATTGTTAAAGTGTAAGGGATAGTTCTCTGGGAGTTCCGGATTGGTAGTAAAATGAAGTAATTGGGTTTTGGAAGCATTAAAGTCAACAAGGTGTTCTCTGCCCCAATTGGAAATAGTAGTTAGATCAAAAGATAAGTGTTGCATGTCTTCATTACGTTTATTTTTTAGGGTTTGCTGGCTGGGGCGTTCAGGAAAACTAATTGAGTAGTGTAAAGTAGAGTCGTCTGCGTATGAATGGATGGAGCTGGAGATACAGTTGAGAAGATCATTTGTGAAAATTAGAAAGAGAATGGGAGATAGGACAGAGCCCTGCCTGAGGAACACTGGAGTTGATAGGATGAAGAAGTGAGCGATAGCCGTCCACAACCACAGCTATGGAACGGCCGGAAAGGAAATAAAAGACAAAGGGACAGATGGAGGGATAGAAACCGAATGAGGGTAGTTCAGAAATTAACCCATAAAAGGCAACCGTCCTCAATAGAGGTTTTTCAGGTGCACTATGACCATCCTCAATAGATCCAGAGCATAAACAAAACAAAGCAATTTGTGATTAGGTGAGATAATTGCCCTTCATTACTTGCTATTAGGTTAGTAAGAGATATGAGAGAGGAAAACGAGGTGTCAGGACAAGAACACAGCAGTTCGCCCACAAAAAGCAAGCACACAAGCATTCAGAGGCACCAATTACTCATCAGCCCAAGAAATAATGGTTTCACCTTAGATGTTATACTTACGGACAAGGTATCTTCACATCAACATCAGGCAATATAGAAATTAGGAATTTAGACAAATAAACAGTGTGGAAAAATCGAAGTATTATGAATATATATAAACTTATATTATTCCCCGACTAATTTGATTTTGTTTTGTCTGTAATAAATTACTCCTGCATGTGGTTTACATATCAAAGTGGAAATGTTTTCTTAATTAAAACGGTAGGTTTAACGATAATTAGCAATAACTAAATATATATCATCATACATACACTATACAGTAAATGTAACAATTACAATATGTCGCACCTTTTATATATTCATATCAAGTCATGTCATAAACTTTGATTCATGCATGTCTAGTAGGTAATAATAATAATAATAATAATATTTATTCAGTTAGCAATTTACAGAGTTGGTATCACATAGTATGTTACAAATACGACATGTACCAGCCTTGCATAATTCCAACTAAGGATAGCCCAATAAGGCCGTTAGGCGTATTTCCATTGGGGTATATAGAGTGTTCTATAACACAACCGAGAGGGTGGAGATATATGGTTACCATTCATATAATTTGTTTTTTTGTCTATACTTACTTATTCATCAGTGAGTAACACAATACATATGTAACAATTGTGTAATGCACATACACACACACACATACAAACAATCAGCACCAGCTTCTTCGTTAACCTAGCATTAGTTGATAAAGCTTATGCCGCCATAACCATCAATAATTGTCCGGAATGGCCAGGATGATTACCAGTATCAGACCGTGTAGGTGTTAATATTCCTGGATAAAATTAATGGCGGAGGGTCTGAGTAAAACTGATGTTACTACCTTGAATATTGCATTTCTTATTAGTCAATTGCCGTATGAATATACGGCACTGGTTTAAATGGTCACTGGTTGAAGTGGCCACTGGTTGAGTTAGCACTGGTTAAAGTGGCACTGGTTCAACTGACATGGAACCATATATATATATATATTCTGACATACGAAGCCCTGTATGTGTTTATTTAAGAGTTAGAATTAAGAGTTAAAGGAGTGCCGAATTACCCAGGCGGCGAAGCAGACCAGCGAGCGAACCAGTGAGTGGAAACCAGCTCGCCTGCATACCAGCAAACAAGCCTTCACACCTGCGTGCATCATATGGGACCCTGCAAACTACTTCGATGACCCGACGCTATGACGATAATCAACGCCATTGGACCACGCATCTGCTACGCAACTAGAGGAGCTGTGATTGGGGCGCGCACCATCCCCGCCTCCTGATTCGTTCCTACACCATCATTGCATAGTATATAAGACCCGAGTAGTGGGCATTCAAAGCAGTCACATTTGGAGTTGGGAAGGTGAACTTGCAGCTGGAGGAAGATGGGGTGAAGTATTATAATGGGATTGTGACTGTCAGTCAGATTATATAAGCGTGTGTTAAGTGTGTTCGGTGTAAACACTTATGTTGGTTAGTGAGATATGTGATTGGGAATTAACGTTAACACTACTATTATGTACTTAACTATTTTAGTTGACTGACTTGTGGACTAAAGCAACTCTTTAAGTAATTGGGTTATGATAGTTATGATAAAAGTAATACTATTGATTAATATTAATACTTACGAGTTCTTTAATTTTCTTTAAATTAAGCTTACATTGCTGGTAAGAACAAGAACGGTGATACTATTGTCTCTTATTAGTAATATCCCCTTAGACTAACATGGCTGTTTTAATGTTACTTCTAGTGATTTCCTAAGCTGAAGAAAATTCTTTTAGCTTCAAAATATTATTTTTGCTTTTCATATTATTTGAGTGACCTGAATCGAATCTATGAAGCGATCCTGTAACTTAAGGGGAGGTATTTAGTTTGTTCCCTATGTTTTCATCAAGCTTAAAATTACACCACCTAGACCCCCTTTCAAGATAAATTTGTAAATTTTTCGGTAGAAAAATGTCCCGGCTGAAAGCCAGTTCCTCTTAAATTACAGGCTCGCTATCGCTCGCCAGGATAAAATCGACACCTACAGTAAATGGCACGAAAGGTCTTAAAATTGACAAAAATGGGTTGAAAGTTCTTAAAATCGTCAAAATAGTGGGGCGAACGTCAACTTTAGGAAAACAATGGGGCTAAACATGAGGGAGAAAGGAGTCAAGAAAAAAATCCCTCAAGTGGATATCTCCCCTTAATTTACTCATAATCAAACCTCAATGTTACGTGGTTAAGAAATACATTTGTCTAATTATTAAATATATATCTAACTTTTTATGTGACTTTGATATTAATCCTGATAATAATATAATACTATTAACGTAAGACAAGAACCAAGAATAATAACTACATTAAATATAAATAAAAGGACATGATATAAGAAAACTATCTATTCATTTCAAAAAGGGTAAGAGATAGAAATATTCTTACCTTAATATTTATCTTTCAAGACTTGATATATAATTAATAGTCCTTCTTTAGATATAACTTATTCGGTTCATAACCAAAGCCTACTAAGCTTCGGTTAAATAATAATTCTTTATAAATACTACATGACTTTAATTAGTTTCAGTATTTTTCCATAATTAAAGAGTATCAGTCAATAAAGGATACCAAGTCCAAAGATCCAAAAGAAAGGAAGCAACAACAGGAAATAATTTTATTAGATTTTACTTTCGTTTTGCCTTCAGCTGACTGATACCTTAATATATATCTCTGTGCTATCTAGATTCATCAAGTTAACCACTTGAGGATCAAGATACGTAACAGAAGAGTGGCGACCTCGCCAGGATAAATGCCGAACAAGCCAGAGCAACGACCGAACAATATCAATGTCAATATCGTATAGCTCAACTAAATGTCAATACAAATGCTCCCTTAATTGCTCCCCCTCTGGGGTTGACTATGACCAGTGTCATTCCACCTTTCACTGAGGATAATGTGCAGGATTTCTTTGTTTTGTTTGAGGAAGTTGCTGGAGGTATGAGGTGGACAAGAGATCAATGGATCAATGGCAAACCGTTTTGACAGGGCAGGCTCGAGCAACGTATTTGTCAGAAGTAGCAGAGGTTAGGCAGGATTATGACAATCTCAAAGAAGCTATCCTAAAAACCTATCAATTACAGCCTGAGGCTTACAGGCAATCTTTCCGTAAAAACCAGAAGAAAGTAGAAGAAACCCATAAGGTATTTGCCAGGACCATGACTAAAACTTTCAATCATTGGGTCAAGAGTAAGAAAGTCACAAGCTACAACGATCTGAAGGAGTTGGTCCTGTTAGAAAATTTCCTATGGAAAATTGATTCTTCTGTAGCCTATCATTTGAGGGGGAAAAAGGTAGATTGTCTTGCCGACGCCGCTGACATGGCTGACACATACGTGCTCAACAAAAATGTTAGTGGAAAGAAGCCCTACGATAATTCTAGTTCTAATTCTAAGTATCCCAATCACAAGCCTGTAACGTCTTCCCCAGCTAGCCAAAATAGAATTGTTTCCCCAACTAAAAATGCGACTCAGGGCAATGGTAACAGAGGTGGGGCCCAAAGTAATAGTAATGCTCAAAGAGGGAACGTTCCCGTATCCCCTAAAGTATGTACTTTTTGTGGCAAGAGAGGCCACCTAGCTTATCAGTGCTGGGCCAAGGAGAGAACCGAGAGATCGGGGCAGACAGTTTCCGCCGTATCTCAAACTCCATATGTGCCTTTAATGCAGGACTCCCGACAGAAGGAGTACCTAGCACCAAAAGTTCCTTTAATACAGGACTCCCGACTGAAGGAGTACCTAGCAGCTAACGTAAACCATCTAGACAGGGGTGTAGTAGCATGCGTGGTGCAACCCACTAGGGTTAAGCCAATAATAATTTCACCATCAGTGCAGGACAGTTACCGTCCCTTTATTTCATCTGGCAACGTGAGATTAAATGGTTGCATGAATGAGGTAAAAATTCTGAGAGACACAGGTTCTACTAGCACCCTCATGGTGAATCCTTACACTGAGCGAACCAGTTATAATGAGAGGTGCTGGAGGCCAATTTTATGCATACTTGGTAAAAGGCGAAATTAAATGGGAGTTACTACAGGGTGAGGCCACCATAGCTTTGTGTAGGTCCCAAGATATCCCTGTGCCCGGGGTAACACTCCTTTTGGGGAATGATGTAGCAGGCGAGAAGGTCCGACCAGACCCCATTTTGTCACTTTCCCCTGTTAACGAGCCACTAACCGGTGAGCTCGAAAAGGAGATGCCAACAGTTTTCCCTGTGTGTGCTGTCATACGTTCAATGTCTCAAGTAGCAGTTCCCTCAGACAGAAATGTACCGATTGTAAGAGTTGATGAAAGGGATGATGAGAGTGTGAATGACACTCCAACTATGCCTGATGATGTGACTGAGATGGATTTATCCGACACCTTTATGGCTCATCTTGACCCTAACGATGACCATGAAACCCCTCCAAATTGTCCTAGTGGCCTGGTAGAGCTACAGAAAGATGATAGAGAATGCAAGGAGTTAGCTGCCAGGGCCGTGAGTGAAGAGGAATGTGAGAAGGAGGGTGGTGAATGTTTCTACCTCAAAGGAGGAGTATTGTGGCGTATATGGAGACAACCACACAGACCAATCGATGACGGGGCCTGGGACATCCATCAAGTAGTAGTCCCCAAACCTTGTCGTAGAGATATCTTGGAAATGGCACATTGTATACCATTGGCAGGACACCTAGGTGTGAGAAAAACTCTAGACAGAATCAGAGCCCACTTTCACTGGCCAGGAATGCGTGCAGAAGTAGTGGAGTTTTGTAGAGTGTGTCGCACTTGCCAGATGACAGGAAAACCCAATCAGAAGGTGCCTGTACATCCTCTGGTGCCCTTGCCCGTCTTCGAGAATCCTTTTACTCGGGTGGTAGTGGACATTGTAGGCCCATTGCCTAAGACTTCCCAAGGTAACATTTATTTATTAACGATTATGGACATGGCAACACGCTACCCAGAGGCTATATACCCTTAAGGAATACCTCTGCTCCAACTGTCATCAAGGAACTGCTCAAATTCTTCACCAGAATGGGTTTCCCCCATGAGGTGGAAAGTTATCAAGGAACTAATTTTACATTTAACATTTTTCAGCAGTCCCTGAAGGAGTTGGGTATCGAGCATGTTAAGTCGAGCTCCTACCACCCAGAGAGTCAAGGGGTTCTCGAACGGTATCACTTTCAAACTTTGAAAGCAATGTTGCGTAAATATTGTACAGAGACTGGAGTTGAGTGGAATAAGGGGGTACCATTTCTTTTATTTGCTACTCGTGAGGTTCCAACTGAATCCCTGGGTTTTTCCCCTAATGAGCTAGTTTTCGGTCACCAGGTAAGAAGTCCTTTGCATCTATTGCAGGATAGCCTAGTTGGCCAGGAGGGGAACCAAAACCTCCTCAAGTATGTTTCAGATTTCAAAACCCGGCTGAGATCCTCATGTGAGTTTGCAGCTCAAAACTTGACAGTGGCTAAAAGCTCCATGAAGAACTGGTATGACAGAAAAGCCTGTGAGAGGGAGTTTCAGCCCGGTGATGAGGTTTTGGTCCTGCTCCCCCTTTTTGGCCAACCTTTATATGCCAAGTTCAGGGACCCATATAAGATCATTCAGAGGGTGAGCATTACCGATTATCTAGTAACTACCCCAGACAGGAGAAAGCCCACGCAAGTATTCCATATAAATATGTTGAAAGCCTACCATAGGTCCCCTGATTCCTCTCCTCCAGATTCTCCCACTGTGGCAGTGAATGTCAGGACCTGTGGACAGCCTGGTGCGGACGAAGTCTTCAGTTCTCTTACTGACCCGCAACAGACTGTTCCAGAGCCTGAAGGTATCCATGCAGACTTTGACTTGTCATGTAGCCTATCCAACTTTAAGTATAACTCAGTAGCTTGGGGGGAATTACCATCTAAACTATGTCATCTTCCCTCTGATCAAGCGAACCAACTAATCTGTTTTATCTCAGTCTCCCAGTGTGTTCCGTGATACTCCAGGGCTCACTTCTTTGGCCGAGCACGACATCGACGTAGGGGATGCAACACCCATTAAACTATCCCCCTACCGTGTATCACCACAACGCAGGAGTATACTGCAGGTCGAGCTTGACTTCATGTTGTCAAACGAGCTGATCACTAGGGCCTTAAGCCAGTAAAGTAGTCCGGTCAAACTTGTGCCAAAGTCAGACGGGAGCCATAGGTTATGTATGGACTATAGGCAAGTTAATGCTGTCACAAAGAACGATACCTACCCACTGCCACAGATCGACGACTGCATTGACCAGATTGGTACAGCCACCTATATCAGCAAGATTGACTTAATGAAGGGATATTGGCAAGTAGGTCTCACCCCTAGAGCGAGGGAAATATCATGCTTTGTAATCAATAATCAAGCCTTCTGCTGTAACGTAATGCCCTACGGCTTGAAAAACGCTCCAGCTACATTCCAGCGCCTCATGAATTTGGTGACTGAAGGGGTACCTGGATGCGTTGTCTACATCGATGATATTCTTATCTTTTCACAGTCATGGGAGGAGCATCTTTACCAACTTAGATTGCTGTTCTTAAATCTTGCTGATGCCAATCTGGTGGTAAATCTTAACAAATGCACCTTTGTAAAGAGTACGGTCCAGTATCTGGGATATACGGTAGGTCAGGGGCAGGTTGCACCTCCTCAAGCAAAGGTAGTGTATTCTAGAATTCCCAACTCCTAGCACTAAGAAACATATCCAAAGGTACCTAGGAATGATTGGTTATTATAGGCGTTTCATCTTAAACTTTTCTAGGTTAACAGCTCCCCTGACAGATCTTCTCCATAAGGATGTGAAGTTTGAATGGTCCTCCGAATGTGAGGAGGCCTTTAATGCTACCAAATATATTTTATCCAATTATCCTGTACTCCGAGCTCCTGATTTTAACAGATCTTTTTCCTTAGCAGTGGATGCGAGCAATACCGGGGTTGTAGACCAGTCAAAGTAGGGCTGGACTTAGAACAAATTGCAATAGAAGGTTTTTTGGCTTTAACTTGTTTATTAGGTCCCTCTGATGAACATATAAAAAGTCTCCAACTTTTGGACACCGGGAAAGTGGTTAATTTGCATAAATTCAAGATGGCCGCCGTCCAAAGCTTCAATTTACAGATAACTTTTTTCTGGTTGCTCCTAGACCCTATAAATGTATTACAAACAACGTTTTTTGGCTTTAACTTGTTTATTAGGTCCCTCTGATGAACATATAAAAAGTCTCCAACTTTTGGACACCTGGAAAGTGGTTAATTTCCAGCCAAAAAACCTTACAGCCAAAAAACCTTCTATTGCAATTTGTTCTAGGTCAAGCCCTACCTTTACTGCACATTATTGTCTATTACATTTTGCCTAGGCCTATACTAATCCCATCATCTTGTTTCTTGTTTCAACAGATTGGTGCGACATCTACCGAAGCCATGGAAGAAGACATGTTCTGTCAATTGAACTCCGGTCTATTTGTGATCCGCCGAAGTGATCGGCTGTGGGCAGGACTGCCAAGCGACTTGGTTATAGAGCAGGTTTTGATGCGCTCTTTGAAAACTAATGGTGGATTGACACGTGGTAGGGGCATGGAGGAAACGCAACGCCTGCGCTGGTTACTTGCTATGCCAGCCTGCGCTGAGGTGAGTGAAGTTATGCAAGAACTGACAGGGAAGCATTTCCACACCTCTGAGCAGCACAAAGAAATGACTGAAGCAAGGCGTGAACGAGATAGGAAGGACACAGAGAAGGTTCTCGCATTCTTCAAGGATTATGATCCATTTCAAGAATCAAATGAACTCAGGAATATTGCCAACGGTGTGACAGGACCAGCCTCGGCCAATCCTCATTTACTGTATGAGGTTGGTATGAACATTGTGCAGAAGATGGAAGGTAGCAATGCTTTTGACTTTTCATTTAGGAAGAAAGATCAAGTTGAGTCGTTGGGTGCAAAGGTTACAATCAGTGCTGAAAAAGTACCAATCGACCCACAGCTCCTTTTCCAGAGGCTCCTCATCTTTGCTAATAACAGGGACTTAGGTGTTGAAGAGGTCTTTGCGTATGAGTTGTCTAGCTACCCTACTGCTCTGTTCGATAAGTGGGGGAGGCTCAGGGAAGCCAATAAACCACAGCTAGGAGATGAGATAGCTGCTGTTGTTCCCAAGTCGTCATTGGAATCATTTGAGGAAGAAAGGACTGTGACCCATGTTCTGGATGGTGGTTCCTTATTGCAAAGGATTCCATGGAAGAAGGGTGACACATTTGAGGACATTGCAAGCATGTACATGAAGCATGTTTCCAAAAACTTTCTCAACCCGGTGGTTGTATTCGACGGTTATAAATCAGGACCTACTACCAAGGACATGACACACAATCGACGATCAAAAGGAGTCTTTGGTCAAAAGGTGATGTTCACTCCAACCATGCCCCTTCGGTCAAAAAAGGAAAACTTCTTGTCAAACTCGGACAATAAGCAAAACTTCATTGACTTATTGTGTGAAACATTCAAGGCAAATGGAATTGACTGTGTCAATGCGCCAGCAGATGCAGATGTCATGATTGCGAAGAAGGGAATTGAGCATGCAAGGGAAACCGTGACATATGTGATAGGTGAGGACACAGACTTGTTGGTGCTGTTGTGTCATTATGCGGAACGAGGGATGAATGATTTGTACTTCAAGTCGAGCAAGGAAGGTGGGAAATGTTGGCATATTAACTCAGTAGCAGAAGCTCTCGGTGAAAGCATCTGTCGTGTCCTGCCAGTTGTCCATGCACTCTGTGGATGTGACACAACCTCACGACTGTATGGTATTGGTAAAGGGGCTGCCTTGAGGTAAGTGAGGGAAGACAACGGTTTCTTGAAATGTATAGAAGCATTCTGTTGCCAAAGTGGAAGTAAAGACGCGATATCATCAGCTGGTGAAAAGGCCTTGGTTTATTTGTACGGGGGAAAAGGAAATGACACCCTTGACGGACTGCGAAAGACAAAGTTTTGCAACAAGGTGGCAAAAAGTTCAACTACCGTTGAAGTTCACAGCCTTCCCCCAACAACCGATGCAGCCAAATACCACTCGTTCCGAGTTTATTGTCAGGTCCAGGAATGGATGGGGAACTGTGTGGACCCCGAGATATGGGGCTGGTGTCTGCGGAAGGGACAGCTTGAACCGAAGACGATGGATTCGCCAGTGGCTCCTGATTCACTACTGAAATTGGTCAGATGTCAGTGTAAGGGCAACTGTGACACTCAACGCTGTAGTTGCAAACGGAATGAGCTTGAATGTTCCAGTGCATGTGGTCAATGTAAAGGACTCTGTCAAAATAGCAACTTTGATGCAAGCACCGATGATCCAAGTGAATACGAACTCCTATCATGAATTACATAATTGGCTGTGAATGACGTCATACTACGTCATGTTTTTTTTTTTATAAAAAAGAGGGACAACAGGTCAAAAAACCCATACAAGCACAAAGTGCCTGTGTCACCCCTTGTGAAAGAGACAGTTCTGCCTGTCTGTAAGGTTTTTCGGCTGTAAATTAACCACTTTCCAGGTGTCCAAAAGTTGGAGACTTTTTATATGTTCATCAGAGGGACCTAATAAACAAGTTAAAGCCAAAAAACGTTGTTTGTAATACATTTATAGGGTCTAGGAGCAACCAGAAAAAAGTTATCTGTAAATTGAAGCTTTGGACGGTGGCCATCTTGAATTTATGCAAATTAACCACTTTCCCAGTGTCCAAAAGTTGGAGACTTTTTATATGTTCATCAGAGGGACCTAATAAACAAGTTAAAGCCAAAAAACCTTCTATTGCAATTTGTTCTAGGTCCAGTTAAATGATTGCTAGATTTACTGGACTATTGGTGCAGTATTGCTACAGGAAGACAACTGTGAAGTATTGCATCCTGTGTGCTATTTTAGTAAAAAAATACATTCTGCTCAACGTAACTATTCAGTCATTGAGAAGGAGCTGTTAGCATTAATTTTATCCCTTCAATACTTTGCTGTCTATGTGCAATCTGCCTCTGGTGCCATCACTGTGTATACTGACCATCACCCCTTAAAATGTTTGCATAAGTTCCAAAATATAAACCAACGACTGACCAGGTGGAGTTTGTTGCTGCAGGAATACTCCCTGGATGTTAAACATATTAAGGGGGTCCAGAACGTGCTAGCCGATTGCCTATCACGTATCTATTAAAGATTGCGTTTACCGGGTTGGCCTCATACAGCAGTAAGATTAACTTAATGAAAGGATTTTGGCAATTAGCTCTCCCTTGTAGCGAGGTAAATATCATGCTTTAGTAGTGCGCTTTCAAGCCTTCAGCTGTGAGATAATGCCTTGCAGTTCGAATAACGCTCCAGCTACGTTCCGGCTATGTTCTGATGTGGTACCTGGAGACGTTGCCTACTTTGGGTGATATACTTATTATATCCTCATTATAATCTTGCTGTTGCCAATCTGGTGGTGAATCTAATTATGTATTATGTATATTATGTACTATACTCCCTAAACTCTTTTCTAGGGGGGAGGTCTGACATACGGAGCCCTGTATGTGTTTATTTAAGAGTTAGAATTAAGAGTTAAAGGAGTGCCGAATTACCCAGGCGGCGAAGCAGACCAGCGAGCGAACCAGCGAGTGGAAACCAGCTCGCCTACATACCAGCAAACAAGCCTTCACACCTGCGTGCGTCATATGGGACCCTGCAAACTACTTCGATGGCCCGACGCTATGACGATAATCAACGCCATTGGACCACGCATCTGCTACGCAACTAGAGGAGCTGTGATTGGGGCGCGCACCATCCCCGCCTCCTGATTCGTTCCTACACCATCATTGCATAGTATATAAGACCCGAGTAGTGGGCATTCAAAGCAGTCACATTTGGAGTTGGGAAGGTGAACTTGCAGCTGGAGGAAGACGGGGTGAAGTATTATAATGGGATTGTGACTGTCAGTCAGATTATATAAGCGTGTGTTAAGTGTGCTCGGTGTAAACACTTATGTTGGTTAGTGAGATATGTGATTGGGAATTAACGTTAACGCTACTATTATGTACTTAACTATTTTAGTTGACTGACTTGTGGACTAAAGCAACTCTTTAAGTAATTGGGTTATGATAAAAGTAATACTATTGTTTTATATTAATACTTACGAGTTCTTTCAGTTTCTTTTAATTAAGCTTACATTGCTGGTAAGAACAAGAACGGTGATACTATTGTCTCATATTAGTAATATCGCCTTAGACTAACATGGCTGTTTTAATGTTACTTCTAGTGATTTCCTAAGCTGAAGAAAATTCTTTTAGCTTCAAAATATTATTTTTGTTTTTCATATTATTTGAGTGAGACCTGAATCAAATCTATGAAGCGATCCTGTAACTTAATTTACTCATAATCAAACCTCAATGTTACGTGGTTAAGAAATACATTAGTCTAATTATTAAATATATATCTAACTTTTTATGTGACTTTGATATTAATCCTGATAATAATAATATAATACTATTAACGTAAGACAAGAACCAAGAAAAATAACTACATTACATATAAATAAAAGGACATGATATAAGAACACTATCTAATCATTTAAAAAAGGGTAAGAGATAGAAATATTCTTACCTTAATATTTATCTTTCAAGACTTGATATATAATTAATAGTCCTTCTTTAGATATAACTTATTCGGTTCATAACCATAGCCTACTAAGCTTCGGTTAAATAATAATTCTTTATAAATAGGCCTACTACATGACTTTAATTAGTTTCAGTATTTTTCCATAATTAAAGAGTATCAGTCAATAAAAGATACCAAGTCCTAGGATCCAAATGGAAAGGAAGCAACAACAGGAAATAATGTTATTAGATTTTACTTTCGTTTTGCCTTCAGCTGACTGATACCTTAATATATATCTCTGTGCTATCTAGTTTCATCAAGTTAACCACTTGAGGATCAAGATACGTAACAATATATATATATAATATATATATATATATATATATATATATATATATATATATATATATATATATATATATATATATACAGTATATACAGTATATATACAGTATATTTATATATTTGATAATTTATTAATTGGTTAATATTTATAAATACAATGGATTTTATACTATAGACGGACACCCAGAATGTTGTCAAATCTGTGCTGGACGGTGACCTGACGTCGGCTTGGTTAGGTGCTTATTGGCCGTATTTACAGTGTCATTTGTATCGTATATGGTTTCAACTCATACATGATTCCGCGCCTGTTTGTCGAAAATTCATCGGGATATATATATATATGTATGTATATATATATATATATATATATATATATATATATATATATATATATATATATATATATACAGCAGGAATAGAAGAACAAAGTACGCTACGAGCAGTTCCATACTTTATTACCAAACGTTTCATCACACTGGTGTCATCTTCAGTGGTCTACAAATCAAAAGATAATATTACAAATATGAAAGCTTAAAAGCTTATTGAAAATAATTATAACATAACAAAAACAAAAACCAAATATATATATATGGGGCAGAATGATAGGGTTAATACAAAGGAGGGGTAATTTAAACAAAGTTAAGCGGGTGCGATGATACCGTAGAGTTAAGGGAGGGGATTAATTTTGAAATATAGAGGGATTCTAAAACTCTAATATCAACACGTTGACAGGAATCCAAAATATCAAAATGATCCTGTTTCACACCAAAACCACAAGATATAGCGTGTTCCCGTACAGCTGAGTAAGAAGGCGACTTGAAAGGCAGACCTGTTCTACTAGATAAAGACACTGCTTCACAGAGCCTACTCACTCACATCCAGTTACCAATTATTTCATAAGGAAATTATGTTTCTAAAAGACTTTTTTGTTAAGAATGGTTATAGCACCAACATCTTTTATAAAATTGTAAATAATTATTTGTGTAGAATTTACCAACCAAAACATAGTATTCCGACAGATAGAAAGGAGGAGATATTTTTAGTCATTCCTTACCTAGGAAAATGTACAAGGGAAACATATATAATTGAAAGATATAACAAATTGTTGGGCATCGGAATTTCAGCAAGTCATGAACACAATAATATTTTCCAGTCCCTTTTTGATATAGATTGATTTATAAAAACCAAGGTATAACTACGAGGGTTTGTACATTATTGCAGCAAATAATTTGACGATAACAATTCTGAATATGAGGTGCACAAACAGAATTCCAAATAACTTTGTGATATATATAGTTCAAAATGGGCCCACATATTTGTCATAATAATCAATAAAGACGATTCTTATGCGTGATCAATGATTGTGCAGTACTATAAGAACGGTATTTTATTGCATCAATATAATGACATGCAAATATTAACACTTCACTCTGTTTTATAATTGTCAACTTTGACTGTAATCATTGCACACACAATAGAAGGTCTTTTATATAATAGTATTGTACTCACCGATGCAACCGAGTTCCTTACCCTTCTCGCTCAGAATGGCGTCCTTTTTCTCCCTATTACGGAAATCTCTGTTCCCCTTGGCATAGAGGCAGGGGTACCCCCCCAGCCAATCTGCGATGTCCTTCTGCTCCTCGGTGAAGGCAATGAACAGTCTCACCTTCATGGGGGGTGTATCTCTTTGGCTGCTGCTGTGGGAGGACTCAGTCTTGTCTTCCTCCTCGTCGCCCTTCCTCGAATCATTGGGTGTCGATGATCTTGTTGGGCTTGGTACTAATTGTGTACGGGATGTTGAAGCGACTGGTGTTGCGGCCCTAGGTGGCATTGCTTGGGGTGACAAAGATTGGGTGACTTTGCGGGCCACAGATTGCACCCGTTTCTTGCCGTATTTAACTTTGGGTGGCACCATCTTGACGTGTTGAAGAGGCACTGGTACGCTGACAAAAGGAGTACGTGTGTCGTCGGTCGCGGAAAATGGAATACTGTGAATGCTTTACCTTTCGGGGGCATATAAATGGGATGAGGTGTCGCGGCCAAACAGAGATAAGAATGAGCAAAGGGTCGGAGGATCCCGACATTTGCACATTATCTCACTCCTGCGGAACTTGTCTCGTGACAATCTCGTCGCAATCGAAGTTATCGGGTAGACTATCTCGTTTATTGCGCTACTGTCACACTGTAATCGCCCGGTCATACCAAAAACAGCATTGCCAATAATGACGGATCGCTGAAATCACAATGAAGGACGCAAAGACATTGTAATTAATCGATATTGTCGCTATGATGTCGCACAATTGTTGCACAATATTCGCAATTATCGTTTGAAGGTCGACCAATTCGTAAACCTTTTCCAGGAGTTGCGACAAACGAGACCTTGGTGAGAAAACTGAGATAAGGTGAGAATGAAGTGAGACAATGCCCGATTATGTCACATTTTTCGCAGCAGTCGTCCATTCGCAGCCGAATTTTAAACTTTTTAAAAATCTAATGGCGACCCTAGCGACTTCTGGGGGACTCGTGGGGGAGTTTGTGAGACTATGGTGAGAATACTGCGATTGATTGCGACTTTATGGTCGAAAAATGCGAATACTGGACATAGGAAAAAAAAACTCGCAAGCTGTCGCATCACATTCGAAGTCGCCAAGTCGCACAGTGGGATCCCGCCTTAAAAGAGAGGCCAACAATTGAAACAGGAGTTCCAGCGACTCCTTATCATATGCCTGTAGCCTCTCCTGGATCTAGCTCTGTTCGATTGGTGTCTACAATCTCCCTCTATAATTATATATATATATATATATATATATATATTGTTACGACCGGGGCTACGAATAAAACAAGGGCACTTAATGATTGGACTTGTAATAGGGCACTATGCAACAATGGTACGCTAGATCCAAACCCTCAAACTTATATGCCGGCGAACAAAAACACCTATACCCTCCAGAGTTAATCTGCGATAACGGGGTATCCTTAACTGGGCATAAATGTACTCTACTTCAGGCTAACCCACACTGGTATAGCCTGATAACAAACAAGATGCAAGTTACGTTAAAATGCATAAAAAGTAATCTATGGAAAGATCAATTAAATCACTGCAAGATTTAATACAATAAAAAGATGCTTCAATACAGTTACTCTAAATAACAATAAACTCTTCACTCCTATCTGAAAGAAAGTGAAGTATAGTCCTACAGCATAGACCTGGAAACTTCTGAAGAAAGTCTGATGCTCATAAGATGCTCGTATCTTAAACTATATAAAGGCAGGAGGCAGGACACCACACGTGTAAACTGAATACACTAAAAGATAGGACATATAATGTTAACTGACACGAGAATACTATAAATGCGCAACGGTAGCAATGCTCGACACTAAAAGAAGTACTTCCTCATCAACAAAACAGTCTGCTATGGTTGTGCAACTCAACAACAACCTAGACTAATAAATGCTGTGAATAATAATGCGTACATATCAAAGAGCTTATATCAAATACTAATAAGTGTCTACTCGATTAATAATGTCTAGCTGGAATACTTCTAGGTAAGGAACTGTGGTTGAGTAAGACAGGCTCGTAGTCTAGCAATGTCCTTAAGACTGCATCCTTTAAGTTACGTTAATTGACTAGGGTGCTCTCTTGATAGATCCAGATCACAAGTATCTGGTTCTATCCTGGCGACCCTCTAAAGACAAGCAAAGAGGCAACAAAGTGTGGAACTGGAACAGGCTAAAACCTTCGGTCAACACAATGTTGCACTCGTAAAGGACGCAAGCGAAAAGACCACACAGGCTACCACAGGACCGGTCGAAGTCGTGTAGATATAAGCAAACCATACACACATCGGGGACAATGACTACAGTTAACTTATCCCAGTCTAGCATTAAATAAAAGAGCAGAAACACTAAATCAATAATGGAGACACACAGAGTTCTTTAACCTATACTAACTAAGAACCCTCAAAACCTATTCCAAGTACATGTAAATATCTCAGAGGACGGCGCATACAATACAATGGGCCGGCTATGGAAACCGTATGCAGAACCCAAGGGGACAAGTAATTGAATAAAGGTGAGAAGCAATGGAAAAGAAGGTCAGAGAGAGAGACAGTGGTAAAGGGGGGTGATCGGGAGAGAGTATGCAAAGGGATGTTAGAAGCATGCGCGCCAAGCCTGTCCTGAGGAGGACAGCTCCTGTGGACCCTGAGGCAGGAGGCAAGTCACACAGGAGCCCACAAAGGCGCGATGGTCGGCCAATCACGGGCCGATACGTCACAAGGCAGCAGGCCCTTAGGACGCGCCAGGAACCGCCAGCCAATCAAAGGCGCGGGAGGGAAAACTCCTCCGAGCGAGGGAGGCAGCAACATACATACATACGCACATACTACCACCACGCTGCCTCTATCGCTCTTTCTCCTTAACTTTACACCATGCATCTTATATTCTACTAATGATATAAAATACTTCCCATTGTCACAGACGAAAACAAAGACCACCACTGGACTGTCTGTGACAATACGAGCACAAGGAAAGAAAGAACAACATTCTCGGATAACTGTAGCCCATTTCAATGTCCCTGGCGAGCGCTAGTGGCTAACGAGAGGCGATTCTGCCCACGCTGGTAGACGTCACACCCCGCCCAAGATATAGGATGCTCAACATTAGGCGAGCACCATATCTGACAAGGCAGAATGCCGGCAAGACCCGTCACACATAGCCACTCCACCAGAAATGAAATGCAAAGCTCAATTCTTACATAAAACAACATATTAGCATAAATAAAATCTTATAACCCCTCCCAAACATAATAGTATAATTTTAGCCTGCTATGCTCCCTGAGCGAGCTTCACAGAGCCCAGCCTACTAAGTGAAAGACAGGTTCAACTTAGGAGTTTAGCTATAACATTGACAACTTATAATTAACTATCAAAAAGAAAGTTTTTATGTGTTTTTTTTATTTAATTTTAATGTTGTTTTTGACGGCTGCTCTACAGGGTCAAGCCTGATTTTTCTCCACTCAAACCCACACACCTGTGGTGATCTACGCCGGATCCTCCACCCTCGACAAACTGTCTGCCATCACATTCTCACAACCGGCAATATGGCGAATGTCTAGATTGTATTCTTGCAACATGAGTGACCAACGTGTCAGCCTAATATTCCGGTTGTGGAATTGGTTCAGAAATTTAAGAGGGTGGTGGTCGGTATAAATCACCACGACTGGCCCGTAGGCAGGAACATATACTTCAAAGTGCCTGAGCGCCAACACTATTGCCAGCAGTTCTTTCTCAACCACAGAGTAGTTTTATGAGCGGAATTAAACTTCTTGGAAAAGAAACTGACTGGATGCTCCAAACCTTCCTCGTCTGTTTGCATTAGGACGGCACCAGCCCCTACACCGCTGGAATGGTCTTTCAAAGTCAGGGGCCCTGAGGATTGGGTGAGTGCATAGTAGGTGCTTGACCAGCGAAAAAGCCCTTTCACACTCAGGTGCCCACTTGAACTTTTTGTCTTTTGCTAGTAAATCTGTCAGAGGAGCTAACACAGTAGAATAACCCTGAATGAAACGGCGATAGTAACCGATCATGGCCAAACATTTCATGATCTGACGCTTGGTGGACGGCCTGGGAAACTGGTTAATAGCCTGCATCTTATTTTGGGGGGGGGCACACCTGGCCTAACCCGACCACAAACCCAAGATATTGCACAGTTGCCCGGACAAAGTCGCACTTGCCCAGATTGACCACCAAGCTGGCCTCACTGAGCTTCCAAAACAAGGCTTCTATGTGCTCACATTGTCTCTCAAAGTTGTCATCGTATATTATAACGTCATCTAAGTAGACAGTGCAGTTAGGGATGTCAGCTACTATCTCCTTCATAAGACTCTGGAAGGTTGCTGGGGCATTTTTAAGGCCATACGGCATCACATTGCAACGGTAGGTGTTCCCATCAACCACAAACCCGCATACCCCCTTCGCCCGCTCAGACAAGGGCACCTGCCAGTAGCCTTTCACTAGGTCTACCTTAGTTAGAAACTGTGCCTTACCAATCTTGTCTACACTATCGTCAACACGGGGAAGGGGATAAGCATTGGTGGGAGTCAACCCGTTCAATCTCCGAAAGTCAATGCAGAAGTGAACCTTCCCGTCAGGCTTGGGCTGCAGAGTGACAGGAGATGTCCACCTAACTGCCCCCTTCTCAATCAGCCCCCGTTCTAACATATACTCTAACTCCGCTCTGAGGGCTGGGAGTTTAATGGGTGGAATTCTGTAGGGTACTGATTTAAAGGGGGTGGGGGGGGGGGGGGGGGGGGGGTGATCTCCCACGTCCACGTCATGCACCACTCGAGTTGTGAGGCCTGGATGCTCTGCAAACACAGTGGGGTATGAAGCAAAGGGGTATTTGTAGGTAGTAGGGGAAGGCAGCCCCGCCCAGGGAAGTACTACCGCCAAGGTTTCGGGAGACTCAGGGAATAGCCTGAATTCCATTTTCTCTCCCAGGCCTTGGTAGCTGGATACATATCTTTCTGCCTCACACATCAGGGGTATCAGGAAAACCCTCTTTATATAACATACACATCCAACTTCACGACATTGCCCTACATCGCTATCCTCTATCCATAAAACACTACTCTTCCCACTACATATCATACATGTAACACCATACACTTACCTAATAAATATGGCAGTACAATTGTTAAGAGCAAACCTGGTGGTCCCTCGGATATCCACCCCCGGCAGAGTTGGGTCATTGACACAGGGCCCTCCCGGTCGTCATCATGCGACTGTGTCAAGAGCATTGCAACGTCCCAAAGCTGCTCGTCGGTGGAGCTTTTTCTTTAGTAATAAAAGGGGACTTCACTCTAACTTCAATTCTGTACACCAATTTCTTCAAGCAGAATCCCCTCCCCTACTCTCCTTTTTTTGACAGAGACTCAAGTAACATCCACATCTGACACGTCTAGATTTAATTTTCCAGGTTATCAACTGCTCCAAAATTTCAGACCTAAAGGAGGTGTATGTTGCTTCGCAAAATCTGAAATTGCACTGGAGGAGGTTACTAGTTTCAATTGTCCCTATTTTGATTATTCTATATACAAATTAATTTCTGCTGGTAAATTTAAATACATATGTTGCATCTACCGTTCCCCAAATACTCCTCCAGAGCAAAGTCTTTTTGATTCTCTGTCCTCACAACTCAGTGTCCTCAACTTAAATGCTTCTTCTGAAAGCACTGTGTTGGGTGATTTTAATGTCCATAATGTTGAATGGCTCACTCATTCAGCCAGGACTGATGATGCTGATCTTGAATGTGAGCTATTTGCAGACTCATTTAATCTCACTCAACTAGTCAACCAACCTACCCGTGTACCAGATAATCCTAATCATAATTCCCACCTACTGGACTTATTTTTAACAACCAATTCAGAAAATTATGATGTTACAGTGAGGTCCCCGCTTGGATCTTCTGATCACTGTCTGATACAGGCCACCTGTCTATCACCTACCACACCTTCCCACTCTGAACCTGTTTTGGTAACTAAATGGCATTACGATAGGGCGGACTGGGAGGGTCTTCAAGGTTTCTTTATTGATATTCCCTGGACCTCTTTCTTTTCTAATGATGCACACTCCACCTTGAGCCACATACAAGGTTTTGTAAAAATTGGAATGGAAACATTTATTCTTCATCAAAAGTACAGTAAAAGATCTAATTCACCTAAATGGTTTGACCATAATTGTGCTAGAGTAACTGAACTAAAAGCAATAGCCTACAATGCATACACAAGAGCAAAAACACATGAAGCCTTTAATTACTTTAGAAACATCAGAAATCATGCCAAAACTGTATTAAACCTAACTAAATCAAACTTTCTCCACAAGCAGGCAAATAAACTCTAAATAATCCAAATGATAACAAAATATTTTGGTCTACTCTTAACTCATTCAAATCCAACTTCACTACTGCTTCATCCATTCCACCATTAAAATCTCCGACTGGCAATCTTGTAAGTGACCCACGAGTTAAAGCTAACCTTCTTGCGGATATTTTCTCCACCAACTCAACCTTAGATGAAATAAATCAAGATGTCCCTGTACTTAATTTTAATTCGCCTGAAATTCCCTCACTTAAGATCCACACCAAACATGCCAAAACTATTTTGCAGAATCTCTCAGTAGATAAGGCTGATCCAGATGAAATTCTTCCAATAGTACTTAAGAATTGCTCCTTGGTGCTCGCTCCTGTATTGGCAAAATGTTTCCGTCTGTGTACTCATACCTCATGATTCCCAGTACCCTGGAAAGAAGCAAACATCCATCCAGTTCCTAAAAAAGGTGCCTCTTCAGATCCATCAAACTACAGACCAATAGCTATAACTTCCACTCTTGGTAAAGTCTTTGAAATTATATTAAATAATCACATAATTAAGCATCTTGAGAATAATAAATTAATCAGTGATAGGCAATATGGTTTTAGACGATGTCGATCAACTGCAGACATTCTTTGCCTTCTTACGCATGAAATCAACCAAGCTACAGACCAACATGGTGAAACACATACAATAGCACTGGATATATCAAAGGCATTTGATAGAGTCTGGCATCAATCCTTATTGTCGAAGATGTCACACTACGGCCTTGCATCATTAGTTCCACTAATTTCTTCTTATCTTCATAACAGAAAAATACGTGTAATGGTAGATGGCCTTTATTCTCAATTTTCACTCAATAAATGCTGGTGTTCCCCAGGGATCAGTTTTGGCCCCAACTCTGTTCCTCATTCATATCAATGATCTCATATCTACCACTCATAATCCAATACATTCCTACGCAGATGACTCAACACTCCACAGTTTACCAATTCTTTCACCCAACCCGATCTTATAAATTCAAAAATAAACACTGCAATTTCTCTGAACCAGGACCTTTCTAGAATTAATGAATGGGGACAAAAGAATCTAGTTTCATTTAATGCACAGAAAACCAAGTACATTCAATTTTCTAACCGACAGAATCTCACCGACTCCCATATATTTTTTAATGATGTAAATATTCCCACTTCCCCTAGTATTGACATTCTCGGTGTAACATTAGCTACAAACTTGAGCTGGACACATTATGTTAGAAGCATTGCTAAGAATGCCTCTAAAAAACTGGGACTCCTGTACAGAGTTCGAGAATTCTTCACTGACGAGCAGTTGGCCGTAATATATAAAAGTCATGTGCGTTCTCAGATGGATTACTGTTCACCTCTGTGGGGTGGAAGTGGAGTGGTTGCATTGAGGCAGTTGGACAAACTTCAAAATAAAGCTATTAGATTAATCAATAACCCTGCAATCACACAGGACCTTCCTACATTATCCATAATTATGAAGAAACGTTGCATCCTTTGCATTATTCTACAGATATTTTCACAGCAATTGTTCCGAGGAACTTGCTTCAATTGTGCCGCCTCTCCACATCTTTCCCCGTAGAACTAGGGCAGCTGAGAGCGCCCATGAATTTACACTTTCTCCTCCACAATGCAGAACTTCTGCTAATCAGAATTCATTTATCCCCAGAGCTACTACTCTTTGGAATTCACTTCCCTCGAATTGCTTTCCACAAACTTACAATCTACAAATGTTTAAATCCAGTTGTTACAAACATTTTATGAATGGAGGATGCCTTTAGGCACATGGACCTTTTTGTTTTATCTGTGTTTTTCCTTCCTCCGTTCATGGTCTCTTTTAAAAAAAAAAAAAAAAACAGGCGCTGCACGGCTACACGCTGTTGCTCAGGCAGGTGCACTAGAGCATCGTCAGCCACCTGTCTGGAGTTCCCAGCCCACTGGTCAGCAGAGACATGACACTCCCAGTTATCTTCCACCTGGGCTTCACTGTCCCTCACTCCTTCTCCACCATGACCGCTGCAGGTCAACACAGTGACAGCGAGATGCTCAGGGGGGCGCCTCACAAACTCTTTCACCAGATTCACATGGCACAGCTGATTCTTTTTACTCCTATCTGGAGTAGCCACAAGATAGTCTAGGTCAGGGATCTTCTTTACCACCTTATAAGGACCAGCGTACTTAGCAGACAACGGATGACCTGGCAGAGGTAACAAAATCAACACCTCCTGCCCCACCTTAAACTCCCGGAGTTTTGTCTTCTCATCGTACCTGTCCTTCATCAGTGCTTGCGACCCTACCAAATTCCTACCTGCCAACTCTAGGCTTCTCAGCATTCTCTCTCTGCTCTCGAGGACATACTTTAACATGGAACATGGTTTTGCAGTGCCCTCCCAGATTTCTCTAACCATGTTGAGGGGGCCTCTGACCTGATGTCCGAAGACTAACTCATTGGGACTGAACCCGAGGCTTTCACCAGGTACCTCCCGAGCAGCGAATAAAACATAGGGCAACCCAAGATCCCAATCCTTGCCATTTTCAACACAGTAACAAGGCAGCATGCTTTTCAGAGTCGAGTGCCACCTCTCCAACACCCCTTGGCTCTCTGGGTGATAGGCTGAAGAGACAACTGTACTGATCCGTGCTGCTGCATGGTCTGTTTGAAAAGGTTAGAAGTAAAATTGGACCCTTGGTCTAACTGCAATTCCTGCGGGTACCCGTACCTAGAACAGTACAATAGCAAGTTACGAACAACAGTCTTAGCAGTACCATTTCGCATGGGGTATGCATCCGGATAACGAGTGGCAACATCCATGATTGTGAGGAGGTACTTGTTGCCTGCACTAGTAGGGGGTAGAGGGCCAACCATGTCGATTATAACCTTACTGAATGGTAGCCCGATTACAGGAATAGGGTGTAACGGAGCCTTGGGAATACATTGGTTTGGTACTGTCTGGCAGGTACTGCACATTGCCACCCATGACTCAACATGTGCCTTCATACCTGGCCACCAAAACAATATCGCCAAGGCTGCTACCGTCTTACGTACACCCAAATGCCCTGCCAACAGTATATCATGCGCCAACCTCAGTAGGCTATCACGGCACACACTAGGCACTACCAACTGGTCAACCACTCTCGACCCCCCCTCCCATCTCCGTCTGGGATCTAGAAAACGCCTGTACAAAATACCCCCCACACGAAAGAAGTCCCCCGGCTTTGCATCCCAGTCCTCCTCAAGTTCGATTGCACCGTTACTACACTTCTGAAGCTCAGGATCACCCAACTGCAGCCGACAGATATCCGAAGGAGCCAATTTATCGAGATGCTCCCGGAGCAACTTATGGCCTCCCCCGGTACTGGACTGTTCGATCCTATCTTGCTTTTGTGAGTAGCGGTGCTGTTTCGGAGTTTTCACACGCCCTACCTCCTCAACAAGTGTGACAGGTTCTGGGGCCACTCCGGACCTTAACAATGGTGCTAATACTGAGTCGCCAAGGAGAGCCGCTGGATCAAAACTCTCAAACCTTTTCCCAACTTTAGCTTTCTCCTTTCGACCGTTCCTCCGCTGGTCTAGAGACTGAGGAATAGGCTGTGACACTTTAGATGCACGAGAACGGGTGACAACACACGCCATCTGCTGTAATTGACACCTCTCGACCAACTCCTGCCCCTCCCTACTCACGTCGGCCGCCCTCTCGGCAACGGCTAAGAGTGGAACCTCAGAAGTAGGCACCGCAAAGTCGTTGTCGAGAAGAAGGTCAACGCCCTCTACTGGCAGTTTCTCCACGATTCCAACATCCAACTCTCGTGTCACACCTTCAAGCTCCAGCTCTACTCGAACCAACGGGTATGACCGTGTAGCATAAATACCCTGCACCACAACTACCCGTGCTGAGTTTATAGGTTTGCCTGTAAAGTTTTTCATCAGAGTCTGGGATGCACCTGTATCACGCAACAACTCCAACCCATGCTTGCAACCAGCCCAACTCACGCAACCACACCCTCTATGGTCGCAAAAAGCATCGCGGACAGGTTTCGAACCTTCTGGACACTCCTTCACTGGCTGTGCCCCCGCATCTGACATATCACCCTGGGTAAATGCAGAAGACCTCAGAGACACCCCAACGTTGCTAGCCAAAGACACGACTGCTGTAGATTGGTTACTAGGGCAGGAACGTGCAAAATGCCCCTTTTTATGACACTTAAAACACTCTACTTCACCCTTGGACTTCCCCTGAGGTGGGGAAGGGCCCTGACCTTTCTTAAACGGGACGGTTTTAGGTTTGTGATCAAAATTGGTATCATTGCTCTTGCTTTTGTTATTAAATGTGGTATCACTGACTCGGGGGGGGGGGGAGTGTTGCACCCCTTGTTAACTGCATCGGTCCGTTGTGCAGACCCGCACCCACGGATCAGTGATAATCTCAGGTCAGCCATCTTAGCTGCCTCTTGTAGAGTTTTTAGGACGTTTCTCTTTGAGGTTCAAAGTCAGGTCGCCGCCTGTGCATTTGAAAAATTGCTCTAGAAGGACTAACTGCTGAAGCTCTCCGAACATCGTCACCTTCTCTGACCTCAGCCAATTTCTCAAAGCATCAGACAGTTCCCGGGCATGTTCTAGAAAAGTGCACTCACGACCCTTCGTAACACCCCGGAACTTCAACCTATATGTCTCTGGTTGTAACTCGTATGCCCGCAGAACAGCTTCCTTCAGTACCTCATAATCGATGCAAGACTCCAAGGGCAACGCATCATATGCCTTGAGTCCTTTGCCAACCAACCTAGAGGAAACAAGGGCTGCCCACTTAACCTCGGGCCATTGGTGCTCCTGGCACTTCTCAAAACGCAGGAAAAACTCGGTGACACCCGACTCGTCAAATGCAGGGACTAACTTAATAAGGTGCGATAAAGGCTGATCAAGACCTCGATTCCCAGAACCGAGACGCTGCCCTGTCGACTCCATCCTAGACTTCTCAAGATCTCTGTCTGCACAGTACTTCGTAGCCTCAACCTGAAGCTCAGCTTCCCGCTGCTGCTGCTGAATCTTAGCCATCTCAATCTGGTATTCCTGCTGCTTAGCCATCTTAGCCATCTCAAGCTGGAAGATCATATCTGGAGTTAAACCTTGAGGAGGAGGAGATGCAACAATTGGAGATCCACCCAGGGGCAAACCACGCTGCCAGTGACTATCGGCCTGCGGGAACGTACCCGGCTCCGGAGCCCGAGGGGGCGCCATGGTAGGAGTCGAGTGGAATGGGGGCTGGGCCGAAGGTGCCCCAGCTCCCGCTCCACCCGAAGCCCCACGCACTCCACCGAGCACACAGGCCACCAGGTCACTTCTCGTCATGCTGCTAGTGCCAACATGCCCCATGACCGTGGCCAAACACTGGAGACCATACCGATCAATCCCCGACACCCGGTCAATAGTAATAGGCATCTCCAGAAACTCCCTTGTATCCTCCTCACTAGTTACTACTCTAATGCCTTCTAACAAACCCCGCTGCTGCACCTCAGAGTCGGCTTCCCGTACTGTGTCCTCACTGTGCATTGATTCGTCGTTCGACATAGTGTCCACCGAAAATTCTCAACGTTTATAAAAAAAAAGAAGTACCTAAACTCTCAAGTAGCACTCTTCACTCAAAAAATGCTTGAAGACAACTCAAGTGCTATACTACGTTGCCAAAACAAAATTCCGTGTCCAAAATATTCCTCAAAAACAAATGTCCAAAAATCCTGTAATTATTTCTTAGTTCATTTGGTATGACGCCTAAGATAAGATACTAGGCAAGGTCGCCATTTGTTATGGCGACTAAGATTAGATACTAGGCAAGGTCGCCATTTGTTACGACCGGGGCTACAAATAAAACAAGGGCACTTAATGATTGGACTAGTAATAGGGCACTATGCAACAACGGTACGCTAGATCCAAACCCTCGAACTTATATGCCGGCGAACAAAAACACCTATACCCTCCAGAGTTAATCTGCGATAACGGGGTATCCTTAACTGGGCATAAATGTACTCTACTTCAGGCTAACCCACACTGGTATAGCCTGATATCAAACAAGATGCAAGTTACGTTAAAATACATAAAAAGGAATCTATGGAAAGATCAATTAAATCACTGCAAGATTTAATACAATAAAAAGATGCTTCAATACAGTTACTCTAAATAACAATAAACTCCTCACTCCTATCTGAAAGAAAGTGAAGTATAGTCCTACAGCATAGACCTGGAAACTTCTAAAGAAAGTCTGATGCTCATAAGATGCTCGTATCTTAAACTATATAAAGGCAGGAGGCAGGACACCACACGTGTAAACTGAATACACTAAAAGATAGGACATATAATGTTAACTGACACGAGAATACTATAAATGCGCAACGGTAGCAATGCTCGACACTAAAAGAAGTACTTCCTCATCAACGAAACAGTCTGCTATGGTTGTGCAACTCAACAACGGTTAACCTAGACTAATAAATGCTGTGAATAATAATGTGTACATATCAAAGAGCTTATATTAAATACTAATAAGTGTCTACTCGATTAATAATGTCTAGCTGGAATACTCTAGGTAAGGAACTGTGGTTGAGCAAGACAGGCTCGTAGCCTAGCGATGTCCTTAAGACTGCATCCTTTAAGTTACGTTAATTGACTAGGGTGCTCTTTTGATAGATCCAGATCACAAGTATCTGGTTCTATCCTGGCAACCCTCTAAAGACAAGCAAAGAGGCAACAAAGTGTGGAACTGGAACAGGCTAAAACCCTCAGTCAACACAATGTTGCACTCGTAAAGGACGCAAGCGAAAAGACAAAACAGGCTACCACAGGACCGGTCGAAGTAGTATAGGTATAAGCAAACCATACACACATCGGGGACAACGACTACAGTTACCTTATCCCAGTCTAGCATTAAATAAAAGAGCAGAAACAGTAAATCAATAATGGAGACACACAGAGTTCTTTAACCTATACTAACTAAGAACCCTCAAAACCTATTCTAAGTACATGTAAATATCTCAGAGGACGGCGCTTACAATACAATGGGCCGGCTATAGAAACCGTATGCAGAACCCAAGGGGACAAGTAATTGAATAAAGGTGAGAAGCAATGGAAAAGAAGAAGGGCAGAGAGAGAGACAGTGGTAAAGGGGTGGTGGTCGGGAGAGAGTATGCAAAGGGATGTTAGAAGCATGCGCGCCAAGCCTGTCCTGAGGAGAACAGCTCCTGTGGACCCTCAGGCAGGAGGCAAGTCACACAGGAGCCCACAAAGGCGCGATGGTCGGCCAATCACGGGCCGATACGTCACAAGGCAGCAGGCCCCTAGGACGCGCCAGGAACCGCCAGTCAATCAAAGGCGCGGGAAAGCCCGCGCGCGGTCGGGAAAACTCCTCCGAGCGAGGAAGGCAGCAACATACATACACATGCACATACTACCACCACGCTGCCTCTATCGCTCGTTCTCCTTAACTTTACACCATGCATCTTATATTCTACTAATGATATAAAATACTTCCCGTTGTCACAGACGAAAACAAAGACCACCACTGGACTGTCTGTGACAATGCGAGCCCAAGGAAAGAAAGAACAACATTCTCGGATAACTGTAGCCCATTTCGATGTCCGTGGCGAGCGCTAGTGGCTAACGAGAGACGACTCTGCCCACGCTGGTAGACGTCACACTATATAAATATGTGAGTGGGGGAGACAAAAGTCAGAACTGCCTGATATACAACACGGGTGAACCAGAAAAAATATCTTGTTTTAATTATTAATTTGAATAAGTAGAGAATGAAGCAAGGACACGAGAGCAAATGGATGATGAATATGATGAGAGAGAGAGAGAGAGAGAGAGAGAACATTTTAATACATTTAACAGTGTGAGGTGTAGACTAGACGTTAATAAGTTAAAATCATAATTGGTGGCAGAATTGATATACACAGTTGGATTTAAAAGCGGTCATATAAGAATTTTATGAATGTTTTTTTTAATAATTTAGGTTTCACCATTAATATTAGTCCATGGTTTTTAAAACTGAATACAATTGTTATATTCATTTTTCATATGTAATCACACACACACACATATAGACGTCTATCATTAGGAATATTACTATAAATGTATTAATTGATAATTATATGGCTGTATGGCATAATAATTGTATTTTCCTACCTACTGGACATAGGCAGTATTCCAAGTCTTGTAATACATCTAACTGACGGTATGACTGTCTGTCACTTTGTCTTTCCAACCTCTTTAGTAATAGAACGCCTTCCTTCATACTCCTATTGTTATTTGATTTCACTTAGCGTTGGAAGATTCTCTAAGAATAATAGGGGTAAATTATATATCCATTAACCATTGATTTTCAAATGCCCAATTCCCAAACAAAATTAAAATGATAGCAACAATATAAGAGAGAAGTACGTCCTTGACTTTCAATCGTGAAACAAACAACTGTGTTTTTGTTGTTCTTTGCAATATATTGCACACCCTGTTTTACATTATAGACAGTGTTACAATATTCACTACCATCGTGTATTGTCCCACACTGTGCAGTCATCTACCCATTTCAATGCTAATTCTGCCAAACCCCCTTCCAAAATATACATTACAGTACAGAGCAAAATTGGCGGCACACCCATTTGAGACAGTATCGAACACAAACGAGGCAACACAATACCTCATTTTACCAAGATGATTCTGAATTTGGCTTTAAAACATTAATGATTGGAATTGGTGGAATCCTATATTTGCTTACGCCATTATATGCTATGGTATTACAATATACCACTTTACATCTAGTATGCCAATCGTGTGTAAATTCTAACTGTACGTCAAATATTATGAGCAAAACCAAACCTGTGTATAAGTGGTTAAAAGTTGTACTGAACAATGTACTGGTAATGCATTCTTGTGATAATTTCATGGAGCCATAGTTAACCCAAGACAAGATTTTTCAGGACAAGATAGGGTACAATATTTTAACAATTCTATCTAATATGCCAGATTCAAACTAGATTTATGAGTGCTTAGAGAGCTGAGTATTATGTTAGCAAGTGGGTCTTATCTTTAATGGAGGTGCTTATGTTAGAACAGATAATCATGTACGGCTTTTATTACATTTGTTACATGTTAAAATCAGTAGATATATACCATGAGACAATTAGGATGACACAGTAACTAGACGTTGACATATTACTACAAAATATCTCGTATACATATACATTTGTTCCTTCTGTCAGCTGGCGACTGCTTCCATTTTGGGTTGCGGGCAGCTGCTGGGTATCTTTGTATTTCAGTTGGTGTTGCTTACGGCTACTAGGCTGACCTTGTAAAGCACCACTTTAGAGAAACTGGCCTTGTAAAGCGTCAGGTTGGCCTTATAAAGTACCGGCTCCTGCTCAACCTTGTAAAGTATCAAGTGATTTGTACTTATTAGGCTCCGGGTTGGTTTGACCTTCTAAAGCGCTGGGTTTTGTCTTGTAACCCACCTGGGGGTAGTCGGCCGTGTAAATCATCGACGAACTACTGGGAGAAGAGCTACCGAAAAACTCTATCATATATAATTTGGTGTATTGGGCATCTTACATGTCTTGTTTGGTTTTGTATTGAGGGTAGGAAGTCGCACCCTGCACCTGAATGTAGATGGGGGGGGGGGTATCCTTTTTTCTTTGGGCTGGCTATCTCAGGTACAAGCAGCTGTGTAGGT
Organism: Paralithodes platypus; assembly: GCA_032716605.1. Lineage (NCBI taxonomy): Eukaryota > Metazoa > Arthropoda > Malacostraca > Decapoda > Lithodidae > Paralithodes > Paralithodes platypus. The sequence continues at coordinate 69,826,088 of CM064504.1, read as the reverse complement.
GTAAGGTGAGGTAGGAGTGGGGTGGTGACGTCAGCAAGGGAAGAATCTGAGCTATGCAAGTGTGGTATGACGGAGTGTGGTCCTACCTTTTGGGTTGTAGAAAACGATGGGCATGGACAACCGATGCTATTCGTACGTATGTAAATGTCTTCGTGGATGCAGTTCCTGAAGATGAGGGCATCACACTATCTATATAACTTTCACTATTATAAACATTAATTTGTATTATCCTTATACAAACATTGTGTAGTTTTAGTTGTGTTAGTTGATTCGCCAAGGAAATCGTATTTACAAAATGATATAAGTTAACTTCATACTTGCTTAGTAAATCATAATTATCTTAAGAGGTACGATAAATAATGTGTGATATACGTATATATCAGCTAGGGGCAACAATATTAAGGGCAACCCCAGCTTGCCCTTCAAAACACTTTCTCCTCTTATCAATACATTACACTACAAACACCTTACATACTACACTACCTTGTTTACCAAAACCAAAATTATGACTAAATCATGACCAGCCTTGGAGTCCCCAGGAAGGAGGGGGGGGGGGGGGGGACCAGAAATACCCCCACTGATCTGTCCCCTGACAATGACTCCCCAAAATGTTCTGGACCACTACCTTCTACTCTTACTATCAATGTCTGCAACATTCGTGGCCTTTCCTGTAACTTCCACTCTGGGGAACACCAACTCTCCTCTGCCAACCCTGATCTTCTCTTTGTCAGCAACACTCAGGTGTCTAAGACTACTGACAGCAAACCCTTCTCTGTATCCTCCTACTATCTCTATCCTCAGTTTCAAGCCAAAGGTGGATGTTGCGTATATGTGCGCAACAATCTCGCTATCTCTCGTGTTCCCAACTTTGACTCTTCTGAATTCTCAACTCTCTGGCTAAAGCTTTCTTGTCACTCTCAAAGTAAATATTTCTGCACTGCTTATCTCTCCCCCAATTCTACTTACTATCCAAAATTCTTTGACTATCTGTGGAACACATTCTATCCATCTCCCCTTTTGCAGAAATCTCCATCCTAGGAGATTTCAATGTTCACCACCGCCAATGGCTTTCCTCTCTTTCCACTGACCAACCTGGTGAACAAACCCACATCTTTTCTATCCTAAATGACCTAGAGCAGTTAGTCCAGCAACCCACCCACATCCTTGATCGCTTCGGAGATTGACATTGACGCAACATTCTTGACTTATTTCTAATATCTAACCCTTCTGCTTATACTATAATTTTTGTCTCTCCTTTGGAGTCCTCCGACCCTAAACTTATATCTGTGCTAAACGTAATACCGAGGTAATCCTCTCGGGCATGGAAGCATACATTCCATTTTCTTTCTCTCAGTCTAATGCTAAAAAATCTTGGTCTACTCACACTTGTTCTACTGCTGTCCACAACAAGGAGGAAGCATTCAAATGGTACCGTCACCTTCAAACTCAAGAATCTCATACTTCATATGTTTCTGCCCGGAATCAAGCCAAATATGTTCTTCGACTCGCCAAACACTCTTTCATCAATAACAAATGCAGTGAACTATCCAACTCTAGCTCTTCTCAAGCTTTCTGGCATCTAGCCAAAAACCTCTCCAACAATTTTTCTTCCTTGTCATTCCCTCCCATTTTCCACTCTGACGGCACTACTGTCACTTCTTACTCTGACAAAGCTGAACTCTTTGCCCAAACTTTCGCTAGAAACTCCACTTTGGATGATTCCGATGCTATTTCTCCCTCTCCACCCCCTCTCACTTACTCATGCCTAATATCATAATATCTTCTAAAGATGTACTTTCTACCCTCTCCGCGCGTAGTACTAAGCAGGCGTACGTTCTGGATGGTGTTCCTCCTGTTGTACTCTGTGCTTCCGTGCTGACTCCTGCCTAGGAAAACTCTTCTCTCTCTGTCTCTCCTCTAATGTCTTCCCTTCTTGCTGGAAATTTGCTATCATTCAACCTGTCCTAAAGAAGGGTGACTGCTCTCAACTCTTCAACTATCGTCCAATTGCTCTCATGTTTTACATCTCCAAATTTTTTGAAACCATTCCTACTTCAACATTTCTTAAGCATCTCTCTTTTCATAATCTACTCTCAGATCGCCAGTATGGATTCCTTAAGGGTCGCTCTACTGGTAAATCTCCTTTCATGTCTTACTAACTCTTGGTCATCCTCCTTCCTGAACTTCGGTGAGACCTTTTCTATTGCACTAGACATATCAAAGGCCTTTGATAGAGTCTGGCACAAATCTCTAAATTCTAAACTACCCTCCTTCGGTTTCTGTCCCTCCATCTATGCTTTTGTCTCTAATTTCCTTTCTGACCGTTCCATACCTGCGGCTGTAGACGGCCATCGTTCACTTCCTCAACCTATCAACTCCGGTGTTCCTCAGGGTTCTGTACTATCTCCAATTATCTTTCTAATATTAATTGATGATCCTCTGAACTGTAGTTCCTACCAATTTATATGCTGATGACTCTAGCTTACACTATTCAACTAGTTTTCCGAAAAACCCCAACAAGCAAGCACTAAAAAAATCATGTGATGATGCCATAAAGCACTTAAATTCTGATCTATCATCCATTTCCATTTGGGGCAGAGAAAATCTTGTTGCTTTCAATGCTTCCAAAACCCAATTTCTCCATTTATCTACCCGTAAGGAATTTCCACAGGACTATCCCTTATACTTAAACAATACACAAATCAATCCTTCATCTTCTCTCAGTATTCTAGGATTCTCTTTTTCTCCTGATCTCACTTGGAAAGATCATATTTCCACCGTTGCTAAAACAGCTTCCTAGAAGCTTGGTGTGCTGAACCGCCTCCAGGGGTTCTTTACCCCTGCACAGCTTCTCAGTATGTACAGGGGCACAGTGCGTCCATGTATTGAGGATTGTTCGCATGTGTGGGGAGGATTCTCTCACACAACACTTCCTGACAAAGTAGAAAAGAAAGCCTTTCGTCATTAACTCACGCCCACTCACTGACTCTTGCCAATCTCTCTCTCTCTCTTCGCTGCAGTATGGCATATCTCTCGCCATTCTACCGGTATTACAATAATCAATGTTCCTCAGAGCTCTCTCAGTGTATACCACCTCCTCTACATAGAGTACGTAGCACCCGTCTTGCAACACAATCCCATCCCTACTCTCCAACCCATTCACAAACCTTCTATTCAACAGCTGAGCTCTGGAACTCTCTCCCTGAATCCATCTTCCCCTCATCCTATGACTTAAATTGCTTCAAACTCAGTGTCTCCAGGCATTTTGGCTCGATCATTCCTTGATTTTGGCCCTGTCACTCTTTCAACTGGGGGAGGCACTCGTTATAGGCAGTTCTGCCTTTTGTCTACCTCATCCACATAGGAAAAACAAAAAAAGCGTCACTATCAAGTACAGTATTACACAGGTATGCACAATTGATTCTAATATCATGACGACAAAAATATAATAGTTCAATAGAATATTATTAAATAAGCATTTATATTAAATCAAGGCAATACTCCAAATAATGTGTGAGGCCAAATTAACTAAAATTGCACGTTAGGAATATGTAATCAGGACAATTGTTGTAACCACGGTTGAATGCTGCGGTTAGGTTAACATTATCTTAGACCAATTTATAATTGCAATGATTTATGTTTACCCTAACGACTAACGGGCGGAAACAATTATTTATTATTTTATTTTGTTGGTGCGGCCCAGCATTTCATTTACTCATCAATAAAAAAACAATGGAAGTGATACACATATTTTAGCGCACTCACTGTTATATTATGCAGTTAAGAATTGCTAACAAGGTTTTAATATTTAATGCTTTGTATAGTGTGGAGTCTAGAGAACAATTTACCCGATAGAACAAAAAAAAAAAAATATGTTGAAGTATTCAGGTAGGCCTACTATTATTATTTATTTAAATAGGGGACTATCAAAAGTTATAATTCACTAAATGGTAGTTTCATCATATGTTATCTGTTAGCGTGTTGAAATAATCGGGATGTTTTTTTGTTTTTTTTCTATGTGATTGATGGAGGCAAAATGCAGAACTGCCTATAGCGAGTGCCTCCCCCATAGTTGAAAGAGTGACAGGGCCAAAATCAAGGGACGTTCGAGCCAAAATGCCTGGACACGTGGAGTTTGAAGCAATTTAAGTCATATGAAGAGGGAAAGACTGATTCTGGGAGAGAGTTCCAGAGCTCAGCTGTTGAGTAGAAGAAAGTTTGAGAGTAACGTTTCACTCTCGGGTTGGAGAGATGCACAGAGTAGGGGTGGGATTGAGTTGCAAGACGGGTACCACGTGCCCTACGTAAAGGAGGTGGTATACACTGGGAAAGCTCTGAGGAACACTGATTATTATAGTAGCGATAGAATAGCGAGAGATGCAACATTGCGGCAGAGAGAGAGAGATTGCAGAGAGTTGGTGAGTGGACGGAAGTTAATGATACGAAAGGCCTTCCTTTCAACTTTGTCTAGGAGAGCGGTGTGAGAGGAACCTCCCCACACATTTGAACAATACTCAATACAAGGACGCACTATGCCCCTGTACAGAGCAAGAAGCTGTGCAGGGGAAAAGAACCCCCTAAGGCGGTTGAGCACACCCAGCTTCTGAGAGGCTGCCTTAGCAAGACTGGTAATATGGTCCTTCCAACTGAGAGCAGAAGAAAAAGAGACACCAAGAATATTGAGAGAAGATGAAGGATTGATTTTTGTATTGCTGAAGAATAAGGGATAGTCCGCTGGGAGTTCCTTATGGGTAGATAGATGGAGAAATTGGGTTTTGGAAGCATTAAAGGTAACAAGGTTTTCTCTGCCCCAATTGGAGATAGTATTTAGATCAGAATTTAAGAGTTCTATGGCTTCATTACGTTTGTCGTTGAGGAATGCTGGCTGGGGCGTTCTGAAAAACTAATGGAGTAGTGTAAGGTCGAGTCGTCTGCGTATGAATGGATGGGAATTGAGGTACAGTTGAGGAGATCATTTATAAAAATTAGAAAGAGAATAGGAGATAGGACAGAGCCCTGAGGAACACCGGAGTTTATAGGGTGAGGAAGTGAACAATGGCCGTCCAAAACCGCGGCTATAGAACGGCCTGAGAAGAAATTAGAGACAAAGGCATAGATGGAGGGATAGAAACCGAAGGAGGGTAGTTTAGAAATTAAAGCTTTGTGCCAGACTCTATCGAAGGCTTATCTGGCAGTTCCAGCTTTGAACACACTGGACACAAATATATGTAATTTAAGATGATGGACTTTAATCAGAAAACAATTACCGAATATAGCTTACATTATTTTTAACATGGTAAGATCCATAAAATAATGCTACTCAATACATGTGTCGTTTTTCCCGTAACTGCTCAGATTCATGAACCCGACGAATTAATGGCGTAGTTTCAATAATTCATGTATTCCTTATTATATAATAATGTGGTGTGGAAGTTAAAACGAGCGTTGTAAATTTGGAACTTGGAGGAAACAGAGTCCCATGATTTTATTAAGAAACACGAACACCTCTTCAACAGTATATTAGAGTAGTTACTAATAGCTGATTGGACCGTTTAGCGATTTACTACAATTTTTTTTTCTTCAAAACTCATTTAAATTGCCTTTTGGTTGTCAAAGCACATGATAATAAAGTGTCTATTGAGGAAAGGTATTAATATATATATATACATATTTGTTTACTCTTTGGCTATGATTATAATATTGGAAGATGAGTTCAAATTGAAATAAGTCTAATGTTAGCAAGGATATAATATCTCATCAATAAGAATTAATTCAGAACTTGCTAGACATAGTTCATCCTAATTACAGAAACATAATTGCACCATTGCTATTCTCAGTACAATCACCCACCTGGTTGTACCCGAGACGTTGGACAAATGCCTCTAATAATGGATATACATTGCCCAGTTGGTTCAAATAGTTCCCTTACCCCAATCTATGCTTTCAGTACATTGTTTTTCTGGCTACTCGTGTTGAATTTGTTTTTGTATAGCATATTATTATACACATTCAGGTCGAAGACAGTACTAGGAAAAATATCTAGTGACTTTAAAGCTATATGATATGTCTGCTGTATAGTTTATATATGATGTGGGGTAATAAACTTCTTGAACCGACTGTACCACAACACACCCATTAAGAGTAATAGTCGTGCATTTACCAGTGTGTGTTATTGAAACTGATAAGACTTACTGGCTCCAAGGTCTGCCGCTTGTGAGTACGTAACATAAATCAAAATATTCGTGGTGAAGTGCATAGTGTGTTGATTTTCGGTGTGAGCATCCTAGGTTCGAATCCCCGGACTGCCACATGTGGTTGTTAATTTCATTAATCGATTTTAGAAGTAGAGTTGGTTGGTGGAGAGAACATAATAATTAATAGTGGCCATATATAAGATAGATAATACAAGATGCCTATTTTTTTTTATTATTATTATTATTGTTATTATTATTATTATTTTTGTTTTTAAACTAACAGAAAAGTGGTTGTGTTTGTCTGTGCATCATGATTGTTTTTATTTATTTTGGTATTTACTTACGTACTTGTCATCTGTTTTGTATCATTTGCCTGTCGTTCAGAAATATATATATTTCCGTGTAACTTTCCTCAACATATCTGTAATCATGTTTTGCATAATTTCATATATTATGCCACCTACTACCTATGCTACATGATACCTAGTACCGGGCGAGGGAACGCGAAAGTGGGCCCAGACCCTTAGAACTGGAACTTTAAATGTTGTTTCTGTTCATATTCTGTCTCATATCGACCACCTGTAGTTATTGAGTATGTGCCTTAGAATATACATGCATACACACATGCCAGAAATATAGTTATAGCATTAAATATGTATTGTTTAATTCTACCTCCATAATCAATGCATTACTGAAGCATACATGAAGCAATATTTTCTATTTTAAATGGGATTCCTGATATTCCACATGGTTAACAAAAAGATACATTCATTTATAATTAGGGACATAATAATTAATTCAGTTGTACCTGAAATTTTAAAAAGGTAGCATCGATTATGACTAGATTTTGAGATATCCAAAGCATTCACATTTAGATTGTTGTTCACGAATTGCACTGCATGCAAGATCCACATATTTTCGAGATAAATTAGTATTAATTACTAAATCAGTATGAAACTCACAACATCTGGATTATTGTTTGTCTGAATAATCTAAATGTGTTTGTGATTACCTGTAGCATGTAAACTACACTCATTTAAATATATATACCATGTAAGCTAGACTCGCTCTCATTATATTATATGCCCACTCTTCTTATTCACTCCTTGTCACTGTCACTGTCATATTTGACCTTACTGAGTTCCATCAGCATTCTAAGGATATTTATATATACTACTATATAATTATGTATTACACCCTATTATAGATTAACCACTTATAATCTACTAACCCCTTTAGATAATCACATACTTAATATCACCTTCATAATCCTTATGTTAAACTGATCACACTGATATGTATATTTAGATTGTTTATACTAACACTTTATAAAACCCTTTCTGTAAACAACTTCTCCCCTTAGACACGAATGATTGTGCGAGTTCCTTATACAAAACCCAGTTCCACCCAATTTAATTCTGCTGACATATCAACTCCCGTTAGCAACTGCCTCAAGCTCACACTAAGAACGGGCATGACACCTCACACACCCAGGGCACTGTGTTAACCCTTAATTAGCGGCTCACCACATAAGTCGAGTTAAATAAAGCTGGACTATGTGACGGCGCTCGACATAGGTCGAGTGGCAATTTCAGCACGTAATGTTGCTGAGAGAGAGAGACAAGTGGTGGCAGGAGACTAGCGAGCGTATGACTGCTCCAGACCACCGCGGCGAACCTACTGACACGAATCTCAGCTCCCTCCTCCCTCTCTCACTCGCTACATACTGAATTATATGGGGAAAGTACCGAATTACATGCTTTTTGCACTCGCGTTGCACGGTTATTGCAAGAAAACTAGCCATCATAAAAGGATCGTTATGGTGTCATTCGAAAGCTCTGTTTATGCCCTTTCAGGGATAGGTACTTGTTTTACGTTCTGGGTCTTATTTAGGCATGAAAATGATCACGTAAACAGCCCTATTTTGGCTAAAAACACCCCGCTGGGCGGTACATATAAATAAACCGCATAGGCCGCTCGTAAGGTGTTAAGGAAGTTTCTACTCCAATGCCTCTCTTCTCACATCCCTTCTCCCATAACTCTTAACACTTGTTTGAAGCCAAGTGTAAACCTCGCTCTAAACCTAACCCATAAACTTATGTTGGACAAACCCCATAACCTCTATTTGTCTTAGTCTACTTTTAGTATCTACTTAATCATAAACCCCAGACTGAGTTTATAATCCACACTAACTCATTCATAACCAGTTAGGAGTATATATAAACCATTGTATATTTAATTAATATACCTTATATTTTATTGATGCTTTCCTTTATTCCTTTGAAAATAATTATGCACAATATATATTCCTTGGTTACTTACCTTGAAATACAAACTCAATATACATTTCGAACTTTAACCCTTCCTGCCCGGTTGTCATTTTAAAATGACACCGCGGCAGATGGTCAGGAGCCCGGGTGTCATTTTAAAATCCGTAAGCTTGAAAGCCTATTAAGCCCGTTTTGAAAGCCGTGCGTCCGACGCATGTAAACAAAGCCTGTCTTTGCGACACCGCACCTCCGAAAACAAGGAGACGTCGGATCAATGTTGTTGTTGTATGCTATGACGAGATTAGTGTCTGCAAAGGTCCGATATTGCTTACATCGCATCGAATCTCTCTCCACGGAAATGGTCATCACAACTGAACCAGTTGACCTAGAGAGCTCTACTCAACGCCAGTCTACAGATACGAAGCACACCTACGTTTAGAGATGCATGGGAAGTCTCTAGCAGTTATAATAAGAAAGGTAAGGGTAGCCTATTAACCCTCTCATGTTTTAATGACGCAGAGGTTGCCATATTAGCAATAATAAATAGTTATCTCACTCTTATAATTACCTCTCCAAAATTAGTGTTCTGCTCACAGCTAACTCAAAGACAACTGCAGAGGTTGAAGTAACTAAACTAAAGGTTTATAAATACCACAGATGGTAACAAATGCTTTAAAGTATCCCTAATAGGCCCAAAATTGCGTCAAGAACATGAGAGGGTTACAGACGTTTTTCGGCCAGATCGCCCGGATCTCAATAATGTTCTTAGGATGGCGAGCCCGGGCAAGAAGGGTTAATGAAAACAAATAAAATAAAAACAAAACAAAACATTAAAGTACCATAAATAAAATATGTAATGAATTAGCATTCCATTGTCCTCTCATGTGACTGTCTGTACATTTTTGCAACTCTGGAAGACAAAAAACATTTGGGATATTTATCCATTTTTTACTTCCAATACTAAATGTTTAAATTGGAAAACAAAAGATACAATTAACCTTATTTCGGTAATAGAGTAAACACAACTCAGTACCACGAATTGTTTGTGCATTTCAGCGCCTCGGTATCCAATTCCACAAGACATATTAAGTTGTCTCCTTCAATAGTTAACAGTTGCTGGCTGTTTTATAGTGCGTCCTTTATATTTTTTGCATACACACAAATAAAAGTAAACCGATCGATTGTGTCTTTATTATTAGTAATCATTAATAAGTATTTATGATGTTACAAAGGATTGTGCTGTAATATTTTGAATATTATTGTTGTACCTTCTGTGCCACTCATGCTCAAACCCTTTCATAGTAAAATTGGAAGAATTGCATCCATCATCACTTTCTCAGAGGCAACTAGAAGAGTTCACCCTATAATGGTAGATGCAACTAGGAGAGTCCACCCTCAAATGCCATCTTCCCACTTGCCTGAATCCAGACCTCGCCTGCCTGAGTCAGAACCACAAGTACACAACGGCCTTGTTAGAACCCCAGGTGATGGAGACCTTTTTCCCCATCACTCCTAGTCCTAGCAGGAGGAGCAAGAAAAGGAGGAAAAGCAAAATGAGAGAAGTGTTCAGTAGCTCTCCCAGCAGGAACAGAGACCTGTCCATCAGTCTCTAACGGCCTCTGTAGCAACTGTATTGGCTTGTCTATTAGCCAAACCTAACTTGACCTCTCCATCAGTCAAGGTTGTCACTTGTCCATCAGCCACAAACATGGTTGTTTATTAGCATCAACAGCCTGTCAATCTGCCATACTAGCCTGTCTATTAATGGAAAACAAATGCTTAACCTGTGCCTTAGTCAAGGTTGTGGCCTGTTTATCAGCCACAAATTTTACATGTCCACCAGCAAAAGCCATAGGCTTTCTAGCAGCCTCGAACACCAGGAGCGTCTATTCACCTGATATGCCCGCAACCCAGAAAAAAGCCATGAGGGTCACCCTATGTACGTACATCTTCCTGCATCACGACAAGAGAGAAGCTGTGGCCTCTTCTACAGCCACAAATACCGCCAGCTGTATTGGCCTGTCCACCAAGCAAAACCACAGCTTGTCCAGCAGCTTCGCAATACCAGGTACGTCGAGCGACCTGCTACGCCCACAGCCCCGAAGCCAGGATGGTTACCCGAACAACAGGTACACACATCGGCCTGTAACGTGAACATGAGAGAAGAAGAAGACGGATCATGACCCTTGACCCCCTCTTTACCTCTCCGCTGCATAGGTGGGGTATTGGCCACCCCTCCCTGTGCGGAGGTATTTAGACTGTTTCCTAAACTCAAATAGTCATCGTACCATAAATATCATTAATACTTATTCATATGCGCCTATTTTACGTTGATTATAAAGGTATTAACCTGTTACAACAATAAAACAAGTGGAAACAGCGTTTGGATGGTCAAAATCGGCAATAGAGGCCGGGAGTTATATAACTTATGGCTGAGGCAGTCTGCCAGCCAGCCAGCCGTCATGACGGCTGGAGAGACACTGTTGCGTGGTAGTCTCTCTCTCGCTCTTTCCCACGCTTGGTAACACATATGACCAGGCCCTGCTAGCAACTCGCTAATGTTAGCACAAAATTATACCTAAGAATAAGGGAATAACAGGGAGAATAGGTGATAATTGAAGAGGGGGGGGGGAATGTGGAGGAGTGATATTTGGCATGGCCAAGGGGCAATTACAAAAAAAAAAAAAAAAAAAAATACTGGGCTGATTTAAAAAAAAAATTTTAGGCCTTGGATTATATGAGGAGATCCGCAGCGCACCGGTAAAACTCTTATGATGAGATCTGCACTTGCTGGGTTAAGTACACCTGCAATAAAAGAGACAGTTACCGACTTGCCACAAAACGCAGTTCGTGTCCTATTCCTCCTCCAAATCTTGATGTTCTCAGGATACTACCTGATGTGTCATAGATAGACCTACGTGATATACCCTTGCGTGTCGGCAAAGCCCAGGGAATGTTCATGTATGCTCGAAAATTCCCTGGTGTCTGCCGATTTTCGGTCAATCCAATTTCGTGTTTTTTACCTTCGGTGCGCCCGGTGTCCTACCGTATAACCAAAAAAAGTTGCAACAGACGACGCAATCAAAAGAGACCGTAGTAAGTACAGAGTACTACGGATCACCCAGAAGGGTCTCTCTCTCTCTCTCTCTCCATTATCTATCATATACCTTCCACTTCACCATATGACAGCTCTTGTTAACATACAGCAACAAATTCATGTCTCACTCCAGCATTAACCCGGGAACGGAAGCAAAGCTCTTAAGAAGTTTTACTGGGCAATGGCGGCAAAGCTCTTAAGAGGGAAGGCCTATTTTTTTTTTTTTAAAGGCCCAGTAGCACTAAACAATATATTTTTTTCTTCTTCCCTATACCTCATATCACTCCTCCACACATCCCCTCCTTCAATTATCACCCATTTTCCCTGTTATTCCCTAATTCGTTGGTATATTTATGTGCTAACATTAGCAAACTGTGTGGAGGATGTGCTTATGTGCCTAGCGAGTGTGTTGCACAAGGGAGAGTGTGAATGAGTGAGCTCAGCCAGGCTTGAGGCCTCGTGAAGGGAGGGGTTGCCTCAATTTGCTCCATAATTCATGAATGGGCTGCTCCATGTTTATTTGCAAATTTGACCAGAAAAATTATATTTCCACTTGTTTTATTGTTGTTACAGGTTACTATCGTCATAGTGAAGGTAAAATAGGCGCATATGAATAAGTGATAACGATATTTATCGTAAAATGACGATTATAGGCATGAATGTAGCCTAATATGCTCGCCCAGAAGAGTGGTGCTCAATACACCCTGCTCGCCGTTTATAGGTTAATATATTATCTCAATCTCAATTTTCTAGCATTCTAACATTTCGAATAAATTCCTGAAATATGTATTTAGATTTTTTTTAGATATACACTTGCTGTCAAAAACTACCTGTGCCACTAACTAGAGTAATACAGGGTGTCCCGCGAGTTTTGTCAAATACCTCCAGAGATGAAAGATTAAGCAATTCTAAGTTAAAACTGTTATATACACATAGGCTTTTGGGGGCATTGTTTTGTAGTTATGGACCCTTAAAGTCAGCATTTTGGTGTTTTTTTGTAATTTCTAACCCTGTTTTTCTTTCAATAAGATGAGGATAGGAAAACAAACTATAAAGTGTATTATGAAGCATGATATCAATACCTCAAACTGAATATTACAAGAAACCAACAAAACTTAATTTTAAGCTCATCACGGAAAGAAGAAAGGAGCTACTGAGGATGTTTTGGTGTTTTCTGTCAGTTTAAACCCATTTTCCGAGTAATGAAAATTAATAGCGATAACGTTAAATGCTGTATGATGGTGCATGGTATCAATACTTAATGAAAGCACCAACAAATCCTCTGTAGCTCCTTTTTTCTTTCCGTGATGATGAGCTTAAAATTAAGTTTTGCTGGTTTCTTGTAATATTCAACTCCATGCCAAGGGAATATGAAGTACGATGTAGGGAATATTTTGGTGTCAGTTTGAAGTATTGATATCATACTTCATAATACATGTTATAGTTTTTTTTACTATCCTCATCTTATTGAAGAAAAACAGGTTTAGCAACTACAAAAAACACCAAAATACCGACTTTATGGGTCCATAACTACAAAACAATGCCCCCAAAAGCCTATTGTTACGATCGGGTCTCGTATAAATCAGTGGCTCTTATACATTGGACTAGACTGGCATAAATGCAACAACGGAAACGCTAGATCCAACCCCTGATATATAATCCCATCGAACAAAGAACACATATACCCTCCAGAGTTATATCTGCGATAGCGGGGTATCTTAACTCTCAGTATCTATGTGCTTCTACTATAGGCTAATGTTCTCTGAAACAGCCTATTACCTATAACATATGGTTGCTTAGTTATGGTACACAAGGAAAAGATAGTTAACTTAATTAAATCACAAGTGATCTAATGCAAAAAAGAAGGTTTACTTAACGTTACTTTACTCAATAATATGTCACTCCTTTATGAAAGAAAGTGTTGTAAAGTCCTCAAGCACCGAACAAGGAATCTTCTGAATAATGTCGGATGCTACTAAGAAGAACGTATCGGAAATGGAACCACAAAATAGCAGGAGGCAGGACAATGCACGTGTACGCTAAATACACAAAAAAGCTGGACCTATAATGTTATTGGACACAAGAATGTTATAAGCGGTGCAACAGTAATAATGCTCGCCACGAAAAAGTAGTACTCCTATTAACAAAACCGGTCTATGCTGGTTGTGTCTCTCTACAGCAACCTAGACCTCAAAATGCTTGTGTAGAAATAATGGGTATGCATAAAAGAGTATATGATCTAATCCAGCTAATGTCTACCCGGGTTAATAAAGTTTAGCTGGGATGTGCAAAGGTACAAAATTCTGGTGGAGCAAGGCAGCTCCTAGCCTAGTGTGGACCTTGGGTCTGTGCGGCCTGATTACGTTAATATGAAGGGGTGCTCTCTTGAGGATTCTCGATCACAAGTATCGAGTATCCTCCTGGCGACCCTCAAAAGTAAAAGCAAATAGAGTTAGAACAATGTTGGGTGGATTAGGCAAGCAGCCCTCACGCACTACACAGTCTAAACTCCAAGGTACACAGACAAAAGATCCACCCAGGTAACCCACAGAATCCGTAGTGTCGTGCAGCTCAAAAGTAGCCTACACACAGTGAAAACACCAACAGCAAGGTACCTGATCCCTAGTCTAGCATTATTTAACCCTGTAGAAACATTAGTGATTGATGGAGACAGTCCGAGCAATACAATCTCCCAAAAAGACAATGACTATCTTCAACCTTAGCCTAGTACATAAGAAATGTGAGATCCAGCATATAATACAGTCTGGCCACCAATTCAAGGTGTGGATGCAGGCAACCAGAGGGGGATTGATATTAATAAAAGGTGAGGAAGTAGTGGAAATGATAGAGGCGGTAGAAGAGAAAGATTCTAAGACAAGAGTGTGGAACAGTTCCACAGTTCAAGGGAAATGCTTAGAGTATGCTGTCTGGGACGGATCTGACCAGGATATTTCCAGGGACCGCATGGGTGGAGTCCCAGTTCGCAGGAATGGCACGAGGGCGCGCGACAGTCGCCCAGTAAGCAGCCGCCTAGTAGGCCATGTTAGGCAGGAGGCAACGAATCCCGCGAGGCCTATGTAAGGGGGCCGGCCACGCGCCACACTCACCACCAAGTCACACCACCTGGTCTCTCTCTCTCTCCCCCGCTCGCCTTCCTATCATTCAATTACTTAACACAATACTTTCAATTGACTAAATAAAATAGAAAGGATTGTGACAGACGAAAACAAAGAACAGTTCTGAACTGTCTGCAACACAAGCTTTCTCGAGAAGGAAAGTACACAATGATAGGTAGACTGTAGCTACATTCTCTGCCCTGGCGAGTCCTAGCGAGTAAGCCATGTGGTTCTGAGGGAAGCGGTGAGCGTCACACTATGTGTATATAACAGTTTTAACTTAGAATTACTTAATCTTTCATCTCTGGAAGTATTTGACAACACTCGCGGGACACCCTGCATATGTAAACACCGATGTATTTTACTGTATGTATTTATTACAAATGACTAATCTATTGTTCGTTTTTAGATATGTATTATTGCTTCTGCTAAACAGACCCGGCTATAATGTGATTGTTTGTATTAAAAATATGAAAATAATATATATATATATATATATATATATATATATATATATATATATATATATTTATATATATTGTCGACGTGTATGGAGGAGACAAAAGACAGGTTGCCTGTAACGGGTGTCTCACCCAAAGTTAAAAGAGAGGCAGAGCCAGATTTAAAGGACGTTGGAGTCAAAATGCCTGGATAACCAACGTTTAAAGCAGTCTAAGTCATAGGATGAAGGAAAGATTGATTGAGGGAGAGAGGTCCAGAGTTCACTTGTTGAGTTGTAGAAAGACAGAACATTTGTCAATTCTTTGGTTGGAGAGCTGAAAAAAATAGGAGAGGGACTGTGTTGAAAGGCGGGTGCCTCGCACTCGCCGCAAGGGAGGGCATATACACTGAGAGAGCTCTGAAGAACACTGATTGTTGTAATAGCGATAGCAGAGTTAAAGAGATGCAACATTGAGGCGCATATATATATATATATACTACCCTGAACCGAAATAGGAAAAATGCCAACAGGAGTAAAACTCAGGCCTTACAGAAACTAAAATCATATATCTAATATTTCTGGCCCTATGAATCTACTGTAGTTACAAATGTATAACTAATCATATTTGCATCTGATGTTTTGTTAGTGCTAACCTAAAGTGTCCCACAAAATTAAGACGCTGATCCTCCTACTCAGAAAGATGAGTCCACAACTTTCATCACGATGCTTCACCATCCATCACATTATGTCCTGGGAGAAGGAAGATGAAGATATTTGTTCGATCTATTACACACGTTTATGGAGACGGTCGCTCGGAAAGTATGCAGTGTGATCAAGCATCCGTTACCCAAGTTAATATCTGGTTTATTGAGGGTTGTTGAATATGTAGTATTCCAAGGAAAATTATATAATACTCCGTACAAATGGAAGTGTTCAGTTCTATACAAATGTACTTGGTCGCTTTGCAACCCAAGAATCGCTGACTTCTTAAGCAAAATCGACCTCAACACATCTCATTGCTAACTTCAGAATCCCTCATTTAGAATTATACGATTAATTGTAATAAATGTTGATATTTGAGTATAATCATATCCATATTTATAATACTTGAGATCAACTGGAGTAATACCATAGACCACCATCTCTCTTCTACCAAACCTGGTTTACTTTTCCTCACTGAAACTCAGTTGTCTAAGGCTACAGACAGCAAACCCTTCTCTATATCATCCTACTATCTTTATCCTCAATTCAAAGCCAAAGGTGGATGCTGTGTGTACGTACGCAACAATCTTACTTGCTCTTGTGTTCCAAACTTTGACTCATTTGCATTCTGAACTCTCTCGCTTAAGCTATCTTGTCACCCTCTCACCAAATATATCTGTGTTATTTATCTCTCCCTTAAATCTACTGACTATCCAAACAATTTTGACTATCATATTTCTAAAGTTGAACACATTCTATCCATTTCTGTTTTCTCTGAAAATTCCAGCTTAGGAAATTTCAATGTTCACCACAGCCAATGGCTCTCCTCTCTTTTCACTGACCAACCTGGTGAACGAGCCTACATCTTCTCTTTCCCAAATTACCTAGAACAGTTAGTTCAGCACCCCATTAGTATGCCGGACTGCCCTGGAGATCGGCTCAACATTCTTGTCTTAGTTCTAACCTTTAATCCTTTTGCTTACAATGTAAAATATTTTCCTCCGTTGGGCTCCTCCGATCATAACCTTATCTCTGTCACCTGTCCTGTCTCGCCAGTACGGCCTTCTGCCTGTCCCAGAGAAGGGTAACCCTTCTCAACCATCCAAGTATCATCCAATTGTTCATATTTAATGCATTTAAGCATTTATCTTCCCATGGCCTATCTTCTGACCTATAAAATATTTTTGATTGGGGTAGAGAAAATCATGTTACTCTCAATACTTGCAAGACTCAATTTCTCACTATCTACCCGTCACAATATTCCACAAAACTATCAATTACTCTTCAACAATACACAAATCAACTCTTTATCTTCTCTCAATATTCTAGGTGTATTTTTTCATCTGACCTTTCTTGGAAAAATCATAGTACCACTCTTGCTAAAACAGCTTTCCAAAACGTAGGTGTGCTCAATTGTCTCCGTTGGTTCTTCACACTCACACAGCTTCTTGTTCTATATCGGGGCACAGTACGCCCATGTATCGAGTATTGTTCGCATGTGTGGAGAGGTTCCACCCTTACCATACTTCTCGAAAGAGTAGAGTCAAAAGCATTTTGCCTCATCAACTCACTTACTAGTTCTTTACAAGGTCTTACTACACGCCACAATGTTTGATATATTTCACTTTTCTATCGCTATTACATCAATCAGTGTTCTTCAATGCTCTCTCAGTGCATACCCCCTCCCTTGCGGCGAGTGCGAGGCACCCGCCTTTCAACACTGGAACTCTCTCCCTCTGTCAATTTTTCCTTTATCCTATGACTTGAACTGCTTTATACTTAGTGTGTCCAGGCATTTTTACCCCAAAGTCCCTTGAATAACCTGCCTTTTGTATCCTTCATACTCATTGAAAAAATCAAATGTGTTTGTAACCACGGCTTATTGAAGAGGAAATATCACTTAGCCAATCGCGTATAAACGTCTTGATCCAAAATGCAGCAAAGAATTAGGGGGAACACAATAATACAGTATATTCCCCCCAAAATATGAATGTTCTACTTTTCCACTCCAACACAAGTTTATATATTCCTCAACAGTATTCTCAAAAATTAGAGATGCCACTTTTGTTGTAAACATCAATGATACTATATTTGGTTTCATTAAGTACTGTTCATATATTTAGTACTTTACTATACTCCCAGTAACGTGCAATAAGAGCACTATTGTTTTGTTTTCCCAATACACTAATTTTTAATATGGGAACTCGCAAAGTAATTAGGAATGGTGGTATTCAATTATCCACCTGGTGGCATGTAAGGAATGAATGTATGCTGGTCTGAATTTTCAAGTTTGGTGCATTGCAAAGTTGCAGAATATTGAAGGTCTTCTTTTGAGATCGAAACATGTATAAATCAAAGCAAATAACTAAATTAAATACAACTGGCCTTCAGCCCTCCCGCTACAAGCTAGAGATAATTTTGACCTTAGATTCCCGGTGACAAACAAAAAGACAACCAACATCATTATTTCTCTCTCTCTCTCTCTCTCTCTCTCTCTTTATTTATAAAAATAAATTTTACCTTTAAAAACGAAAACATTATTTGGCCGTTATTCAAAAACATTGTTAGAAAGAAGAGGTTTGGGGAGGAAGGGGGAAAAAGGGAGGAAACGATGAAGGAAAGTAGGAGGTTAAAAGTTGGCGGGCAGACTACCTTGCTGTGTAAGGAATATTTATTTTTTGTCTGGTATATGAATAATTCTTTTAGTTTTTTTTTTGTCTGGTATATGAATAATTCTTTTAGTTGTTATTGTGCTGAGAGATAATATTGTCTTTGGTACATTTGGAGGCTTGCTAGTAGTTGTCAAGTCAGCATCCTCGTCTCCTTCTTCCTCGATCTCCTCCACGTCGACTATTTCTCCTATGGTGGATTCAGAGTATTCAGATGACGTGGAGGAGGAGGTTGCCACCGGATGATCAATGGTGGCAGGTGCTTGAGTCGAGGCTGCTGCTGGTCCGGCGACGTTGACTGCTGATGGCAGTGGTGATGCCGAAACTACTGGAGGAGGTGGTGGTAAGGTGCTCTTGATTGGTTTGGAGATGTTCAGGCATTTTCCCTTTCAAACTATTGTTGTTATATACTCTATAAAAACTTGCCTTGCAGGCATTTCTTGATCCATAAGGTTACACTTCTTCCTATTTACCGGTACGGCTTTTTAGCCGGAGTAAGCGGAGGGTGGGAAGAGAGCCTTCTACTTTGCTGCCCTTTCATCTACTATAAACTTTTCCTGTCTAGTAGTACTAAGGCCAGACCACCTACTAGGGACCGTTAGGTCTGTGTGGTCTAAGTATCTGCGTAACACTATGTAACTCTCTCTCTCTCTCTCTCTTTCATCATTCACCAAATTACTTCACCTCCACCTCCTTCCTTTCGCTTTTATCCTGGGATTTCGCCGCTACCAATCTCACCTCCAGACCTGCTTTGCCAGGATAAGGTGTGTTTTTAAACCAACTTAATGGGCTATTGTGTACCCTTTAATAATACAGCTGATCGCAAGCTTGATGATAAATGCTGCAAATTCTATGGAAAATCATATTTGGAATATAACTGACCAAGTTGTCTCCAGATATTGAGCTTTACCTTCCAGTTGAGGGAACACCTTTTATTTGGAGATTATTTTGAGTTATGCACACATCACTACTCCAATGTTGTATATTCAACTTTATGCATTTATACAGATCTCGAATTAGTACAATTATAATAACCATTACAGTGTTTAAAAAATTTCTTCATATTAGTCCACCTAACATTAAGTAATTTAACTGGGCTTAGAAAAGGGGAAGTTGGAGGGTTAACTGAGATCCCATAAAGTTCTTCCCAAGCTGAATACAATCGTAATATGTTAGCCAGAATACAACACAAATAGCATCATCATATAATGAAAGTCTTGAGATTTATATATTGATTTAATTTAGGTTTAGTTTGGTCGTCCAATGCATGAAGTGTCTTATCTTATATTTTTTCCTTTATGCACGAGATCGAAGAGTTGAATCACAATAATATGGACACACTTAATAAATTCATTGAGTAAATATTAGCATTGGAAATGTATTGTTTCATCCATTAGATTTTATGAATTATTTATATGTAACATACACATTGCACATTCAAATGTAAGTCTGTACTGTTGTATATACATGATGAAGAGCATTATCGACCCTTTAGAGTTGTTGTATAATGGTGTATAATACACACAACCTATTTTGATATATCTGATATAATTGATAATCAGTACGATACTGACTTACTTCTTAGGACGCATCATCTCTAAACAGCATAGATGTTAACCGTTTGTGTAACAGTGACGTCTGTTATAATTAATTCTAGTTAGGCTTAGACGATTTTGTGCAGCTTAAGATGGATCTGTGATACGTAAAAGGGTTGATTGCGATATTTCGAAGCCTTATAGTTGCTAAACATCCTTCCTAAATTGAATGAAATCGATTAGTAGCAGCCAGAATAAAGTGAAAGGGAGGTGGCGGTACAGAAGGGATTAATTCAAACGTTATGTTTCCGTCAGTGTTGTGCCAGAGTACCATGCTGTCACCAGTTATCAAACATAAGGTATAGTACAATTCACATATATTCTCTCTCTCTCTCTCGTTCTCTTTCTCTCATTACCACACCTTCCATAGTTTTTACGCCAAAAGAGTCTCAGCGCTCATCACTTTGCAGCCTGTCTTCGAAGCGCAATGGATAAATGCACTGAATTTCGGTGTGAGCATCCTAGGTTCGAATCCCTGGACTGCCACATGTATTTGTTGATTTCATTAATTGAGTTTAGGAGTAAAGTCGGTTGGTGGAGGTAACAAAATAACTTACTTATTTAATATGTTCGTTACCTCATTATCCTCTTTTTATAATCCTTGTTTTCACATTTTCCCCTTTAACTCTAGTCCCTATATACAATTCATCCCATTGTATTTTACGCACTACGTTTTCTGACCGTCTTCTACTTTCTGCCTTAATTTTGCATAAGGTTTAAAACAGATGACCACTTTAGTTTCCAGACCAGTAGCTCTTTGATATCTGCATCTAATTGTATGAATACACCATTTATAATGGTTCCATAAAACACTGTATACACATATACTAAAACTGATGTTTACATGGTGAGATTGTAGGCACCAATCGAGCAGGGGAGGCCTCATAGGCATGTGATAAAAAGTTCTGGAACTCCTGTTTCATTATTTGTCTTCCCTCACTGTTTCTGTTTGTCTCACCTACACATAAAGTAATCCAGCTATCTCTTACATACACATCTTCCTCCTATTCATTTAACTACACTTTACAAGCATACTGCACTGCTTTCCAATACACCAGAATTTTCCAATGTATCTTGAATCTGGCTCTCTGTCACTCTTTCAACTTTGGGGTAGAAGCTTGTTGCAGGCAGCTATCAGTTGTGTCTCCCTCATACACATAGTACAACATAAAACTCTTGTTTTCTACTCTACCATTATATAAATTTGTCAATTATATATAATTTCGTTACTTATAATTGACCGTGTTATTTAATTTATTACGATCGCTCTACTGAAATTGTGTCTATTATATTCTAGTATTATTCAAATTGTGTCTATTCTAGTATTATTCAAATTGTGTATATTCTAGTATTATTCAAATTGTGTCTATTCTAGTATTATTCAAATTGTGTCTATTCTAGTATTATTCAAATTGTGTCTATTCTAGTATTATTCAAATCCTCCTTTACAAGCTGCATGTTATTCATATAAGCATTTGTTCTTTTACTCCATCGACCAACATAGATATTATATACCATTCATGCAATATGATAAACACACTAACACCTGTTGCATATACAGGCATATTCTCCTTTTTCCTTCCTTCAGTTTCTCTAAACATCGATCATGAGAATGTGCAGAACATATTTTAGTGAATTGATTTCGAGGATTTGCGTGGCCTGTATCGTTACCCTTCTAACACACACACACACACACACACACACACACACTAATAATAATAATACATTATCATCCATTGTCTTGCAGTTTTTCACTCACCAATTTCACATTTTATTGTATTTAAATATTGTTGGTTGGGTTACGGGAAAAACAAAAATACATTTTCGCACCATAATTTTTGTCTGATTTCAATGTATTTTTGGACATAATAATTATAGCAAAATTGTCAGTGTACATAATTGTGTTTGATTTAAACATTGAGAATACATTACTTTAGTGAAATGGTGTTTGTTTAGATACAGATTGAGAGAGTTTTATACTAAAGGTGACATTGTGTGTGGGGAGAGTTTGTTCATGCCTATGTATTTGTGAGAGTTAAAATTAATTTATGCATAAGTCACAACATCTAATTCTGATATAATTACCTAATTAGTTAGGCCTAATTTGTAACTGGGTCTTAAAACCAAAAATGTATAGCTATTTGGTATTGATTCATAAATATAACTATTATCTAATTTGAATCCTTCATCATCAATTAAAAGTATTAGCAAATTGACTACTAAATGTTGGTGACATATTAGTATATATGTGTATTTTAAAAAACACACACACACACATATATATATATATATATATATATATATATATATATATATATATATATATATATATATCCTTCGGAAGACAGCTTATTCATTAATGTATATATTGTGCGTGGAATAAGATAAAATGAGTTCAACAACACCATCCGTTTTTGGAAGCAATTTCAAAATAAAAGAATGACAGCTTCACATAAATGTGTTCCTCCTGAACTTCACCCTTAGTATTCTGTTGACTTTTGATATTTTCTTAATCGTCTTCAGATTTAATTTATTATCCCTACAATTCCCTCTCCTACTTTCACATTCCAACTGGGGAGCATATTTAGGTAATCTTTATTTGCATTGCTGTTATAATTGGAATAAAATTGAACAAGCTGTGTCCATGATCCTAGTTAATGTTTTCTTATATGTTCAATGTATTGTCGTGTTCTTAGCATACATCCATATCTATAAGTTCTAAATGCTCTGGACCCCCTCTGAATGCTCTGGACCTCCCTCTAAATGCTCTGGACCACAGCCTGTGACTCTTACTATCAACTTTTGCAATATTCGTGACCTTTCCTCTAATTTTCACTCAGTCGAACACCATCTCTCCTCCTACAAACCTGATCTTCTTTTCCTCACCGAAACCCAGGTATCTGAGACAACTGCCAGCAGCCCCTTCTTTGTATCCTTCTACTTTCTCTATCCTAGTTTCAAAGCCAATGGCGGATGTTGTGCATACGTGCACAACTAACTCACTTGATCTCGTGTTCCCGATTTCAACTCCTCTGAATTCTCAACTTTATGGCTCAAACTATCCTGTCATTCTCATACTAAATATTTCTGTGCTGTCTATCTTTCCCCTAACTCTACCGACTTTCCCAAATTAATTGACTATCTAAACTCTAAAGTGGAACACATTCTATCCATCTCTCCCTTCTCTGAAATCTCCATTTTAGGAGATTTCCACGTTCACCACCGCCAATGGCTCTCCTCTCACACTACAGACCAACCTGGTGATCAAGTCTATCTCTTTTCTATCATAAATGACCTAGAGCAGCTGGTCCAGCAACCCATCCGTATCCCAGACCGCTTCGGAGATCGGCCCAACATTCTTGACTTATTTCTGATTTCTAACCCCTCTTCTTATACTGTCAATCTTTTCTCTCCTTTGGGCTCCTCCAACCATAAACTTATCTCCATCACCTGTCCTATCTCTTCAGTACGGCCACCCGATCCTCCCAGCCGGCGGCGCTTGTGGCACTTTGGCGCTGCCGACTGGGAGGCTCACCGGCAGTACTTCTTTGATTTCTCATGGAATGACTTCTGCTTCCGTGGCTGAGGACCCTCGGAGAGTGCTGAACACATTACCGAGGTAATCCTCGCGGGCATGGAAGCGTATATCCAATTTTCTTACTCACAGTCTAATGAAAACACATCTTGGTTTACTCACACTTATTCTACTGCTGTCCACAACAAGGAGGAAGCATTCAAACAGTACCGATGCCTTAAAACTCAAGAATCTCATTCTTCCTATGTTTCTGCCCGGAATCAAGCCAAATCTGTTCTTCGACTTACCAAGCACTCTTTCATCAATAATAAATGCACTGAACTATCCAACTCTAGCTCTTTCCAAGCATTCTGGCATTTAGCCAAAAACTTCTCCAACAATTTTTCATCCTCGACTTTCCCTCCCCTTTTCCACTCTGATGGCACAACCATCACTTCTTCCTCTGACAAAGCTGAACTCTTTGCTCAAACTTTTACTAGAAACTCCACCTTGGATGATTCCGGTGCTATTCCTCCCTCTCCATCCTGTGTGAATTGTGGTGGTGGACACACTGCTTCCTCCAAGTCTTGTGATCGATACAGATTTGAACAGGAGGTATTGTCTCTACGTGCGAAAGAGAAGCTGAGCTTTGCTGAAGCAAAAGATCGTGTGTCATCTATCTTTGTTCGGCCTGGTGTTTCGTTTGCATCTCTCCTCACAAAGTCCAAGCCTGCTGCACCTCTGCATAGTCTTCCTAATGTGAGCCATCACAAGTCTTCGACTCCACGAACGGGCCTTCCTTCGTGAGTCTCCTCCGTTGCCAAGTGCCCTCCTGGTCCTCCTCGTGGGAAGTCTGCGAGTCCTGTGGAACCTCCCTCGCTACCTGTACCCGAGGCTGATGGTCCCTCTGTCATTGTGCGACCTCCTTCTGTGACAAGCTCTGTGGCAGGTCGTAATTCCGAATCAGCAAGTACTGGCGTAGAGATGGAGGTTGAGATTGCCAACCTCAAGCGGGCAAGGAGTGTGGAATCTTTGGAGGAGACCCCTCCTTCTAAGGTTCAAACAAGTGTGCCTCACGGGGCTCTGGGAGTGCCCCTCCCTCGGGGTCTCGAGATGATTTGGCATCAACGTTGGTGGCTGCTAAGGACAGCCTTTCTGGGGTTCCAGTTCCTGCACCTAGCTCAATTGTGACAGGGGATGCGTCTTCGGACGCACACTCGGCTTGCTCACCGGCTCCCTCTGACCCAGCCTCCTGCAACCAGCCTCCGGTTGATTTGATTGGCGACGTTCATGGTCCGGGTGACTCTGTCGTGGCACCTGATCACTCATTGAGAACTGCGGTCAAGGCAGGTGTGTCTCATAGGAGGGTCTATGTGCCTCGGCCACGTCCTGCTGCTAGGGCGGATGCGACTGTGGATAGTGATTTCTCCAAGTATCGTGACGCTAGATTATAATCATCATCCTCTCAATTGGTTAGACCGGTAACCCCGCCTGGCAAGAAGGGCTTTAAAACCCTTCCCAGCGAAAGTCTTGCATAAGTATTTGTGCTTTTAATCTTTTATATTTTTAATTTTTAATTATTAACACCTTATGGCTGCAACAATTTGTCTTCAATGGAATTGTCGTGGTGTATTGGCAATCTGGGAGGAACTACAATTACTTCTCTCAGACTTGAATCCATTGTGTATCTGTCTTCAGGAGACAATGGTGGGGCTTTGACCGTTGCCTTCACCTAAGGGTTATTCAGTCTTCCATTCCGCTCCTCCCCTGGCTGGTGGTCATAGCGGTGGGTGTGCCATATTATGTCATTCCGATGTCCCATTCACCTCCTTTGCTGTACAGTCTTCCCTTCAGGTTGTAGCAGTACAGATGCACCTTGAACGGTGTTTTACCATCTGTTGCCTGTACCTCCCACCATCAGTCCCAATATTGCGATCTGATTTAGAGACTCTTATCCGACAACTTCAGACTCCTTTTCTTTTACTTGGCGATCTTAATGGTCGCCATCCGATATGGGGTGATTCAGTTTACAATCCTCAGGGTGAGCTTCTGGCCTCCTTGGTTGGTGATCTGGATTTGGTTGTCTTGAACGATGGGAGACCAACCCATTTCCACGTTCAGACTGGCACTTTTTCTGTTCTTGACCTCACCATTACTTCTCCTGACTGTGCGCTTGATTTTTCCTGGGACGTTTTGGATGATCTGCATGGTAGTGACCATTATCCAGTGTTGGTCCAGTCCTCTCACTTTACTCCAACTACCCGTTTACCTCGCTGGTGTCTGGATAGGGCTGACTGGCCTCTTTTTGAACAACTCTGTGAGTTTGATTTGACTGTACATGATTTCCTAGCTATTGATGATGCACAACATTATTTTACTACGACTATTATTAAAGCGGGGCTTCGTTCCATCCCACGGTCTTCGGGTGTATATTCCCGGAGACCTGTGCCGTGGTGGACTGCAGCCTGCTCTTTTGCTCGGGGGGTTTATAAAGCTGCATCACGTCGATACCATGCAAACCGGGAGGTTCTCTTTCTTAAAGTTCAATTTCGCAAAATGCGTGCTCATTATCGATGGGTTCTGAAAGATGCTCGCCGAAGCTCGTGGAGGACCTATGTTTCTACGATTACTTCTTCAACTCCTTTGCCTATGGTGTGGTAGAGAATACGCAAGATATCTGGAAAGTTTTTTCCCTCCTCTCCACCAATGTTGAGGATCCAAGGTACTCTGGCATCTGCACCTGGTGAAGTAGCCTCTGCCCTAGCTACTCATTTTTGCAAGGTCTCCCAGAGGGATGATGCCAAACCTTGTGCAAGAGCCTGACGTAGCCAAGAGAGACAGCGTCTTAATTTCCGTCTCATGGCGGTGAAACTTATAATGTTGACTTCAGTATTCGTGAGCTGCGTGCGGCCCTCTCGGAGTGTGGTAACACTGCTCCTGGTCCTGACGACATCCCATATGCCATGCATCGTCATCTCCCGAATGGCTCCTTATTAGACTTGTTTAATAGGATTTGGGGTGAGGGTACTCTACTTGCCAGCTGGAAGTTGGGCATTGTCCTTCCTATTCCTAAGCCTGGAAAGGATCATAGCAATGTTTCTAATTACCGCCCAATTTGTTTAACGTCGTGTGTATGCAAATTGTTTGTAAAAAATTATCAATGTCAGACTTGAATGGTGTCTGGAGAGGGACGGCCATCTCTCCCCTTCTCAGAGTGGCTTCCGCAAACTACGGTGTTGTTGTTGTTGTTGTTGTTCCCTAAGCTGCCTGGCCGAACAGCCCCGAGTCCCTGAGAAAGGCCATGGCCACGATCGGGCTTTCCCACAGAGCTCTCATTGAGTGTAGATTGTGTTGTTGGCGTAAGTGGTTGTGTGAAATGCAGTCTTCTATGATGTGTTTAATGGTATGGGGTGCTGTGTTACATCCCGGGCAGGCGTCGACAACGGAGTCATCCAGTCTCTTCTGATAGCTCAGGAGAGCTGGATGGTGTCCGCATCTCAGCCTGGCCAGGTGGACTCTGTCCTCGCGAGGAAGGGAGGATTCGGAAGGATGGATTTCGGGAGGTCGTGCATGCAGCTGTGTGTTGTCTGTGAGTGAGTGGATGGATCGGTGAGAGATATGAGTATGGATGTGCTTCTGGATGTTGGTTCGGGGTGGGCAGGGAGGGAGAGAGGACAATAATTGTGTGTAATACCGTGTGCTGGGTGTTGTTTTGATATTTCTTGGTGTCTGTGGGTGTGTTGCCATGTAGTTTAGTGGGTGGTCTTGGTTCGTGGAGGCTGCTGCCAGGAATTGAGTGCCTCTCATGTAAACTACGGTGTACTTCTGACAACCTTATCCGACTTGAATCCTTAATCTGTGAAGCTTTTGCCTCTAAGCAACATCTTGTGGCTGTGTTTTTTGTCCTCGAGAAGGCTTATGACACAGCCTGGCGACATGGAATTCTACGGCAACTTCATGCTTTTGGATTACGTGGTCGCCTGCCGGTGTTGCTTGGAGACTTCTTGACTGATCGTGTGTTTCGGGTCTGTGTGGGTTTTTCCCTCTCTGCGCCACTGTGCCAGGAGGAAGGTGTCGCTCAGGGTTGTGTCTTAAGTGCATTTTTGTTTGAGGCGGCCATCAATAGCATTCTAGACGCTGTGCCTGCTGGGGTATCCTCGTCCCTATATGTGGATGACTTGGCTATCTGGTTTTCTGGTTCCCGCATGTCTGCTATTGAGAGACGTATGCAACTTGCATTGGACAGGATTTCTGCATGGGCTGATTCCAAGGGTTTTCGGTTTTCCCCATCAAAGACTATGGCTATGCACTTTTGCAGGATTTGAGGGGTTCACCCAGACCCAGATCTAATGCTCTGTGGCAGGAGACTCGGTTGTGTGGCAGAGACAAAGTACTTGGGTCTCACGTTTGATTGCCGTTTGACTTGGGTTCCGCACTTGACAATTCTGAAGGCATCGTGTATGAAGGCTTTGAATCTGTTAAGGGTTCTGTCACACACCTCTTGGGGTGCTGATCGCAGAATACTCCTGCATTTGTTTCAGGCATTTGTCACATCCAAACTGTCGTATGGCTGTGAGGTCTACTCCTCTGCCACGGACTCCAGACTTAAGACTCTAGATGCTGTTCATCATGCTGGTCTCCGTCTTGCAACTGGAGCTTTTCGGTCGTCTCCGATTCCCAGCTTGCTGGTGGAGGCTGGTGTATCTCCTTTAGATTTACTGCGTCAATCTGTGGTTGTACGTTGTTGGTTTCGGATTCGGCGCCTTCCAGACTCTCTTGTTTGTACCCGTGTCTCGGGTCAATCTTTATTTTCATATTATGGCCAGCATCCTCGAATGCCTCATCCTTTTGGCTATAGAGTTCGTGAAGTTATGAAGGAGCTTAATCTGTCGACGGTTCCTGTGAGTCCCGTGCAAATTTCAAGGATTACCCCCTGGGTCCTGCCTGAACCATCATTCTGCAGGGTTTTTACAGGCTCAAAGGATTCGGTCACTCCTCAGTCTCTTCTTAATTTGTTTTTAGAACCTTCTTCTAGTCATAATAGTTCTGTGCCTGTGTATACTGATTGGCTCTAAATCTGCCTACGGTGTTGGGTTTGGTGTCATGTTTCCTGACTTCAGCCGTGGAGGTAGTCTTCCTTTAGCTGCCTTGGTTTTTACTGCGGAATTGTCTGCTATCATTTTAGCTCTGAAAATAGTGTTTGCTCACCGCAACACTCATTTTACTATTTTTAGTGATTCTTAAGGGGCTCTCATGGCTCTAGAATCTTTTAATTCTTCCCATCCTATAGTTTTAGAGATTTTAGAGTGGCTGTTTCTCATTCATCGTCGAGGGAAAAGAGTGGATTTTTGTTGGGTCCCTGCACATGTTGGTGTCAAAGGTAATAAAAGGGTGGATGCTTTGGCAAAAGCTGCAGCTTTGAGACCTTCTAATGTAAAGGGGAGGTGTGGTGGAGTGGTCTTGCCACTGGCCTGGTAATCCAAAGGTCCCGGGTTCAAATCCCGATGTATCAATGGGAAGATATTATTGGGATGGAATTTGTGCTGTACCTAGTATCAGTGCATTACCACAAAGCCCACCGAAACGTCAATAAAATACCCTCATTGTTCCCTGATTAAATAGCACTGTATGAATATTCCCATATTCAAAATATGCTATAGGGGTGCAATGCCTGGTGAGTTATCTGCTCAACAGGTGGCGTTGTGTGTGTGTAAGTGTGAGAGTCCGAGTGTAGTGGGTGAGACAGTGAAGCACGGGAACGAGATGGCTTCAGGGATGGGGTCGTTTCGGGCCATGAGTGAGCACCGTGCCTCATGTGAAGGCAAGATGGCAGGTGCTCGTTGTGCTCTACGTGCTTCACATGTCTCACTCCCTAGACTGGAACAAGACCTCACGGGCTTCACTGTTCATTGTAAAGCGGTGAATGTTAAGGCTCTCAGCCTATGCCCGAGAGGAAGTAAGTTGGAATATAGAAAAAAAAAAAAAAAAAAAAAAAAAAAAAAAAAAAAAAAAAAAAAAATTACCCTCTGCCTGCTTCTCTCATGTTTACTGTTCGTGCTTGTTGGCAGGCACGGTGGGATTGTGTTACTGTTAATAAGCTCAGGGAAGTTACCAAATTAGTCTCGCCAAGAACTTGCCCTACCATTCCTCGCAAATTGGAAACTGCTTCGCCTCACCTCTGCATTGGGCATACCAGACTAAAACACGAGTTCCTTATGTGTGGAGGTGTACCGCCATTCTGCGATGGCTGTCTAGTTCCCCTTACTGTCAGGCACTTGCTGGTTGAGTGTCCCAGTTTGGTCAAATTACGCCGGAGGTTGCTTTTGCGGCACCGGAAGGCAGATGGTACTTACTGTCTCTCTTCGATGCTTGGAGGGGAGGCTGGTTCCCCTGGAGATGTGTTTTTATTTTTGAAAAAGGCTGGCCTCTTTCAGTTTTTATGATTACATTGATTTTACTTTGATATCTAATTTTACACAGGTTGTTTTTACGATTTTAGTTTTCTGCAAATATGTTAGCTTGTTCGGCGCCATATGACCTTGCTGTTGCGGTGCCAAGGTCCTATCAATAAGTTCAAGTTCCTCCCTCTCCAACCCCCTCTCTCTTACTTATGCCTAATATCCTAATTTCTTATAAAGATGTACTTTCTACTCTCTCTGGGCTTATTACTAAGAAGGCGTACGGTCCGGACGATGCTCATCCTGTTGTACTCAAAAACTGTGCTTCCGTGCTGACTCCCTACCTAGGCAATCTCTTTCGTCTCTGTCTCTCCTCTAACGTCTTCCCTTCTTGCTGGAAGTTTACTCTCATTCAACCTGACCCAAAGAAGGATGACCGTTCTCAACCCTCCAACTATCGTCCAATTGCTCTCATCTCTTGTATCTCTAAAGTTTTTGAAACTATTCTTGCTTCAAAATTTCTTAAGCATTTCTCTTCTCATAATCTACTCTCAGATCACCAGTATGGCTTCCTTAAAGGTGGGGGTGCATGGGTTGAGGTAAACATGGAAAAATAATCGCCAATCTGCATATAATTATCTTGTAAAATGCGATGTCACTGAAATAATAATTAACAATGGTATAAAGGATTTTGCGGATCGTCTATACCGGGCCTGTGACGTCATAGTGACGTCACGCCAGTATCCTCATCCTGGACTGGATGGTGGACTTACACTCCTGTGACGTCACAGGCCCGGTATAGACGATCCACAAAATCCTTAATACCATTGTTAATAATTATTTCAGTGCCATTGCATTTTACAAGATAATTATGTACAGGTTGAAAATTATCATTCCATGTTTATCTCAACCCATCCACTCCCACCTTTTTAAGGGTCGCTCTACTGGTGATCTTCTTTCATATCTTACTAACTATTGGGCATCCTCCTTTCGGGACTTCAGTGAGACCTTTTCTATTGCACTAGACATATCGAAAGGCTTTCGATAGAGTCTGGCACAAATCTTTAATTTCTAAACTACCCTCCTTCGGTTTCTATCCCTCCATCTGTGCCTTTGTCTCTAATTTCCTTTCCGGCTGTTCCATAGCTGCGGTTGTGGACGGCCATCGCTCACTTTCTCATTCTATTAACTCCGGTGTTCCTCAGGGTTCTGTCCTATCTCCTATTCTCTTTCTATTTTTCATAAATGATCTTCTCAACTGTATATCCTGTCCCATCCATTCATACACAGATGACTCTACCTTACACTACTCAATTAGTTTTCCAATACGCCCCAGCCAGCAATCCCTCAAAGACAAACGTAATGAAGCCATAGAACACTTATCTTCTGATCTAGCTACTATTCCCAATTAGGGTAGAGAAACCTTGTTGCATTTAATGCTTAGAAGACCCAATTCCTCCGTCTTACTACCCGTTCAGAACCTCCAGAGGACTATCCCTTATTCTTCAACAATACAAAAATCAATCCTTCATCTTCTCTCAATATTCTCGGTGTCTCTTTTTCTTCTGCTCTCACTTGGAAGAACCATATTACCAGTCTTGCTAAGGCAGCCTCCCAGAAGCTGGGTGTGTTCAACCACCTCAAGGGGTTCTTTACCCCTGTGCAGCTTCTTGCTCTATACATGGGAACAGTGTGTCCTTGTATGGGGTATTGTTCACATGTGTGGGGAGGATCCTCTCACACCGCACTCCTAAACAAAGTAAAAATGAAAGCCGTTCGTATCATTAACTCCCGTCTCTGCAATCTCTCTCTCTTCGCTGCAATGTTGCATCTCTCTCGCTATTTTATCGCAACTACAATAACCAGTGTCCTTCGGAGCTTTCCCAGTGTATACAACCTCCTCTACGTAGGGTACGTAATACCCATCTTGCAACACAATCCCACCCCTGCTCTGTGCAACTCTCCAACCCAAGAGTGAAACGCTATTCTCAAACTGTCTTCTATTCAACTGCTGACCTCTGGAACTCTCTCCCAGAATCAGTCTTTCCCTCTTTCTATGACTTAAATTGCTTCAAACTTCATGTATCCAGGCATTTTAGCTCGAACGTTTCTTGATTTTGGCCCTGTCACTCTTTCAACTCTGGGGGAGGCACTCGCTGCAGGCAGTTCTGCCTTTTGTCTCCCTCATTCACATAGACAATAAAATAATAGTCTACAGTCTGGAATAACAAGAGAGGCAGCTTGTGAGTATTGCCTAAAAATATGTGTGTGATAACCCGGGTTCGAATCCCGGTGGATCATATATACTTTAATTAATTTCATTGGGGGTGTGGTGGTGAGATTAATAAAAATAATATTATAAATACAAGCAGTTTCATGAGCTTTTTAGATCGGTTGTTACATGTTTTTCTTTGCTCTCCTTTACACAATATGCACCCATAATAATTTTAGTATGTATGTGGGTAAAACAATATGAATTGTGTTGGTGTCATTCTACAGTAAAGACAATAATTGTGTTCCTAACCTATGGTCCGCCAAAGGCAATTCTCAATCAGTATGCAATACAGGTTGTGAAAAAGAAATATATAGCCATTGCAGTGGAAGAATTTACTATGTTATGTGTAGTTACTGTACATCTTCGAACATTTGAATAGGCAACAAAAATGTCATAATTAAATAATGGACATTCAGAGATATATTCACTTATCCTCACGTATTATGTTTTTCCCTTCCACTCTCATCGCCAGCGTCGGAAACTGTATTGGATAATCACAGTCGGTGCAGATGGTCTGGTGCGATTGATTGTTTGCATATTTCTCCACGTAATCGTGACTGTCGGAAAAAAAAAAATTCAGAAGAGAATTAGTATATGAATGAAAACTGAATAATATACCTGCCTTTGCACAGATTCCAGACATTCAACGAAGTCACAATTCTTTTCTGGTCAGTTATTATTTATAAAACATTTGGCGACCACAATAATAATAATTGCAGATAAATAATGTAAGAATCTAGTATATTATTATAAATATGCCGAGGCATCACATCAATAATATATTTTACCATGGACAGAATAAGCAAGCAGGACGATGACTTTAACCAGATACATATAACATTTATGAAATCTCAAATGCAGCAAAGTTGATGAAAGCATTGACAATTAAATATGTATAATCGTTTAAATAACCCCATCATAATGCATTAACGATTAAATGTACAAAGGCTACATATATTTTCTAATACATTACTATTCATGTAATTTTGATTGTTGTATCTACAGGGAAACAACAATGTAATATTGAAATACGTAAAACTAATTCGACCAGGCAGAGCTCCCAGATATCCCTGAAGCATCGTTTGAATATAATATAGACTGATAAAGTATTTCCCCTGCACTTTATAAGATCCTGAACTAAATAAGGTGCGCGCTGGAGAGAGTGGAGGGAGTGTGAGGTGTGGGAAGTGTGAGTGGTGGGAAGGGTAAGTGGACAATTAAGTGTTATTTCCCTTGATGCAAAACCATTACAGCTACACCATTTATCAAAACTACATGTGATAATGAATGTCATCATGGTTACAAATGTGAACAGTTAAATAACATGTCCATTAATTTGCAAAAGGAAGCTACAAACTTGCACTTCTCTCCCGACTATACAGGAGATACGTAGTGACATAAGACGAAACCAAAATAAATACAAATAAATATTGAAAGCTTGAGAATGATTGTTTCACTAATGTTACAATTATGAAAACTGGTGTGTTGTTCGTTAGTACTGAATACAAATCTTGGTCAAATGGTTGAAATGCTTGTGAGAGTTACACTATGAAAAGGATTACTTACAGCAGACTACATTTAAATAGTTTATACAAGGCAAACAATACGAACAAAACACTATCTATCAAGCAACATTTATAAATAACAAAACTAATATTTATTATTAGTTGAGCATAAAGTGCATTCAACATAATGATTTATCCTTCAGCCGTAAGAAAAAATATACATGTTGAAGAAGAAGTTGAAGGAGTGGTGTATCCGTAGTCTTTCCACAGTAGGGTAAAACAAAACATAAACTTTATTTGTATGTAACATGTGTGATGCACATAAATAAAAGGGGATGTGTCGGATGGTTGAAAGCCACAGTTGCTCGCGCGTTTGGGGCTAGCAACACGTATTATGAAAAACATGCATCCTCCTTCATTCACTGTCCCCCCCTTCACTCACTCAACCCCACAATTTGCCGGAGGATAACAGGTTTTTCACAATACGTAGACGGAGGTCTTTTTCTATATAAAACAAAAACAAAAAAATGAAGAAAACATTACAATGTAGGAGTCAGAATATACCTGTGTCAGTAGAGATTGATGTATTGATCTGGAACAGAAAACCTGAGCTTGGGCAGAACATAACGGAATGGTAGATTGTGTACAGGTGTGAAATATTGGTATGGTGTTTATGAAGGCAGTTTGCATTGCTAGATAAAATAGTACTTAGCCTTAAGAGAGTCAATACATTTGTTGTTGCTTATTTACCTTTGTAATTTGACATCATACGTAACAACACGACCATACGTCGGTTATCACGCAGGGAGAGAGAGAGAGAGAGAGAGAGAGAGACATCAAGCAAGACAGACAGACAAAGATAGTACAATTAGTCGGGAATTGTTTGACTGGTCTGCTCCCATTTCCCTGGTGCTCTGATATATTCATATACAATACATATAACGCTGCCTGCCTTGGTGAGGGTAATGATATAAAGTTAGTTGTTGGAATATAATGTTCAAATACCCGCTCATGAGACTCAGGCTTGACACTATGACCTCTTGTCACTCTTATATAGGAAATTAAATACGTTATGTCACAGCTATTGTTATATTGGAATAACTTGGTCCTTTTGTAATACACGTATTGTATCTAACCATTTGTATAGGCTTCATGCAGAACACGCTATGCCGGTTTCTTTCGTATTGGTTAAATAGCATTTTACAAGTGTTCGTTACCATTGTTATTAAGAGATATTGTATGTTCATATTATATGTTTTATCACACCCAATATTCGACAATTCCTCCTGCGCTTTGACCGAATCATGCACATCAAGCAAATTTGGGAGAGCCAAGGCACCCTTCAAATTGTTCAATTTGTGTTACTTTCGCCATAATTGTTCATGTTGCATTACTGTTACCATTGCGCGATAAAAGATATGCTTGCATGATCACAAACCAATATAAATATAGACATTAAAGACAAACTAATAAATTAGGAATGATTGATAATATGCTATGAAAATGCCTTATCAATTGAATCTTTCAGTATTGATAAATTCAATAGTATGTAAGTCTGAACCAAGACGAGCACAAATGAACGGTCTAAAGAGGCACGGCATAGTAATAGGTAGACAAAGAGATACAGGGAGGAAGAATGGTAGAACACCTATTAAAGTGCTATATAATATGTTATACTATGTAGCGGATTATAACTAGGACCTTAATTAGTCAAAATCACACGCTAACAAGTGATCTATTTAGTTGAATTATTGTTGTTGTTAAGTGTTGTTTGACTGGACAAGACAAATTGAGTTTGTCACAATGTCTATAAGATATGGACCTGAATTGTATCCTGCATAACGGTATTATACCCAGATATAGTATTTGGAAGCCTATGCTTCAAAGCAAACCCTGTTGATTAGACATTTGTGATTGGTCGCTATTATTTGTATATATAACATTGACATGATATTTATCAACCATGCATAATATGAAACAGTATTTCCAATATTTCTTCTATTCAACAGCTGAGCTCTGGAATTATCTCCCTGAATCCATCTTCCTCTCATCCTATGGTTTACACTGCTTTAATTTTGCTGTCAGTAGTTCCAGCCAACTGAGTTTCAGTGAGACAGATAAGATCACGGTTGGCAGAGGAGAGGTGGTGTTCAACAAATTTGACGTTAGAGGAAGGCCACTACTGTTGCAGAAATTGAAAGTAAGAGTAGAAATATTGGTCCAGAGCAAAACGACTTGTCATTTCCAGGGGACACCACAATTAGGTATTTTGAGTCCCCCCCCCCCCCCCCCAACACACACACACACACACATCCCCTGGAGACTCCGTGGCGGGTCGTTTGTGTGTCTTCATTATTTGTCCCCTACCTATAATACTCCCCAGATATATCGCCCTGTTCGGCTGGTGTCTACATTCTCCTCCTACCAAACACTAAAAGACCACCCTATCTCTAATTTAAAATATCATCCATATATATATTTTAACATTTGTGCCATCAGGCAATATTTTCTATATATTTTGTAGTCTTCTCATTTTATACCCTTTACTTCTAATTATTTTTCCAACTGTTGATTTCATGTTCCCTCTCAGTCTATTGTATCTTCTCTATAAACTCATCTTGGATCGGTTTGACCCTCTCCTCTTACACTGCTTACCTTAACCTTTATCTTTTCGCAACTTTCATTTTTCTCGCAACTTCATATCCTCAGCTGGTGTCATAATATTGCCAGACCAACACACCAGACCACACTCCCTCCCTCAGACGGCTAGTGGCAATTATTGTACTCTCGGGTTCTTTTGTTTTCCAGATATTTCGCCCACAACCATTTACCCTAACCTTATCTCATTATCTTTATAATCTTTATTTTATTAATTTCACCACAACACCAAACACCCCCAATGAAATTAATTAAAGTATATATGATCCACCGGGATTCGAACCTGGGTTATCACACACAGATTTTTGCCACCTTAACCATTACACCACCAGGACGGTTAAAGGTTTATGCACACGC
Organism: Paralithodes platypus; assembly: GCA_032716605.1. Taxonomy (NCBI): domain Eukaryota; kingdom Metazoa; phylum Arthropoda; class Malacostraca; order Decapoda; family Lithodidae; genus Paralithodes; species Paralithodes platypus. Next base: position 69,789,296 of record CM064504.1, on the reverse strand, counting down.
CTACGACTTATTATCCATTCTCGTATACTGGATATTAATCTAATCATGTTCATATTCCCAACCGCGCTATGGTAGCCTACTGTTTAAGTGAGAGGTAAGTATATTCATGGGGCACAGATCATATAGACCGGCCTCTCGACGAAATATCCTTGAACCTACTAATAATCTTTATTTTATTAATTTCACCACAACACCAAACACCCCCAATGAAATTAATTAAAGTATATATGATCCACCGGGATTCGAACCTGGGTTATCACACTAACCGAATCTAGCCTAACATTAGCGTAACTAAACATCAAATATACTATTCTAACATAGCCTAGGCTTTAATTCGTGACATCATAATTCAATCTTAACTAGCTAAACCTTATCTTCGTCTAACCTTAATATAACCGAGTGAGAGCGAAAAGGCATATGGGTAAAATAACCAATAACCAGCCAGCGCCCCTTTTCATAAAACCGCCAACGCCACCACCCTCCAATGACCACTGTAATAGTCAATATATCTAAAATGATTTGTTGTGATCCTCCAGAGGTTGGGGTTTATTTTCCCTTTATATTTATATATTTATTTATTTATTTATTTATTTATTTATTTTTTGAGCCGTGATACTTCCCCTTCATTATTCGAGATTTTGTCTATATCCACTGAGCACAAGCTGTCCACCTTTTTTGTCCAGCCTGTCACATAATTATAACCCCTTCGCTGAGTTACATCTGTCTAGCTTTTAGACCAGTCAAAGTAGGGCTGGACTTAGAACAAATTGCAATAGAAGGTTTTTTGGCTTTAACTTGTTTATTAGGTCCCTCTGATGAACATATAAAAAGTCTCCAACTTTTGGACACCGGGAAAGTGGTTAATTTGCATAAATTCAAGATGGCCGCCGTCCAAAGCTTCAATTTACAGATCACTTTTTTCTGGTTGCTCCTAGACCCTATAAATGTATTACAAACAACGTTTTTTGGCTTTAACTTGTTTATTAGGTCCCTCTGATGAACATATAAAAAGTCTCCAACTTTTGGACACCTGGAAAGTGGTTAATTTACAGCCACAAAACCTTACAGCCAAAAAACCTTCTATTGCAATTTGTTCTAGGTCAAGCCCTACCTTTACTGCACATTATTGTCTATTACATTTTGCCTAGGCCTATACTAATCCCATCATCTTGTTTCTTGTTTCAACAGATTGGTGCGACATCTACCGAAGCCATGGAAGAAGAGGTGGTGCATAATCCCTGCGGCATTTGCTCAAACACGTTAGACGAAGGAGAAACAGTCAAGCTGAGGGCGAAGGGAGCAGATACTATCAAGAAGGCCAGTACTGAACGTGGAACGCCATCAATTACCGTGTCAGAGGGCCAAACGGTGCACATTGATTGCCGAAAGAAGCATGTCAATACGAAGCCAAATAGAATTCCTGGGAAGCAGAAGAAACGTCCTGAAAAACCTGCTCTTCGTTCTCAGACACCAGACTTTTGTTTTACAGAGAACTGCTTTTTTTGTGGTACAAAAATCTATTTGGACACAAAGCATGATTCAGAAGAAGTGTATCCAGTACGCACCTTCAACTTTCAAAGGACAATACTTTCTGCATGTGATGCCAGGGCTGATGAGTGGGCTGACACTGTTAGAGGCCGAATTAACTTTGCACGCGATCTTCCAGCAGCTGACGCAATATATCACAAGCAGTGCAGCTCAAATTTCCAGACACATAGGCAGATCCCCTCCAAATATCGTGATTCCGCAGACAGTGAACCTCCTCGCAAGGGTCGCAAAGTAGATGCCTCACGAGAGGAAGCATTTCTACTCGCAATCGAGGACCTAGTCAGTGGCAATGATGATGAACAGACTACAGTGGTTGATCTCGTTGATAGAATGTCCCAGTTGTGCCCTGATGTTGAAGCGTATAGTGTAAAATACATGAAACAGAAACTTATTTCATATTTTGGGGATGAACTGGTTATTAGTAACGTGCATGGACGCAGCGATGTTGTAACTGTCAAAGAAAGTGCTGCAAAGATTTTGCAACAATTCAAAGACTCACCACAGACTGATGATGAGGAAGCAGAACAAAGAAAGATAGTCAGGGCTGCGGCACGGTTGATCAAAGCAGATATAAAGAACATTGATACTTGTAGAGATTTCTATCCAGATCCTTCTGAACTCCGGTCGCTGGAAAAGAATGTGGCGTACGTTCCGCAGTCCCTTCGTATATTGCTGCAAGAGACGTTCAGTGGCAAGTCATGTGATCTTGAAGTTGCATCAATTGGACAAAGTATCGTGCAACTTACCAGACCAAGGGCCATTGTAGCACCCATTCAGTATGGATTGGCGGTTCAAATGCACCAGCACTTTGGTTCCCGCTTTCTTGTGGACAGTTTACACAGCCACGGCTTCTGTCTGCCTTACGCAGAAGTTTTGAGGTTTTCGAAGTGTGCTGCCAATTTCAGGGGCACCAACATATCCACTGCAGGCAGGTTTGGACAGTTCGTTGCAGACAATGTTGATCACAACTTGCGTACGCTTGATGGGCGAGGAACATACCATGGTATGGGTATAATTGTTGCTGTCACCCCTGAAGTAAGAGACACAACATCAATACCAAGATTGCAGTCACCTGAAAACAACTTCACGGCAGCTCAAATTGAAATCAAATACTACCACAGTGTTCGCAAGAAGGGTGGGCCTCTCGAATTTAGAAAGCTTGACCCCATTTCAGCATCTGACAAGCTTGAAAATCTGGACATACTGTGGAAAACGTCATGGTTGCTTCGACCAAAACGACCAGGCTGGTCCGGCTTAATGCAGAGTGTGTGCCATGGACCACACCCAGGGAAATCATCCGTCCATTTCTTGCCCATGATTGACATGGACCCTACGGACATGAGTTGTATTTACTCAACACTTCACTTCGTTGCTGCGGAAAGCCATCGCCAGGGAACGACGCCAATGCTGACATTCGACCAACCGCTTTATTGGAAAGCGAAGACGATCATTGTTCATGAGAAGGAAGGAAGCGAACTGAAACCCATTGTTTTGAACCTTGGTGGCTTTCACTCTGTGATGAGCTTTTTGGGATGCATGGGCCATGTTATGGAAGCATCTGGGCTTAAGGAGGTTTTGGAACTTATATACGCTGAAAATGCTGTGACCCAAATGCCGAGTGGGAAAGCCTATGCACGAGCAATCAGAGGCCACTTCTTGGTTGACACAGCCTTGAGTTCGATTGTGTTAGGCAGGGCATACGGTGTCAACCTCTCAATGGTAGATGAGGAAAGTGACGCATGCAAGGACTTCCAGGAGGCTGCAGATCTTTTGGATAAGCTGTTGCGTGAAGACGTTTCACCGGATGAAGTCTGCAGTAAAGACGTTTTCAACAGAATTTCTGAAAAACTTAAAGCTGAGAAGAGCTCCTTAGCAGAGCATAAGATGGGAAAGCTATGGATTCAATACATGGACATGATTGACCTGCTGCGTCGCTTCCTGAGGGCACTGAGAATGGGCGATTTTCTACTGTACCTCGGAACACTCCAGGAGATGTTGCCGTACTTTGCAGCGTGTGGTCATAACAATTATGCCAAGTCAGCCCATGTGTACATTCAAGACATGATTGAACTTGAGCAGCTCAACCCAGACATGTTCTGTCAATTGAACTCCGGTCTATTTGTGATCCGCCGAAGTGATCGGCTGTGGGCAGGACTGCCAAGCGACTTGGTTATAGAGCAGGTTTTGATGCGCTCTTTGAAAACGAATGGTGGATTGACACGTGGTAGGGGCATGGAGGAAACGCAACGCCTGCGCTGGTTACTTGCTATGCCAGCCTGCGCTGAGGTGAGTGAAGTTATGCAAGAACTGACAGGGAAGCATTTCCACACCTCTGAGCAGCACAAAGAAATGACTGAAGCAAGGCGTGAACGAGATAGGAAGGACACAGAGAAGGTTCTCGCATTCTTCAAGGATTATGATCCATTTCAAGAATCAAATTAACTCAGGAATATTGCCAACGGTGTGACAGGACCAGCCTCGGCCAATCCTCATTTACTGTATGAGGTTGGTATGAACATTGTGCAGAAGATGGAAGGTAGCAATGCTTTTGACTTTTCATTTAGGAAGAAAGATCAAGTTGAGTCGCTGGGTGCAAAGGTTACAATCAGTGCTGAAAAAGTACCAATCGACCCACAGCTCCTTTTCCAGAGGCTCCTCATCTTTGCTAATAACAGGGACTTAGGTGTTGAAGAGGTCTTTGCGTATGAGTTGTCTAGCTACCCTACTGCTCTGTTCGATAAGTGGGGGAGGCTCAGGGAAGCCAATAAACCACAGCTAGGAGATGAGATAGCTGCTGTTGTTCCCAAGTCGTCATTGGAATCATTTGAGGAAGAAAGGACTGTGACCCATGTTCTGGATGGTGGTTCCTTATTGCAAAGGATTCCATGGAAGAAGGGTGACACATTTGAGGACATTGCAAGCATGTACATGAAGCATGTTTCCAAAAACTTTCTCAACCCGGTGGTTGTATTCGACGGTTATAAATCAGGACCTACTACCAAGGACATGACACACAATCGACGATCAAAAGGAGTCTTTGGTCAAAAGGTGATGTTCACTCCAACCATGCCCCTTCGGTCAAAAAAGGAAAACTTCTTGTCAAACTCGGACAATAAGCAAAACTTCATTGACTTATTGTGTGAAACATTCAAGGCAAATGGAATTGACTGTGTCAATGCGCCAGCAGATGTCATGATTGCGAAGAAGGGAATTGAGCATGCAAGGGAAACCGTGACATATGTGATAGGTGAGGACACAGACTTGTTGGTGCTGTTGTGTCATTATGCGGAACGAGGGATGAATGATTTGTACTTCAAGTCGAGCAAGGAAGGTGGGAAATGTTGGCATATTAACTCAGTAGCAGAAGCTCTCGGTGAAAGCATCTGTCGTGTCCTGCCAGTTGTCCATGCACTCTGTGGATGTGACACAACCTCACGACTGTATGGTATTGGTAAAGGGGCTGCCTTGAGGAAAGTGAGGGAAGACAACGGTTTCTTGAAATGTATAGAAGCATTCTGTTGCCAAAGTGGAAGTAAAGACGCGATATCATCAGCTGGTGAAAAGGCCTTGGTTTATTTGTACGGGGGAAAAGGAAATGACACCCTTGACGGACTGCGAAAGACAAAGTTTTGCAACAAGGTGGCAAAAAGTTCAACTACCGTTGAAGTTCACAGCCTTCCCCAACAACCGATGCAGCCAAATACCACTCGTTCCGAGTTTATTGTCAGGTCCAGGAATGGATGGGGAACTGTGTGGACCCCGAGAAATGGGGCTGGTGTCTGCGGAAGGGACAGCTTGAACCGAAGACGATGGATTCGCCAGTGGCTCCTGATTCACTACTGAAATTGGTCAGATGTCAGTGTAAGGGCAACTGTGACACTCAACGCTGTAGTTGCAAACGGAATGAGCTTGAATGTTCCAGTGCATGTGGTCAATGTAAAGGACTCTGTCAAAATAGCAACTTTGATGCAAGCACCGATGATCCAAGTGAATACGAACTCCTATCATGAATTACATAATTGGCTCTGAATGACGTCATACTACGTCATGGTTTTTTTTTTTTTTTTTTATAAAAAAGAGGGACAACAGGTCAAAAAACCCATACAAGCACAAAGTGCCTGTGTCACCCCTTGTGAAAGAGACAGTTCAGCCTGTCTGTAAGGTTTTTCGGCTGTAAATTAACCACTTTCCAGGTGTCCAAAAGTTGGAGACTTTTTATATGTTCATCAGAGGGACCTAATAAACAAGTTAAAGCCAAAAAACATTGTTTGTAATACATTTATAGGGTCTAGGAGCAACCAGAAAAAAGTTATCTGTAAATTGAAGCTTTGGATGGCGGCCATCTTGAATTTATGCAAATTAACCACTTTCCCAGTGTCCAAAAGTTGGAGACTTTTTATATGTTCATCAGAGGGACCTAATAAACAAGTTAAAGCCAAAAAACCTTCTATTGCAATTTGTTCTAGGTCCAGTTAAATGATTGCTAGATTTACTGGACTATTTCCAGTATAAATTAATGTATTTGTCGTGCGCATCACGGTTTGCTTTTCGTCCAGTGGTTATTTTTTTGGCAATCAAAAACAGATGTGTCAATCCACATAAGAGTAAAAAACAATGCAACTAGTTACCACCCCCCGGCAATTAGATCGTGTTGATATTACAAATATTAAATATATATTTGAGATAGCTTACTTCGAAACCATACACATTCATATTGATACGCTTGAATTTGAGAGGTTGAGGGATGATGGGTGGATGAACGAGGGAGTGAGCAATACCAGTTTTAACCCGTATAGCCCCAGCGTCGGCGATGTATGTAACGCACAGCCCCAGAGACGCGCCTGGCGCGTCACCCTAATTGCGCCGACCGTAACCTCAGGTGTAGCCACTCAAAAGGGCTCAGATTTGTATGGGAACTGTGTACGTATCCCATGCAACCGTGCCGATGGTTGAAAACTCTCAAAGTCCACGTGCGTGCGCGCGAGCGCGCAATAACCTGTTTTTTTGGGATAATTGCCTTCAATTTTTTACTCTTGTAAAATCCATTTTCGGGGGCTCTGTAGGACCATTTTTTAAGCTTTTTGAGCGGTTTTTCGTGGTTTTTCCTTCATTCGTAACCCATTCGCTATTGTTTCTGGAATAAAACCATTTTTTGAAAACCGGCCGGGTTCTGGTGCGCAAACATTACAAAACTAGCCGGGGCTCCACGGGTTAAGTCAATTAAAGCTACCTTGATCCATGAAAGGCAAAGTGAGAATGCATTGGCCTTAACTCGGCAGCTGTGACATATTTTGAAAGTGTACAGAAACTGCGCCAACAGGCCGAGATACTTTCAAATTGGATCAGGAATAGTCCTACATTGCAACTTTTGATACAAAACATCATAATATACTTATACCTTACACACACACACACACTCAAACTCGCACACCTATTTTTCAAGGAGGCTGTGGCAGGGGTCTGGGACCGTTCTTCAACCCCAAATATAATCCATATAATATACGTATATTATACGTGTACGAGGGAGCGAGTGGAGAGGCGTGACGTCTGCAAGCATTGACCTATAGCAAGAAGAGGAAGAGAGGATAAATTCCTCCCTCCCTTCCACCACCACTCGCCTCCCGATTCGCTTATACGTTACCGTACATATGCATGTAATATTGTATATTCTTCCTCTACACTTAATTTCTTTATTACTTTATATGGGAGATATATGTATAATATAGGGTATTACGTAATACCTCCCCTCCATCCTCTCATTTTATCATGGTTTGTGTTTACAGTATGAGACGGTATGAGTTGTTGAAATGAAGTTGAAATTAACATCATGTTCGTACCTGGTATATACAGTAGCTGTCACAATTATATGGAGAAGCAGGTCTGATTTTGTTGATATTCAGCTTCCAAAACACCTCTTGCTTGGACATACACCCTCCCTCAACCAATGCACTAAGCACAGTGATATAAGTATATGTGGCAAGCCTAAAACCTCCTAAAAGTATATGGCAACAAGCGGAGCAGGTTGGTGCAACCAAATCAGCAGGTACTACCAGCACATACATTATATGCATGTCGGCCCCAGCGTTGCCCTTTTATACATAGGACATATATTTACATTGGCCTCAATGTAAATATATGTCCTATGTATATACAGTACATTGGCCTGATGGCGGGTGCCCAACCCCGAAAGGGGTTGACATAGGGGAGCTATCCCCCCGCCAAAGGCGGCTTTCTAGGGCCTTTCCTAGCTGATGCTGAGAGGATTGGGCTCTAGTCATGTGGTGATGGGCTGGTCTATCAGAGTGAGAACTGAGCGATCTCTGCCATACCCATAGCTTAATCTGACTGTTCCTTTTATTTATATATTTTCTAGATCTCAAGTGACGGCATCTCTTCCGTGGATTGACCTCCCAATCTGCCAACCTAGAAGTGGGCAGATTGGAAGCCAAAGTGTCACATTTTTCCTTTGCCCCTCAACTTTCTCTTCATAATTGCTGAGATACACAGGGCCCTGGGTGGGGCTTTGGTTTCCCGGGCGTTTCCGCACCCTCCTCAGCTCCCCGCCATAGAGTGGCTTCAGTCACTCAGGCTTTATTGTGGTAGGCAGGAAGGGTTCTGTGGGAGCGTTCCGTTATGGCCTTGGCCTTGCTCGGGGCCTTGGGGCTGTTCGGCCAGGCAGCCTGGGGAACAACAACATTGGCCTTAGGGACATGTGACACGGTTACATAATAAACGACGGGCGAGTGAGTAGAGTTGCCAGAAACAAATCACTATGCACGGCATGAGTGCACGAGTCTGCAACATTTATATATATATATATATATATATATATATATATATATATATATAAAAATCAACACCAGCGCTGGTACAAACCTCTTTATTTTGGTAACGTTTCGGTTTAAGCATAAACCATCTTCAGACCTGAACTGAAATGAAATAAAAGCCTATATGAATGGCAGAGTAATTTTCTAATGTAAATATTCTTATTAATAATTAAATTTAACAAATCTAGAATAAAACTTAAAATTAATAGTTATAAAAATAATAACCTAATACATATTAGAACTAGTAAAGTGAATGAATAAAATGAGAGACGAAGACATATTATGTGAGCAATAAAAGGAGGGGGGGGGGGCGAAGTTAATAACAAATGTTTTCATAATTATATATAAGAACTAACCATTACATAATTAGAAACAGAGTAGAGGAGTGGAAGAGTCGTGCACACCCAGGCTGGGTTTATGTAACTGGGTGAGCAGGGTCTCCGACAGGAGTCGTGTGACTGTGTTTGGGGCAGTGGTGAGAATTGAATAAATCGGAGGGTTTTATGGGGTGATCAGATGATTCAGAGTGGTTTCGAATGGCAGAAAAGGAAGGATTTGAAAGAGGTCGGTTAGTTCTAAATGACCTACCCCGATGCTCCGAGATCCTGGCGGTGAGATGTCTCTTGGACTGACCAATATAAGTCGTATTGCATCGACTACATTTAAAGGAGTACACCACCGAGGACTGTAGAGAATCGGGGATTCGGTCTTTAATTTTAAAGAAGTGAGACAAAGTTTGGGGAGATTTGAATACCACTCTCAGTGATATTTGCGGGTAGTGTTCACGAATCAATTTAGCTACTTTATTTCGAATTGAATATGATTTGTTGCCTAGAAATGGGATAGTGAAATAATGTAAATAAATGTAGTCGATGCAATACGACTTATATTGGTCAGTCCAAGAGACATCTCACCGCCAGGATCTCGGAGCATCGGGGTAGGTCATTTAGAACTAACCGACCTCTTTCAAATCCTTCCTTTTCTGCCATTCGAAACCACTCTGAATCATCTGATCACCCCATAAAACCCTCCGATTTTTCAATTTACAGACTGCATACTCTTTTGCTAGTTGATATGACCCCAGCCATATTTTTCTTTATGGTATACCCTTTCAAGGCATTCAACTATCTGGAACATCTGTAATAATGAACATACCATAATGCAATGAACACAATACATAATAGGTACTTCATATCCATAACAAACAATATAACCCCTATAACAAGTTTTGGCCATATACTGTACATTTCCTAAATGTAAACATTTTCCTGTTGTCATAGTGTACGGTTCATTATTAAACATAGTATAAAAGTACAATAAAATAGTTATATGGCATATCAACATCCCTGATGTGTTCATGAAAGTTGATTATTATAAATAACTGCATTTAAAAGTAAAGAAGGTCAGATTGGTGTTATCGGGCATATACACACCTTTATGATAGGTTAAGGGCGTCAAACCATATCAATATTTGGAGTGCTAATACAATTCAGGTTCCACTATACAACTAAAAAGTAACCTAGGTAACCTAAAAGACGAGTTAATCAGACCTACTGAAAATGAAAGTAGCCCAACAGTGATACCACTGGGCCAGTAGCAATTGTTAGAATCTAGGAGACTCTAACACCACCTCTGTGATTTTAACTTACGTACAGTATATACTGTAATTTGGTGCATACTGGTATATACCATACACCTATCGCTCACGCTCATTCACGCTCTACTATTAACAGATTTTATGACAATAATACTAACACATTTAGGAATGTTTGGATTGACACCCTGCTTAAGTTATTTCAGTTTGGATCATGCTAAAATAAAGGGTAAGGATGGTGTAAGCGGGTGTACCGTCCACCTTGTTTACATAATGTTACGACCGGCACTACGAAATAAACAAGGGCACTCAATATTGGACTAGATGATAGGCTATATCTGCAACAACGGTACGCTAATTCCAAACCCTCGAACTATTACGCCGGTGAACAAAACACTTAAAACCCTCCAGAGTTAATCTACTGGATAACGGGGTATCAATGAACTGGGTTTTAGTGCACTTCTACAAAGACTTACCGATGACGGCAAAGCCTGCTCACAACAGGAGTATTTTACGTTAATAAAATGCTCTTAAGTAATAACAATGCTTAAATAAACTATAACAAGATTTAATAAAGGAGTATATCTTACGTTAACTTTAGTGGGAGTCTGTACTCAACACTAAACTCTTCAATGCTCTATGAAAACACTGGAAGTCTAGTCCTACAGCAATCAGATAAAGAATCTTCTGAAAACGTCTGATGCTCCAAGATGCTCGTTAATATAGAACAGAAATAATGCAGGGGCAGGACACCAAAGCGTGTATCTTAAATACACCAATAAGTAGGATACATATATATAAAACAAGGGAGTGCAACAACTCTGTGACAGCACTAATAATAACCACTCAAAACAGTACTTCCTTAGCCAACTTAACAGCCAAACTGGGTTGTGCACTATGCATCAACCTAGGCTAAAATAAGGCGTGAATAATTCCTAAAGCATACACAATGAAAGTTAATAAACACAATGCTGTCTTCCTCACTAATAAAGTCTAGCAGTGGCATAAAAGGTATCAGGAAACTAGGCAGAGCGCAAGCATGCTCGTAGCCTACATCTCCCCTTGAACAGATTTCCCTTATGTTACGTTAAGTGACTTGGAGGCTCTCTTGGTAAGTCCAGATCTCTAGTATCTGGTCTAGCCCTGGCGCTCCACAAAGGTTAACAAAATGAGGTAGCAATCATACAGGTGAGAGTAGGCAAAAGCCCTTCACTTGTATACTGCTACACTCGCAAAGGAAAATATGCACAAGGGTTACAGGCTAGCTAGCTTCGTCGATGTTGTACAGGCTCTGACTTGCCACATACATAACTCAGACAACGACCAAAGATACCTTCCACTGTCTAGCATTAAATAATAAGAGAGAACAGCTCAATAATTAGAAGCACCCCAACACTATGGTACCATTTGACTATGACTCTAATAATCCCTAAAACTAGTGCAAACATATATGGAGAGCTGGTGCTGGTAATACGACTGGCCGACTATGGAAGTCGTATGCAGAACCAGAAGGGATAAGTAATTGAATAAAGAGAGAAGTATGAAACCGAAGAAGTTCAGAGAGAGAGATAGTAGTATAGAGGGTTATATGGGAGACAGGTTGCAAGGGACATAATTATGTATAGGACCTAGCACACCAAGCCTAGCTCTGCAGGAGACACAAGGATAGGAGCCCACACCACCCTCCCAGGACCGCGGCCGCCAATCACAGACGACTACGTCATGAAGAGCAAGTGATCTATGACGTCGACAGGGCCGCCAGCCAATCACGGGCGTGGGAGACTCCTACCTAGCGCGGGAGGCAAATGTACATACACACGCACATACTACCACCACGCTGCCTACCTCGCTCTCTCTCTCCTTAACTTCACACCATGCATCTTATATTCTAGCACTGATATAAAATACTTCTAAGTGTCACAGACAAGAATAAAGATCACCACTGATCTGTCTGTGACAACATGTACTCTATGAAAGAAAGAACATCGTTCTACGATTATTGTAGCCCATATCACTGCCCTGGGGAGCGCTAGCGAGTCACGAGTGCATTCTGGCAAGCTGGCCAGCGTAACAATAAACACAATGCTTGCAGTTACTTTCGCGTTTAATTTGACTGCTTTTTCTACAAAATTATCCCACAGAAAGCTGTAATTTGCCCCCTGCTGGTAATATATACTGTATGATGATGACAGTAAGTCATCCCTCAACGGTGCTTTAACCTATTATTGTATCTCATGACCAGCTGTTGGGTAAATTTGCTACCAGCCATGGGATACAATAATAGGGTGAGGGGAGCTTCGCCCCCCTGGGGCCCCCCCCCCCCCCATGTTGTATTATCATCATCATATACATTGCCAACATTTGGCAAATAACAGCTGGCCGTGGGCTAAATTAAACAAATCAAGGTACACATTCAAAGATAATGTAACTGACATCATGCAACTTATGTAAACAATGCGGACGCTACGCCCGCTAACACCATCCGGGAAGGATGTAGTTACCGGGTGTACCACTACCGACATATAACATAAATCATCTATAAATACTTATAATAAAATAAATACTTATAAATCTATACTACTAGGTTAGGTTAGGTTAGGTTGTTTGGTTAGGTTAATGTATTTTTGTATTCAAAGGCAGTACAAATAGACGGGAACATGATGGTGAGTGTCCGCGTATTGTAAACAAGACGGGCGGTACACCCGATAACTACATTCTTGCCCACCATCCTAACCAAATAAATAAATACAGGTATAATTAAAAATAAATATAAAACACATTAAATATTGATCTCCCACAACATATGTCTAATATAGGCTATGCATACCGGTATATAAGTGTATTCAGAAAGTTTAGAGTGAAAATATTATAATGTAAAACTTGCAATGTAATAACGATGCAAACTAAGTTTTGAAATTTAGCATACAGTATTGTCATTAGGATTAGGCCTACCATAACATCGCCTACCTAACCTAACTTACCTCACCCTAGGGCTAGGCCTACTGTATATAGGCCTATGTATATGTAAAAATCATGAAAATGCGAGCCTTTTCCCTATAATTAGTCCTAATCAAATGTATAGGGAAAAGGGTCGCTGCCTTATTATAAATAATTTATTAGAGACAATGCAGGTCTAAGGAATCGTTGCACCGGTACTCTACTGTACTCATGTATAATCCATTGTGGGAGAATAAATTTAATCACATTTATATAACACGATAGGCCTAGCCTAGGCCTATTACTGGAAACAAAAAATGGTTCAATGTTATTTTAATACCACCAATTTTGTTGATATATTTGAAGATAAATATTGAATCTATAATGTCTAAAGATCATAAGAAAATTTGTTTTAACCCTCGGCAAAACCTAATAAAAAAGTATGGTACTAAAATTTCTTTTTCGCAACAAGTTTGTCAATACGGTACTTCCAGTTATCGATAGCTCTAAAGATAATATGAAAATGTGTTAAACACTCTGAAAAACCTAATATAAAAGTATGGTACAAAATTAAATTTTCGTAACAAGGTTGTCAATACGGTACTTTCCCGTTATCAATGTACAATCAACGCTGAAGATTGCAGAGTAAACACCGTAGACTTCATCGACTTTCTTTCACCTTCGTATAATCGACAGCCAATTTTGTTTTTATTTACTAAGGGATTAGTACTCAACCAGCGGGGGTGTGGGGGCAGCAGCCCCCACCCATAATACTAGGTTAGGTAAGTTTGTTAGGTTAGGCGAATGTCTTTTCAAATCACTATCGGGGGCGTGTCTCAACATCGATCGATAAGCCTAATGGGGAAAATAGGTTTTCCCGAGATTTCTAATTAATTACAAACACTATAAAAAATTATATTGATGCAAATGATTTTTTGTTTTTTTATAAAAAAACACTGAAAATATGTGGTATTAAAATAAACGAATTCCCAAAACTCAGTCTCATCACTCCTAGAGCTCCCTCAGACGTCCTCACTGGTTACAAACGTCTTCATTATGGAGTATAATCGATATTTACCCCCTGGGCCTGGGGGGAGGCAAAGCGCCCTCAACCTATCTTGTAAGTTGTATCCCACACTAAAACAATGAAAACACTCATAGGCCCTAGGCCCTTTATCAAAATCTAGAGGAAAAAACATGAAAATTAATAGTGCGAGCCTTTTCCCTATAATTGTCCAGTAGGATCCTGTGTAGCGGGAGGCACTATTTTTCAGATGCCTATTTACGAAGAAACATTGAACAATATCTTTAACCTAACCTAACCAAAACCTAACCTGACCTAACCTAGTATATTAGTGGACTATTTATTAATGTAAAATGTAAAAATATATTGTAACATTACCAAATTATTGAGATATATGTACAGGTCCTCCCGCTACACAGGATTATACTCTAATGTGAAATGCACAATAGGGCCTAGCCTAGACCTAATATCGACAATTTCAGACCCGGCAATCATGGGCAATGAGGCACAATAATAACATAGGCTAGCCTAATTATCATAGTAGGCTAGGCCTACGTTACACACATTGTTACACTTAGGCTATAGCTTATGGGCCTATGTCTAGGCTACATGAATTGGCTAGTTAACTTAAACAGATGTAGCCTAATATCCATACCACGGCCGAGAACAGCAGTAGCCTAGGCTTGGTAGTTGAACTATTTAGAGTTGTGGACTGTATGTTGGGCTCACCCAGTACATTTTACCTCGTTGCTGTAGGCTACCAGTCTTATTTAAAATTAGCCTATAGCCTAGGCCTATATTTATATCGTACCTGTTATGGTCCTTCGGGAACTTGTGCAAGACATAATTGTCTTCTCCTTCTGTAGGCCTATAACCACAAATTATGCACCGGGCTACCATTGTATAGGCATAATATTCAAAAGTTAAAAGGGACAATGATAGTTTCGGAGGTCTGACATGCAAGGAGAGGTAATGGAATAGGCTACTTCGACTCAAGCATATTAGGCATGAGTATTAAAATAAATTGAGTTAGAGAAAAATACTGGCACCATATTATGTGTTACTATTAAATATAAATATGCATAACATCCATAAATTGTCCTGATATTTGGATATATTTATAATGTGATAGGGAATAAAGGACTATCAATAGTAGTAGTCAATTTATACGTTATACCGAAAATGTATTTTCCCTAACCCTTATGTCAATACACATGGAGACGACAGAAGGTATTTTCCCGCCATAGGAAAAAGAAGGAGGAGCTATACGCTACCGCCATCTATTGCAGGGTTCCAGCAAATCTGCAGAATAATGGCCAACTACTATTAACACGGCTTATTTTCCCATCACGCCCCTCTTAGATAATCTTACTCTATGGTTACGACCATGCCAACTGGAACACACATACACACACACACACAGTACTTCATTATTAGAATGCAAGGAATATTAGTATGATCTACAACTATAATTAATGTACAGTATAATCGAGTGATGCAAGTTTTACTCTTGCATAGGAAAATAATACAAATAAATGAGAATACTGTATCAAGACGTCGTTCCGGATATTAATGATTAAATATAATATAATGGTAAACCTAGCAATGTAGATAAGGCACACAGAGTATTCTAGCTAACTAGGGAAATGGTATACAGGGTGTTTTAAAACAACACTGCCAGAGTATGACGACCACATTGATAAAAATATATAATACACATATTTCTATTCTATTTTTACCAAATATATATTGTAACGGAGATAAATGGTTATTTAGAAATGTAGCAAAACAGGGTTCTGAGCTCAGCACAAAACATATGATACATAATATGAATGATTACCAAGTAAAAAAGGTAAAGAGGAGATATCTAATGATCTAATCTTATATGAATAATTACAAAATCAAAGTTACATAAAATTGGTAATGATATTTTGCAATTAGAAGAAAACTGCTAAGTATTATAATCCAAGTAGCGTAAAAAGATATGCACCATTTGTAACGATGACCAAGAGGTAAAATAGTGAATCTAAAGTCTGGGTCAGGTATCCGAACACTGCTATAGGTAATTTAATCGTTCGTGAAACTGTTTGAATGGGAAAAAATTGTTCCTGCGCAATTTACTGTTTCAATACAAATACCTCATTACGTTACTATTATCACAGAGTACTAACGAAATATGTCTATCAGTTTTATGGTTGAAGTTTGACGATTTTACGTAGCTGTAGACATACAAGTATACAGTGTTCACTAATGAATGTTTAAAATCATCTAATGGTACCCAAAACAAACAATTTACGTCACTTGGACTTAACGACTATAAAATAACAAAGGCAGAGACACTCCTAAATAACGACAATCCATATTTATGTGATATTATAAGGTAAATAAAATCACTATGACAGAAGAAGATAGCACCATGGCCGAGCAGATGATTAAACACATGAGAAGATTCGTTAGGACTCCAAAGCTTCGAAGAAAAACTCGAACTGGGATGGGAGGCAAGAGGTAGGCTATTTGGGGGGGAGGGGGGACACTAGCCCGTGTTCGGATTATAGCTTATACCTGGGTGTCACTAATTATTTTACTCTATGCGGTTTAAATCATTAATGGTATATTATTTTGCATTTTGTCATTAGATAATCTTCTTCGTTATTGTATTTACTAATTAGCAAATGAGGTGTGGCAGTGTTGTTTTAAAACACCCTGTATAGTGGATACAGTATACAACATAAGTCTATAGCCTATTGTAGTGTAGTCATAATAATATATTTCATGTAGGAATTATCTTTCTAGTTGGTTTACACTATTTTGTATAATTATATAGGCCACACTATGCTCATACATATTTTGTTTTATATTGGGGGATGTCCCAACGCTTTGCCCTTGTTGCCAGGTTCCAGTAACAGTTCAACATCTGTTGATAGACTGTTCCTAGTTATCTGGTGGCCATCAATAAGCTTTCCCTTTCTTATTCTCCCTTGACCGCCCTCTTCCCTAGCCGATCTCCTTAGCGGCTCCCCTTCATTTTCTCTCCCACAGATTATGCAATATCTAACGGTCCAGGGATTCTCAAACTTTTTAACCCATTGACCCCCTAATGAATTCTCACGTTTTCTGTCGACTCCCTAACTTTTTTAATAAAGAAGAAAATAATGTGTCATAGTAGTATTATTAGCAAAACAATATGATGAAAAGGGAATGCACAGGAAGATAAAATGTAGAGGTCTATATAATGTAATTCTCATTACAACATACCTATTTTACATTGTTGGCATCATTAATGGGAAGGATGTGCTTCATGGGCTTCAACAAGGGCCCTGATATTAGGTTGGAGATTAGTGAGCTTCAGTCGTAGGTCACCACGTTCTTCCAGGCTCAGTCTGCTCCTCTGTTTTGTTAGAACTGCATTCGCATGACTAAAGCCAGCTTCAACCATGTATGAACTTGGGAATGCAAGTACAAATGGCTCAACCACTGCACAAAGCTGAGGATATTTTGCAACATTGTTCTCATTGGTCCAAAATTCACTGAGGCTTTTTCTTCTGAACAAGGCACTTGCTTCGAGGTCCATAGTCATTTCAGTAAGCTCTTCTTGCTGGTGTAAGTCAATGTCTGCATTCCCCATTTCAACATCAAATGGTGCTAGGATCCATTCAGGCACATGCATATTCTCAAGGTCTTCAAAACGCACTTTAAAGTCTTCCATTAATTTGTCCAGATGAGTCATGTACATTTCTAGGTCACCATCTGAAATGCTTGCACTTGGTACTTTTTGCAAGTTTGAAAAGTACTTGAAATCTCTACGTGCCAGTGAAGCCCTAAACAAGCTCAATTTTCCATGGAATCCCAGTAGAACTGTTCTGGCTTTAATAATAGTAACATCTTTACCTTGCAGCCATTTTTGTGTTTCATTAAACTTTGAATATAAATCTGCCAAATAGAATAGAGCATTTTTGCAACTTTTCAACTCTTCACATAAAGATGGGTCCACATATGCCAAAACCTGTACAGTAGAACTGTAAAATTTATACAAGTCTTTGCAAGCTGTGACCCCGAGACAGCCACCTTACCTCAGTGTGCAGGAGTAATTGGTTATGTATGTCATCATTCTCTCCACATAGCAATGCAAACAGTCGTGAGTTAAGAGGATGAGCCTTGATTTTGTTAATTGCTTTGATGCACACTTTCAAGACATCATGCAGTTCACCACTAAGTTTCTTGGCTACAAGATGCTGCCTGTGCAGTACACAATGAACAGTACGTACATCAGGCACTTTTTCCTTGAGTAAACTTGCAAATCCTCTGTAGCGGCCAATCATTGCTGGTGCACCATCAGTAGCTACTGCAGTAATATTACTAAGTGGTATATTGTGCTTTTCAAAGTACTGCTGCACACACTGCAAAATTGTCTCACCTTTGAATCAGCTGTGAGGTACTTGGCAAATAAAAATTCATCAATGATGCACTTTTGACTTCGACTGTAATACCTCACATAGGCCATGAGTAGATTTGAGCTGCCAAAAGTTGATTCATCGAGTTGTAGAGAGAACTTACTATCTTGAAGCTCAGATACCAGAGTTTTTTCCACATCATCTGCCATTTCATCAACTCGTCTTTGCACTGTACTGTTACTTAATGGCAAATGTTTAAGAACAGAATGAGAATCTTTTTTCATAACAGTTTCTATCACTTCTTTAATGGCTGGAATTATGATTTCCTCACCAAGAGTATGAGCTTTCCCTTTCTTAGCTATGAGGAGGGAGATGTTGTATGATGCTTTCAAGCCTCCTTCAGTATCAGCACTGGCAGGTGCCTTGAAAAAATTCTTGAGATTCGGTCTTTTTTTCATTTTTTCTTTCAGTGCTTGGAAATAATCAAGGTTTTTATTTTTCTTATCAGAGTGAACCATTTCTAGGTGGTCCTTCATTTTTGCAGGTTTCATGGCATCATTACTGAAAGTCTTTTCGCACAATAGGCACAGTGGCATGGTGTCATTGGTAAATGAAGTAATGAATCCATATTTCAAATAGTCTTGTGAATACTGCCGGCACTTCTTCTTAACATTGATCAGGAGCAGCCATGATTATATCTACTACACACAATTTTCAAATTTGTCACAATAATTAGTCCGTGGACAACACTCATGCAAGCTGAGAAGGTACTGAATCACTGGCACTCGTAGCCCCGTCCCCGTCACACTTGCGTCAGTACGGAAAGCCGACAGGAATGATTCACGTACGCTCGTACAGAGAGTGAGAGGCGGGAAGAGTGATTGATGGAAGGCAATGTTGTCAGATCTCATGAAATATCTGGAGATCTACTGAAATTTGAACCTAAGCTCAAAATTTGAGGAATTACTATAATAACAATATCTGCAGAAGTTTTAAGTGTTAGAGATTTACAAATTATTAAGAAATTAAATTTAAAGGTTAAAAGGGTCTCTTCAACGGTCAACCCCTAGTTACCTAGTATATATTCTATCCCCTGCAATCGACCCCCTAGTATAGTCATAGACCCCCTTTCGACCCCCTGGCTATTCATCGACCCCTTGGGTTGTCCCATCGACCCCTGGGGGTCGATATCGACCACTTTGAGAACCCCTTACCCGTCTTCTCCCTCATCGTTTGTTGACTGATATTAATTTGTAAATATTATCCCATAAATAACAAAATATTATAGTCAAATTAACCTTTAATCTGTGTTAATATATAGTAAGCAATTTCATTAAGTCTACTCAGTAATTTTAATTTATTTGACTAAAAAACGCATGTTATATACAATTTTATCACGATATACACTACAAGTTAGCTTCAAGGACACAATAAACTCGTCTTCTGTGAATCATACACACAATGGGGAAAAGGATGTTTTATTATTACAAGGACACGCTAAGTTTCGAATCTATTTGGTGATCTGTTCAGTTGTGAAGGGCTGTAAAGAGCGGTTGTGAGAGAAAATAATAAGATTTTTCTTCCACCAGGTGAGTATAATTCTCCATTCAAACATTCACTGCAGTGTGAGTATCTCTCCTCAAATTCGTATTTCTCGCACAGTGACTTCACGATGCCAGAGAGAGAGAGAGAGAGTGAGTAACTGTCAGGTAGAGGGAAAGAGGTAGTGGGAGGTGGAGGGAGGGAGGGGTAGTGGGAGGTGGAGGGAGGGAGGGGGTAGTGAGAGGTGGAGAGAGGAAGCGGGTAGTGGGAGGTGGAGGGAGGGAGGGGGTAGTGAGAGGTGGAGGGGGGCAGCGGGTAGTGGGAGGTGAAGGGTAGGAGGGATAGTGGGAGAGAGGTTTATAGGGTTTGGCGGCTCAATATGGGCAGCTTATAATATTATTACCCAGAGAGTGAAAGAAAACAAAATGTAGTCTGTACTGTACATCTTGATTTTAAGATAATTCCTATTGTGTAACAAGATGTGCATTATTAGGCATCATGCTACAACAGGATAACACGAATGACATATTTTGTAATGGGTAATGGACTGGGTAAATTGCCCTGTATAGTGGAAAGATATCAATTTCATATAAGCGGACAGTTCAAAAACGTATTTTATAAATATAAATGTTTATTTTGTAACATGGTAGAAAATACAGCCTACTATCATTCGGATTTATTGACTGGTAAAGAAAGGATGCTTGACCTGCTAAGCAAAGACATAACTAGAACACCTAACACAAATAATTGTGTCAAGACTTACTTGCCAGTCGATGCGAGAAGAAAGTTCTCCAGGGCACTGGATTTAATTAATGTGGATGAGATGGCTTATGAAACCTTGCATAAAAATAGTTACTATGAAAATGTATTCAATATTATCAAATAGTGACGAGGCCCGATGATTATCAAACCTCTACACAATTAGAGGTATGCTGTATAATATAAACAATTGACACAACTAGTTGATTTATTCTACGCATAAAAATAGCTTAAATACCTTATTACAGTCTACTGTAGGAAGCTGTTTAAACTTCTCGGTAATCCATAAATCAATATCATGCCTTATTTTAGTAATTATCTGTTATTATACATCATTAGAAAGTATCAATGGAAGAAAATGGTTTAATAAGACCTAGTTTGACCTATGAATCATTGGATGTTTACGTTATTTCCCTACGTCCTAAACTACTAAAAGAGCTATAGTTATTTTCTCCTTACTTCGGAGCGTTTCATAAACTTTCACTCTCCTCCATAAAGATATGAGATATAAAAGGTATGGGAATAACATATGGATTTTATTTAATACACTATGATCCAACTCTGTTAAAGGAGGTATGAAATAGTAAAACATATTAACGTTTGCAGTGGTATTTTGTTAATAACAAAACAATCGTCGGGATGATCGAAGGGTGGTGTACTACTGACCAAGGTTGGGCGGAGGCATCTCCAACACAATTTACTGTGTGGAATGATGGAATTACATATTGCAATATTGCTTTAATACAATATATACTGTATATATTGTATTCTTATAGGTAATCCTTTGATTGTTTCCTTCTATTGTTCCTCGAAAATATATTAATATCACATATTTTGTACTTTAATTAATGTTATGTTACAGCACGTTATGTCATTCGTATGAACCATACCATATTCAGTTACAGTATTTGTGTTGCATAGTTATAGTATCCTAATCCCAATTTTATATACATATTATTGGCGCTAGCAATACCGTTATTTAACAACCTATACTATAAACACCCATTATTGGTTATATTATTCGCATTAATAAACTACTGTATATAGGGATATATACCTATATATTACCTATAAAGGAAAATGACACACACCCCTTCTAACTCTGAAATGTGTGCCTGTTACATCTGTCATGGATACCCAGTGCATTTTCTCTTCCTTTTAGCATTTATATTCCATACATTCAAATAATGAAGTAGTGTGCGTGTGTATGCGTGTGCGTGTGTGCTCTAGTTGGCATGGTCGTAATCCACCAAGAAACAGGAAGTTTCTCGCTTACTTTTGGCACTACCTGGACGTGTCGAACAGAGCCATGTATGGAGAGCCAAAAACATCATATATCAGATTGTTTCGATTACCAACGTCAGAGGGCACTAATGGATGGCTGAAGTTCCATACCACGACTTTAGTCCCAGACTGTACAGAAGTGGTAATTAATTATGATCGATTTTGAAGTCTCGAACTTATTAAACGAATCTCTGAAATGCAAATGCTCAGTAAGGATTAGTAAGGAGATTCAATTCAACCCTAAACCGCTTCAAATAAGTTTGTATTTGAATTAATGTTCAGTATTGTACAATTAATTAAATAACATTAGGCAATCATTTTGTAATGCCTACATTGTTTTGGTATTTTTAACATTCAGCAATGTTTTTTTATTTACTAACATATGACAGTAATGTTTGCAGACCACTTGAGGATCGTAATTTGTTTCATCCAAGATGCCTTTGGTCTTTCCTATGTTGAAAACAAATATAAATTAATTAACATAAAATAATGTGAGTTGTAAACGGTGTATAAAGGGAATATTACTTACATTGCTTCACTCTGAAAATTAATTAGATTTATAATTCAATATTCCTTGGTATAAACTAGGAGATGAGGGGGGGGGGGGGGGGCATGAAAGGGGAGACCAATGCCAGTGTTCGGATTATAACCCATGCTTGGACGACACTGAATATTTTACTTTATATCCTTTAAATAATTATTAATGATGTGTTATTTTGTTATAGAATAAAATGAACTTGTTTTTTTATTCGGTACTTAGCACTTGAAGTCGGTAAATGTTGTTTTTTCAATACACCCCCTATATATATATATATATATATATATATATATATATATATATATATAAGCAGGGACACTGGTGTGTGAATGGAGGTAACTAAGACAGAAAGTGTGTTAGGGAGGGAAAGTGTGTGGAGCAATGGGAAGTATATGTGGAAGGTGAAAAATCTCTGAATTAAAGCAAAAAGTGCAATATACGAAAGGATAGTTTTACCAACAGTGATGAATGGGGCTGAGGCATGGGATCTGAATGTACAAGAGAAAAGAAGGTTGGATGTGAAGGAGATGAGCTGCTTGAGGATTAGGTACATAGGAGAGTGGGTCAAAGGGAACCCCTATCGGCCAAAGTGGAAAGAAGGGTGCTATGCTGGTATGGACACGTTGAACGAATGGGAGATGAAAGGCTTACAAAGAGAATATATGAGTCAGAAACAAGGGGAACATTTTGAGAGGAAGACGGAGGAGATGAAGAGATGGTGTGAACAAAAACTTGGGAAGATAGAAAGATGACTGAAGAACAGGCAAGAGAAGTGGTGATGAATGGAGAATGGGAGGCAGTGTATTTATGAAGGGCCAAGTCTGGAAGTGATGTGGGGAAGCATCATAGCGCACTCCACCGTATGTCTGCCTGCTGAGACCAGAACCTCTCTGGAAGGTCTGGGACCTGGGATTTTTTTTGCTGAGAACCCCAAATATACCTTGGTCTCTCGGTCTTCTCCTGGACGTCCTAGATGTGTGTGAATTTTATTGTTATTATAATTTGTTGTTTCTGTTCAAGATCTGTCTCAAGTATATATACTGTATATATATATCCTGATGCAATACATGTGGAAATTATATTTGGCGGCTGTGTGATATCGGTTTTAACTTTTTGTCTGCATTAAATTACGAGCTGTCATCCTAAACTGACACATACTGTACATTCCATTTGCCTGTACATATTGAAATCTGACCTGATATTCTGCAGACGGTCATGTTAGGAAGCCCAACTGTTTAATTCAATTATTATACCGGTGGCGGACAGTTCTGATGGTATAGTCACACTTGACTGAGTTAGACCAAGACTGACTGACTGAATACATCTCCTCCATATCACAGGTAAACCAGGGCATCAATGGAGATAAGCGGGGGGGGGGGGAGGGGGGGGGGGGGTTGTACGGCAGTGAGATAAACGACACACCGTCACTCAGAAGAATGCCCATATCCGGATCACCAACCCTGTCTGATGCAGGGAGGGGCTTTTTGAAACCACCCTCTTTAACTCCATTGGTTTGGATTCACCTCATTAGTTTGTCAATTACGAGACACTTCACCCCATGCAGGTGTCGATGTTTTCTGGGCCAACGATAGTGAGCCTACAATTTAGGAGAAGCCGGCGTTTGCTGGGACATTTTTCTACCGAAAAATGTACATATTCATCGTAAAGGGGGTCTGGGTGGCGTATTTATTTACTATTGAATATTTTTTGTTTAGATTGAAGGCCGTCTGGAGAGGTGTTTTTCTTAGTATAGAGCCAAACTAAAAATACATAGGTCGAAAATTGCAACAACAATCAAAACACTCAATAATATTATAACATCAATAATATTATTACAATAATGTGGGCGAGGGCTGGTACTATCCAAAGTCAGGTTTGCCATAACTTTTACTGTCCTACTTTTCCTTCTTGGGACATGGGGCTTGGACTCTTCCTCCCCTTGTAAAATTCACCTACTAGACGAGACAGAATAAGGGGCGAGGGAACGCGAAAGTGGTCCCAGACCCTTAGAATTGGAACTGTAAATGTTGTTTTGTTCGGGCTCTGTCTCGTGTCGGCTACCCCCAACAGGGGGGTATGTGCCTGAGTATAATATTATAAATACATACATCACAATAATCCTGGAAACGTTGCACCTGATAGTGTTAAGGGATGGTTTACTGTGGAAGAACTCGATACCAGAATATTATGAAATGCCAAATACAGTCGGTAGTGTTGTTATACTGCACGTGACATTCGGGGGAGGAGTTGATCTAAATTATGAGATTTGGCAGATTTTTTTAGAGACAATACTGGCGGGTATACACGAGCTGAATATGTAGAAAGCTTGTACCACCTGGAAATAATATGTATAAGGAAAAATTAGAAGCATACACAAATACTGGCAAATAACCTTCATGACAAAACTCCGAAGAGGTCGGTAAATATCGCTAATGAGTGTGCACATTACCAAGTATTTATACGAGATGATTTATAAGATATAACTCGGCTGATTACGTTTAGTCTCTCATTTGGTCACATTTTTTTGTTCTCCTTGTGTCCTTATTTGCTTTACTTTTGTGATCTCTGCGATTGTTTTATTTTATTCTTCTATTCTGTATCTATTTAATTTACTTTTTTCATCTGCGAAAAAAACTCTAATTTCCCTAATGTTTCTGTGAATTTGTTGCAGCATAATAAAAATTGTAGCTCATATAATTGCTACATTTATGCGCCTGTTAAAATGTGTTAATGGGAGTTATCCATAATGGATGTCCGTGTGTGAGAGTGTAGCGTGTTTTATGTATGTGTGTTGGTCATGTGATAGTGTATGCCTATTTGTACGAGGGTATGTTTACTGCATATGTGTGCGTATATCTGAGTGTGTTACTGGGTTTTTTTTACTTCAAGCATTAGTTTAATTTTAAAAATGTTTAATTAACTGGTATAAAATACCCAATTAAATCAAACATTTGGATGTGCTTGGCTTCTTTGATTGCATGACAAAAATATTGTTGTGCAACATAAGATAGTTTAGCATAGTATATGTGTTTTGTATTGAGATGCATTTTTTAATGGTACAGGGTTAGGGTCAAAGGTCAAGGTTTAAAAAAGGTCAATATTTCATATGTTTTACTTTTTACTCATATATCTTCATTTTCACTAAACAAGTTACTGGTAACCTTAATATCGTATCGACCAAATTTTAGGTAAATATTCTAAAGGGTAAGGTCAAAGGTCAAAATAAGTTTTTCACTAGTATTTCTTATACTAACTGTTAGATTTTCACTAGGCTTACCATGTATATTTGGAATACCTAGGACAAGGACATACAAGAAACTATACAATTATATATGAAAGGTCAAAGTCACATGTCAAGGTCCAATAAAAGGTCAATATGTTATTTTCTTTACTTTTCATGCAAACTTCACAACATTTGGTGATATAGTTGTACTTTAAATGAAAAGGAAAATTATACATTTGGACACACATATCATAAAGGTCAAGGTCAACTATTCTATTAATATATATGAAACCAATTGATGGATTTTAATGAAATTAGGCATGCTTATTTGATTTTCAGGGGCAATATCAATGAAAACAAAACAAATACTCTTACCTAAAGGTGAAGGTCACAGGTCAAGGTCAAAGGTCAACTTTTACAATGTATTTAACTTTTTACTCAAATATCTTCATTTTTACTTTACAAGTTGCTGGTAACCTTGATATCGTGTTAAACAAATTTTAGATACACATTCTAAAGGGTAAGGTCAAAGATCAAGGTCAAAGGTAAAAATAAGTTTTTTCAAAAGTATTTCTTATAATAACTTTGATTCTCACTAGGCTTGCCATGTATATTCGGAATACCTAGGCCAAGGTCATACAAGAAAGTATACAATTCCATATGTAAGGTCAGTGTCACAGGTCAAGGTGAAATCAAAGGTCAAAATGCTATTTTCTTTACTTTTCTTGCAAACTTCACATTTGGTGAGATAGTTGCACATTAAATGAAAGGAAAATACTATATTTTGACATCAAATAAAGGTCAGAGGTCATGGTCGACGATTCTATTAATATATATGAAACTAAGTGATGGGTTTTAATGAAATTAGGCATGCTTATTTGATTTTCCTGGGCAGTGTCAATAAAACAAAACATGTACTCTTACATAAAGGTCAAGGTCACAGGTCAAGGTCAAAGGTCAACTTTTACTAAATATTTTTAGCTTTTACTCAAATATCTTCATTTTCACCATACAAGTAACAGGTAACTTTGATATCGTATTGCACAAATGTTAGATAACTATTTTAAAGGTTAAGGTCAAAGGTCAAAGTCAAAGGTCAAAATAAGGTTTTACTAGTATTTCTTATACTAACTGTTAGATTCTCACTAGGCTTACCATACATATTCGGAATACCTAGGCCATGGTCTTACAAGAAACTATACAATTTCATATGAAAGGTCAAGGTCACAGGTCAAGCTCAAATAAAAGGTCAATATGCTATTGTCTTTACTTTTCATGTAAACTAAAAAACATTTGGTGAGATAGTTGCACTTTAAATGAAAAGGAAAATAATACATTTTGAGACATATCATAAGGATCAAGATAAAGGTCAAAGGCCAACAATTCTATTAATATACACGAAACTAACCGATGGGTTTTAATAAAATTATGCATGCTTATTTGATTTTATAGGTAATATCAATGCAAACATAAATGTACTCTTACATAAAGATCAAGGTCAAAGGTAAACGTCAAAGGTAAATTTTTATTAGTATTTATAAAACAATTACTCAAATTTAGGAAACTGGAACTAGTTGATGATTTTAATGAAGTTTGGCACGCTTCTTTGATTTTCCAGGGTTACATCAATGCAAGCAAAAAATATAATCCTACACAAAGGTCAAGGTCAAAGTCAAAAGTCAACCTCCATCATAAAAAATACTCACATTTTGATAAGCTGACTGTTAGTTGCATTTTACATAAATAACATGTATATAAATTTCATATACACATTTTCTAATACTTAAGGTCAAAGATCAAAATAAGAGTGTTAATCAATTTCCGCAAACTTTTCCTAGACTGTTTAAACCTTTCTGTACTGGAGACATCTTCTGTTTATCATATTCTAGCTTTAATTAGACGATTTTGTGGAGCTTAAGAAGGATCTGTGGTGGAAAAAGGTTTATTTGGATAGTTAAAAGCCTGTTAATTAAACTTAATACAATCGTCTATTATTATCCAGTATAAAATGAAAAGGAAACTGGTACTGAAGGGGTTAATGTATTGTCACCAAGTTTTGCAGGCAAATTTGGTTGATCAATTGTCGCCCCCCGTCAAAAAGGAAATCAGGAAAGCAAATAGAAATTATGAAATAAGGATAGCCAGTGACTCAAAAAATAACCCTAAATCTTTTTACCAACTATATAAATCTAAAGTTTGAGATGTAATAGGCCCCCTAAAAACTTCAATAGGAGAAATAACAGAAAATGATTTAGAAACGTGCAGTACATTAAATAGTCAGTTTCTTTCCGTTTTCACTAATGAAAATTTGGCACAGATTCCAGAAGTCAATATGGTATATAGTGATAGTATAGAAAATATGTTAAGTACAGTTAGTATAAGTAGAAATGATGTGCTTAACCCTTAACTGTCGGCGCGCAACTTATGTCGTGTGAAATAAATTTGGATTATGTGGCGGTTCACAACTTATGTCGTTCGCCATTTTCACCACGTAATGTTGCTGAGAGAGAGAGCTGAGCGGTGTGAGGAGCGTGGTAAGGCTATGACCGGCTCCCACCACCGCGGTGGACCAACTGAACTGTATTCTAACTTCCTCCCCCACTTCTCACTCGCTACACAGGGAATTATGTAGGGAAATTATCTAATTACAGGGTTTTTGCACTCGTGTTGCACGATCGTTGCAAGAGAACCAGTGGTCGTACAAGGATGGTTCGGGTGTCATTGGAAAGCTCTGTTTACGCCACTTTAGGAATAGATACTTGTTTTACGCTCTGGGTCTTATTTAGGCATGAAAATGATCACGTAAACAACCCTATTTAGGGTAAAAGTCAAATAGACCACCTAGCCCGCTAAATAAGGGTTAAGGAAATTGACAGACTGAAACCTCAAAAATCGCCTGGTCCTGACGAGGTATATGCTAGAGTATTAAAAGAATGCAGAGATGAGTTAAGTAGCCCATTAGCATTTTTATTTAACAAGTCATTAGAAACAGGTTTAGTTCCAGAAGCTTGGAAGCTTGCAAATGTAGTTCCGATCTTCAAAAAAGGTGATCAATCGTTAGCATCCAATTACCGTCCCATTAGTCTCACATCAATCATAGGAAAGTTGCTAGAGTCTATTATTGCTAGGAAAATTAGAAGCCACTTAGTAAAATTTAACTTAATAAATTCTTCTCAGCATGGATTCACTCAGGGACGTTCTTCTATCTATCTATCTATTGCCTGACGCCGTGATCCCCGAAGGGGTGGCCACGAACGAACTGCCCCCATGCACCTCTGTCCCCAGTCAGTCGACGCCCCTCCCCCCATCCAGCACCGCCTTCGTTCATGTACTTCCTCACTCCATCCTTCCACCTCTCATTCGGTCTACCTCTCCCTCTCTCTCCCTCCACCTCGCTCTCGTACACCCTCTTAGTCATTCTCTCGCTTTCCATAAGTTCCATATGGCGGAACCATCTCAAGTTGTTCCTTTTCACACTTTCCAGCACATCTACCTCCACACGACACCTCCTTCTTACTTCCTCATTAGTCTGTCTATCCCTCCATGTAACTCCGCACGCACTCCTTAAGTAATTCATTTCCACTGCTCTCACTCTTGGTCTGAGTCTCTCAACCAATGTCCATGCTTCGCTTCCGTAAGTCAGTGTCGGGATTACCACACTGTCATTCTTGCCTTACTAATTTGCTTAGCTTTTTCTCAGAGGTATATGAAGCAGTAGATAGTGACAAGTCGTATGATATTATATATTTAGATTTCAGTAAAGCTTTCGACAGAGTCCCTCATGAGAGATTGATGAGAAAGGTTGAGGCACATGGAATAGGAGGGTCGTTGTTGGGATGGATTAGGTCATGGCTAATTGGTAGGAAACAGAGAGTCAGCATAAATGGTACCAAGTCAGAGTGGGGAGCAGTCAAAAGTGGTGTCCCCCAGGGATCGGTATTAGGTCCCCTGTTGTTTCTTATATACATAAATGACCTAAATTTAGGTATAACTAGTAGGATAAGTAAATTCGCAGACGATACTAAAAAGGGGAGATCAATTGATTCAGAGAGCGATATAGAGTGCCTCCAAAGGGATCTAGATACCTTACATGAATGGTCAGTAAATTGGCAGATGAAGTTTAACATTGCCAAATGCAGGTATTAAAAATAGGGAAGATGCAAACAAATGTTAAATATGAACTAGCTAATTTAGAATTAGAAAATTCAGACTGCGAGAAAGATCTAGGTGTGTTTGTTAGCAATGATTTGAAGCCTAAAAAACAGTGTATAAGCGTTCGTAATAAGGCAAACAGGATTCTCGGGTTCATTTCTAGGAGTGTGAGTAACAGAACTGCTGATGTTATCTTAAAACTTTACTTGTCATTAGTGAGACCCCATATGGATTATGCTGTCCAATTTTGGTGTCCTTATTACAGAATGGACATAGATTCATTGGAGAGAGTACAGCGTAGAATGACAAAAATGATCCATAATTTAAAATGTAAAACTTGCAAACTAAACAAACCAAAATTGGGACAAGGACAATATAAAGTCAAATTAAATTATCAAAATCGCTATGTGGAAACAACGTTTACTAAAATTAAAATTATTAAATAAAAGAACACAATCCACCACATAGGGTGTACATTACTACATGAGCAAGTTAATCTTCCGTATGAAGAAAGGTTGAAGAAATTAGGTTTACATTCGTTAGAGAGACACAGAGTTAGAGGGGATATGATAGAGGTGTTCAAGTGGGTTAGTGGGATTAACAAAGGGGACATGACAAATGTACTAAAGCTCAGTGATAGCGAAAGAAATCGTACCAATGGTTTCAAATTTGATAAATTTCGTTTCAGAAAAGATATAGGCAAATATTGGTTTGGTAACAGAGTTGTAGATGGGTGGAATGGACTACCAAGTACTATAGTGAGATTAAAAACGGTAGGGAGCTTTAAGATAAAATTGGATAAGCATATGGACGAGAAGGGTTGGGTGTGAAGGGGGATCAGTCGGGTTGGGCCAATAAGCGCTCTGCAGACCCCCGTAATCCTGCGTTAATCTCTAACCGTTTTGGTAAGATGATCCTCAGGGTATTAGAGTGTTGAGCCTATAATTGGGCTTTGTAATTGGGGTTGTGTGGGACAGGGATCTGCCTTGCTTAGGCCAATCGGCTTTCTGCAGACTCCCATTTTCTTATGTTCTTAAAATGAGGTGATTTGATCGTATTCATAAATTGTGTAAATCAAACTAAACAAACAATTACATGCGAGAGAGAGAGAGAGAGAGAGAGACAGAGAGAGAGAGAGATTACACAGATAATCAGCTAAATGGATATTTCTTTGGGACCTAATTATCTGCTACTAATTCTAGCGCGTATAAACCTTGGTCAGTTTAATAGAGGAGTATTTATATTTATAATTAAGGGCGAAAATGTGCAGGATGAATACGACCTACACTTTGCTTTCTTCCTCAACTAAATATTAGAAAATCAAGTAAATGAAGGATTTGAAATTGTGTGTATATTACGTGTTCATTCATGGAAGTCCATCTTAAGCTGAATGTAATCACTGAAAATTACTGGAATATATAATGAATAATGCCAGTGTAATGATATGGTAAACAAATCTCACAACATAGACCAGATGTATTTTTTGTATTTTATTTTGTTTTTGTTAGTGGTGTATGTAGCTAAATATGAAGTCGAGTAACATTCATATCAATATACCTGCTTGTTATCTTAAACACAAAGCTAAACATTAACACATATTTTACAACTAACTCACTTTCCAGGGCTAGCTAACAGTTTTATGTTTAGCGATATATGGATTGGGACTTTCTAAATGAATAATGTGAATCAGAACCTTCAGAATTAACAATGTGATTTAGAACCTTCCGAATGAAAGAAGTATGTCAATCGGGACCTTCCTAAAGAAGATAAACTATGTGGCTGCTAAGATTCAAATCACCTATTAGCAAATACAGCAACACACTTAAAACCTATCCAAACTGAGGTTTGGCTTACTCTACCCAACCTTAGCCGTTTCTGTCTGACTTTTATACTGTACTAATATTCCTTCTAGGTATTCGTGTGATCGCCTGATTGGGTGGCACTGCAAGGGGGGCTGTGGATGGTGGGGGCATTGATCCGGGGGTGCAAGCCCGTGGGCCAGCCCCCGTCTGTAGTTTATACAACATATTGTAAACAAGTTTTGTAGTTCTGGTGACCGATCGTATTTTGCATATAATTATATAACCCCTTTATTGTGATGACACATGTCCTTTTGATACTGGCTGATATTAAACGATTGTATTCAGTTTGGAAAAGTCAAAGGGTAATAAATTACCTCGTTTTCCGATTACAACTATGCCATGGTCTCTTGTGTACTGTATATAATTACAATGCAGTATAGCATGCTATTATCATAAGATACATCAATCATAGTGAAAAAGGTATAACACTACATCGAGTAACTCTCCAGTACAATGATGCCTGGCGTTCTTTTACAGTATTATAGTTAATACTTGACGATGTTATTAATCTCAGGAAACTCTCGCTCAATCTATTTCCAGTCTCTTTTCCTCCTACATTCTGAGATTCCGGTTTCTTTGAAAATATGACTTCAGATTTTATTTTCGAACTGGACAAAATGTATGATCGGTCTCTTTATACCATAGAGGTTTATAATAATAATAATAATAATAATAATAATAATAAGTACTTTAGTGTCACGTAATAGTACATCTAATTTTGCGTCATGAGCTTCCATAGACCGTAATATAAAGAAGCCATCTATCTATCTATCTATTGTCGGATGCCTTACTCCCCTTAATGAGGGTAGCCATACACAGAAGGCCCCCAAGCGGACCTATTCCCTATAAGAGGGACAACACAAGCCAGTTTACTGAAGGACTTACAGGATTGACCACTCAATTTAGGATCCGTCCGCCTCCGAGGCCCTCATGTATCTAGTTAGCACTATTTTTCTACAGTGGTGTTCTGCTAGTCCATCCACTAACCTGCCTTACACTTAGATAAACAGTATGGATTTGTATCAGGTTTACTCCCCTAGACAGGTTGCCGACCAAGGCTGACGAGTCCCATCCACCCGGATTTTTATAAGGTTGTCTCCCCTAGACGGGTTGCCGACCAAAGCTAATGAGTCCCATCTACCCAGGAGAAGAAGCCATACATACACTATATCCTACATACATCCTATTAACTACTGAATAGATCCTTGACAGGGTTTAATTGTGGTTTGCATACTCGAGTTTTAATATAGGCCTAAAGAAAAAGCCTCTTAATTCTGGTTTAATACACTTTTGTTAGCAAACTTCTCTCTCACTCCATTTTTACTGACTACACAATTTTATCTGTTTCCAAATTACACTGCTAACAATTTATACTTCTGTGTTTGTGCATGTATGTATGGACGGACATACGTATGTAAATTTTAGCCTGGAATGAAACCACGAATGACAATGAACAGGTTAATGTATATACAGTCTTAGGTAATCCTTTTGAAAGAAGAGAAACAGCAAGGATGAAAGCAACATTTAAAACGAGGATAAGATACACAATCAGGCGAAACAGAGAAGTATCAAGAAATGAACTTAAGAAAGGGGTGAGATAATAGAAGGAAATATTGAATAAGAACATCAGTTGATGTGAAGACTAAATTGAGTCATAGACAATGAAGGGGAGAAAGCAATACACTCTAAGATAAAGAACACTAATACGAGATAACTGAATAGACAACTGGGTGGAAATTATTACTGGGGAGAGAGAGAGAGAATTGCATTAATATACAACAAATATTACGAATATTACTCAATTATACTATTATTAATATACATAAGTAGGATGGGGAACACCACACGTATTATTACAAGTTAGTTCTTCTATAGTACATGTATGGACAACTTACGAGTAATGCTTAATACGAATGCAATTTGTGTTGCAATATGAATAATTATATTCAATTATCTGTTGTATATAATTCCTCTCCCACTTGTATTTATTTCGTGTCACCGCTTATTAGTAAATCATACTATCTCCTTCGTCCATATGTACCTTGTGTTACCTTTTGTTGAGTTCGCCACACTTTTAGCGGCACCTATGAGCTCGCCGCCCCTCGTTCTGGGTGGTGGTTTGGTGCAGCAGGCTGTTCGAAGGGGCAGCACGCTCCCCTGCGAAGATGGGCACGTCTGGCACTTTTTGCAGTTCGACATCGAGGGCTCTCTTGAAGTTGTCTAACGAGACGCCCCTCATGTCTCTTACTCGCCGTGGGAGTTTGTTGAAGAGACGTGGGCCTCTGTGTGATAACCAGCCCTCTCGCAGAGAGCCCATAGCACCCCTGTTATTCATCCGGGGGATATCGCATTCCCAGCCTCTCCTATCACTGAATTTCATGACTATCGGGGTATGTAGGTTTGGTACTAAACCCTCTACGATTTTCCACGTGTATATTATTAGGTACCGTTCTTTTCTACACTCCAGCGAGTACAGTTTCAGTGCTCTTAAACGCTCCCAATAGTGTAGCTGTTTTACCGAACTTATAATATTATGCGAAGTGAAATTTCTTTGTACACTCTCTAAATCATTTATTTCACATGCTTTGTATGGGGATGTAAATGCGCTACAGTATTCAAGCCGCGGTAGCACTAGAGATTTGAAGAGCGTTATCATAGGTAATTCACCGCGTGTTTTAAATGTACGCAGAATCCAACCCGTTAGACGTTTCGCAGCCGCAACTTTGACCTGGTTATGTTCTTTGAAACACATATTTTCAGACATTAACACCCCAAGGTCTTTCACACTGTCTTTCCGTTCTATTATGTAGTTAGATTTTGTTAGGTAGTTTGTATTTTCATTAACGACATACATACATACACTAGGACACACAGAAAACTACAAGCTTACAGACAAATACATAAGCAGATATTAGATTCCCCCCCCCCCTCTCTCTCTTATTCTAGTCAGGCTTTATAGCCGGACGGAGTGGAGGGTGGGGAGAGAGCCTTCTACTTTGCTGTCCTATTCTTCTATTGTAAACTGTTCCTGTCTGGTAGTATTAAGGCTGGACCACCTAGCAGAGACCGAAAGGTCATTGTGGTCTGAGTATCTGTATAACTCTGTGTAACTATCTCTCTAACACACATACACACACAGTGCGTCTTCCTGACAAACACAAGGTTGATCATGCAGTTCGTAAACTGTGTTCCTTTCTATTCTGGCAACTACATAATTATATTATCCTTCACTCCAGTCGTAGTAGTGAATTGTTGCTCAGGAGATATACAATTGTTGATAGTATGTGTGTGTGTGTGTGTGTATGTCTGAGAGAGGTTGCGTAGCCGTATGCAAATACATATTTTTCTTCTTGACAATGTTTACTGTTTCGCACTCAAACTGCCTGTTTTCTGTTCATTGACCTACAATTCGTATGATTATCGATGATATATTATTAGTTTTCTTTAAGTATTGTATTTACGTTCAGTGTCATACTATGATCCCAGTAACATGCTAAAACACTACCCTTGATTTTTACAATGCACTAATACTTCATACACTAACTCCCAATCTATGGTAATACAATAGTATTGAGTTAGCCAGCTGGTAGCCTATAAGGAATGTATGTGTACAGTGCCTAACGCTATTTATTGGCCTGCTTTAAACTTGATAGCATTAAAACGTTACAGGATATTTAAATATCTTGAAATCGAATCACAGATAAAACAAAATAATTAACAAGAGAAACTATTACTACTCTTCATTCCTAGTGCAACCTGCCAGATATAATTTTGACCTCATATTTTAGATGCAAAACAGTACTTCGAATAAGTCCATCATCTCTCTCTCTCTCTCTCTCGCTCTCTCTCAGTAACAGTTCCTTCTCTCACCATTCACCAATTTACTTCACCTCCACATCCTTCCTCTCGCTTTGTCCTGGGATTTCACCGCAACCAATCTCAACCCCCCCAGACGTGCTATCTTTGTAAAGCAGTTTTGTTTAGGCAGTGTGTAGTACTGTACCCACGGAATCAAACGCTGGCCAACAAGTTTGATGGTAAATACAGTAAATTATGTAGATACATGTAGATAAACGGGTTCATTCTAAGATCGCATGGGGAGTGGTTGTTTTATTCTTCTTTTTTTTGGCGCGGGGGGGGGGGGGGGGGGGGAGATATAAATGACAGTCTATCGAATAAGCATTCCCTCACAAAGTCGAAACAAATATTTTGTAAAATTTGAATGATATTCGACCATCGTCTTGAGCTGAACTATATGGCATATTGTTATATTGACCGTTCCATTGTGCATATTTCAATCATTCTTCAGGTTAGTATTATTTAACAGTCGTATCTTTAACTTCTCTGAATATGCCAAGCATGATAGTTCAGAATATCATGATAGTTCCATGATAGTTCAGAATTGACCACTTCTGCCCTGTTGTTAGCCATCATCAAGCCACCATTTTATCAGTCTTTACCACCAATATCACTGACATGTTCTTAGCCTTCAGTATCATCACCATTACCAGTCAACCATCACCACCTCCACCTTGTTCATTCAGGACCAATATTTCAAGCACCACCACCACTACCTTGCTGTTAATCATCAACACCACTATCAGAGTCTTGGTTTAAACAACCATTCTAATTGGAACCATTAACACTTTAACCGGCTCGCTTGGTGTAGTGACTAGCGTCTCGGACTTCCACCCATTAGGCCCGGGTTCGCGCCCACGCTCGGCGCATTAAAGATTTTTCACAAGCACTGAGTCGTTACCATCCCTCATGAGCAAAGGGATGGGGTAGTAGTACAGGACCATAATGGAAATACGCCTAATCGGCCTTATTGAGCTATCCTTAGCTAGCTTAGCATGCGCTAGCTTTAAGAACTATTATTATTATTATTAATAACCCTGCTATGTCACCACCACGGCCACTATTGCTGTCCTTTAACCGGCTAAACATATAACCTTGCCGCTGTGTTGTTATATCCTTCACTATAGTCTAACATCTGCATACACCACAACCACAAGAACCACATGTCACAGTCATTTTGTTTGTTTTCATGATTAATATACTGAACCAAGAGTGGGTTAAATGGACCCCCATTCTCTGGTGAACAATTAAGTTTAAACTATGAACAATGTTCGAACGGGAACCGTGCAAATTACATCCCAGAATAGCATTAATGCACGGTTACGAGTTCTGTTTAGCAAGTGTTAATCCATGGGTTATGTGCAAATTCAATGTAATGAACAGAACATGCAATTCATTAGTACAATTATTGTAGAGTCGAATTATATCTAGGAACAGTCATTATCAATTCCCGGGTATTCATGCAGATTTGTCAAAATAAATAATATAATAGTTTAGCCCCTCCTATTATTACTCTACTACTTTACACCAGTCATTATTCAAACAGATTCCTTTGATCCCATATTAATTATTTATAGTGTAAAGT
This sequence comes from Paralithodes platypus, assembly GCA_032716605.1. NCBI lineage: Eukaryota > Metazoa > Arthropoda > Malacostraca > Decapoda > Lithodidae > Paralithodes > Paralithodes platypus. The sequence continues at coordinate 69,752,172 of CM064504.1, read as the reverse complement.
GTTAATGACATTTATGTCTTTGGAGTGTTGATCATTCTCACACACCCTCTCTCTCTCTCTCTCTGTACAAACTTTTAATCCACTACACCACGACGTGATAAAGGCATTTTAACCTGTTCCTATTTATATATAGGAGAAGGGAAATCCTACTTGGAGAATGTATTTCAATTCATGGATAACTAGCAGGATCCTGGAATATGGATCCTACGACTTGTACACAAATTGAAATTAATTCTCTAAGTAGGATTTCCCTTCTCGTTAATATAAATAGAAAAAGGTAAACATTCCTTTATCTCGCCGTGGTGCAGTGGATTAAAAGTGTGTACCCTCGTTCTGGATGTCGGAGGTTCGAGACCGGCTAGAAGTATATATATATATATATAAATATATCTCACAAATACAAATGAGCTACTAAATGTTTTATACTCCAAGCCGGACTCTAACCACTGATAGTTAGGATTAGTGTCGATGCTTTAATTCACTCTACTTTTATTTGTTGCTGAACCTAGTTTGTTACTGAAACAACTATTTTATAACGTACATGAACCGCATGTATCTGGTCATTATTATCTTTCACATATTGCTGAATTCGTCTGTTGATATTTTTTTTTTTTTTTGTAGTCTGTCTAGTGAACAACACATTGAATAAACCAAGCAACAGATGGTGCCGGGAAGGCTGTCCATCAACACCATAGCTTCTTATAGATGGTGCCAGGAAGGCTGACCATCAACACCATAGCTTCTTATAGATGGTGCCAGGAAGGCTGTCCATCAACACCATAGCTTCTTATAGATGGTGCCCGGAAGGCTGACCATCAACACCATAGCTTCTTATAGATGGTGCCGGGAAGGCTGTCCATCAACACCATAGCTTCTTATAGATGGTGCCAGGAAGGCTGACCATCAACACCATAGCTTCTTATAGATGGTGCCAGGAAGGCTGTCCATCAACACCATAGCTTCTTATAGATGGTGCCAGAAAGGCTGACCATCAACACCATAGCTTCTTATAGATGGTGCCGGGAAGGCTGTCCATCAACACCATAGCTTCTTATAGATGGTGCCGGGAAGGCTGTCCATCAACACCATAGCTTCTTATAGATGGTGCCAGGAAGGCTGACCATCAACACCATAGCTTCTTATAGATGGTGCCAGGAAGGCTGTCCATCAACACCATAGCTTCTTATAGATGGTGCCAGGAAGGCTGCCCATCAACACCATAGCTTCTAATAGATGGTGCCATGAAGCCGGACCATCAACACCATAGCTTCTTATAGATGGTGCCAGGAAGGCTGACAATCAACACCATAGCTTCCTATAGGTGGTGCCAGGAAGCTGCTCATCAACACCGTAGCTTCTTATAGATGATGCCAGGAAGGCTGTCCATCAACACCATAGCTTCTTATAGATGGTGCCAGGAAGCCGGACCATCAACACCATAGCTTCTTATAGATTGTGCCAGGAAGGCTGACAATCAACACCATAGCTTCCTATAGATGGTGCCAGGAAGGCTGCTCATCAACACCGTAGCTTCTAATAGATGGTGCCAGGAAGGCTGTCCATCAACACCATAGCTTCTTATAGATGGTGCCAGGAAGGCTGACCATCAACACCATAGCTTCTTATAGATGGTGCCAGGAAGGCTGTCCATCAACACCATAGCTTCTTATAGATGGTGCCAGGAAGGCTGACCATCAATACTATAGCTTCTTATAGATGGTGCCAGGAAAGCTGACCATCATCACCATAGCTTCTTATAGATGCTGCCAGGAAGGCTGACCATCAACACCATAGCTTCTTATAGATGGTGCCAGGAAGGCTGTCCATCAACACCATAGCTTCTTATAGATGGTGCCAGGAAGGCTGACCATCAATACTATAGCTTCTTATAGATGGTGCCAGGAAAGCTGACCATCATCACCATAGCTTCTTATAGATGCTGCCAGGAAGGCTGTCCATCAACACCATAGCTTCTTATAGATGGTGCCAGGAAGGCTGACCATCAACACCATAGCTTCCTATAGATGGTGCCAGGAAGGCTGCCCATCAACTCCGTAGCTTCTTATAGGTGGTGCCAGGAAGGCTGCCCATCAACACCATAGTTAGATAGATGGCATGCAATACCCCAGTGGGCGCCATTTTGTCTCATTCACACCACACACCAAATCATCCACTTCCCCTATTAAGTTATTCCGTAAATGGCCAATATTTGTATTTCTTTGTAATACAAAGTTTACAACCATTTAGTTTTGAGATGTACACAAGCAATTCCATCACAGCCATCTCCTATGTAATGTGACATCTTGTTTATTCGGTGTGGCTCGTTCTTGTTTAAACTGTGGTGTCGCTTTGTTCATCCTGAGCTGCCTCTGTGTGTCTGGTTAGTTATTCAGTGTTTGTGAGGTGTTTTTGTGCGGCAGCTGCTTATTGACAGATAAATTACGTTACTCTACTATACCGGCACTACGAGCGAGCTGTAGTCTCGGGTGCTACACTCGCTCCTGGCTCGGTATGCAAATCAAGGCTAAGTCCTCGTCCCTCTACAGACAACTCCTGGGCATGGTCGGGCTCTTACACATGGCACCAGTCTAGTCACAAATGTGATGATGAGCGGGGCATATAACTCGTGAACATGTAGAACGTTCACCAACTATCCTCATCAAGAAGATCGCTGTTCACATTAACCCCTTAAATCTAATACATGTAAATATATGCTTGTCCTAAGAGTAATACGAGAGGTGAGTGCTGAAACTCCTTTAGGACCTCAAGGGAAGGTTATGCATTTAAATAGAGAGAAGAATGAAATGAGAGTAATGTCGTCAGAGAGAAAGAGTGCAACCGTGAGAAGTGGGGAGAGAGAGCAAGGGATGTTAGAATCTCAAAGGTTCTAGGCAACCTGGTCATAGAAACACGCAGCCAGCCTCCAGGCAATGTGCTGTACGACAACATGGCCCCAGCCCAGGCAGGCAACAATGGACTACCAACCCTATCGCGCCTAGCTATAAGGGCAAGGCTGCCAACCAGTCCATACGTCTGGCAACCACCCGGCCGGCAGCGCGGCGCGTTGCTACCCTCTTGCTCTGAAGCCTAACTCACTCTCTCTCTCTGAACTCCCATCGTCTTATCTATCAACTTCTCTATTGATACTACATATTAAATGGAAGGTCTCGACATGGCTTAAAACAAAACCCACCACTGGTTAGCACATGACGAGACCTTTGCAGAGATACAAAGAACATAGTTATAAGTTGTCACACTCAATATACATAGCGGCTGACGGTAGCCAGATCACGGGCGGTACAGTGGAGTACCAAGGAGTACAATCAGGTTGCGTTGCCCAGCACTGGGTGCGTCACAAATATATGTTGTGGAAACGATATTTGGCCATTCTCTCCTTATATTATGTGTTGTCTTCATTTACATTACACCGTCTTCAAAATACATACACACACACGCGCGCGCATTATCTACATATGCATCTTTACTTTTACATCAGTCTTCTCTCTCCTGTCACACACCTGGTCCCCCAGATAATGATGTACTCGAGATCTTCACCACCAAGCTTTATTTACTTTTTGCAATATCCTCGACGAAATTGTCTTTTATCTTAAAGATTTTCGCTTGTCAGTTTCCTACACGTGAGAATAGTTTTTAGACAAGGCTCGGATTGTATGTTGAGAAGGAAATAATACAATGTAAAAGTGTTTAATCCTTCTGTGTGCGTCTGTGTTGTGCTTGTTATCGCTCTGCTTCTCTAAAATAATTCATATAATTAATAGGTTTCGACATGGTATCAGAAATGGTACATGAGGCAATAACTATTTAAAAAGCCTTCTTATTTCATTTACTTAGACTTCAATACAAACCTCCGATATGACCTGCATGGATGCCTGGTAGGGAACATTGAAGCATTGTGTATAGAATGTTAGACTTAATAGAGCTCGTGGTTTACTTTCATGGTAATTTATCTGCCACTGTTAAGGTTGTAACCAACGAGTTACTATAGTATTTTTTGCATCTTTGTGGGATCCCTACTTAGCATATCAAATAGTCAAAACACTATATTTGCCAGTTGTTTGATATACTAATACTTTGAATCATGCTTGACTAATCCATCAGTGCTGAGACAGATATATTACATTCAGTTAACGTAGATGCCTCCACACAATCACGCATCGCTCATAACATAAACAAACATTTCACCTAACTACTCCCTCCAACACCTAGTTTATCTCGCTCAGGTTTGTATCATACATTGTATTCTTATAACCAAGTCTGCTTCATTGCCATCATTATTGTATTATGTTACCATTGCCATAATTATATTAAATGTCAATACTACTTCTTTTGTAAATATACTAATATAAACTGTATTTGTACATGTGTTCTTTTGTGTATATGTGAATGAAGGGGACTGCAGGTAAAACTGTCTAAAACGAGTGTCCCCCCCCCCCTCCGAGATTGGAAGAATGGTAGAGAGCCAACATTGAGGTACGCCAAAGGAAATATTGGTGTGTTGGAAAGAAATGTGGTGAGCTTGTTAAGTGCAGTGAAATTTATAGGAGGAGGAGGTGTCTGTGAGAGTGAGTTGGATTACTCTTTGTGTAGGTAAGGGACAAATAGAAACAGTGGGGGAAGCCAGGGAAATGAAACAGGGGTTCTAGCAACTCCTTATCACATGTCTATGTGGCGTTCCCTGGGTACTGCCCTACTCGATTGGTAGCCTACCTACAATATCACCCTCCAGTTAATGGACCCTCTCCCCAATGCTAGCTTAACAATTATAAAATCACAGCATTGTACAAAAAGGGAACGAAGAATATATATATATATATATATATATATATATATATATATATATATATATATATATATATATATATATATATATATATATATATATATATTATAACGTCGGACCTCAATTGTTTTCAGTATATAATTGTAGTTCTGCCACCTTCCTATATTTTGCATACTGCAACTTTAATCTTAGTATATTTAGCCTCACTCGTCTGCTTAAGTTTACCAACAAATATACTTCCACTAATTGCGTATTCCATTTCTCTCTCGCTCTCATTATTCACCAGTTTTCCTCGCTGAAGCAAGACAAATAATCCTGGAGCTTGTACTACTAGAGTATTTCTGTTAACAATCTCCACTAATCACGCTTAGTTCAAGACATGGAGTCGCTCGGAATCTTACAGTGCAAACCGAAATACTAAAATAAACTAATACACATTATTTCATGAACATGACAGAATGCTTGTAAACAGTTGTTGGACATACTTTAATTTTCCATTTAATTTACAGTACCTGCCTAGTTTCACAAGGTTGGGGGATTGGGGATTGCAGCTATCTATCCTCCATAACCATATCATATTATGTTGTGTGCTATATCTTCCATATTATTGTTGTATAGCCATTTGCTGCGGTGGTAGCTTCCTGTCACGTAGTCTGTCCCTTCCATCTATTACCGTGTTAGGTAGGTAATTAGGTCCTTCTTTCAGTGTGCTCTCGTACATGTGTCACTAATCTTAATTATCACTATAGCTGTAGATAAATACAGTTACCCCCCCCCCCCCCTATCTCTCTCTCTCTCTCTCTCTCACCACCACCTTGACCCCTCGTCCTTTAGGATAATGATACACTTTCCCTCTTCCCGCCTCCCCCCCACACGTCTCCCTCACCGCTCCTTCACCTTTCTACTTTCTCACCCTCACCAATATCCTGCTTTTCCCTAGCTTCGTCCTTTTTCTGCTTTTCATCTCTCTCTCTCTCTCGTGTTAATAACGTTCTTGACCTCCATTGGTAATAACTTTTTTGACCTTGTACTTGCAACAAAAGAATAATTAATAGATAATTTAAATGTTGGTGATGAATTCAGTTACCATCGTACGATGACTTTCCATTTACATTTCAATAACAACGAACTATATACCAGCAAGGAGAAGGGCCAAAATGTCAAGAAATCAAACTTACGTAAACTTAGAGCAATACTCAAGGAAATCGACTGGAGTTATATGATTAACAATGATGATCTAAAGCAATCATAGATATTTTTCACCTCCACTTATTCGAATGCAGTACACAATTGTATACCATTAAAAAACCGAAGATCAGTACATAACAATAGGCCTAAGTGGTGGAGTAAAGACATTGCGGATTGCCTGCTTGCTAAAAAGAATGCTCATGACAAATTAAAAATCTCTGACACCCATGAACATAAAGTTATATCTGTAGATCTACGACGCAAAGCAAAACAGTTAATCACAGAAAAAAAACCCCGCTAGAAGTACATGTTGCAAATCAAAGTAAGATAAACCCGAAATAATGTTATAATTACACCAGGAAGAAGAAAGTAGTGACTTCAACGATTGGACCGTTAGTCGATGAGAAAAGAGATTACACTAAAGATGAAGCAAAAATTAGTAACGCTCTCAACACCTTTGCATCAATTTTTTTTAAACAGAAGACCTTACTAATATCCCTACTGCATCGCCGGTTCAGATAGATAATGCTGAAGTTCTAAGCAGTATCAGCATTACAGAGAGATAAGTTTTGAAATGTTTAGATAAACTCAAGTTAAATATATTGCCTGGACCTGATACAATCTCGCCTAGAGTTCTAAAGGAAGCTAAGTATGAGCTCTCCAAACTACTAACATTATTTTTTCAATACATTCTTACAGTCTGGGACTATGCCTGAGCAGTGGAAGCTCGCCAACGTAACACCGATATTACAAAAAAGGCAGCCAATCCTTACCTAGTTACTATCGTCCAATTAGCTTAACCTCAGTTGCATGTAAAATGCTAGAAACACTCATAAGAGACAAACTCGTAAATCACTTAGAGGAAAACAACATACTTAAAGATACTCTTATTTCAATACAGTTTTCGTAATAAACGCTCCTATTTAACGAATCTGTTAGACTTCTTTTACGATATCATCAACATGTATGATGAGAGTAAAGCTGTAGATAATAATACATTGATTTTAAAAAGGCCTTTGACAAAGTTCCCCCCACACACGTTTATTGATAAAACTAAAAGTGCATGGATTACAAGACAGTGTGTTGAAATGGATAGAAAATTGGCTCAGTGACAGAAAGCAAAGAGTAGTCATAAACGGTAAAGCATCCAAATGGATCAATGTAAGTAGCGGGGTATCCCAGGGATCGGTACTGGGGCCAGTTCTCTTCCTAGTTTTCATTAACGCTATAGATGACGGTCTCACCTGTACAATCTCAAAGTTTGCTGACGATACAAAAATTGCAAATGGCGTACTCTCAAATTAACATGTTGAAGATATGCAACACAATCTACAGTAGATAAGTTGTCACATTGGGCTCAAATTTGGCTATTGTGTTTCAATGAAATGTATGCTTCCTTGCCCGAGAGGATTACCTCGGTAATGAGTTCAGCACTCTCTGAGGGTCCCCGGCAACGGAAGCAAAAGTCTTTTCAAGGGAAGTCAAAGAAGTACTGCTGAAGGGCCTCCCAGTCGGCAACGCCAAAGTGTCACAAGCGCCGCATGTTGGGAGGTTCGGGTGGTCGTACCGGAGAGATAGGACAGGTGGCAGATATTAGTTTATGGTCTGAGGAGCCCAAAGGAGAGAAAAGATTTATAGTATAAGCAGAAGGGTTAGAGGTTAGAAATAAGTCATGAATATTGGGCCAATCTCCGAAGCGATCCGTTATACCGGTGGATGCTGGACTAACTGCTCTAGGTTGTTTATGATAGAAAGATGAAGGCTTGTTCAACAGGTTGGTCAGTGGCAACAGAGGAGAGCCATTGGCGGTGGTGAACGTTGAAATCTCCTTAGATGGAGATTTCTGCGAAAGGACAGATGGATAGAATGTGTTCCACTTTAGAAGTTAGATAGTCGAAGAATTTTGGATAGTCAGTAGAATTAGGGGAGAGATAAACAGTGCATTAATAGTAAGTTTGAGTGACAAGAAAGCTTTAGCCAGAGAGTTTAGAACTCGGAAGAATCTAAGTTGTGAACACGAGAGATAGCAAATTGTTGCGTATATAGACACAAAATCCATATTTGGCTCGAAACTAAGGATAGAGATAGTAAGAGGATACAGAGAAGGGTTTGCTGTCAGTAGTCCCAGATAACTGTGTCTCGGTGAGAAAGAGAAGATCAGGGTTGGCAGAGAAGAGGTGGTGTTCCACAGAGTGGAAGTTAGAGGAGAGGCCACGAATGTTACAAAATTTAATAGTAAGAGTAGAAGGAAGTGATCCAGAGCATTTTGTGGAGTCGTTGTCAGGGGACAGTCGGATGAGGGCATTTCTGGTCCCTCTCCCTGGGGACTCCGAGGCTGGTTGTATAGTCGTCATCAGTTTTTTGGTAGAGAGAAAGTGAGGTATGTAAGGTGTTTGTAGTATAGTGTATTGATAGTAGGAGTAGGTGTTCTGGAGGGCAGGCTGGGGTTGCCCTCAGTGTTGATGAGGCACAGAATGTATCAGCTAGGGAGGCCAGGTGGTGAAACATGAGTTCCAGCTGTTCTTATCAACCATCTAGCACTCCTCGGGAGTATTGCTCTGTTCGGCTGGTGCCTACAGCCTCCTCCTAACAATTTTCGAGATGGGATTCCCAGTCCCAACCTCCAGGAGTTGAATGCACCACAAAGTGACGGGCTGTGGAGTCGCCACATCCCTATGCCTGTAATAAATGCTGTATAAATGTTGGCGTACTGTATTTCTCTCTATAGATTCGTAGTGAAATGTGGCAGTGTCCGTTCCCTATATTACTTGCCTTTACGTCTACGTTTAGCACACAATGCAGTAATATGTTTATTATATTTGTTCAGATGTTTGTAGGATATTTTACACTATGCTAAAGATTCATTTAGTCAGAATATATTTAGATAGGTTCAATTTACTTCAGGTTACACTAAATTAGTTTATGAATACAGGTAGGTTAACTTAGAATAGGATATTCTAAGGTAGGTGGAGTAAGTTTTTAATAAACAATGTTATAAGCTGGGTTACCAGCCATAATTGGTAATAAGATACGCTAAGTAAAGGTAAGATTAGGTTACTTTTGGCTGAGTTATAATTATGTAGATATACTACTCAAAATGTAGACGATGGTATTGAGGTCAAGCTCAGGTAGAGTTATTCTAGATAAAACCATTGACAACACACGTATAGTTACTCGGGTATAATGGTAATAATATAATATATACAGTCATGCTTGGTTTATCTCTACCAAAACACTCTGTAAACTAACTATATGTGCGTGTAGTATTGATTCACTTAATTTTAAGCCATCTTTACTTTCATTCCAGATGAATGCATTGGTTTACCTACCAAATTTTGCTATGTTAAGCTGATGCTCGTATTTATATAATTTTAGTTCAATTGGTACAGGGTCAGGCAGACGGCAGTTCATGGAGAGGCACTATAACATAAGGATTAAAGTAATGCTGAGATAGTCACTTATTAAACGGAAACATATAAAAGGTTTACGATGAAAAGTAAAGAATTAGGTTGAATGTCAATGGAGTGTCATTAACGTTGAAATATTGAAAAAACAAAGTAATATCCAAAGCGCCAATATCTGTACAATACCAACATCCCTTACAGTATCAGCTGACAAGAGTAGTTGGACCAGTTGAAGGTAATTTAACTTTCGCACTACTTTCGATTGTTCTACGAGTATGTTATGTTGTACATGAACGGAAAGTTAAATTGGAATCGGGTATCGTCATGGAGAGGAACGAATTGTAATATTTTCTCTCTGTACAAAGTACTGGTATTATGTTTTGAATATGTAAATGTATGTTCTCATCATTAAATTAATATACTTGGCGTGTTCGTGTTGTGAATAACATAATTCATCGAATATATTAAGTATTTGATGTTCTTTTTTGTAATACAAAGTGTGGGTTTGTTTTGTATTGAGTTTTGGTCCACAATTTGAGCTTGAAATAATATAGCGATCACTTTGTTACGAAAATTAGGCCTTCTTAATATTTGCATTTTTTTGTGATACACATTTTTTGAAAACTAGTTTGGATAACGAAAGTACGAATTTTTCTCTCTCTTCAGGCATTTCCCGCCTTCATTTAATCTTGGAGGGTGGCGAGAAAGCCTTCTACTTTGCTGTCCTATTCTACTACTATTAACTCTCCATGTCTAGTAATATTAAGGCTGGACCACCTAGTACGGACCGCAAGGTAATTGTGGTCTGAGTATCTATGCAAATATGTAACTCTCATGCACTAATTCAAACACATTCAAAAGTAGCACTGGACCTCTAAAGCTCGGTTCACACATACACGTTCTAACGTCACGTCCGTCCCCGACCAAGAAAATAACTTATGTGTGTGTCCGTGGGTGTCCCGGCATAACACGTTTTCTGGCAGTTGCCCCGATCCACACGGACCATTTTATGCATACATAAAAAGGACGCCGCCTAGGCGCTTTTTATTAAAAGGTCGGGGCCGGACGGGACGTTCTAACGTGTATGTGTGAACCGAGCTTAAAGGATCCAGCAGGGCATCTACAAACCTCTGACACTGATACAGCTAAATCCCTAAATGACTATTTTGCTTTGGTATTTACAAGGGAAAATACCAGTAACATGCCAAGTCCAGGATTAGTGCATGAGGGTGAAGATCTTAGCAGAATTAGATATACCCCAGAGGAGGTAGCAAATAAATATAAAAACAAAACATAGATAAGCTACATAGGTTAAAGTCATCCGACCCAGATATATAGCTTTTTTCCCCGAGTTGTACAAACACTGCGAGATTACTACATCCACCTTCCTTGGCAAAAATCCTCAATAAATCACTAGAAAATGGAGAGGTCCCTGAAGCTGGCCAATGTGGCCCAAATCTTTAAGAAAGGGGATCTTGAGTGTCCCAAGATTTATCGGCCAATTAGCTTGACTTTTGTCATAGTAAAACTCTTAGAAAGGACACTATTAGACAAGATAGTTGACTAGCTAGAAATCCACAATTTAATTACAGATTTCCAACAATCATCATTACTACTGTCACAAGTATTACCATCATGTATCCTATCACCATCATCACTACTACTGCCATCATCACCATTACTATGATCTTCATCATCACAACTATTGTCATCATCACTACAACTTTCACCATCATCACTACTACTCACCATCATCACTAATACTCACACCATCATCACTACTGTCATCATTATCACTACAACTATCAGCATTACTGGTCACCATCATCACTACTATTATGACCATCATCACTACTGCTAGTACTGTCACCATCATATCTACTACTGTCATGATCATCAATACAACTACAACCATCATCACTACTATTATCACCATCACTACTATCACCATCAATCCCACTATTACTACCATCACTTCTAATGCCAACTAAACTAACTTAACCTAGCAAATGCGGAGCGAGATGTTTTCGCCCCCAGATCGCATTCATAGCTGGGTGTGGGTGTGGGGGTGGGGGGGGAAACCATATTTTGGGTAAAACCATATTTTGGGTAAAACCATATTTTGGACCTAAAATCATAATTATTGCACAAATTCAAAAAATATTTTTTGACTGACGTTCGCATTCACCCAACAAATGTTATTGTGAAATTTGGTGAAAATCCGTCCAACGGTCTAGGAGTTTCGGGACAGACGGACGACAACAACAGATTTTTTTTTCCGGTGGTACCCACTATACGGGGGGGGGGGGGGGGGGCGATACCAAACTGTGCCTACACAGATTTGATTAAAAAGCTCCAGTCAGTTTCTTTAAACATTGCTCTAAGTTTACGAAAGTTTGCTTGCTTGAAATTAGGGAGTTTTTCGATGCTGCTATTTGGTTCGTTACTAATAAACTTTAAACTGAAAGTTGTGGTACGATGGTCGCTGTTACTAAATTCAACACAGACATTTAAATTCTCTATCAATTCTTCTTTTGTTGAAAGTACAAGGTCAAGGAGAGAGAGAGAGAGAATGATTGGAGGCTTTGAATGAATATGCTGTTATTGTTTATGTCAGGCACTGCAAGTTATTTAGCTTTGCTTTACTATATACAATATTTAGAAAACCTGTTAGTAGCGATAAAACTAAACACGAAAGCTGAAGTTGTCGCTCCAGTAACCAAGTAATTCACTACAGTAAAGGATGGTACTATTTGAGTTATTACATACATGCAAAAACCAGAGGCAATAATAATTTAAATAGCAAGTGATAGCCAGTGTAGTATCTGACTAGGATATACATAACAAATATAAAGCTCCGATAATGCCCGCTTTATATATTCAGATATTTTCTCTAAAAATAATGCTCAAGAAAAACAAAACAAAACACAAACTCTAATATTCGCCTAGTCTGTAGCTCATGCACTATGCTTTACAGTCTCTCGATATTGAAGTGGCTCGCTCTCACAATGTCAAGTTTCATACCACCCATCGGACTAAAAAGACTATATAACATGCAACCTTTCGAGAAAAAAACAAACAAACTGGGAAAACAAATAAGCCATGGTTGCCTGGCCAAGCTTATTATCGTGGACCAAACGCGTCTCCATACACCAGAGTACTCTTTCTCGTCGTATAATGCCATGGATGGTGAAGTGCCTTGGGGAAGGTCATGAACTCTCAAATGTTTCTCGGGGGAAAGAATGGTTTATCGGAGTGTGCAAATACTAGTAATCCAAACATATGCAACACACGCCTTTTTTGTCTGAGGCAAATATGCAGTTATGTTCCTGAATATTTGCTTCGGAGGCTCTTAGTGGCGCAGCTACCATCCAGTGTTAACTAAAATTCAGATATAGATTGAAGTGAACAAGTTTATACAATGATTTTGATATATTTTGCGAACACACACACACACAAACAGTTGCGAAGGCGTGATTAAAACAACCTGCGTTCGCTGTAGGACGCACTGTGACATTGTGTACTTTACAGAAGAATTATTTATAATAATTATACAATTGCACTGTTTTCGTCGCTATAAAATAATGTAAGGTATAAAACACATTTGGTAACTTTTAATTTTTATTTTATTCTTAACTTAATAAACTTAAATAGAGATTATTTAGTTTTTTGTCAATGGCTATTAGCCTGAACAAATCGTCTGAGTATAGGTACAACACACCCAAATGGCATTATCTGATTGAATGAATTAAAGTTAAATTCTCCACGTAAGTTTTGTATAATTACAAACATTTTTGTTTTCAAAGGACACAATTATCTTCATCTACTGTACTTTATATTTTGATGTAATTGCTCTTCAACATTTCTATGATTACACAGAGCACAATGATTATACTGGTTAATACTAGTCACGATTACAGTAACTTAAATACAATAACATTACATATTTAATAGAATATATATATTTATATATATATATATATATATATATGTATATATATATATATATATATATATATATATAATAATTATTATATACACACTCAGAAATTCCATCTCCATGAATGCCTGTAATTATGACTCGAGCTGGCCTGTAAATTATAGTGTTCCTATTAATCACTAATAATAACATATGTATATTGTTTACACTTCACAATTATAATATAAACTATACTATTATACATTCCTTGTTTTCTCTGCATCCAGTGTATTGCTCTTGTTAAATTAAAAGTAATAATTTATGTAGTTTAGTATGCTTATATCATTATCCCCAACAGATCACATAATATTGTTAGTAAACATACGGAACAATAAGGTGCATATAGTAAGTCAATGTACAGTTGCCATGACCAGAACTTGGGAGTAGTTCTTTGAATGAGTGACAGGATTTAATGGGTGCACATGTATTTAATATATATAGTTTGAAAGTGGGCATATGAGTTTACCCAATGTTTTATTTTTGATGTGTTGAAGCGGGTAAGACCATTAAATCTCAGACATGTGTACATTAACCTGCTATGGTGATTAAAGATAGGCCCTTCACCACGACATTTGTACCTAGTTCATGTTGTGGTAACCGTACCTATCCGTCTATCTGTCTATCCAATCGTCAATATATTGTGATATTCCTAGTGTGCCCGGTCTGTCTCGGTCGTCCTGGTAACCAACTCTGTTTAACTCAATTAAAGGACGGGCTGTGGAGAGTTAAAATTGACGTTCACCAATTCTGGACAATTGTTATTTTTTTTTATTTTTTATTTTTTTTCTATGTGATTGAGGGAGGCAAAAGACAGAATTGCCTATAGCGAGTGCCTCCCCCATAGTTGAAAGAGTGACAGGGCCAAAATCAAGGGACGATCGAGCCAAAATGCCTGGACACACAGAGTTTGAAGCAATTTAAGTCATAGGAAGAGGGAAAGACTGATTCTGGGAGAGAGTTCCAGAGCTCAGCTGTTGAGTAGAAGAAAGTTTGAGAGTAACGTTTCACTCTTGGGTTAGAGAGTTGCACAGAGTAGGGGTGGGATTGAGTTGCAAGACGGGTACCACGTGCCCTACGTAAAGGAGGTGGTATGCACTGGGAAAGCTCTGAGGAACACTGATTATTAAGTAGCGATAGAATAGCGAGAGAGATGCAACATTGCGGCGGAGAGAGAGATTGCAGAGAGTTAGTGAGTGGACGGGAGTTAATGATACGAAAGGCCTTCCTTTCAACTTTGTCTAGGAGAGCGGTGTGAGGAACCTCCCCACACATGTGAACAATACTCAATACAAGGACGCACTATGCCCCTGTACAGAGCAAGAAGCTGTGCTGGGGAAAAGAACCCCCTAAGGCGGTTGAGCACACCCAGCTTCTGGGAGGCTGCCTTAGCAAGACTGGTAATATGGTCCTTCCAAATGAGAGCAGAAGAAAAAGAGACACCAAGAATATTGAGAGAAGATGAAGAGTTGATTTTTGTATTGTTGAAGAATAATGGATAGTCCGCTGGGAGATCCCGACGGGTAGATAGATGGAGAAATTGGGTTTTGGAAGCATTAAAGGTAACAAGGTTTTCTCTGCCCCAATTGGAGATAGTATTTAGATCAGAATTTAAGAGTTCTATGGCTTCATTACGTTTGTCGTTAAGGGATTGCTGGCTGGGGCGTTCTGAAAAACTAATGGAGTAGTGTAAGGTTGAGTCGTCGTCTGCGTATGAATGGATGGGAATTAAGGTACAGTTAAGGAGATCATTTATAAAAATTAGAAAGAGAATAGGAGATAGGACACAGCCCTGAGGAACACCAGAGTTTATAGGGTTAGGAAGTGAACAATGGCCGTCCACAACCGCGGCTATGGTACGGCCGGAAAGGAAATTAGAGACAATGCCACAGATGGAGGGATAGAAACCGAAGAAGGGTAGTTTAGAAATTATTTGTGTGTGTTTCTGTAGTGCGACAGAACTACTAGATTTTTCATTGTGAACTACTGCGTATTTGAAAATTCTATAATATTGTCATTTAGACTAATTGAATCAAAACAAATGGTAACTTTTATATTAATTTCTGCCGGTAAACATTATATTGGAGCTTGTGTCAGTATGGTCAATGTAATTTAGCTCATCCTTTAACATGATACTTTATGGTAATATTAAAAAGGAACATAATTGTAATCACATACGTTTGACACCAGTAATATTTTTGACAAGATTCAGTTTTGATCAACACGAATACTGTTAGTAAAAGTCAATAAATCGGCAATAATTGTGTCAGTAACAAAAATAAGTTTCAAAGGAGACCAAACTTTGCGAAAACTATTATATGCCAGTTATGGCCCATCAATATTACTGCCAGACATTTCCCCAACACTCACATTTAACCTGGGTATGATGATGGTGGTGGTGATGGTGGGAAATAATGGTGATGGCGACGGTTAAGGTGGTGGTGGTGGTGGTGGTACTGTTGTTAGTGGTGGTGGAGATGCTGAAGGATGTGTTAGTTATATCTGTGGTGATGGTAGTAGAGTGTAGTGATAGTGTTCGTGGTGGTAGTTATAAAGTTGGTGTTAAAGAAATTGATGGTGGTTGTTGTGATGATATTGGGGGTGTTCCTAGAAATTATGGTGGTGCATATGCTGTTAGTGGTGGTGTTATTGTTAATCTATCAACAAAATGTGTTAGGTGTTACTATGTTATATTTCCTGCAACCTCCATGTAAAACATTGATGATTTTATAGTTAATGTAATACATATATCATTATGCTATGGTCCCACAGCTTCTCAATGACTGACAGAAACAAAAACAGACATATTACACACACATACATACAAATACACATTTTTTATATACACAATGAAGCTCAGTTTACAATGAAATTAATTAGATTAATGTTTTAAAAATTGAACTGAAAAAATATGGTCAATAGAGTTACATTGTGACTACTGGAAAACTTCTGTGCAGGCAATCACATATTTTAGTTTGTCCAATAAATCCAATAATTATTCCATTAGAGCAATATAGCGAACATTATGAAGGGGACTCTAGAATTATGAAGGCAGCGGTAGGGAGGTTACCAATGAGTCAGTTAGGCCATGACTTGCAAAACATACAGTGTAACTTATTTATTCTTAATCTTGGTGGGCGTTGAGCGCCTTAAGGGGAGGTTTTTAGTTTGTTTCCTACTCCTCCAGCAATCTTAAAATGTCACCCCCTTGACAAAGATAAATTTGTAAATTTTTCGGTAGAAAAATTTCCCGGCCGAAGGCCGGTTACTCTTAAATTACAGGCTCGCTTTCGCTCGCCAGGATAAAATCGACGCCTAAATGGCACGAAGTCTTAAAATTGACAGAATGGGGCGGAAATTCTTAAAATCACCAAACTAATGGGGCAAACGTCTTAAAATCTCAAAAGCGATGGGGCTAGACATGAGGGAGAAAGGGGTCAAGAAAAAAGGCCTTCAAGTGGAAACCTCCCCTTAATAAGGCTACAATATTTGATATTCGTTGGTCAGTTTTGGGATGGCAGTATCTTGCAAGAGTCTGATTCAGAGCGGCTATTCTCCGATGACATACTATTAAATTCATAACCAATGATCTAAGCTATAATGTAATTGGTATGTGTGTGTGCGTCTATGTCTGTTTTTTTTTTTGTCAGAATATATAACCATTAAAGTCCACTTGGTACCCCAAAATATTATACATAGTTCGACTGTATTTCTAGACCTACGGAAAGAAATACTGCATATTTTTCATTATTACCCTAAGACAGCTGGTGGGGCAAATACGGTACGCAAATTAGTAGCCAAAAACGGGTTTGACTATTAGTGATGTTCTAGAGTCTTGTCATCTAACACAAAAGAAGTTGCCAAATATAAGAACAATGGGAGGTGGGGACGCTCATCCACCGTGAGAATGTGTGCCGTGTGCACACCCATGTGTAAATCTGGAGCATTTGCTCATTCATTCCAATGGTCTATACATTCACAAGTAAAAGTCAGCACAGCAATTCAGATGTTATGGGGGGTCACCGGCTTATTTTTATCTTTCTCTCCTGTTCTCTCTTTTCCTGGCTTGTATCCACTCAGCTTTATTCAACCAACTGTTTTAAGACGTTTATCCTCATCCAGGTGTCGATTTCTTCCTGGCGAGCGATAGCGATCCAGCATTGTATGAAGAAATCCGGCTTTGCCGGAGAAATTTGTCTATCGAAAAATATCCAAATTTAGCTTGCTATCAAAACAATATTAAATATATGCTGGCTCGCTACCGCTCGCCAGGAAAATATTGATACCTGGATGAGGGTAAATGTCTTAAAACAGTAGGCTGAATGGGGCCGAATGGATACAAACCAAAGAGAGGGAGAGAAAGAGAAACAAAGAGAGGTGGGCTCCCCTAAAGGGAAGAGAGTGATAACAGTAAAATAACTTGGCTTGATTGTCTGGATAGTGGAGTGATAAAGTTAGAGAACGACAAGAATGGGTTAGTCTGGTAGTGGAAAGTTGTGGCCGATACTCTATGTGTAATTGTTGCATAAGGAAGTGTCAATTTTCCACATACATCTAGGGAAAAAAATAAATATAAACGAAAATCTGCCATAGTCAAACGTAAGAACAAATATTATTACTCGACAAGCCCTCCAATTATCCGCTCATTGGAGGTTTAGAACCAAACCATTCCGGCAACATTTGTCGGATATTAAACATTTATGACCCTCCCAACGAAAATCCCGCGCCATTGACACACCAGAGTTAGTGTTTATTGCTAGGAGAAGTATCCACAGACAGGGAACAAACTCACAGTTGTTGGGTTTGCTGCGAACAGTGAAATGTGACAGGCAGTGTTCAATAAACATTTAAATGTATACAGTGTTGCTCTACTGTAGCTGTTGTTGGCCTGGTAATTAGGAATCTACTTAGCCTCTTGTAAACGATGATGTTATTATAATTGTATTCTGGTAATTATCAACTTGCATCTTAGCAAGTACATCTATGAATCAAAGGAGCAAAGGCATAATAATTAACCCTCTGACTCTGACAGATCCTTCCAACGATAACTCACAAACATACAGTATTATATCAAAACGTGAACACATCTTGAATATTTAATATAAACTTTGTCAATGGGTGTAATAAGTAAATACTTGGGACAACTAGACACGACTAACACCAACACGGGGAGGGAGATGTGGCAGATGTATGACCGGGGCTGTATAGTCATGGTTATTAAAATAACGGAATTATCAAAGTTACCCACAAACAGAAGAAAGAAAACTCCCGAAGGACCAGAGACAGAAGAAGCGGGAAGACAAAAGGAAAGAGGATATACAGAAACAAAACGAAATACAGAAGCTGACAAAATTAACAGAGGAAAGACAAACTCCACACACTACATTCCAGACCCCGGAAACAACACCAGAAGAAGCGGAGAAGGAAAAGGAAGCAGAGAAGGAGATAAAGACAAGAAATAAACAACGAGGAACGAAGGCAAGAAAGAAGAACAAGATGGCTACCACCAAAGAGGACGACTTCCGGTCGCAGTTAAAGGAGGAACTAACATAGAATTGGAAACACCAGAACAAGCAAACTCAACACAACAAAGGATATTCGCCCTACCACGCATTCTAAAATTACCCCACACCAACAAGAAGATGGAAGAAGCAAATAAACATAAAGGCGAGAAGGCAAAGAAAGACAGGAAGACACTTACGAAGACATCTAACCACAAAAGCGAGAAGGCAAAGGAAAACACGAAGACTGCAACTAACCGCGGAGGAATACTTGTACAAATTCAGCCCCAGTTTTCCAACAAGAAGATCCGAGCCAGCATCCCTACAAATACCACAAAGACATCTATGAAGACAACTAATCATAAAGACGAGAAGGCGAAGGAAAACAAGAAGATACCTACGAAGACACCTACGAAGTCATCTAACCACAAAGGAGTATCACAAGTGCAAATCCAGCCCCAGTTTTCCAAGGAGAATATCCAAGCCAGCATTTATATAAATACCACCAGCACACCCATTATCTCCACCCGCAGAGAAACCCGGGTAGCCACCATTACATCGGGATATCCTACTACACCCGGAAAGAAAAAGGCGGGTGCCCAACCCCGAAAGGGGTTGAAATAGGGGAGCTATCTCTCCGCCAAAGGCAGCTTTCTAGGGCCTTTCCTAGCTGATGCTGAGAAGATTGGGTTCTAGTCATGTGGTGATGGGCTGGTCTATCAGAGTGAGAACTGAGCGATCTCTGCCATACCCATAGCTTACTCTGACTGTTCCTATTATTTATATATTTTCTAGATCTCAAGTGACGGCGTCTCTTCCATGAATTGACCTCCCAATCTACCAAGATTGGAAACCAAAGCGTCACATTTTTCCTTTGCCCCTCAACTTTCTCTTCATAATTGCTGAGGAGCACAGGGCCCTGGGTGGGGCTTTGGTTTTCCGGGCGTTTCCGCACCCTCCTCAGCTCCCCGCCATGGAGTGGCTTCGGTCACCCAGGCTTTATTGTGGTCGGCAGGGAGGGTTCTGTGGGGGTGCTCGGTTATGGCCTTGGCCTTGCTCGGAGCCCTGGGGCTGTTCGGCCAGGCAGCTTGGGGAACAACTACAACAACAACAACACCCGGAAAAAAACATTTAAGATATCTTCTGACACCCAACAAGTGAAAAGAAAGATAGTGTTCAGCCAGGATGAGAAGGACCACCTCCAGATAAAACACTTACGCCCTTGTTCCACCTAAAGGTCAAAGGTCCCAGCTTCTAGAGGGTAGATTAACCCCTGACCGGACTTGTGATCTTTTGCCTCCGAAACATCAACCCCGGGACATCTCAGCATATATCATCACTATGCTGGAGAAAACTGAACACGGCAAGCAATTCTAGGGCTTCAAATAACACTGGCATACTAGTGGTTTGTAGTCCTATAATAAAGTATGTGTACAGCTTTCGCATTACCAAAAAAAAAAATGCATACGCAACTCTGCGACCTATAATTCTGCAAGTAGTATTGAATCTCTTATGTAAAATCGGTTTTTATACAGTATATATATATATATATATATATATATATACGGGTGGGTGGGACTCTTTAGCCTTGGTCGGCAACCCATCTAGCGGAGAAAACCTTATAGAAATCTGGGTGGATAGGACTCGTCAGCCTTCGTCGGCAGCCTGTCTAGGGGAGTAAGCCTTATTCAAATACGTACTGCTTACCTAAGGGTGAAGCAGGTTAGTGGATGGATTAGCCACACACCACTGTAGAACAATAGTGCTAATAAGATGCGTAGAAGGCCTCGGAGTCGGACGGACATCTAAATTAAGTGGTCAATCCTGTTAGTCCTTCAGTAAACTGGCATGGATTGTCTCTCCTACAGGGGATAGGTCCACTTGGGGGCATTTTGTGTATGGCCACCCTCATTAAGGGGAGTAAGGCATCTGGCAATATATATATATATATATATATATCGCAAATACACATAAGCTACTAAATGTTTTTATACTCCCAGTTGGACTTGAACCACCGACAGTCCGAAATGGTGCCCATACTTTAGTTCACTATACCACGGCGTGATAGAGGATACTTGTGTGCAGTGGATTAAAGCATGGACACTCGTCCTGACTGTTGGTGATTCATGTCCGCCTGAGAGTATATATATATAATTACAATTATGATCACATTGAATCTTAGCCATTGGAATATTTATCAATAATAAGGTCAGTGTAACACTATTTTGTAGCATTTTAAATATAGTGTAATTCAAATTTAAAATATATATAAGAAAGAAATACTGACCATAATCTGTGACCTTCACCATTTACTTTGACCTTTGAATAACACAAACACAAAATTTGGACAATCTTGCATTGACCAACCAAATTTCCCTGCAAAATTTGGTGACGATAAGTAACCCGATCAGTACAGTTCTGTCGGTTTCATTTCATACTGGATATTAAGACTACTACCACAGATCCTTGATAAGCTCCACAAAATCTTCTAATTATAGCTAGCATACAATAAAAAAGACGTCACCGGTACACAAAGGGTTAAACAGTCTAGGAAGAGTTTAAAGAAAATTATGAACACTCTTCTTTTGTTCTTTGACCTTGACTTTTAACCATAAGTATTATATATATATGATTGAAATATATGTTATTTGAGTAAAATGCAACTAACAGTCGTCAGCTTATCGAAAATTTAGTATTTTTGTATGATGAAGGTTAACTTATGACCTTGGCTTGTGACCTTGACCTTTATGTAGGATTATATTTTTGTTTGCTTTGATGTAACCCTCGAAAATCAAATAAGTGTGTCAAATTTCATTAAAGATCATCAGTTAGTTTCAGAGGTATTAAGGAATAGCTGACCTTGACCTTTGACCTTCATCTTGACCTTCATGATGTCTGAAAATTTTAAATTTTAATTTTCCCTTAAAGCACAACTGTCTCAACGAATGTTGTGAAGTTTACATGAATAGTAAAGAAATTAGCATATTGACCATATATATGATGTTGAACTGTGACCTTGACCTATCAAATGGAATTATGTTTATTCTTGTATGACCTTATTCTAGTCATTCCGAATATGCATGATGTGCCTAATGAGAATCTTACATTAAATAGGAAATACTAGTAAAAATCATATTTCGACCTTTAACCTTGACCTTTGACCTTGACCTTCGACCTTAGAATTTCTTATCAAGGATTTAGTTAGCTTGACAGCAATGTTCGTATTAACTAGCATTATGAATATGGTGTAATTCGTATAAAAATACTTATTGATTACAAATAGTGATCATAAACTGTGACCTTGGCCTTTGACCTTTGACTAAAAATATAAAACATATATTTGGATGGCTGTCGCATTGACCAACTGGATTTGCGTGTATAATTTGATGACAATACATTAGACAGTCATGGAGGAATTTAGGGAAAATGACAAATACTCTTGTTTTGACCTTGACCTCTGTCCTTAACCATTACAATATTTATGTGAAATTTGATATATATGATATTTAAGTAATAGGCCATAACACAGCCAGTTTTCTAAAATGTGAGTCATCTTTTTTAATAAATAATAGAAGTTGACCTGTAACCTTGACCTTTATGTAAGAGTACATTGTTGTTTGCATTGACATTGCCCATGAAAATAAAAAAAGCATGCCTAATTTCATTAAAACCCATTAGTTAGTTTCATATATATTAATAGAATAGTTGACCTTGACCTTTGACCTTTATATGTCTCAACATTTATTATTTTCCTTTTCACTTAAAGTGCAACTATCACCAAATGTGAAGTTTGCATGTAAGTAAAGAAAATAGTATATTGACCTTTTATTTGACCTTGACCTTTCATATGGAATTGAATAGTTTATTATATGACCTTGGCCTAGGTATTCCGAATATACATGGTAAGCCTAGTGAGAATCTAACAGTTCGTATAAGAAATACTAGTAAAAAAAACTAGTTTGATCTTTGGCCTTGAACTTTGACCTTACCCTTTAGAATATGTATCTAAAATTTGTGCAATATGATATCAAGGTTACCAGTAACTTGTATAGTGAAAATGAAGACATTTGAATAAAAACTAAAAATAAATAGTTGACCTTTCACCTTGACTTGTGACCTTGACCTTTATGTAAGAGTAAACCATTTTTGTCATTGACATTGCCCAGGAAAGTCAAATAAGCATGACTAATTTCATTAAAACCCATCAGTTAGTTTCATATATATTTATAGAATAGTTGACCTTTGACCTTGACTTTGACCTTCATGATATGTCTCAAAATTTATTATTTTCCTTTAAAGTACAACTATATTGCCAAATTGTGTGAAGTTTGCATGAAAAGTAATGAAATTAGCATATTGACCTATTATTTGACCTTGACCTGTGAACTTGACCTTTCCTATGAAATTGTATAGTTTCTTGTATGACCTTGTCCTAAATATTCCAAATATACACAGTAAGTCTAGTGTGAATCTAACAGTTAATATTAGACATACTAGTAAAACAAATATTTTGACCTTTGCTAATCCCCTTCCGCTCCAGTCTCCACTCATGAAAGTGCCACATATTCATAATTAAACTAAGTATATAGAAAATACTAAAAATAGTGAATTGATCTCGTGGTCTTCAAATTCCATTAACGAGAGATTAAATATTATATGCAATTTTTTCTATTAGATGGAATATGTTTCTTCGCTCAAGTTTGGAAACATACTAACCTTAAACAATAATGTCATGAGCGATGCAGACCATAACTTCTTATTATCTTGGAGAAGTGGCAATATCGTAACACACAAACGAATAAGAAATGTCTCCTTATCGCTAAATATATACAGTATACTCGAATAAATATGCGATAGCTGCAACATAGCTTGGTGACTACTTTAAAGTCAACGTGGATATAAATAGGTCTAAAGGTTGGTACCGATAAAGACGTAAATTGACTACACTTGTTATTCTGTTCTTCCACATATTACAGATCCCCAGGACCACCAGCCTTCCCTAACAACAAGATACGGATACTGTACCTTACTAAACTTATGCAACACTTGAGATACTTCAAATACATCGAGTACGTCTAAAAAAAAAAATGTTCAAGTGTTGAATAACCTATTATAGAATTCCTAAATCAGACAATTCACGTAAATATAAAACCAAACCAAATATTAATGCGGTATGGTTTATGCGGTATGTATTTATTTAATTTTTGTTTCTGCTAATTCCGAGAGCACATTTCTAAACGGCTACAACTAGAATATTCAGTCAAAACAGCCCTTCACCATAATGGTCACAATCACCTAACATATACTGTCATAAATTTACCTAAACTAACAGAATCTAACCAAGCCTAAAACATTAGCCAAAGCAAGCAAAACCTCAGTAATTAATTAAACATAAACGAAGCCGCTTAAAATTGTGGTCTTCTTTATCTTAGGTCTTTTTTGGTAGCTCTTTATGTGGTCGATATGGCTGTGGCCATTTTATGAGTTTTCATTTTTACCTACTTCCATAAATGTGCCTGGGGTTGGCTGGCCACAGCAGTGGAACAATGGTGCTGTAATACTGTAATTACCGTGGATATAACCATTACATACATTGCGGCATTAAGTGCCATTCATGCAAATTACCACTTTGAATATAAATCCCAGTGCAGTTGGAGTTTTTACATAACATAGTATTAATATGTGTAGAGCTACGCTAACATTATTTATGATCAACTACGGTTTTTCGCAATATCACCAACAAAAATGTTGTTTCGGAACGTGATCAAAGACTTAATATTAAAGATTTGTTCAGATAGTAAGAGGAATTAATCAAATACATGGAAATATATAGTTCTGCATAGGAGAAAATGATCAAACGCCATTACTTCCGTAATTAAAAGGAAACAAAACTCGAGAAGAGCACAGATAACACACTAAAAGAATGATACGAACACAGATTAAATCAATACACAAATAATGGGAGGGAGAACTCTCTAAAACTATGAAAAGAAGACAAATACGAAACAAAATAAGAAACATAAATAGTCACAAAATGGAAGTAAAGCTAGCCTTTTCGCATATAGCTTCATCAGGCCAATAACATACACCAAAATATTTTTCCGGTCAACAATTTCTTTTCGGACGGAGAAGAGGGAGGGGGAGGAGGAATTGACCGGAAAAAATCTGTTGGTGTATGGCATTGGAGTGATGAAGCTATATGCGAAACGTTGTCAATAAAGTGTTCTTCCTCACATGGTGTTTATTTTCATTTTGTCTACTTTTCAAAGTACATTTTTATCAAAGCTAGCCTAGTTAAGTAACGGCAAGGTACAACCTCTTGAGTGACAAACAACTTACTTAATTAGCGAGGAAAGAGATAAAGCACCATCAACCCAGAACAAATTAATAATGCAACTAACGCAAATTTTTCAAGCTGGAAAATTCAACCAACATGTGATTTATACTTAGTGGTACCTAACAGTCATTATACTACGGTTGACCTACCCATGGCTGAGGCAGGGATGCCCATTCCAAAGAAGAGTAAGTGGTGTCTCCTAGCGGCGAAGCATCGTAGGATAACTCCACTGTGTGGATGGAAACACAGAACAGCAAAGATACCACTGCCTTGACCACATCATCCACCTGCTCATTACCCACAACTGCTACATGAACTGGGACCAAGCAAAAGGACCCACGACGACCTACAATGACCAACCATCTAAAATATTATCAAGATAAAACAAGATTCAAGGGGAGGAAGGTTGTAAGAATGCTGAAAACAGTGATTAGGAACAGGAAAGTGAGCATGGATAGTGTTGTGATCATGACATTGATATACGGGAAGCATGGACTTTGTTGGAGACACATACATCAAGAGTGAAAGGGGTGCAAATGAGTTAACTTGAAAAGTGCATGTTGGGTCACATGAGAGACAGACAGGCACAAGAGGAAGTAGAAGAGCGATGTGGTGTGGATGTAGATAGGTTGGAGTGTGTGAAGAGGAACACTTTGACGTGGTGCGATCATGTGAAGCATTATGGTGAGTGAAAGGATGATTATATATGTGATGAAAGTGAAGTGGAAGTGCAGAGAGGGAGATGTTAACCAATAATGGGATGGAAGGATGGAGTTAAGAGTCTGAGTAAATAAATAGGGTGGGGTAGTAGAAGGAGCATCGATGGTGGGTGACAGAGCATCAAGGGTGTGGGATTCGTGCACACCTAGGACATTGAAGCGTCTGACATTAGATAGATAGAAAGATGATCTGATTCAAACTTTCTGGCCTCTTTACCAGTGTAACCAGAACAATTTGATTGCTTCCCCCAGCACTCCACCTGGTGTAATGTAGTATGAGGATATCATGACACACTCAAATGAAATAACTTCATGACAGCCAATCTGTGTATACGTATGGCACCCGATGCTATAATGCGATGTCGATCATCAATGAGGATAACAAAATCGATTGCATTGAAACTCCAGCATATACGAACACACAAACTCACACACATACATTAGGTTATGTTTATTGCTACACGCGAAAGGCAAGAAAATCATGCAGTCATAAGTGTACACATAGAGCCGGTCGCCATCTTTGATCACTGGACAATTATGTTTTGTTCATTGTTTGTTCTAACAAGGTTAAATTTCAAGTTATGTTTGGTTATCTTGTCTTCGGTACTGAGAACATTATATTTGGTTAGGTGAAGTAGGTGAAGTAGGTTAAGGTAGTCAACAAGTAATTTATCTACGAACTGTTCCTCGGCGTACACACAGTGGGTGCAGATCACAGACCTCACAGTGTGATGGTCTCACTGCAGGAATATAACCACCTACTTCACTACAATGTATATTATTTATTTATTTATATACATATTTATCTAATTTATGTTTAGCTACTCACCAGAAACTGGGTTGTATTTTGTTTGAGATAATAAATAAAGGAAGGGAAAACAAGGGCAAAACACAAACAAAAGGTCTATGTGCCAAAAGGCTTCATCCATTCATGAAATATTTGTAACAATTTGACTTAAACTGTTGTGGGTTGTAAATTTGTGGAAAGCAAATCCAAGGGAGTGAATTCCAGAGAGTAGAAATTATGGGGATAAATTAATTTTGATAACGGAAGATGTACATTGTGGAGGAGATAGTGCATTCATGGGCATTTTCAGCTGCCCTAGTTCTGCGGGAAAATATGCGGAGGTAGTACAAATTATTTGTAGAGTAATGCAAGGGATGCAACATCTATTCGTATGCATAATGGAGGACGATCCTGCGTGATGACAGGGTTATTGATTAATCTAATTGCTTTATTTAGAATTTTGTCCTACTAACTGCCTCAATGCAGCCACTTCACATCCATATTACTAAAGGGTTTAGAACTAACTTCAAAAGCCTGTTCTTAAGAAAAATATGAAATTCTAAAACAAAATAAGTGAACAATTACAGCATAAGGAATTATTTATGTTACATAATTATAATGTGCAAACTATGGTAATTACCATTGAATGTCACAATTAAGTGCCATCTCGCAATTTAATGTAATTAGTTCTTCCTAAAATACTGTAAACGGACCTACCAACAATGATTTATGAGTTTATTGCAGTAATGCTACTTTTATAAGTAAGGAAGGTGAAGATAACTCGGCTGCTTGTGGTCCTTTCTCTGCCAGACAGCATTATGATCTCTCTCACCATTGATGTAGGGGACTTTGTGAAACGTTGGACATATATATATTTTCCTGATATATCAGAATCCTGACAACTAATGAACAATGTTAATTTTTGTATCGTCAGCAAATTTTGAGATTGTACAGGCGAGTTCCTCATCTATGTCATTGATGTAAATTAGAAAGAGAATTGGTCCTAGTACTGATCCCTGGGGTACCCCGCTACTTACAATGGCCCATTTAGATGCCTTACCGTTTATGACTACTCTTTGCTTCTGTCACGGAGCCAATTTTCTATCCATTTCAACACACAGTCTTGTATTCCATGCGCTTTTAGTTTTAGCAGTGTATAGGGGTATTGGAGGGGTCTGTCTGATCATTATGTAGTAGTAGCTAAGGTTAGGATACAAAAGAAGTGGGTGCATGAGGAGAGCTGGAGGGAGGCAAAAGGAAGGTGGAATGGTGAGGAGGGTGGAGAGGCTACAGGAGGAGGAAATCAGGGAAGAGTACAGGAGAGCAGTAGAAAGAAGACTAGGTGGGTTTGACCTGTTAGATATGGAGGAAGTGGAGGAGATAAGCAAGGTGTTTAAGGAAGAGGTCTGTGCAGCATGTGAGGAGGTGTGTGGAGTGAGAGGAAGAGGGAGGGGAGTGAAAGGTACAGCATGGTGGACAGAAGAGGTAAAAATAGCTGTGGAAGATAAGAAGAAAGCGTATAGAGAGTGTTTGGGTAGTAGAGGGAATGAAGATTTGGAGAGGCAGAAACGAGCGAGGTACGTGGAGAGAAAGAGTGGTGAAGAGAGTAGTGAAGGAAAGTAAGAGAAGAGTAGGGGAGGAATTTGGAAGGAATCTGAGTGTAAAATGGAGGGAGTGTAAGAAACTTCTGGAAAGAAGTCAAGAAAGTTAGGGAAGGTAGCAAGGGAAACAGTAAGAGTGTGAAAGATAAGAATGGGAGAATGCTAGCCGAGAAGCAAGAGAGAGTCGAAAGATGAAGGGAGTACTTCAACGGGTTGCTAAATGTAAGGAATGAAGAGCCAGCAAACATAGTTGGATGGGGTATGGGAGGGAGAAGAGGAGAAGTAGTGGAGGAGGAGGTGGGGATCAGGAGGTCAGAAGTGTGGGAAGCCATGAAAAAAGTGAAGTTGGGGAAAGCACCAGGAACAGATGGAGTGTGTGGGGAAATGTTGAGGTATGGTGGTAAGATAGTGATTTGAATGTATAAGGAAAATGTGCAAACTAGCATGGGAGAAGGGGAATGCACCCGATGATTGGAAGACTGGCATAATAGTCTCCCTATATAATGGCAAAGGGGAAAGAGGAGTGTGTGGTAACCACCAAGGAATATGTCTTTTAAGTGTAGTAGGGAAGGTGTACAGTAGGGTAGTGATTGAGAGAGTGAGAGTGAGAATGGAGAAATGGATAGGCGATGAGCAGGGAGGTTTTAGGAAGGGAAGAGGATGTGTAGATCAGATTTTTACCCTGAATTGTGTTGTGGAGAAATATCTGGAGAAGAAACAAAAGGTGTATGTTGCCTTTATGGACGTGGAGAAGGCCCAGCCTGGGCTTCTAACCTAGCTGAAACACATCATAAGACCTTACAGACTATTCAAAACAAAGCCCTGAAGATCATTACAGGCTGCACAGCTACTGCACCCACAGATCACCTACATCAAGAAACCAAAATCCTCAAAGTCAAAGACCATCTGGACATGAGAGGCACTCAATTCCTGGCAGCAGCCTCCACGAACCAAGACCACCCACTAAACTACATGGCAACACACCCACAGACACCAAGAAATATCAAAACAACACCCAGCACACGGTATCACACACAATTATTGTCCTGTCTCCCTCCCTGCCCACCCCGAACCAACTTCCAGAAGCACATCCATACTCATATCTCTCACCGATCCATCCACTCACTCACAGACAACACGCAGCTGCATGCACGACCTCCCGAAATCCATCCTTCCGAATCCTCCCTTCCTCGAGAGGACAGAGTCCACCTGGCCAGGCTGAGATGCGGACACCATCCAGCTCTCCTGAGCTATCAGAAGAGACTGGATGACTCTGTTGTCGACGCCTGCCCGGGATGTAACACAGCACCCCATACCATTAAACACATCATAGAAGACTGCATTTCACACAACCACTTACGCCAACAACACAATCTACACTCAATGAGAGCTCTGTGGGAAAGCCCGATCGTGGCCATGGCCTTTCTCAGGGACTCGGGGCTGTTCGGCCAGGCAGCTTAGGGAACAACAACAACAACAACTTGTCCCTGTGGCCAATGTAAATATACGTCCATCCTATGTAAACATAGGGTATCGTTGCGGCCGAAATACATATATGTCCCGATAGTACCAGCTGAATTGGTTGCTACCAACCTGCTCTTCTTGTTGCCAGATGCTTCCAGGAGGTTCTCTTCTTGCCACTCATACTTATAATCAGTGTGCTTAGTGCATTGGTTAAGGGAGGGGGTGTGTCCAAGTAAGAGGCGTTTTGGATCCTGAACAGTAACAAAAACAGAGCCACTTCTCTATATAATTGTGACAGCTATATACAGTACCAGGTACGAATATGAAATTAATTTCAACAGCTCATACTGTCTTGTAAACATATAACATGGTAACATGAAAGGAGAGAGATGAGGTTTTACATAATATCGCTTATATCTCCCTCCCAGTGTAGAGAAAGAATAAAGTACATACAGCAATAAGGTAACATATATACAAGTCGGGAGGTGAGGGGTGGTGGAAGGGAGGGAGGAATTTATCCTCCCCTTGCTATCTATCAATGCTTGCAAGCGTTATGCCTCTCCACTCGCTCCGTCGTACTTGTATGATATACACATAGAATATGGATTAGATTTGGGGTTGAGGAATGGTCCCAGAACCCTGCCACCGCCTATACTTGATAAAAAGGTGTGCAGGTATGAGTGTGTGTATGAGGTGTAAGTGTATTATGATGTTTTGTATCAATAATTGACATGTAGACCTATTCCTGATCCAATTTGCAGCCACCTCAGCCTGTTTGCACCATTTTTGTACATATTTCAAAATTTGTCACAGCTGCTGAGTTAAGGCAGGCATTGGCTACTGGTAGAATCTCACTTTGTCTTTAATGGATCAAGGTAGTTTTAATTGATTTACAACGGCATTGCTCACTCTCTTGTTCATCCACCCATCACCCCTCAGCCTCTCAAATAGAAGGATGACAATATGATATTTGTTATGGTTTCGAAGTAACTTAAATATAATTATGTATTTGTAATATCAACTCGATCTAATTGTCTGATGGTGGTGACTATTTTAATTGTAGGCTATTTTCTGTTTTGTCTTTACTCTTTTATGGATTGACAAATCTGTATTTGATTGCCCCCCCCCCCCAAAAAAAAAAAAAATACAACATAACCGCTGGACGTAAATTGAACCGTGGTGGGCAGGACAGTATAGTGTATCTACCAACACAAATACATACATTTATACAGGAAAGATAGACCAGCCTAACTCAGCGAAGGGTTATAAGGTGATAAGCTTGACAAAAAAGGTGGAAAGCTTGTTTAGTGGAAATATACAAAATCTCACATACAACAAGGAAAATATCATGGCTCAAAAATAGAAAGGAAAAATATACCCCAACCTCTGGAGGAACATCCAATAATGTTAGAAGTATGACTATAGTGTGGTGGTGTTGATGGGTTTGTGAGAAGGGCGCTGGAGGTTTGATGGTTATTTTACCCGTATGACTTTTCACTCTTACTCAGATATATTTAGGTTAGACTAAGATAAGGTCGAGCTAGTTCAGGTTAAATTAGAGACATTAGGGTATTACAAAATATGAAATAAAGCTTAGATTAGAATGCAATTATGTTAGGCTTAATTACGCTAAGGTTAAGTTAGATTTGGTAAGAATGGAATAAGGTTAGGGCAAATGGCTATGGGTGAAATAACTTGAGAACAAAAGAACCTGAAAGTAAATGACTACCAACCGTCTGAGGGAGTGAGTGTGGCCTGGTGTGTTGGTCCGGCAATATTTTGACACCAGCAGAGGATATGAAGTTGGGAGAACAATACAGCTTGTAAACAAAACAAAGGTTAAGGTAAGCAGTTTAAGGGTAGAGGGTTAAAACGATCCTAGATGAGTTTATAGAAAAGATACAATAGACGTAGAGGGAAAATGAAATCAACAGTTGGGAGAAATAATTAGAAGGGACTAAAGGGCTTAAAACAAGAGGACACAGATATGTAATAATATTGACTGATATCACGAACATTAAATTATATACATATATTTGTATAACATAGAGATAGAATGGATGATAGAGCAAAGGAAATAAACAAGTTTGTTGGATCTGTAATAGGATGCATCGCTGATCATAAGAAGTTTCAAAATATATGAAGATGCGGGAAACACTCACAAAGATAACGGAAGAAAGAAAGGGCAATCCAGATGGTAGAGGATTTCAGCTAAAGGATGACCAGATGGTGGAAACATTACTCTATATTTAAAGTCGTTACTTGGTGCAGGTGTTGATTCAAAGAGGGAGGTGAGGTGTATAATATAATCTGTCTTTCCAGGTCGGACTGTTGCCAGAGTGTTATTCCTTGGGGAGTGTATTGGTACCTTCTTGCAGCCAATATCAGTCTGTTCACCAACTGCAGTAGACAAACTAGACAATTGTGTATTCTCATTGGATATCACCTCATGACAAAAAAAAAATACCTCCTGATTTTGTTAGTTTGCTGATTTTATTATTATTACTTACGATACTGTACATTGAGTTATAGGCGACAATCATGTCTTTGAATGTATCAAATATGTATATATTACATTCCTGTTGTATTTGAAATATACTTATCAACAGATTGAACAATAGAGTAACCTGCCAACCTTTATGAATATATCAATATGTTGACCCGTTTTGCAGATTATTTCCCTACCATCAAATCTGCATACATTTCTAATATATTTTGAAATAAAGTAATTGCAAAATTGTCACAACGAAATACTCTAACTAATACCTGAAAACGGGATATGCCCGTTGCATATATTTATTGTGGACGAATATATTGTTGAGATTTCAGCATTAATAGATTTAACACAGTGTATTTATTTCTTATCATATCTATTAATCTGGTATAATTTTGTCGGGAAAAGATCATGACCATGGCCCCATGGGAATTTTATTAAATCAATAAAGTAAGCCATTTTAATATGTTTTATATGTATTGCGAACAAGCAATTTAATTAGTGCTTATCAACATGTGTTTTATATAAAAATTAATGCAATTAATTACTTCATTGATCATGTTCTTATATGTTTGTCCTATGTGCATAAAGGGACAACAAGCAAGGAGAGCTGTGGCAGAGTAGTCTTGCCACTGGACTGGTAATCCGGTGGACCTGGGTTTGAATCCCAATATGTCAATGGGAAGATGTTTTGGGATGGAATTTGTGCTGTACCTAGTTATTACCACAGCACACAGAAATGCCATAAACAAAAATATACCCTCAGTGTTCCCTGATTAAATAGCATTGTATGAATATTCCCATACTCAAAATATGCTACAGTGAGTTAATTGCTCAATAGGTGGCGTTCTGAGAGTGTGGGTCCGAGTCTGGCGGATGAGACTGTGAAGAGCGGAGGCGAAGCAGCTTCAGAGGTGGAGTGGCTTCCAGCCGTGAATGGATGCTTCGCATGTCTCACTCCCTAGACTGGAACAAGACCTCACGGGCCTCACCGTATTCAGCGGTAGAGTGTGCAGGCTCTCAGCCAATGCCCGAGAGGAAGTAGTTGGATTATTGAAAAGAAAAACAAAAAGTGTCCCCTCCAAGGTTGAAAAAGTGATAGAGAGCCAACAGCAGGCTCGTTAGAAATAATGTAGGTGTGTTGGGGATTAATAGGAGTAGGAGGTGTTTGTGAGTTAGCTTGATTACTCTCTGTATAGGTGATGCACACATAGAAATAGTGGGGGAAGCCAGGCTGATGAAACAGGAGTTCCAGCAACTCCTTATCATATGCCTATGTGGCCTCCCCTGGGCACTGCTCTGCTCGGTTGGTGCCAATAATTTCCCCATTCCATTGTCAAGGATTGGAATGGTTATTGCTACACCAATATTCTGCATTGTAGCATTTTTCAAGTTAAACAAAGAGGCTAATTATTAATAACTATAATCACTTTAGAACAATTGTTTTTTAACAAATATAGTCAGAGAGAGAGAGATAGAGAGAGTTGTTGTTTTCAATGAAACACCATTGTGTTATATTCACATACGATGTAATATCTTGTTATATATTTGATGCAAATAATATTAAACATTGTCGGGTCTTAGTTCGATGTCACCCTATTATAAATGTTAAAGTGGATGTGAGAGGTGAACCCCCAACTTAATTTCGGTGGTAATATTTACTTTTACGTCAAGGGAAATATCTTCCAGATTTGTTTCCGGTTACATGCAAATTGTGTAATTCAGATTCGGCCGAATCTTGGCACCCTCAGTATTAATCTGCTTTATGGTTCATTACTGTATAGATACGGTCGAAGGTTACGCGTTAATTTAACTAATTAAAGCTATAAATATATATTTAGTTGTGACAGTTATTACTTCTTAACACATTAACACACACCCATTTAGTGGGTGTGCTTAATATGTTAACCTGCTGAAAATTCTAGAGAAAACATAAAATAAACGAAGTTGGTGGATATATTTGGTGTGTTTAGTTTTACAAGATCAGTGTTGTATTAACTAGTACAATGATACTCAGAAGTCTATTCTTGTCTCCATTATGTCATCTATGGTTTTCTTTCTAGATTAAGGATTAAATTAATCTTTAACCCTTTATGTACCGGCGACGTGGTTTTAATTTAATTTTTGCGATATTTAGACGATTATGCGCAGTTTAAGAAGGATCTGTGGTAGTAAATGGGTTAAGTGAGATAGTTCGAAGCCTGTTAAAGGCTGGAGGTCCTTTTTAAACTGAATACAATTAATTGTATAAAAGTAGCCAGAATATAATTAAAATTGTCACCGGTAAGGAAGGGGTTAACGTAACTTAACAAAATATATATTTGTTTTTGCTGTCAAAGTTTGTGATTGCTTATATTTTTTTTCATATCCTGAGAGGAAAATAAGTTATTATAGCGGGAAGGAAACATGTTATATTTGATTTTGTTTTATATGTAGGCCTATATGAAAGAGACAAAATGCAGGTTGCCTATAGCGAATGTCTCCCCCTAAGCCAAAAGTGTGACAGAGCCAAATTCAAGGGACAAATACCTGGTCACACAAATTTTAAAGCAGTTTAAGTCATAGGATGAGGGAAACATTGATTGAGGGAGAGTGTTCCAGAGTTCACTTATTGAATAGAAGAAAGACTGAGAAAATTTGACAATTTTTGGGTTGGAGAGCTGGACAGAATAGGAGTGGGATTGTGATTTTTGTTTCTTTTCTATATTCCAACTACTCCCTCTCGGGCATAGGCTGAGAGCCTTTACACTACACCGCTGAACACGGTGAGGCCCGTGAGGTCTTGTTCCAGTCTAGGGAGTGAGACATGCGAAGCACCCCGGCTCGAAGCAATTCCGGTCAATATTTACGAGTCACACCACAGCTGGAATCTCATTTCTAATGGTAGTTTTGGGTTCATATCATTCTATGTTTCATTGCTATATACTTTTTATCCACCGGAAAATATAATTTTTTCTTGTTTTTTTGTGTTATTATTATTTTTTTTTTAGCATTAACCTAACCTAAATGTATTTGGGGGCTATTAGGTTAGGTTAGGTTAGGTTAGGTTAGGTTTTTTGGTTAGGTTATTGCTAAAAAAAAAAAAAAAAAGCCAAGAAAAAAAAAAAAATCCGGTGGATAAAAAGTAGGTAATTCTGCATAACTACTACTCCTGTTATTTTAGGTTTTATTTATTTTCTTTATGTATTTTAATGCATTGTAAGTGTGTATTTTATTATTAGAAAGTGTGGAAAGCACTTTTTATTAGCATTTGCATTGTTAATTGTAATTATTCAGATACCCCAACAATTTAAGAGTTTACTCTATTTAGTCAACTTTGAAAAGACATTAGCTTAACCTAACAACCTTACTAACCTATCCTAGTATTATGGGTGGTGGCTGCCGCCCCCACACCCCCGCTGATTAGGTATTAAAACTATAGAACAATTGATGGGATAAAGTCTATGGTGTTTACTCTGCAATCTTCAGCTTTGGCTGTTGATAACAGGCAAGTACCATTAAAAATGTACCGACTTCTTGTAGGCTAAGCTCCACTCTGATTGGCTACTAAACATCGGGGAGGAGCCTCCAAGGAGGCTAGAATGTAAAGAAAGAGTCCTGGACTTGCTGTACAAAAATAACTGATAATGTTATACGGGAGTGAAAATCAACTTGACAAAATAAGAAAAGTAGCACTTATCCGCACATCAGTAAGGTCCCCTGAGTAAGGAAAGAGCAAAAAAAAAAAAAATCCACGAGACAGGAATCCCGTAATCGAGGGGTAGTTGTTCTGCAGAATAGCCGAATAATTGATAGTCTTGTGGAAGAGTGTAATAGAGAGGTAGAGCGAACAATTGAAATTGTTTGCAAAATTTGACCGGATCTGTGACTCTTACCAATGTGCTCGTACATTCTATTCTTGAGTGAACGTCCTGAATATCCAATATACCTTGTGGAAAATCTTGCCAAGACTGTCATAGTCTTCCTTCGTTTGACTCTACTTTCCACACCAAGTAAATTATGTGGACAATATTAAGTAATACAAAATCCCTGTCTGTACAGTTATCTGGTATTGTACTCACGTTTTCCTCTATATGGATTAGAATAAAGCGGTACAAACAATTCTGTAGAAAGCGATTAATGTAGACTGTAAATATATTATTAGAAGTTTGTATGCCTTTCTCAGTATGACCATATGTTTCGACTATGGTTAACTTAAGAAGTATTAAACAACTTACTTGTGTTTTTTAAAGGTCATACTACGTAACGCCACTCAAATATAATTAACCTATCCTACCTACTGGCCAGTGGTACAATAAGGATACTTAATTTGGTAGCGATCGCCTGAGTTGTTTGGCGGGAGTCGGCCATATGTTGTGGTGTCCTGGACTCTGGATCCGTGGATTTTAGTAGCCAAGATCTTATTAATAAATGTTCTCGTAGTCACTATTGGTTATCTACGTAATTGTTTAATAATGTTTTAGCACTTTGCACTTGTAAAAAGTTTAAGTAATTATAATTGTAGAGAGTGAATTATCTTATGACTGGTCACTCCACGCCTCTATAACAAACTGCCTGTATCTAGATTTTCCCAAACCACTATTTTAAATGGCGGAAGAATACAAAAAGTAGTGCTCTAGTTCTTCTAGGGCCGTATGAATACATTGCATTCTAGTGCCCAAACTATCCTAACAACTATATATAATACCTACCATAGGTACAATAATGTATTTTACTTACAATACAATAAAGTGACCATAATTACCGAATTATTTACAATAATATATACATAGACAGACGGCCATCAATACGTAAATGAACGATAGTTTCGTTTTAGATCGTATGCTTTCGATTTGGCTCGTTTAGTTTCAGCTCAAATTGATTTGTATGGCTCGAATGATTCATTAAGACAATTAATTTGTATTCTTACATGCGCAATTTTAAGCATTATTATATAAGTGATTCATTGAAACAATGAATGTATATTCTTACATGTAAAGTATAATTATAATATCTCTGTGGGAGAATAATTCCCACAACCTGGGGGGCCAAGAAAGAAACAATAATAATAAATATCTAATACCTAACTATAATAGGAGTAGTCGCATTTTTTCTTCTTCTATTCCTCCACTCCGCCAAAATCAAGAACTCTCTCATTCTGTTGATCTTGCCAGCGAGCTCGTGCTTGTAATGCTGCTTGACGTTTAGGTCTTTTATAACTTATATTATATTGTGAAGTTTCTTCATCACTTGGGTTAACACTTGATATTTCCAGGGAATTAACTTATCTATTGTTCTAAGGGAAACATATCCCTTTGATGCTACTCTGACTACTCTTAATGTGCCCATCTTATCAGGAAGTATAGATACAATCTTCCCAATCGGCCAGGTTGAGAGAGTAGTGTTACAATCTATTAAAACTATATCCCCTTTCTCCAGTGCTTTAGGAGCAGTGGTACGTGTAACCCCTTTATGATACTCTCTCAGAGAAATAAGGTAGTCATCATGCCAAACTCTGTTCCATTGTCTGAGCAACTTATTAATATGATTGAAGCGAGTTCTCAATCTTCCTAGTTTGGAATCCCTTGTTTTATTAGAAAATCTGGATCATTCACAGACTCTTTGTGAATGACAGGAGGTATTGTCTCTATTGTGGTTCCTTGTAGCAGGTGGTTAGGCGTTAGTGCTTCTGGTTCATCAATGGTTTTGTGAATATTTGTTAGAGGTCTGTTGTTGACTCTAGCTTCAATCTCCACTAACACTGTACGGAGCTCATCAATGCTAACTCTCTTGTTGTGTAATACTTTCCTCAGACATCTTTTCACTATGCGTACCATTCGTTCGTAAAAACCACCTTGCCATGGTGCTCTAGGGGGAATGAACTTCCAGTCACATCGGCGAGATTTGAAAAACTCAAGTACTTCTGGTAGGTGAAAAAATCCCTTTAAAAATCCCTATGCAGCTCTGAAGTTACTACCATTATCTGAGATGATTAGCTTCGGACAGGATCTTGTCCCTGCAAATCTTCTAAATGCTCTTAGAAAGGTGTTAGCCGACATATCTGTAGTAAGTTCAAGATGAATAGCTCTGGTAGTAGCACATGTGAATAAACAAATGTAAACTTTGTTGATCTCTGATCCTACTTCACCGTTAGGGTTCTGTAATTGTATAGCCCCGGTGTAATCCACACCCACTATCTGAAATGGGCTTGCCTCCTGTATGCGTTCATTTGGGAGTGAAGGTGGACCAGGGTACTGCAATGTCCTAGCGTCTTATCTTCGGCATATGACGCATTTTCTGATGAAAGACTTTATGGCTTGTCGTGCTTGAGGAATCCAAAAACTTCTTCTAATATGAGTTAGAGTGTCACCTACTCCAGCATGCAAGGTAGTATGATGTGAGTATCTGATCACTAGTTCTGTAAACCAGTATTTCTTAGGTATTAAAACAGGATGTTTGGAGCCATACCGCAATGATGAATTCTACCTCTACATCTAATAATGAGATTTTCATCGAAAAACAACCCCAAGTCATGTATAAGTCTGTTTTGCCTGAGAGTCTTTGTAGATGGCTCAGACATGTGTTGTTTATGTATACCGAGTGTCTTTGTAGATGGCTCAGAATCATGTTTGTTGTTATGATGTTGTGGTCTGAGTGTCTTTGTAGACGTCTCAGCATCTTGTTTTCTGTTAGGGTTATCGCTTGATAATTAATGTAAGTTTGTTAATTCATCATGGTAGGCTTCTTTCTGTGTCTGTTTTACCCAGAATATTGACGGGCATGTAGACTTTAACCGTCGATTACTACCTATACAATGGAAAAGGTTGTTAAGGAAATTAAACACGATGGTGGTGACTCTCAGTAATTTTCCGAGAGAGAGCAT
This sequence comes from Paralithodes platypus, assembly GCA_032716605.1. Classification (NCBI taxonomy): domain Eukaryota; kingdom Metazoa; phylum Arthropoda; class Malacostraca; order Decapoda; family Lithodidae; genus Paralithodes; species Paralithodes platypus. The sequence goes on along the minus strand of CM064504.1, from coordinate 69,713,038 downwards.
CGCTCGGGATCCATCAATTGATTGGATTGCAAGCTGTCAGTTTGTACTTGGTCTGCCATTGCAACATTAACGCTGGACACTATGTATATCTTCTGTTCAGGCCATTGGCTTGGATCCCTTAACCACTCAGGACCATTGAACCATAGCTCATTTCTCTTAAGATGTTTTATTGGAACACCTCTACTCAACATGTCAGCAGGATTCTTCTTGGTTTCTACATGCATAAAATCATAGTCTTTCTGCATTTCATTAATTTCTGATACTCTTATCTTGACATATGGTATTTTGGAATTATAATTTGTTATCCACTGCAGAGCTGCTTCATTGTCGGACCACAGGTATGTCTTTGTTATGGATAAATGGTTTAAAGTTTGATTAACATAATATGTTAAAAACTTGGGGCATATTATGCCCCAAGTTTTGTCCCAATCAGTAATGCAGTTAGTTCTAGCTGTGGGATTGTTCTACCTTCTTTTATTGGCGCTACCCTTGCTTTACTGGTTAATAGTGAAGATCTTGAATCAGTAACAATGTAAGCAACTGCACCATATGCTTTTGTTGATGCATCACAGAAGATGTGTAATAAGTTGGAGTAATCTTCCTTACATGTGGATCTAGGAAGGGTAAAGTTATGTAGTTGCTGAATTAACAATGGCAACAATAAGGATGAGTATCGAAGAGCATATAGAAAGAAATGGATGGGGAAAGGACACACAGGCAGGGTTTACAGCGGGAGGAAGAATAGTGAACAATATCTTTATCTTATGGTACTGTATAGAAAGAACATTTGAAAGGAGGAAGTCATTAATAGTGATATCGATAGACTATGCAAAGGCATTTGATAGTATTAAGAGAGATATGATGATAAAGGTATTGATGGATTATATGGTTCATCCTCAGGTAATTGCAGTAATAGCGGAAATGTACGAGGGAGATAATAATAAAGTAAGACTAGATGAAGAAGAAGAATTAATAATACCAGTTACTAGTGGAATAAGACAGGGGTGTACGGGGTCAACAACGTTATTCAAGTTGGTGACTTTTAGGATAATGCAGAAGCTGGAGGAATTGGATATAGGTTTTAAGGATGAAGCGTTTAAGATAACATCGTTATTTTTTGCAGACGATGGGATGTTGTTGGCAGAAAGTATAGAAGACGCAGAGAGAGTGATAGGAACGGCAATAAATACCAGTAGAGAGTGTGGACTGGAAATAAACAAACACAAGAGTAGTATAATAATATTTAACATGAAGGAAAAGCCACAGGAAATAGCAGGAATAAGAGTCAGTAATAAAATCAAGTACTTAGGAATTACAATAAATGATAGTAAGAATTGTTTTAAGTTACAGAAAGGTATGATGATAGAGAAGGCAGTAAAAATGGCTAATATAACTTACTCAATAATTGCAAGGAGCTGCTCTAGATTATTAATAGGTAAGACATTCTGGAAAAGTGTAGCCCTCCCTGCAATACTGTACGGAGCAAATATATTAGATCTAACTAAACAGGAGATACAACGACTACAAAGGATAGAGAATAGCGTAAGCAGACAAATATTGGGAGCTCCGAGGTATGCGCAAGAGGCAGCAATGAGAGGAGAGATAGGAATTTCAAGTATGAAAGCAAGGATAATGGAGGGACAGTTAAAGTATTTACAATATATTTTGAGAGAAGAAGGAAACAAATTGCTTGGAAGAATAGTGGAAGAGATGAAAGAGAGAAAGAAGAATAAATGGATAACAAGATTAATAGAGGATAGACAAATGGTAGGGATAAGAGGAGGGAAAGTGACAAATGAAGAGATAAAGATGAAGGTGAGAGAGTGGGATACTAAAGTATGGAAGCAAGAAATGGAAGAAAAACCAAGTCTGAAAATGTATAGAGAATGGAGAAGAGAGATAGGTGGCCAAGAGAATGTGTATGATAGTAGGGAGGCTTCGGTGATCCTGTTTAAATGTATAGAGAATGGAGAAGAGAGATAAGTGGCCAGGAGAATGTGTATGATAGTAGGAAGGCTTCGGTGATCCTGTTTAAATGCAGGAGTAACAACATGAACCTGGGGAACAGACGGAGATTTAGTAACGAGACGACAGAGTGCATCATGTGTGGCTATGAGTATGAGGACCTGAACCACTTTGTGCTGCACTGCACTACGTTAAAACATCCGTGTTAATAACTAGTAGTTGACACAAAACCTGTCAACACCAGAAACCTTTGTTCTGTCTGAAGCTATGGTCAAATACCTAATTCCAAAGTCACCCTTGACAGCCGTATATATGCAGTAATATTGTAATTGATATGCACCAGCCATGTAGTATATCGTGTCTGCCTCAGGCACACCAACGGTTGTGTGTGTGTGTGTATTCACTTACTTGTTCGTCAAGGGGAATCCACGCAAATGCGAGCTAAGCTCATTATTATCGCGCCTCTTTAACTGGGAATGTATTGCGTGAAATGCATGTTAAGTGTTCATGTATCGTTGGAATGGCTGTGGATGTGTGTGTAGTCTGTATTTTAGCCAATTGGCGACATCTGGAAACGAAGGCTTAGGGTTAATATGTACGGTACCATTCTCACTACGGTACCAGTCTCACCCGAAGGCTTAGGTTGACCAGTAGCTTAGGTTGACCAGTACGATACCCATCTCACCTTGTAACTGATCACCAACCCCAGATGGGACGTCACAACTTCGTCCACTTATTCCAGGTTCCTATTTATACTGCTAGGTGAACAGAGGCTACACCGTTAGGAGACTTGCCCAAATGTCTCTTCCCCGCCCGGGTCTCGAACTCGAGGCCTTCTGGTTGTGAGCCAGACGCGCTATCAGTTACGCCACGGGGAGGTGTGTGTGTGTGTGTTACCTTCATAACGGGCACACACTGACTCCAATTAACCCTTGTCAGAAGCCGACGGATTGATGAATCTGCTTTAAAGCCAAGTCTGATAACTACTACTAACTGCCAGTAATATCAATATGATATATTTATTGTTGTGAAAGCAGAACATGGGTATCATTAACATGTAACACTCATATGGAAACCACACTTTGAGGGGTTCTTTGTTAATAACAAAGTGTGTATTCAATTTACTTGTGCAAGATAATCCAACTACCTCTCAAACACATTATTATTCAGCCCATCACACATCATGTATTGATAAAGTTGGACCAGACGTCCAACTGCTGGATAGATACATTTCCCACCCAGATGAGGCAGTTTATACAGTTGCCTTCAGTGTTTTCTGGTCACTGGTTTAACTCGGCATCTAACACCAACACACGCAGTTATAATCGGCATGGTGTATTTGGTACGATTACACGTTCCGAAATTAAATAAGTTTTCGAAATTGCCATTGTATTATGGTAACGCCAATATTAAGCAGCCTAGCATAACTTACTATTCATTGGTACTATTACCTTTACCGTTACCGGAATGCCAGTTAAGTGTCGTCGACGACCATCGATCTCCATTATATATTAGATTCTGCATTATATTTAATATCGATATCAATTTAGTAAAATATGATAAATATAGAATACAACTATGATGGTGGTTATAGCGAGCGAGCAGGTTTATAAAATACAAACCAGTTACCATGTTGTCTAGTTATGGTCAACAGATGGTAATTATACACTTCAGCATATATAATGAATAGCAGGAATAATTTATAAGCTAGCTCGAGACATATATACAGATACTCATTATGATGTAATTAAAATTGGACATAATAAACTCCCTGACTGTGTGTTTATTCTGAACATATTTAATGTTACTGCACTTTAAATAAATGTACATTAATCGTGACAATTATAATAATAACAAGTCATTGTGCTCTATGCTACCATATTTTATATGTTGAAGAGTATTTAGATCATGAAGTGAAGATAGCCCTAGAACATAAATATGTTTTGATGTGTGTATGTGTACGTGTTTATGGGGGAGGCACTCGTTACAGGCAGTTCTGCCTTTTGTCTCCCTCATCCACATTGAAACAAAAAAATAAACAAAAAACGTATATACTGAGGCACATGCTCCATAGCTGGGGGTGGCCGACTCGAGACAGAGCCCGAACAGGGAAAACACAACACAACACCTAGGAGAAGACCCAGAAACCAGGGATCACTAAGACACTCCAGCACTCCCCCAGCCCCCGACCTCCCGGAGAAGTTCCAGTCTCAGCAGGCAGACATGCAGTGTAGCACACCACAGTGCCCGCCCACCACGCATCCAGGCATGTATCAGCTTCATATATACCGGATCCCCGTGTCCAATTACTAGTGCCCGACCCCCTCTCCCACTCATATATTCACTAGCATTCTCCATTAATTCCTATTTATTACCACTTCTCTTGCCTGATGTATAGTCATTCCTCTCCAAACCACTGAGATTGCTATTCAATAAATCCTTGCAGTCTGGAACTATGCCGGATCAGTGGAAGCTAGCTAACGTAACACCGATTTAAAAAAAAGGCAGCAAATCCCTACCCAGTAACTATCCTCCAATTAGCTTAACCTCAGTTGTATGTAAAATGCTAGAAACGCTCATAAGAGACAGACTCGTAGATCACTTAGAGGAAAATAACATACTTAAAAATACTCAACACGGCTTTCGTAACAAACGTTCCTGCTTAACAAATCTCTCGGACTTCTTTCACGATATCCTCAACCTCTACGATGAGAATAAAGTTGTAGCTATTATATACCTTGATTTTCAAAAGGCCTTTGACAAAGCTCCCCACAAACGTTTACTGCTAAAACTAAAAGCGCATGGAATACAAGACGGTGTGTTGAAATGGATAGAGAATTGGCTCAGCGACAGAAAGCAAAGAGTAGTCATAAACGGTAAGGCATCTAAATGGACCAATGTAACTAGTGAGGTACTCCAGGGATCGGTACTAGGACCAATTCTCTTTCTAATTTACATTAACGACATAGATGAGGGTCTCACCTGTACAATCTCAAAGTTTGCTGACGATACAAAAATTGCAAATAGCGTGCGAGAGTACGCAACAAGAGCAAAGAACATGTTGACGATATGCAACACAATCTAGATAAGTTGTCATGTTGGGCCCAAATTTGGCAAATGAGTTTCAATGCGGATAAATGTAAAGTACTACATATCGGATACCAAAATGAGAAAGCAAACTATTCAATGAATGGCACTCAGCTTAAGAGTGTAGACAGAGAAACCGCTTTGGAAGTAACAATATCGAATAACCTAAAATCGAGTCAACAGTGTTCTGAAGGCAAACATAATAATTGGCTTTATAGGCAGGTCATTTGAGCATAAATCTAAAGAAGTTATCCTAACTCTTTACAATTCCTTAGTCCGCCCTCTTCTGGAATACTTCGTTCAATCCTGGTGCCCTTATTACCAAAAAGATATAAACAAGCTAGAACGAGTTCAATGTAGGGTTACCAAAATGATACCTAGCCTAAAAAACAAACCATACGAGGAGCGTCTTAGAGAATTAAATCTATTTCCTTTAACCCAGCGCAGATTAAGGGGCGACTTAATTCATGTTTTCAAAATCATCAAAGGCATCGACAATATGAACTGTAGTAAGTACTTCACTATCGACCAATCTAATTACACGCGGGGAAACGGTTGCAAAATTATTGGTAAATCTTTTAAATCTCACGAATCTAAGAATTTCTTCTTCAATCGAGTTGTCAACCTGTGGAGTGGGCTTCCCCGAAAAGTTATAGACTGCAGTACCGTTGATTCTTTTAAACTTCGCCTAGACAAATATCTTGAATCAAACCCGCGACTGACTGCGTTTGTAAATGAATAACTATATTTGATCCCCCCCTCAGTAACTAACCCATCTGTCCCATACTAACTTCCTAATCCTGCCATAGACATTAGTTCCAGGGCAGTAATTCCCTTTCCAATGTTCCCTTACTCACTATAAACCACTGTTTGGACACTTGATCCTCAGTGTTTTGGAGGACAAGCAGCCTAGAAGGGTCACTAGACCTGTTGTTGCTTGATTTCCTTTGTACTGCTGTGTACTCTATCTTCTAACGCATGTACTACACATTCTCTCCATCTCAATGCAGGTCTTTCTAACCCTCTACCTACCCTTCTATCTGACTCACATATTCTCTTTGTAAGCCATTCATCTTCCATCCGCTCAACATGTCCATACCAGCACTGCATCCTTCTGTCTACTCTGTCCGACAAAGGTTCCTGGTGCCCCACTCTCCTATGTATCTCTTCATGCAGCTCATCTCCATCACATCCAGCTTTCTTCTCTCCTTTGCTTTCAGAGCCCATTTCTCAGCCCCATACATCACTGTTGGTACAACTATCCCTTAATAAACTGCTCTTTTAGCTTTCATTCCGAGATGTCTCACCTTCCACATACTCCCCATTGCTCCGAGACTTTCCTTTGTTCATATACTCTCTGTTTTACCTCAATTTCCATACCTGCATCCCTACTTATCATTCCTCGTAGAAATGTAAAACCCTCCACTTGTTCCAGTATTTTCCCATCCAGCCGCACATCTAGATTCACCCTAAGAGCACCTCTAATGCGCACCATCACTTTACTTTTATTGACGTTCACCTCTTTGACTACTTGCTTCAGTTTCTTCTCAGAATACGACTATATATAACATTTGGTGCTTTATTATAGTTACTCCCAGACGATGTTATGCAGGCTAGCAAGATACTCTGAAATATATTGGCTGAACATCTATCTCAACTATTACTAAATTTCCGAAGATTAAGATGAATTTTCACCTAAAGAGGACGCAGTGTGGTATAGTCAATTTTGCACCGCCTAATGTGTATGTGTGTGTGTGTGTGTGTGTGTGTGTGCGAAATAATATAAATAAACGTGTTCAATAATTTGTATTTGTATCTCCGAAAATTTTATATCAACTGAAGGGTAACATTGGAATACTGTCTCGCCCCAACAACCACCGACGCCCAACAACGTTCCGTATAGAATATAGAAAATGGTCTTCACACAAAAAAATACTCGAATGTTTTCTTATATACCTATTATATATATATACCGGTATATATATATATATATATATATATACATATATATATATATATATATATATATATATACATATATATATATTATTTGTTTATGCACTCTTTTGCCAAGCACTCTACCAACCATAATTTGTCCCGTGCAAGATTTTAGAGACCATGACCTTCTCCAAGACACTTCACTATCCATCACATTATGTCTGGGGCAAGGGAAGAATATGAAGACACTTTGTCACTTTATTACCCTAGTTTGTTAAGACGGTTGGTCCGCGAATAGCCCGATAATAAGTTTGATCAGGCAACCATCGCTCACATTTTGTCTTGGTTTTAATAAGGGCTGCATGATAGATAGTCTCTTTAGTCCGATAAGGGATATGACACTTTTCGCATTTTTGAGAGCGAACAGCTTCAATATCGAGAGACTATAAAGCATCATGCAAGAAGTTATGGCTGGGTGAATTTCATAGCTTTCCTTGCAAGAACACACATTTTAAAAGCAAAGATCTAAATATATTTCAAACTAGCATTTTTGGAGCATTGTTTTTATGTTTAGACTAGTCGCAAGATTTAATGGCTATCGTTTAGTAATAGAAGTTGGCATATTTGTCTTTGGATTTAGAATGGATGTAAATAGTCAGATACCACCTTGTTTATACTGGAGCCATTAATTCAGTGATTAGAGCGACAACTTCAGCCCAAGCACTAGATGTTTTTTGTTTATTTTTTATTTGTTTTCACTGCTAAATATTTGTCCAAATTATATATATGCTAGTAAAGCAAAACTAAATAACTTGCCATGCCTGACTTTACTTTTAAACAATATATGCATATCCGCTCAAAGCCCCTAAACATTCTTTCTTTCTCTTTCTCTCTCTCTCTCACAAACACACAAACACACACACACGAGGCTTCAGCACCAGCTTCACTATTAATATAACATTAATTAAAGGGTAGCAACCGTGAGCAGCCATAATCATCAATAATCGTCTGGAATGCTCAGGTTAATTACAGGTAGACGTCAATGACGCCTATATCTCACAAGATTTGCCCGAAATTTATGATGTTGCTAATAATTCAGAAGTTATCAAACTAGCATTGCCGAATGATGAATGAGAAGAAAAACATCCGGTCAACCCTATCTTTACATCATTATTTATGAAGATGGCAGACACATCACTAAATCTGAATGTACTAATCGTAAATCTCCATTGATCCAACGTGTCAGATTTAGGGGAGGGGGTGGCAATTCACGTGTATAACCCTCAGTTGTTTATATTTCGGCATTATTCCTTTATTTCCAGCAAGAGGTTTAGAATATTCTTTCGTTATCCCTTTTCAAAGGTCATCTTCAACTTACATCTTTGTTCGAACTTATAAACGCTTACTTATTTTACACCTCATATCGTCTCAATCGCCTCACCCACATTCAGATGTGGCCATATCTAAGTAACTTTAAGCTTAATCTTGTCATAATGCAAAGCAAACCTTATTACTAACCTTATCTAACTTAATATAATCTTTCCAAACCGACTGTAACCTAACCTAACCTAGCTTAGATTATTTTCACCTTAACGTAACTAATCAAAGTGGCTTCCGAGATATGGAATGGTAGACAAACAGTTAGATAAAGGATATTCCCAATATTTTCTAACTTTTTCCCTGTGGGGGTTTTGGCCTTAATGACCTGCATTCCCTGCACATTGTCATGCATAAACAAGAGTCAGAACGTAACAAGGGGAGGTGGTGGAGTGGTCCCGATGTATCAATGGGAAGATACTATTGGGAAAGAATTTGTGCTGTACCTAGTATCAGTGCATTGCCACAAAGCCCACTGAAAGGCTACAAAAATGCCCTCATTGTTTCCTGATTAAATAGCACTGTATGAATATTCCCATATTCAAAATGTGCTATAGGGGGGCAATGCCTCGTGATTTCATAGCTCAATATGTGGTGTTCTGAGAGTGAGGGTTCGAGTCTAGAAGTTAAGACAGTAAAGCACTGGGGCAAAGCAGCTTCAGAGATGAGGCTGCTTCGAGCTGTGGGTGGGCGACCGCACCCTTTGCATCTTACGAAGGCAAGATAGCGGGTGCTGGTTGCATCCCAAAGTGCTTGTAGTGTCTCACTCCCTAGACTGGAACGAGACCTCACAGGCTTCACCGTTGAATGTACAGGCTCTCAGCCTATGCCCGAGATAGAATAGTTGGAATAAAAAAAATAAAAAAAAACAAAAAATAAAAATAAAATACAATGATATATCCGTGAACGTACATTAACACTCAACTCGCGGTGACCGTCATATAACAGGAGAGAGATTATTGGCCACCCCTGCAGCGCCCATCATATGACGGGTGCCATTTTTAGGCCATTATGAGCTATGAGAGAGAAACCTAGCGTTAGGGGGACAATAGGCGGCCTCCGACCACTCGCCACTACTCTATGGCCGGCACTGGGGCCTACTGTATCTCATCTTCGCCTCCCTACAGCTCTCAACAAGGATAAAATTGGCAAAAATACCTCATTTTAAGGTATTTTCGTCTTCGGCTGCACGATCGTTGCAAGATAACACGTGGTCGTACAAGGATGATTCAGGTGTCATTAGAAAGCTCTATTATCGACCTTTCACAGATATATAATTTTATTTCACTCTGTCTCTTGCTTATGCATGAAAAAGAGCATGGAATAAGCTAATTTTTGGTAAATATACCCGCCAGGCGCTACCCCCTCCCCCCACTCTTAGGTAGTTAATAGAGCTTTCCAAGGACACCTGAATCATCTCTGTACAACGTCTGGTTGACTCGCAACAATTTTTGCAAAGGTCACTAAAAATTTGTGGATTTGAACTGTTTTCGCTATGAGTAATGCTGCATTGGTATGGTAGACATTTGAGAGTACGTCAGTGTGGGCCCAGCCTTGGTGGGCGACGGATGAAGGGGTCTCGCGCTGCCTGCACTCGCTTGCCTCACTCCCAGGATACATAATAAGCGGGTTTTGATGCCCTTCATTGCAGCTAAGGAGTTAAGTACTATATTTTCATCACTTCCTGCACTTTCCCGGGTATTTTGCCCTCCATCAATCTTCTCGACCTAAATATAAATACTTATCACGACCCCACTACTTTTCTTATGGACTTCTGACACAAACACAATTTGTGTGGCCCCTTAATAAATTGAACTTCAAAAACCTATAGGCACCTATATTATTAAACTCCTCTACACATTTATTATAGTGAATAAGGTAATATGGCTAAATAAATGCAACAAAATATTTTTTTCCTGAAGTAAAACAATATGAAACTATCCTAAAAACAAAATTTACAGCGTTCGGTAATGTAAATTGGGAAAATTAATTATATACAAGTTGGTGTTGAACGTTTAAAATACTCAGTTTTCATTGAAAAGAAGACTGCAATTTAAGTTGATGGGCGAGCTTTGCAAGTAGGGCACCAACGACAACCCCCCAGGAGTTCCTGACACACGATACCACCAACTACACTGCAGGAACCCCGGATCAAGAGCCTAATATGTGTCCCCCCAGGATCACAGGCTGATACCCGAACGCTTAGACTTGCTTCCTCCTTATCTTCCACCCTGCCTCACCCCATGCAGACAACCCTATAATTATATAACATTACTCACGCACTGTCACCAGCAAGCTCCCGTGTTACCCCCCACCCCTACTCCCTCTTCCACCGCATACACAGGTATTGTACCTTCCTTGAGGGTCCCTGAGGACATATTGTATACTGTGTATTGCGTACTGTATCTGTATACTGTGCATAATAATGGTGTATCATTGTGTTTCTGGTATTGTATTCCTTGTATGTACTGTGTTTGGTACCCTATTGTATAAATATATTTTATCAGTGTGCACTGTTTGTATTCCTGTTATAACTGTATTCTTGTATATGTTATGTATTATGAAAATTAAATTTAATCACTAAAAAAACACAAAAAAAGAACACCGACATGCTAGGAAGTCGGGCGAGAATGAAAGAAGGAAGTGAGGAAGGAAGAAGGTAGTGTGGAGAAGATGATTGTACTATGCAGGGAAAGGGAAATTAAGCATGAGTACAGGGTAGGATGGTTGAGCATTTTGGACATTATATTGCTTTAATGTCATACGCACACACACACTGGCTCACACTCATACAAACACAAACTCTTCTTCTTTCGGCTGTTCCTCTTAGGGGTCACTCGATTCCATCTCACCCTGTCCCTTGCATCTTCCTCCGTCACACCAACCCCAGCATGTCCTCCCTCACTACATCCATGAACCTCTTCTTTGGCTTTCTTCTTTTCCTTTTGCCTGGTAGCTCCATCCGAAGCATCCTTCTCCCAACATACTCCGCATCCCTCCTCTGCACATGTCCAAACCACCTCAATCTCGCCTCTCTCGCTTTGTCCCCGAACCGTCGTACATATAAACACAAACAGAAGAAGGACTTTGTTGAGTTGTAAGATGCTTTGTTGTATGCTACTGGTCTGATGAAGCTATACCACATGGTATGTTTTCAATATTAATTATTTCTACCGTTTTGTGGTGGGCGGGCTTGCGGTTTCGGCTCGCTGCATGTCTTCCCGCTGAGACCTGAACCTCTCCGGGTGGTCGGGTGCCGGGGGGGTGCTGGAGGGACCTTGGTGATCCCTGGTATCTGGGTCTTCCTCTGGGTGACCTAGATGTGTGTGAATTTGTTTTTTTATTTTGTGTGTTCATTGTTTTCTGTTGTGTCGTGTTGTCTCTATTCGGGCTGTCTTTAGTCGGCCACCCCCAGAACACAAAATGGGGAATGGACCTGAGTAAATACATAAACACAAATACTATTTTAAAGTATATTTGTATAATTCCGGGGGAATAATAGGACTAATAACAGAGAAAACAATCATATAGGTATGAAATTCAAGACATTCTGAGGATATGGAAATGATAAAAGTGCTAGGATTCGGGATAAAATATAATTAGAATAAAATAATCTCCCACAATGCTGCAACAAGGGCTAGACTATCACAGTATGGATTACATTAAACAAGTATAAGTTCAGTGCTCGTCATATAATTTCAATTCTCCTGTTTTTCAGCTCGTGAGTTGTTGTTTGAAAGGCATAATATGCTACATTTTTTCGACGGAATAGCATATCTTTTCTATTATATTATTTATATAATCTTCATTGCATCAACAATGGACAACACTATCCTTTGTTTGTAGAGTTCTTTAAACAAATTTAATGCATGTTTATCAATTCCGGTAAACTTTGTTGCGTGAAATCTAATAAATGACTACAGTTCAATCGAAAGCAGATGAGTGACAATGTGAGTCATTAGGATGCCTGAAGCATGTTAAGTCATAGACTGAGGGAAAGATGGATTCAGGGAGAGAGTTCCAGAGCTCCGCTGTTGAATAGAAGAAGAGTGGGAGTATCGTTTCACTCTTGAGTTGGAGTATTGCACTGAGAAGGGATGGGATTGTGTTGCAAGACGGGTACTACCCTACAGTAGTATATAATAATATCACAACCCATCCTCGTCCTTACTCCAACATGTTCACATAACTTATTGGTTCACACATTGTTTCCTACAACTTGTTCCAGATTATACGCTCTGAATCGCCCAAGGAAGTTCATTCAAACTTTAGAGATCTAAATATACCATTCTACTGTCATAATAATGGTGGAAGAATATTAATTTAATAACACTGTTTAGCTGAGGGTATTCATTATCTGTGAACTGCATGTTCCTATATGAACATTTGCATTCATGTATGTATGTATGTATGAATTTGTATGTAGTGTCATGTACGTATTTTTGTATGATTATGTATGTGTGTATAATGGATAGCTGCTCTGCTTTTATACTGTGCACTAAAATTAAAAGTCAGTATGGATATTTTTATGAACTCTGATTAATCTTACAACTGAGCATGATGTGAGTGATGGATGATGGGCAACAGTTTTCCACCAGCATATTGGCATTGATAAATTAGCATAATTATAAGGGCTTTGTTTTGTTATGTTGATTAAACATATTCCATTATATAGTGGAGAAATGGACGAAAGATATAATACTAAATATAGGTCTATATACCACATAAATATAACGAGAGAGAGAGAGAGAGAGAGAGAGAGAGAGAGAGAGAGAGAGAGAGAGAGAGAGAGAGAGAGAGAGAGAGAGAGTTACATATATACACAGACCCCGAGGTAGGCAGTCCGGTCATACATTTTTTTTTTTTTTTTTATGTGTCAAGCCTTCCCCTGGAAGCGTTTATTGTGTCACTCTCCACCACTCTCGCTGGTAGTTTATTCCACTCTGTCACCACACTCTAGGTGAAGAAACTGTTTGTGACATCTAGGTTTGCCTTTTTGGTATTTAATGTCATTGCATTTCTGTGAGTTTGAGTATTATTCTTGAATGTGAATAGCGCATTTCTATTGACAAAGTTTCTATTGATTTGTCGAAGCATTTCAGTATCAAGAAGCAGTCATTAACACCTTACGAGCGGCCTATGCGGTTTATTTATGTGTACCGCACAGCGGGGTGTTTTTAGCCAAAATAGGGCTGTTTACGTGATCATTTTCATGCCTAAATAAGACCCAGAACTTAAAACAAGTACCTATCCCTGAAAGGGCATAAACAGAGCTTTCGAATGACACCATAACGATCCTTGTATGATGGATAGTTTTCTTGCAATAACCGTGCAACGCGAGTGCAAAAAGCAGGTAATTCGGTACTTTCAGTACATAATTGAGTATGTAGCGAGTGAGAGAGGGAGGAGGGAGCTGAGATTTGTGTCAGTAGGTTCGCCGCGGTGGTCTGGAGCAGTCATACGCTCGCTAGTCTCCTGCCACCACTTGTCTCTCTCTCTCAGCCACATTACGTGCTGAAATTGCCACTCGAGTTATGTCGAGCGCCGCCACATAGTCCAGCTTTATTTAACTCGACTTATGTTGCTCGCCGCTAAATAAGGGTTAAGTTGACCCCTCAACCTCCTCTTTTTTAATGAGAACATATTATATCTGTTAACCCTTGTCTATCGGGGCCGGACTTAAGTCGGTCTAGAGAAGAAACGACTATGTGGCGGCCCGCCTTAAGTCGGTAGCAATTTTGAGCACATAATTGGCTCCGAGAGAGAGTCCGACCGGTGGGAGGAGCGTAGGTTGACTCTGACCGTTCGGCACGACTCCCGCGCCAGCACTGGGCCCAGCTCCACACACATCCACACTCACTGCCTCCCTAGACAGGGAAATATGACAAGAAATTACCGTATTTTAGGGATTTTTCCTTCGTGTTGCACGATCGTTGCAAGACAACCCGTGATCGTAGAAGGATGGTTCTGGTGTCATTGGAAAGCTCAATTATCGCCCTTTCACGGATACATACTTGTATTACGCTCTGGCTCTTGTTTATGCATGAAAAAGAGCACGGAAATAAGCTCGTTTAGGGTAAAACCACCCGCTTGGCAGGTAGTAGAAGTTACCGACCTAGCCGCTCGTGGAGTGTTAAGTCTTTCATCATATGGGTCATTCTCAATAATGATATCATCTTCGACGCTCTACGCTACACCGACTCGAGTCTTACAATGTTTTTGTTCAGATAAGGTGACCAGAACTGCACACCTAATTCAAGGTGGGGTCTCACCATACTTTTCAACAGTAACACTATTACATTCTCGTGTATATAAATACATTTTCGTTTAATGAAGCCCGATGATCTGTTTGCTGCTGCTATACATTTGTCGGAAGTTTTTAGGTTTCTAGATATTAGTATCCTTAGGTCTTTTACTAGCGTTTTGGTATATATTTTTTGGCCATTCATTTCATATTTGTATTTCTTAATTCTGCTGCCAACCTGCAGTACCTGACATTTATCTTCCATGTTTTCAGACCACTCGGCTATCTTGTTTAAATCAGACTGCAGCGCATTTCTATCTTCTTCGGTCAGGACTGTACGTATTCCCTATCTTTGTATCATCGGCACACTCGGAGATGGACTTGTTTATCTCTCAATCGATATCGTTAATGTAAATGAGAAACAGGACTGGTAGTTGAGTGCTGACAGCTTTCGCCCCGGGGTCCACGCCGCTGTGGCGCCGCCACACATACAAACAAACAAACAAACACACACACACACCCTCACACACTTGGTCCAGAGTTGGTGAAGGTCGGCTACACAATTATAACTCTCCACAGACGTTACTACAAGAATCTAAACCAAGTAAGGGAAAGGTAATCTGTAAAAACAAAGGCGGTATATTACTCCTTATGGATAACTAATAGCATGTACAGTCACGGTCAAGAGTCGAGTCGACTCCTATAATTTCAACTCTGATTATCTCTCCAGTTATAAATGAAAACAATATATATATATAATGTACATACGTAACCGATCTAACCGATAATTAGCATTAGGTAACCAAACGATTTGTTGGTGCTGTTGGCTGTTTTATATGCGTGTGTTTGAGGGGGTGAGTGGATGGCATTACATTAAAAGGTTCGTATACCCCCGGACATAATA
Organism: Paralithodes platypus; assembly: GCA_032716605.1. NCBI lineage: Eukaryota > Metazoa > Arthropoda > Malacostraca > Decapoda > Lithodidae > Paralithodes > Paralithodes platypus. Next base: position 69,697,523 of record CM064504.1, on the reverse strand, counting down.
AGCAGTGTCCTACCTTCATAACTTCAAGTTAATTAGCACAATCATACTTCTGAACCATACTGAACTAAACTTGAACAAAAGGAACTTGTTTAGATCGGTTACGGATATACAGTATATATATATATATATATATATATATATATATATATATATATACATTGTTACGTATCTTGATCCTCAAGTGGTTAACTTGATGAAACTAGATAGCACAGATATATATATTAAGGTATCAGTCAGCTGAAGGCAAAACGAAAGTAAAATCTAATAAAATTATTTCCTGTTGTTGCTTCCTTTCCTTTTGGATCTTAGGGCTTGGTATCCTTTATTGACTGATACTCTTTAATTATGAACAAATACTGAAACTAATTAAAGCCATGTAGTATTTATAAAGAATTATTATTTACCGAAGCTTAGTAGGCTATGGTTATGAACCGAATAAGTTATATCTAAAGAAGGACTATTAATTATATAATTATCAAGTCTTGAAAGATAAATACTAGGTAAGAATATTTCTGTCTCTTACCCTTTTTGAAATGAATAGATAGTTTTCTTATATCATGTCCTTTTATTTATATTTAATGTAGTTATTATTTTTGGTTCTTGTCTTACGTTAATAGTATTATATTATTATTATCAGGATTAATATCAAAGTCACATAAAAAGTTAGATATATATTTAATAAGTAGATAAATGTATTTTCTTAACCACGTAACATTGAGGTTTGATTATGAGTAAATTAAGTCACAGGATCGCTTCATAGATTCGATTCAGGTCTCACTCAAATAATATGAAAAGCAAAAATAATATTTTGAATCTAAAATAATTTTCTTCAGCTTAGGAAATCATTAGAAGTAACATTAAAACAGCCCTGGTAGTCTAAGGCAATATTACTAATATGAGACAATAGTATCACCGTTCTTGTTCTTACCAGCAATGTAAGCTTAATTAAAAGAAAATGAAAGAACTCGTAAGTATTAATATTAAACAATAGTATTACTTTTATCATAAGCCAATTACTTAAAGAGTTGCTTTAGTCCACAAGTCAGTCAACTAAAATAGTTAAGTACATAATAATAGCGTTAACGTTAATTCCCAATCACATATCTCACTAACCAACATAAGTGTTTACACCGAACACACTTAACACACACTTATATAATCTGACTGACAGTCACAATCCCATTATAATACTTCACCCTGGTCTTCCTCCAGCTGTTTGTTCACCTTCCCAACTCCAAATGTGACTGATTTGAATGCCCACTACTCGGGTCTTATATACTATGCAATGATGGTGTAGGAACGAATCAGGAGGCGGGGATGGTGCGCGCCCCAATCACAGCTCCTCTAGTTGCGTAGCAGATGTGTGGTCCAATGGCATCGATGATCGTCATAGCGTCGGGTCATCCAAGTAGTTTGCAGGGTCCGAAAGGAGGGGCCAGGTTGTGTAATGACGTCAATCACCCATCAAATTTCCCCCCCCATATGACGCATGCAGGTGTGAAGGCTTGTTTGCTGGTATGTGGAAGAGCTGGTTCCCGCGCTCGCTGGTCTGCTTCGCCGCCCGGGTATTTCGGCACTCCTTCAACTCTTAACTCTAACTCTTAAATAAACACATACAGGGCTCCGAATGTGAGAATATATATATCGATTTATGTAGTTTTCATATATAACTAGAGAGAGTTGAAATTATAGAGGTAGAGAACGACCCTTGACCGTGACTGTACATGCTATTAGTTATCTATACGGAGAAATATGCCGCCTTTGTTGTTAGAGGTGACCTTACCCATACTCGGTGTCAGCCTCTTCCCAAATGATAGAAATATCAGCTTGATTGCTTTCATTAATTTTGAGCTATGAGAAGTTAAGGGGTCAAGATTATTGTCAAGTTCGTTGGCGCTACCTATAGTACCTCGACGATCGTATATTGTAGAACAAATATTATTCAGGATGGTGTTTGGGGTGTGTATGTGTATGGGTGGGATGTGGGTGTGCGAAAGTAAAACCAATACCTACAGCAACGCGCTGTGAATTAAGTTTTACAATTTGTTCGGGTGATTCCATAACTTCTGGATAGAGCATTAAATAACGGCACAATAAAGCCACTACCTGTACCGTTTTGAAACTTCACTTTCGGGAGCACCTAAACAGCCAAGCCATAATTTATTCCCAAGATAAGAATTATGATAATTGGACAGCAGAGATATATGACCAGGAAGGAGCCTACTCCATAAAAAACAGCAGGTTCCAGTTACCTGCTCTTACAACAGTTAAGGAAACGCTAAGCTTGGGTTCCCACATCTCTGAAAACGCCGACTCACTTTTCAGGAAGTCAGACATGCTCAGTGTTTTTCTACCCTTGTGTGCTGCCTTTCAAGTTTGTTTAGTCCTACAATACAAACATGAGACTTGTCAAGTGCCAGTGACTTTGTAAAGGAACAAGGGAGCAGTTGATTCATATTTCCCTTACATTCACTTAACGTATCTCTGTAAACTAATTTATAATTTTGTGCATAACTACTTCTGAAGAACGTTCCCATTTGTGTTAATTAATCGCAAGCTGATGACATTTTTGTAGCGCAGTTACAATTTTCTTCAAGAAACTATATGCATTCCAAAGAAACGGAAATGTTCATTAAATGTGGCCATAATTAACAGCAGAACAGTAATTACAATTACATATATATATATATATATATATATATATATATATATATATATATATACACTGTATATTGTTATGTTTTGGGCGAGGTGAAATAACACAAACAATAGGTTAACTATGAAATTCAAGACTGTCAGAACACTCAAAAATATACAGGTCAAGGAAACTAGAATACAAATTGAAGACTAAACTCATTTAATAAAAAGAAAAACAGGTTGGATATTAACACGAATGTCAATAATTTATATTCATTATATCAACATTTCGGAATAAAACAAATACAAGATTCATTGAAAGGCCTACAAAAGAAAACTTTTGCTCCGTTTACAGAACATATTCTAAACAATAAAAATAATTTCACAAATAAATTTAAGAATATAGTCTTTGCTTTTATGGATATATTAGAGCTTCTAAGAAATCCAAAGATAACCATATTAAAGATAAAGTTATATCCACTTTAAATAATTATTCCTCTAAAATTTTAGACAAAATTAATGTTAATAGTCTTATTAATTCAAAGAAAGTTAAGTCCATATTACCGGATGGTTGTAAAGATTTCAAACCATTAATAGTGTATTCATATGAACGACCTGTTGGGTCTATTATTTGTAATTACAATAAAGTGTTAAGACATTTTTCAGATAATTATATTTTCAATAATAATAAATGCGTATGTGAAAGAGTCATGGATATGCCAGCTACCAGACGTGATGCATTAGCAAAGTTCATTTATAGTCCGATAAATCACATATTAACAGGTGATGTAGAGCTAGTTAAACATTTTGCAAACGACAAATTAGCGGAGCTTTGTCGTAAAGGGTTTACATTTAGAATAGGAAATAATAATGTAACATGGGACATAATTTTAAAAGATATTGTTTTTTCAGTCAATAAATTAAAAGATAAATTGTTAAAAATTGTGCGCTGCGATGCGAGAGAGCTAGAGGCATGGTCTAAATTATTAATTACGTTAATTAGAACTAAAATGTTCACGCTTTAAAATGAATTTAATCTTTCAGATTTTGAACACTATAATTACAATAAGCTTAAAGCTGATTAAATAAATTTACATAAACAGGTTGTAATCACTACAGTAGATAAAGCCAGCAATAATTATAGCTTCACATGTAAGCAGTTTTATCTTGAAAACATGAAGAAAGAATTAGGCATTAAAGGTAACATTACGTACAAATATTTGTGGTAATTCTGTTTATGAAATTCAAAATAATTTGAACATTGATAACTTAATCGATGAACATAAGAAAAAATTAACATTTGATAGTAAACTTTCCGATAAGAACAAGTGCATTGCAAAAGTATACAGGTTACCAAAATATCATAAAAGACCTTATAAATATCGCTTTATTGCCGGAGCTAAATTTGAAACCACTAAAACTCTGTCAGAACAAGTCGTAAATTGCTTAAAATACATTAAAAGTACTCATAAAATATATTGTAATACCATCATGAGAAGAACTGGCATTAATTATTATTGGAGTGTTGACAATTCGTTAGAAGTTATTGATAAAATAAATACCATGCCGAAAGTTACCTCGTACATAGCTTCGACTTTTCGACTTTGTATACCAATTTGCCTTTAGATTTAGTATATTCAGAGCCTTGCTTTATTATAGATTTGCACTTTGACAAATTCGTTAGGAATGGTAATTATTTCATAAATGTTTATACATATTTTAATAATGCATCACTTAGCTCTACTCCCACTAGTTCAGTATACAGTATACAGAAAGCAGTAACAAGAAATAGGGTGGTCAGTATGGAAGTGAAGAAGTCCTTCCATGACAGTGTGGTAATCCCGACACTGACTTACGGAAGCGAAGCATGGACGTTAGTTGAGAGACTCAGACCAAGAGTGAGAGCAGCGGAAATTAATTACCTAAGAAGTGCGTGCGGAGTTACATGGAGGGATAGACAGACTAATGAGGAAGTAAGAAAGAGGTGTGGTGTGGAGGTAGATGTGCTGGAAAGTGTGAAAAGGAACAACTTGAGATGGTTCGGCCATATGGAACGTATGGAAAGCGAGAGAATGACTAAGAGGGTGTACAAGAGCGAGGTGGAGGTACAGAGAGGGAGAGGTAGACCGAAAGAGAGGTGGAAGGATGGAGTGAGGAAGTATATGAACGAAGGTGGTGCTGGTTGGGGGGAGGGGCATCGACTGACCGGGGACAGAGGTGCATGGGGGCGGTTCGTTCGTGGCCACCCCCTCGGGGATCACGGCGTCAGGCAATAGATAGATAGATAGAAGCCCCACACTCCCGTAAGCCACTACAAGACCTTTGCAACCATCTCCCTGGGACTCATTACGAAGAGAGAAGACCCGAGCAAGGAGAAAGAAACCTTCAAAACGCGCGGCTAGAGAAAGTACTGCCCGGGCGGCTGGCTCAACCAATAACAGCGCGCCAAATCGTGAGGCGGAGCTACAAAGGGGGGGGGGGGGGGTGGGGGCTGCAGCGGGACTCACGTCATGGTCTCACCTGCCAGCAACTCTCTACCTCTCCCTCACCTGTACAGTAATGGGAGTTTGGCCAAACCTGCTCCAGCCTACCAGCTTAATTGCTTACCACCCACCAATAACGTCCACCTCTGGCCTACAACAGCTTTCCACTGCTGACCAGATACACCATCAGTATCCTGGTGCTTGTCGTCACATTGCTAGCTTACACACTTATAGCCAAGCAATTCAAGATGGGCGAAAAGTAGTAGATGGGACTGAAGACTTCCAGAAGACATATTGGCCGGCTATGAGGTGGTGAAGACTGCTCCAGAAACAACCCAGACTTTTTAAAGGACCCTTAATGGGCCCGAAATAGATTAATGAAAAGAGAGAAAAATACTTGACAAACCCAGTGGTTCCAACCAATTCAATTTAGAGGTGTTCTTATAGAACAAAAAGAAAGAGATAACGATAGACTCATGAATAAATAAAAGGATGCATTGTTGAGAGAGCTAGCTGTTAATGTTAGAGAAGGCTCCATGTCATTTAGCTATAAATAGGATAGGATCTTATAGGGTAATAAGTAAAGGAGATTACTAAGAATCATACGGGAATCTGTTTATATAATGATTAATGATAACGGGGTTATGCCAATTATTAAAGAATAGGAATTAATCATGTTTGTGATAGGTTAGACCTAGCTTGAGAAATATTCAGGAAGGACACTAGTCCGTTTGATGAAATATATTGTTTATGTATAAAGGAAACATCGTTATTCGATTAAAGAGACTATTGTACGGAATACGGTTCTCTGATTAAGCGACCCTGTAATCATGACATAAGTAACAAGTCGAGGCGACTATTGCAAGGGGTGTTGTATTATTGAAAGTAGTCATTTTATGTTTGAATGAAATAGTGTTCTGATATACCAGGCGATCAAGTGTTAAATTGCTGTAATAAGGTAATGTGGACATATCGGATAATATATTGAATTATGTAATGATCTATAGGAGTTGAAACTGGATTATAAGTGACAAAATAGGAGTTAAATTGTATTGTATAACTTCATTTGTGAGATAGGAATCAGGAGTGTGGGACACTCCGGAACAGAGTTAGATTTAAGTAATTGCCTACGGGTACATATTTACGTGTTTTTGAGATATATGATATAAATAGATAAGATGTATATATAGGAAAGTCTAGATTAACGGGATTAAAGCCTAGGTCCTACGATTGGACATATTGAGGCGTAGTAAAACAGATGATATATATATATATACAGATAGGTTGTAAGTTTAGGAACGTTTAGATTAGATAGGTTAAAGCCTTGGTCTTACCATAGGACATATTGAGGCACAGTAAAGTTTTGTTAATTCTTTTGGAAATAGCGACGTGCCTTTGGATCGAAGTCTGAGTGAATCAATGCCTGAATAACGGGTATCCAAATAGGTGGTAACGGGAATTTAAGAGTTCCAACGTACAATCTATATTGGGTCGACGGTAATATTCAATTTATGGATTGAAATCATTCCGGCCCGAACAGAGAGTCGATTGCTATGAGGATATATGCTATGAGGATATATGCGATCAGGAAGTTTTGTTAAATAAAGGATACAAACTTCTTAACTGTCGAATTATTCCCACCTTAGTAGAAAACTTAGAAATAAGTAATACAAATATAATAATTATCCCATTAAAGCAATACAGCGAACATTGTGAAAGTGACTCCAGAATTATGAAAGCAGCGGTAGGGAGGTTACCAATGAGTCAGTTAGGCCATGTCTTGCAAAACATATACAGTAGTGTAACATATGTATTCTGAGGTTTGGTGGGCGTTGATCACCATAATAACGCGATATTACTTGTTATTCGTTAGTCAGTTTTATGATGACAGTATCTTGCAAGAGTCTGATTCAGAGTGGCTATTCTCCGATGACACACCATTAAATCCATAAACAATGATCTAAGCTATAATGTAATTGATATGTGTGTGTGTGTGTGTATATATGTATTTGTGTGTGTATGTGTGTGTGTTTGTGCGTGTTTCCGTTGTACCTTGTAACTTTAGAATATATAACCATTATAGTCCAATTTGTACCCCAAAATATTATACATAGTTCAACTGTATTTCTGGACCTAGGAAAGAAATACTGCATATTTATCAATATTACCTTAAGATGGCTGGTGGGACAAAGACGGTACCCGTACTAGTAACCCAAAATGGGTTTGACTATAAATGTTGTTCTAGAAGCTAGTCATCTAACAAAGAAGTTTTTGCCAAATATAAGAAACATGGGGGACGCTCATCCACAGTGAGTATGTGTGCAGTGTGCACACCTATGTGTAAATCTGGAGCACTTTTTCATTAATTTTAATGGTCTACAGTATGCATTAACAAGTAAAAGTCAGCCCAGCCATTCAGATGTAAATGGGAAGAGAGTGATAACAGTAAAATAACTTGGCTTGATTGTCCGGATATTGGAATGATAAAGTTCGAGACCGACAAGAATAGGTTAATCTGATAGTGTAAAGACGTGGCCGACACTCTGTGTGTAATTGTTGCGGAGAATAATGGTGGTGGTGGTCATGGTGGCTGGAGCAGGAACATAATATTGTGCACAACATTGTTTTATCGCATAAGGAGGTGTCAATTTTCCAAATACTTCTATGAAGTACTTCTACTCTGATGGCACAACCATCACTTCTACCTCTGACAAAGCTAAACTCTTCGCTCAAACTTTTGCTAGAAACTCCACCTTGGATGATTCCGGTGCTATTCCTCCCACTCCATCCTCCTCTCTCTTAGTTATGCCTAATATCCTAATCTCTTCTAATGATGTACTTTCTACCCTCTCTGGGCTTAACACCTTATTGGCGGGTGGGTCCGTATATTACACCGTACCGCACAGCGTTTTTTTTTAACCCTAAATAGGGTTGTTTCCGTGCTCATTTTCATGCATAATCAAGACCCAGAGCATAAAACAAGTATCTATCCCTGAAAGGGCATAAACAGAGCTTTCCAATGACTCCCGAACCATCCTTGTATGATCCCTGGTTCTCTTGCAACGATCGTGCAACACGAGTGCAAAAACCCTAAAATAAGATAATTTCCGTACATAATTCCCTGTGTAGCGAGTGAGAAAGGGGGGAGGAAGGTGGTATACTGTTCAGTACGTCCACGGTGGTCGTGGGGAGCGGTCATAAGGTTACTACTCTCGTCCCACCGATCAGCTCTCTCTCTCAGCAACATTACGTGCTGAAAATGACGCTCGACAGGTGTCGTGCACCGCCACTTAGTCCAAATTTATTTCACTCGACATATGTTGCGCGCCGCCAGTTAAGGGTTAATACTAAGAAGGCGTACTGTCCGGACGGTGTTCCTCCTGTTCTCAAAAACTGTGCTTCCGTGCTAACTCCCTGCCTAGGGAAACTCTTTCGTCTCTGTCTATCCTCTAACGTCTTCCCTTCATTCTGGAAGTTTACTCTCATTTAACCTGTCCCAAAGAAGGTCGAGCGCTCTCAACCATCCAACTATCGTCCAATTGCTCTTATCTCTTGTATTTCTAAAGTTTTTGAAATTATTCTTGCTTCCAAATTTCTTTAGCATTTCTCTTCTCATAATCTGCTCTCAGATCGCCAGTATGGCTTCCTTAAGGGTCACGCTACTGGTGATCTTCTTTCATATCTTACTAACTCTTGGTCATCCTCCTTTCGAGACTTCAGTGAGACCTTTTCTATTGTACTAGACATATCGAAATCCTTCGATAGAGTCTGGCACAAATCTTTAATTTCTAAACTACCCTCCTTCGGTTTCTATCCCTCCATCTGTGCCTTTGTCTCTAATTTCCTTTCCGGCCGTTCCATAGCTGCGGTTGTGGACGGCCATCGCTCACTTCCTCACCCTATAAACTCAGGTGCTCCTCAGGGCTCTGTCCTATCGTCTATTCTCTTTCTAATTTTTATAAATGATCTGAACTGTACCTCAATTCTCATCCATTCATACGCAGACGACTCAACCTTACACTACTCCATTAGTTTTTTCAGAACGCCCAAGCCAGCAATCCCTCAACGACAAACGTAATGAAGCCATAGAACACTTAAATTCTGATCTAAATACTATCTCCAATTGGGGCAGAGAATACCTTGTTACCTTTAACCCTTTAGAGGGCACTTGGTGAAATCGTTGAGATCTCAAAAAATCCTCTTAGGACATGAAAATTGAGGTGTTTCTAAGACATTTTTTACTGCTGTGAAATATTCAGTTTGGTGCACTTGAATGTTGCAATGTTGCGTCAAACAAATAACCCGTACGGGCTACTCGCCCGACTTACGGGTAACCATGAACATCCCGCCAGGGATGTTTGGCCCGTTTTGGTGTAATGTTTTTCACAAAATATATGTGTCTTATTTCAACTAAATATGATTGTAAATAACTGTCAGCAACATAAATAAGTACCGGTATAATTAGTAATAATGTGAACTTTTACTTACATACTAGAATAAATGTGTAATGAAATACTGCCTTGATTTATATAAGAATACACTTTAATTAAATAAATAACTTCCATATTAGTTTTTTGACACTATTTACATACATATTTATATATTTATACTTCGTTGTGGAATGGAGCGAAGCAATTTCGGGTGTCAGACAGGCACAGGGCGACCTTACAAGTGTCGCACATCCACCGTGACCGATGAATGGCCCCCTTCTTGCTGCAATGCTTGCACGTCTGTCGCATGGTCACAAAACGGGGCATGTGATGGGTGGTGGTTTTCTGTCGCTCAACAGGACTTGGGATTGAACTCCTCTGGCCTCTCCTCGGTAGTGGTATTGGTGACGTTGGAGGGTCCATGGAGTTCCTCGTGGCCCGCGCTGCCAATACTTTGGTGCATCTCATAAACCTGGAGATGTCCAGGCGAAAGTGCTTGATGGGCATTGGTTTTTCCCCCAAAGAGACACAGTCCCTTTTGTAGAGCAGCCAGGCATTACATATACAAATGTCCACACTATATCCAAAGAGCTTTATATACCATCTTCTCGCTCTCATGGGTGTGCTGTACAGGTGGGTGAGCATGTCGCTTTTATCAATCCCCCCCATCCTTCCATTGTACTTTTTGATAACGTCGGGGCATTTCACTTCCTTCTCTCCTTGGCTTGCTTGTCATACCTGGAGACTGGACATGGGTTCAATGCCAGCATCGGAGGACAGAACTGTGACCACCTTGTTGTCTTTCCACCGTGCAGCAAGTATACCATTGGAAGAACAATAGTCCAGAGTTCCACGGGGCACCGACTTCTTGTCCATATCCTTGACAGCCATTAGAGTGGGCTTTTCAATGCGATTGGCTCTTGCTGTGCCAACATACCTGCAACCATACTTTTCCCGCAAGTATTCCACTAACGCAAAGCTTGTGAAGGAGTTGTCAGCATACACAGCACTCTTATTGGGTTCCTTTAGGGTCTTGACAAGGACTACCACGGTCTTGCTGCTGACCAACATCTGCTGCTCATCTTCAGCAAGGATGGTATGATGAGCTGGGAAGGTGGGCTCGCCCTGGTACATAAGAATGTCATGTACAAACCCATCGATACCTACCTCTGCAGAAAAGTTTGAAGCCCCACTTGTCTGGTTTGGTCTTGATGTATTGCCTCAGGTTACCAGATCTCTTCCCCTTATAGGCCACCATCAACTCATCAATGGACTGGACTGGAGTAGCATTGACCTGGAGGAACCGCTTTGTGATGGATGCGATGACTGGCATTATCTTGTAAAACCTGTCTATGGACGTCCTGGCATACTCGTTGTCATTGAAGTGTAGGAGGGATCTCAGTAGCCTGAAGCATTTGGAAGACATGACTTCAGCTATTTGAGGCACGCTGGTCTCCATGGCCCAGTAATCCTCTAAGCTCGGCAGGCTACTTATTCCCATGTAGATCAGGATCCTGCCGAACACCATGAACTCGTGTTTGTCTGTGCTGAATGTTGTGTTGACGTCCTTCTGCCGAACATAGAGGTTAGTTTGGTAGACTATGTGGCCCACCAGTTCCAAGCAAAAGAGCCGTTCAAAATATTCGAAAGGTGAGAGGATGTGAGTTGGAGCCAGGTGAACGAAATCCGGGAGTGGTGGGATGTCGATATCCTCCTTCTTTCATGTCCTTGGAGCAGTGGTAGTCCGTATGCTCTTGCGGGCTCGTGGAATGGCATCATCCACTTCTTCATTCTCGTCGTCGTCGTCGTCGAACACATCCCAGGGCTCCACCACAAGCGTACCTGTGAAATAATACAAGTTATTAGGAAAGGTAAGTAAAGGTAAGGTAAGTAATGGTAATGTAAGTATTGTAATTTGTTTACTATAATTTATTTAAAAAAATAAATGCCAAACACATGAATGAAATGCACAACACTGTTTACTAAAAGTTCTTTAAATTTGTTAAATGCCCAACAATATTTACTATAAGTCCTTTAAATTGTTTAAATGCCCAACACAATATTTAAATGCCCAACAATATTTACTATAAGTCCTTTATATTGTTTAAATGCCCAACACAATCTTTAAATGCCCAACAATATTTACTATAAGTTCTTTAAACTGTTTAAATGACCAACACAATAATGAACTACACAAAATTATTTACTGCAAGTTCTTTAACCCACTGAGCCCCAGCTAGTTATAAATAAATGTACCACCAGGGACTAGCAGGTTTTGATTTTTTTCCCAGAAACAATAGCAAATGGGTTAGGAATGAAGGACCGCCCCCCCCCAAAAAAAAAAAAACGACCAAAAAGGTAAAAAAGGGGTCCTACGGAGCCCCCGAAAGTCAATTTTACAAGAGTAAAAAATTGAAGGCAAAAACACCCAAAAACCATGTTTGTGCGCGCTCACGCGCACGCGGTTGGACTTTGAGAGTTTTTAACCATCGGCATGGTTGCGTAGGATACTTACACAGTCCCCATACAAATCTGAGCCCTCTAGGTGCCATAGGACCGGAGTAATTAAACCTCGACGACACTTGTGCGTCGTGGTCTGTGGGGAACATACATTACCGACGACACGTTGTCGTCGCTGGTACTCAGAGGGTTAACAAAATAAATACCCAACAATATAACTATAAGTCCTTTAAATTGTTTAAAAGACCAACACAATAAGGAAATACACAACAATATTCACTATAATGACCAGACAGTCAATCAATCAGTCATTGGGGGGAAACTCTGTGACAGCACTGAGCCACAGCCACCCTCCGACTCCACACTTGTGGGTTTCCCCATAGTTTATTGGTATAAAATTCATTCACTTTGATACTAACCTTGCCTCTTAGATGTACTGGGACTACTGGATAGTAGTTCATCGTCCCCGATGTGGGCCAGGAAGTCAGGGTCGATGGTGTCATCATCATCTTCAAGGTCGAACTCGATGTCACTGTCGGCGCTGGTCTGTGGTGCCACCCACTGCGTCCTGCTTCTGGTTTGCTTGTATAAGGAACCCACTGGTCTCTGAAAAAAAAAATATATAATGTCATTATCACTTTCTTCGCTATATTTATGGTGAATAATATGAAAATGTACATAAAAATGACTATATTTGGCCAAAAAATATTATAACTAACATTATGTGGAGTCCATACCAATGAATAAGGTACTGGCCTACCACTATAGCATGTTTAAAACAAAATCACCATAGATTCACCATTATTTTGTAATTTCTAACATTACCTATTTGTCAGGTATTGCTCTGTTTCAAGGTTATTTTGTAGGAAACGTATTGTATAGCAGTATAATCATCAATAATATAATCACAATCACTAATCACCATCATATATACACAATCACCATCATCACTATCAGGCCATACGGTTATTCATGTTGCAGGCCAAAGATCACCGCAGGGATGAGCTTGGTTATTCGTGATGCGGGCCAAAGATCCCAGCAGGGTGGAAGGTGGTGGCATACGTTCCCCCGTAAGTCCGGCGTACATCCCGCGCAGGATATAATTATGTTCACCACCCAAATTTTCGTATTTCCTTTGAAACCACACTAATTTCATTCATACCAGCATAAATTACAACTATTTATCTATGTCCAATCAACTTTTAAGAACCTTACCTCCATTGCGTTAGGCGTGAGGGGCATGGGAAGGGAGCAAACTTGACGCACATATGACCGCTACGGCTGCTTTGCAGAGTATGACTCGCTTCTCGCCCTGCACCGCCGCGCAGGGATGGGGTAGAGGGCTGTGATTTGCTGGAGATAATGATGAAAGGTTCCCCTATTGGTTGAAGCAAATCAAAGCCATCTACGTCATCAATGGCGCGAAATATAGCCCGCCAAAAACACGTGTTTAAGGACCCCGCGCGGGGTACCTGCCTGCTAAAGGGTTAATGCTTCCAAAACCCAATTTCTCCATCTATCTACCCGTCCAAAACTCCCAGCGGACTATCCCTTATTCTTCAACAATACAGAAATCAATCCTTCATCTTCTCTCAATATTCTTGGTGTCTCTTTTTCTTCTGCTCTCATTTGGAAGGACCATATTACCAGTCTTGCTAAGGCAGCCTCCCAGAAGCTGGGTGTGCTCAACCGCCTTAGGGGGTTCTTTACCCCTGCACAGCTTCTTGCTCTGTACAGGGGCATAGTGCATCCTTGAATTGAGTATTGTTCACATGTGTGGGGAGGTTCCTCTCACACCGCTTTCCTAGACAAAGTTGAAAGGAAGGCCTTTCGTATCATTAAGGGGAGGTTTTTTGTTGATTCCCTAGACTTCCATCAAGCTTAAAATTACTACCCCTTGACCCCCTTTCAAGATAAATTTGTACCGATAAATTCGGTAGAAAAATGTCCCGGCCGAAGGCCGGTTCCCCTTAAATTACAGGCACGCTATCGCTTGCCAGGAAAAAATCGACACCTAAATGGCACGAATGGTCTTAAAATTGACAGGAATGGGGCAAGGGTTCTTAAAATCGCCAAACTAATGGGGCAAGCGTCTTTAAATCTCACAAGCAATGGGGCTAAACATGAGGGAGAAAGAGGTTCAGAAAAAAATCCTCCAGGTGGAAATCTCCCCTTAACTCCCGTCCACTCACCAACTCTCTGCAATCTCTCTCTCCGCCGCAATGTTGCATCTCTCTCGCTATTTTATCGCTACTATAATAGTCAGTGTTCCTTAGAGCTTTCCCAATGTATACCACACCTCCTTTACGTAGGGCACGTGGTACCTGTCTTGCAACACAATCCCACCCCTACTCTGTGCAACTCTCCAACCCAAGAGTGAAAAGTTACTCTCAAACTTTCTTCTATTCAACAGCTGAGCTCTGGAACTCTCACCCAGAATCAGTCTTTCCCTCTTCCTATGACTTAAATTGCTTCAAACTCCGTGTGTCCAGGCATTTTGGCTCGAACGCCCCTTGATTTTGGCCCTGTCACTCTTTCAACTATGGGGGAGGCACTTGCTATAGGCAGTTCTGCCTTTTGCCTCCCTCACTCACATAGAAAAAAAGAAAAGAAGAAAAAGGAAAAAAAATGGCTCTAAGTTTAAAGGGGTAGTGTATTTGTTTGTGTGTGTGTATGTGTAATCTGTATCTATCTATCCACCTAACTAGAGAGAGTGAGAGAGAGCGAGATGGTGCTACAATTATTTTAGTCAGTAATTGCAGTAAATTAACATGAAAGAGTTACTACTCCACCGAAGACAAAGGGGCTCCAGTTCTGACGCTATTTTTGACTCGCAGTGTGCTGGCTAAATAATCCAGAAGGGTTGATAGTCTCTGAACTCATATTTTAACTAACTAACGAAGACATACTGTATTCCTAACCACAATTACAAAATCATAATTATGTTATGTCAAAAACACTCTGTAACGCAATAATCACTCTGCCACAACATTACACTATTGTTATGCCACTAAGGTTAGCTGTGATCTTCAAAAATGCAGCTCCTCACTTGGATCATGGCCCATATGTAAAGTATAATTTCAGTTTCGCGCTATCTCTATCATACTGTCTCGCTCTTTCTCCCATACTCACTAACTCTCTAATGTTTTTTTTTTCTCTCTCTCTTTCTCTCCCTTCATTTAAGATTTAGGAACATTTTTTGGGGAGGCTTTACCTTTCCGGGGTTTTATCCTTCAGCACCTCTTTCTACACAAATCCATTATTAATGTATATATATCTATCTATCTATTTATATATATATATATATACACATATATATATATATATATATGTTTCTAATCTCTCAGTTGGGTTCGAACCGCCGACCGTCAGGACGATAGCCAGCGCTTTAATCAACTACACCACGGCAGTCTACAAAAGACACGCAACCTTCTATCCTATTTATGTTAAGGAGAAAGGAAACCCACTAGGCGAATGTATTTCAATTCATACCCAGTCGTAGGATCCATATTCCAGAATACCATACAAGGATTTCTGAGTGTCCCGACACAACTCGGGCCGAAATTGATTTAATTTAATTCTACCCCACCAAGCATGAGAGTTACAAATATTAAGTACCGGTATATATCACAAATACACGTGAGCCACTAAATGTTTCTAAACTCTCAGTGGGGTTCGAACCGCGGACCGTCAGGACGATAGCCAGCGCTTTAATCATCTACACCACGGCAGTCTACAAAAGACACTCAACCTTCTATCCTATTTATGTTAACCCTTCTTTGGCGGCGCCCGGCTATAGCCGGGCAAGAGAACCAAGGACTATGTGGCGGGGCCCGTCTATAGTCGCATGCAAGTTTGAGCATGTAATGTGCTCTGAGAGAGAGCGGAGCGGTGGGAGGAGCGTAGGTTACCTCATGACCGCTCGCCATGGTGGCCGTGGAGCTACTGAGATGTACTCCGCCCTACTCCACCCTCCCTCACTCGTTTCACACGTAATAATGTAAGGAAATTACCGTATTTTACCGATTTTGCCCTTCGGTTGCACGATCGTTGCAAGACAACCAGCCATCGTAGAAGGATGGTTCGGGTGTCATTGGAAAGCTCAATTATCGCCCTTTCACGGATAGATAATTGTATTATGCTCTGGCTCTTGTTTATGCATGAAAACGAGCACGGAAACAAGCTCGTTTACGGTAAAACCCCCCACTGGGCGGCACAGTCAAATATACTCCACCACCCGCTCTTTGAGTGTTAAGAAGAAGCGAAACCCACTAGGCGAATGTATTTCAATTCATACCCAGTCGTAGGATCCATATTCCAGAATACCATACAAGGATTTTTGAGTGTCCCGACGCAACTCGGGCCGAAAATGATTTAATTTCCTTAACATAAATAGGATAGAAGGTTGAAGGCTGACCATCAACAACATAGTGTCATAGATGGCAGGCAATACCCTAGTTGGTGCCACTCAGTCTCATTTACACAACACACCAGATAATCCTCTACCCGTATTTGGTTATACCGGCTTGGACTACTGTACAATAAATATTGTGTTAACTACATTCGACCACTTTCCCCATATATTATAATGTCTTCATTCACATTACACCATCTTCAAAATATATATACACACACACGCAAATTATCTACATATAGTACAAATCTTCTAAATCAGTCTTCATTCTGTCTGTCTGTCGCTCTCCCTTGCTCTCTCTCCCTGTATATATTTATATATATATACATATACGTATCAGACCTCAACCTTTTTCAGTGTATAATTATAGTCCTGCAACCTTCCTTTATTTTGCATACTGTATCTTTCGTGTTTTTATTTAATAACCCTCACTCGTTGTCTGCTTGATTACAGAAAATTAACTTCCACTAATTGCGTATTCCATCTCTCATTATTCACCAGTTTTCCTCGCTCACATTACATTACTAAAGTAAGACAAATATTCCTGGAGCTTGTATCGCTAGAGTATTGCCGCTAACAATCTCCAATAATCCCGCTTACTTCAAGGCGTGGGGTCGTCCAGTGTAAGACAAAAAAATAAAATAAAATAAAATAAAAAATAAATATATAATCAGTTCTAAACTATTACACATTATTAGTGAACAAGAAATAATGCTTGTAAAGATATGTTGTACATACTGTTATTCATCAATTTATTTGCATGTGTCATTTTCAGTACCTGCATATTTTCACAATGAAAACGAATAATAATAAATAAAATAAATTGTATTGTAACTATTGCAGCTATCTATCCTCCATAAACACATTATCTTATTATGTTGTGCGCTATATCTTCCACATTATTGTTGTATAGCCATTTGTTGCCTTGGTAGATTCCTATCACGTAGTCAGTTCCTTCCATCTATTACCGTGTTAGGTAGGTTAGGTCCCTCTCTACAGCCCTTCCAGTGCTACGCTCTCGTACATGTGTCACTTAGCTCAATTAAGAATATAGTTGTAGATACAGTTACTCACTTTCTCTCTCTCTCTCTCAGCACCATCTTGACCCATCGTCCTTCAAGATAATGATACACTTTCCTTCCTCCCCCCTCTTCCCCACACGTCTCCCTCACCGCTCGTTCACCTTTCTCCTTTCTCACCCTCGACATTATTCTGCTTCACCCTGGTTTCCTCCCCCCCCCCCCTCTCTCTCTCTCTCCCTCTCTTCCAATGCATGTATACTCACTAACCTACTGAATAATGAGTAAGGTATTGGTGGCAGCAGTGTGATGTGGCCAGTAAGGAAGACACAGGATATAAAAGAGACTGATAAATAGCTTGCCAGAATTTATGGGGACATTATGAAGCTGTGCGACTTCTCAATCTTGGTACTGTGACTGAGGAGAGTTTCAGAGGGTGTGATATATGTAAGTATTACATGTTAGATTCAATAATTATTATAAGATTCATTATATTCACCTCATATAATTTTAAGGCGAGTTACTTACAATGTAGAGTATAGAGTGTATTCATTGTAATTTCCTGGTTCTTCCTCCTAGTTTTTACCAAGTCAGATTCCTTTCCCACGCACCTTTAAGCTCGCCACGTAGTTTTGATTCTCTCCATCCTCTGATCATGTGACCGGAAGGAGTGATGGGATTTTCCACCTCTATAAGGTATGTGGCAGGGCAGGAGAGGTAGGGGGAGTGAAAAGGCTTGAAGAATACTTAGACTCGAGATATGGGTACGACCACAGCCCAAGAGATTCCCTCCAAACTTAGGGAATTATCTTTGTACTATTTAAATCTACATTTGTTTAAATAAATCAACGTGGCTTGGATACAGAGATATTTTCCTTTATCTACATGTAGAGGATGGTGCCGGCCTATCTATTACATCTATTATCTATCTATCAATCTACGAGAGAGCAGGACGGAGAGCAGAGAACCTACCAGTTTACTTCAATCAACCTTAACTACAGTAAATTTAAATCTGTAACCCCGTAAGGCAACCTCCCAAACGGTTAACCCTTACAATAACCACCTTTGGAACGACACCCTCAGTCCTCTTAACTTGGTAACAACAAACCATTACATAACATTGGAACTAAATTTCTTTGTTACAGTGGTGTCAAAAGTACTACATAACATAAGGTTATTGTTGTTACTTATTACTGTGAAATGTAAGCTAGAAGTTTGTCTTTCCTCACATTTGAAACTATGTGATTCTAATTTAAAAGGCTATATTTTCCAAATACTGTAGCTTTTCACAACTATGATTCAGTTGAAGTGGCTTATGAAGGTATTTGTCATTACAAGAACTGCAACAAATAGAAATTCCAGAAAGTGAGTAGGAGGTGCAATTTCTCGCTTTGTGGATTACTTACTGAACAGAATTTAAACAATGTTTGTAAAATGTGCACGTATAGCCTACCCATGGAACAGAGACTGGTAAAATGCTTACCTAGGTTATCGTGAGTGATAAATCAAGACTCTTATTGCTTACATTTTATGGGGATATATGAGGGACATTGTGGGTAGCTTCTAAGCCATCGAAAAATATCCATGACTCAATCAATAGTGTTGTTATACATTTACTCCTTGGATAATGGATGGAGAAAATTTATGATGAGATTTTACGTGGTCTGGAGTCTTTCAGTTATATACTAGTTTGGTTGGCGAAGGATTATTACATTGTAGTTCTTAACATCAAGTATTGTGCTTGAAGACAACTTAAGATATTTGCCTTCAGCTTCACACTTACAGAACTACGGCTAAATAATAGTTGTAACAGGAAATGTCTGTAATATAAAGTTGAAATCCTTATTTTCCTAACAGTCCTAATTTCTGCCTAGAAAGCCACAGCATCCTTCTCCCTTTATGTTTTACTCATTACTGTAATTTCTGCGAAATACTGTTGGCATAACATCTGCCCGCTTATTTTGATTAGAATGTTAAATTACCTTATGCCCTTGAATAAGACAAACGCAGTAAACGATAGAACCAAACATTGGTATACTTAGTCAGCGTTAATATGCTTGTGGGCTTTACGTATCAACTGATTAGAACAAGAATAATAAGAACCAAATTATCTCGGCCATCCCACTGCAGCTCATTATAATTATGTAAATGAAGAACTGGTTACCGCTGAGTTTATTACATGTAGCTGAGTGGTGGGACAGAGGAGGATATATTACACGTAGCTGAGTGGTGGGACAGAGGAGGATATATTACACGTAGCTGAGTGGTGGGACAGAGGAGGATATATTACACGTAGCTGAGTGGTGGGACAGAGAAGGATATATTACACGTAGCTGAGTGGTGGGACAGAGAAGGATATATTACACGTAGCTGAGTGGCGGGACAGAGGAGGATATAATTACACGTAGCTGAGTGGTGGGACAGAGGAGGATATAATTATTACACGTAGCTGAGTGATGGGACAGAGGAGGATATATTACACGTAGCTGAGTGGTGGGACAGAGGAGGATATAATTATTACACGTAGCTGAGTGGTGGGATAGATTTTTTTTTTTTTTTTCTATGTGATTGAGGGAGGCAAAAGGCATTACTGCCTATAGCGAGTGCCTCCCCCATAGTTGAAAGAGTGACTGGGCCAAAATCAAGGGACGTTCGAGCCAAAATGCCTGGACACACGGAGTTTGAAGCAATTTAAGTCATAGGAAGAGGGAAAGACTGATTCTGGGAGAGAGTTCCAGAGCTCAGCTGTTGAGTAGAAGAAAGTTTGAGAGTAACGTTTCACTCTTTGGTTGGAGAGTTGCACAGAGTAGGGGTGGGATTGAGTTGCAAGACGGGTACCACGTGCTCTACGTAAAGGAGGTGGTATGCACTGGGATAGCTCTGAGGAACACTGATTATTATAGCGATAGAATAGCGAGAGAGATGCAACATTGCGGCGGAGAGAGAGAGACTGCAGAGAGTTGGTGAGTAGACGGGAGTTAATGATACGAAAGGCCTTCCTTTCAACTTTGTATAGGAGAGCGGTGTGAGAGGAACCTCCCCAGACATGTGAACAATACTCAATACAAGGGCGCACTATGCCCCTGTACAGAGCAAGAAGCTGTGCAGGGGAAAAGAACCCCCTAAGACGGTTGAGCACACCGAGCTTCTGGGAGGCTGCCTTAGCAAGATTGGTAATATGGTCCTTCCAAATGAGAGCAGAAGAAAAAGAGACACCAAGAATATTGAGAGAAGATGAAGGGTTGATTTTTGTATTGTTGAAGAATAAGGGATAGTCCGCTGGGAGATCCTGACGGGTAGATAGATGGAGAAATTGGGTTTTGGAAGCATTAAAGTTAACAAGGTTTTCTCTGCCCCAACTGGAAATAGTATTTAGATCAGAATTTAAGAGTTCTATGGCTTCATTACGTTTGTCGTTGAGGAATTGCTGGCTGGGGCGTTCTGAAAAACTAAGGGAGTAGTGTAAGGTTGAGTCGTCTGCGTATGAATGGATGGGAATTAAGGTACAGTTAAGGAGATCATTTATAAAAATTAGAAAGAGAATAGGAGAT
Source organism: Paralithodes platypus (assembly GCA_032716605.1). Classification (NCBI taxonomy): domain Eukaryota; kingdom Metazoa; phylum Arthropoda; class Malacostraca; order Decapoda; family Lithodidae; genus Paralithodes; species Paralithodes platypus. The sequence goes on along the minus strand of CM064504.1, from coordinate 69,676,529 downwards.
AGGACAGAGCCCTGAGGAACACCGGAGTTTATAGGGTGAGGAAGTGAACAATGGCCGTCCACAACCGCGGCTATGGAATGGCCGGAAAGGAAATTAGAGACAAAGGCACAGATGGAGGGATAGAAACCGAAGGAGGGTAGTTTAGAAATTAAAGATTTATGCCAGACTCTATCGAAGGCTTTCGATATGTCTAGTGCAATAGAAAAAGTCTCACCGAAGTCCCGAAAGGAGGATGACCAAGAGTTAGTAAGATATGAAAGAAGATCACCAGTAGAGCGACCCTTAAGGAAGCCATACTGGCGATCTGAGAGCAGATTATGAGAAGAGAAATGCTTAAGAAATTTGGAAGCAAGAATAGTTTCAAAAACTTTAGAAAGACAAGAGATGAGAGCAATTGTACGATAGTTGGAGGGTTGAGAGCGGTCACCCTTCTTTGGGACAGGTTGAATGTGAGCAAACTTCCAGCATGAAGGGAAGACGTTAGAGGATAGACAGAGACGAAAGAGTTTGCCTAGGCAGGGAGTCAGCACGGAAGCACAGTTTTTGAGAACAAGAGGAGGAACACCGTCCGGACCGTACGCCTTATTAGTGTTAAGCCCAGAGAGGGTAGAAAGTACATCTTTAGAAGAGATTAGGATATTAGGCATAAGTAAGAGAGGAGGGCGGAGAGGGAGGAATAGCACCGGAATCATCCAAGGTGGAGTTTCTAGCAAAAGTTTGAGCGAAGAGTTTAGCTTTGTCAGAGGAAGAAGAGATGGCTGTGCCATCAGAGTGGGAAAGGGGAGGGAAAGACGAGGAAGAGAAATTGTTGGAGAGGTTTTTGGCTAGATGCCAGAAAGCTTGGGAAGAGCTAGAGTTGGATAGTTCAGTGCATTTATTATTGATGAAAGAGTGTTTGGCAAGTCGAAGAACAGATTTGGCTTGATTCCGGGCAGAAACATAGGAAGAATGAGAGTCTTGAGTTTTAAGGCGTCGGTACCGTTTGAATGCTTCCTCCTTATTGCGGACAGCAGTAGAACAGGCGTGAGTAAACCAAGATTTTTTAGCATTAGTCTGAGAGAAGGCGAATGGAATGTATGCTTCCATGCCCGATAGGATTACCTCGGTAATGCGTTCAGCACTCTCTGAGGGTCCCCGGCCACGGAAGCAGAAATCATTCCATGGGAAATCAAAGAAGTACTGCCGGAGAGCCTCCCAGACGGCAGAGTAGGATATATTACACGTAGCTGAGTGGTGGGACAGAGGAGGATATATTACACGTAGCCGAGTGGTGGGACAGAGGAGGATATATTACACGTAGCTGAGTGGTGGGACAGAGGAGGATATATTACACGTAGCTGAGTGGTGGGACAGAGGAGCATATATTACACGTAGCTGAGTGGTGGGACAGAGGAGGATATATTACACGTAGCTGAGTGGTGGGACAGAGGAGGATATATTACACGTAGCTGAGTGGTGGGACAGAGGAGGATATGCTGAGTGGTGGGACAGAGGAGAATATATTACACGTAGCTGAGTGGTGGGACAGAGGAGGATATATTACACATAGCTGAGTGGTGGGACAGAGGAGGATATATTACACGTAGCTGAGTGGTGGAACAGAGGAGGATGTATACTGAGTAATGACTGTTCAATGCTGACAAATGATCCATTAGTCGTCACATATACTGTAGTTGCCTTACTACATCTACTGTATACTGTATATATTCTAAGATTATGTCCCACCTTCACAATTTCAACTGTAATTCCACTTGTATATATAAAAATAATCCTCAACTAAATCGACCAAAACTAGATATTAAAGCATTGTTAATATGAGCTAAAGTATTATTTGTTCATGGAGCATGAAAGGACTTGTGATAATGACTTTACTTGGTCAAATGGTAACTGAGCAATTGGCAGCTTCAAAAACTGTGCTTACTTTACTTAATTCAATTCAAAGAACCACCACTTACTCACCACTCTTTCTCTCTCCTTCACACACACAAACATTCATACACAATCACACCCACACTGTGACCCTGCCTCTACAATGAGCCACCACTCCCTCGCCACTTGTCTTCCTCATCGGTCTAGTTATGAGTTTAATGGACTTGCCTCATCTACAGCTCCTTAGAAGTGCTGAACACCATCTCTTCTGATTCTCCTTTTATCTGCCCAGTTCAGTTTCCCTTCAAATGTTCCTGTTACCAGTTCCTTTATGGAATTATGTTTGTGTTCACTGTATTTAACGTATGTTTTATAGTTTACCTATTTGCGAGCAAGACAACTAGATTATTTTTGTTCTTGGTGTCCATTTATCAATATATCTCTTTCCCAGTGTATTTTCCACCTTTGATTAGATCTGTAATAAAATAAAATGTTCCTTTTACCTAATTAGCACCTCTTTATGTTAATAATATATGCCAACGGTATCCTATTCATTGTGTTAATCCTGTTCAATCAGTGGGTCTAATATGTAATACCTCTTCTTGTTTCCCTTTATCAATATAACTTTATTCTATAATCTTTAACATGTATGATTAATAATCTCCATCGTAATCGTCCTTCATATATCAGATAATGCATGATCTTCATAGTACTTACCCACGTGTCTTGCTATTCATGTGTACAATATGCTTTTATTTCAGCTGTAGGTATACTATTTATGTGTGTCCTCTCACTGAATCTCTTTCTAGTCAGTTCATATACCACATAATTATATAAGTATGTGTCCTGTTATTCTTTTATCTGTAACATATCCTATTCTTTTTTATTCCTTACTCTGCCTTTTGCCAATATTTTCTCTTTCTCTATGTACCCCTCCTACACTTGGCAATATATGTCTTCCTTCACTCCGGCCTACACCTCTCTCTCATGACCATTGGTTCTTCCTCTGTTTTGCTCTCTCATTTCCTGGTTCTCGCTGCTTCACTGTGCTTTTATCATCACCAGTGTGTCCGTTGGCTTGCTGTCTCTTCTCATTGTATTAAGTTCTTGCTTACTGTCAGTTCTACTGCCTCTCTCTCTCCGACTGTTTTTACTTTGTTTATTCACTATTTCCGTTTATCTTTATCTATCTATTTTTAACTTTCTATCTATCAATGTATTATTGTATTTCTATCTACCTACGTCTACATTTACTCATCTGGTTTTCTACTTTCCTGCTTGTTTATATATTTATCTATCTTATCTTCCTCATCATCTCCGTTTACCAAATATTATCTTTCCCTTTCCTAACTGACTCTCCAACCATTGTTCACCTTTACTGTTCCTCTGCTCTTATGGTGGCCTCTCAGACTCCTTTCTTACCTTCCCTCATTCACCACCTTTTATCTCTCTCTACCTTTTACTTTTTCCCACATTCTTGCCAATTTTATCTGTTCAAATTATGTTTTCCCCTTATCAATCTAATTCCCTTTGTTCTCACTTTCCTTTACATTACTTTCATTATCTAGTGTTGGTTAATTTGTTTCTTTACTTACTAACTTATATATTTCCTATTTAGGACTACCTCCTACGACTTTTGCAAATTCCTTTACTTTATATTCCTTCTTGTGCCACCTATTAACTGTTGTTGTTTTTCCATCCTTATCTCTAAAGCACATATGTCTCAAATTTAATGAGTTTCTTTTGTAATTGTCAAACTCTTCCCTACCTTTAAAAGAAAACTCCATATAATTGTCTGCCACTTCTCGCGTTCGTTCTCTCTTTCATATAATTATATACACCTAATAAAATCACATCCTTTTCAAATCAAAACTAATTTTGGCACATGTACAGTTGGTCAAGGATGAAAGTATACAGTTTTTCGTCTGCTATAGCCACACATAGTTTGTCATGTTGGCAGCCCTGGTAGCCATATCTCAGAGCCCGCCCACCTTATACAGGGTGTTTAAAAACGTGTTCCTGGACTTAGTTGTCAGACGGAAATATGAATATATTGCTCTATAATCTTTGACGTGAATATCACTTCGGAGATATTAAACACTTAATGTTATTGATAGATATACAAGAAATGCGAGAGTGAAAACGAAAATAAAAACGTCTACCTATATACGATATTTCAGTGGAATACAGATCCATTTTCACACGTGGTAATATGTGGCTAATAATGTAGGGTATGGTGATATCAATGTTGCAGTTGGTTTGCAGGTGTTCAGCTGATAAAAATAAAAATAATAATAATAAATAAATAAATAAATAAAAATCACAAGTAAAGCCTCATTATGCTTCGAGGACAGACTCATAAAGCAATGGCGCTCGCAAGATGAGTAAAATTGCTGGATCATTACCCTATTAAACGACACAGGCTTCCTTACGTCCACGTTTAGGAATTAGATTTTTGTGTATCTAAAGTAGACGAATATGGAGTGGCTATAAAAGATATTACGATATACACTTAACATTATAACATTCATAATAAATAATGAGTAGAAAGAGGAATATAATAATACTTGTTAATTAATAAGTAGGTAACTATTGATATTTCACTTTCATCCCCAAGACTGGATTATATGTGATCCAAAGGGCAATGAAACAGAGGCGAGCGCCGCGGCTACGCGCTGTTCCAGCGTATGCCCCCAGCTTTGTTTTGCTATCTCCGTAACAGTATTTAGTCACCCTGAAGGTTTATGAATAATTCTCTAACTTTAGATATTTATGGAAACGCTTTTTCGAAGCACTCCGTATATTAATTAATGTAGCAATATAATAAACCCCATGTGTGTTGGGATGGTTTGGGCTAGTGGAAAGGCTGTCATGGCTGCCAACATGACAAACCATGTGTGGCTATAGCAGACGAAAAACTGTATACTTTCATCCTTGACCAACTGTACCCTATTTCTAATATTTGTCAAGTCATTACTTTTGTTTATAACATTCTTTGGCGTCACTTAATTTCCTCCCTTACAACTTACTTCTTCGTTTGCTTATCATCTTCACATTTACTTAACCCTCCATGACAAAGAAGTTGATTGTTCCAACTGCAAACAGTTCGCATTAAGAGTCGGGTTCCATATTCAGCTTAGCCTCTTTAAGTGCAACAGGACTTTCGGTGGTCTACCTGCACACCAAATTTCAGTTCACTATCTCACAACATCCAACGACAAATCTGTGATATCATAACCCCTCCGACCCTAGGAACGCACGTTATGCGTCACCTATGTATGTAACTCACAGTACCAGTGATGCAACGATTGCGTTCGCCTTAATTACACTTGTTCTGCAGAACCTAGAGGGTTCAGATTTGCAGTGGTGGGCGTGGGCGCGCCAATTTGGCGCTCTGCGCTCTGCGATCCGGTCCGCACTACCAATATAGAGGAGCGCGGAGCGAGGAGCGGCTAAAATCTGAACTCGGAGTGCAGGTGGAGAGCGCAGCTTGAATTTTGCCCTCCTTTCTGGCGCTCCGGAAGCGATTTTTCCTGTCAACAACAGGTTCAAGAACGTCATTATCGTGTACAGTCATCGTACGGTGTTACTCACGGTGTTAGTGAACTGTGATACAGTGATACTATGATAGTGACAGACTGACAGTGTTACAGTTGTTAACTTGTTACCGACTTTTTTTGGCTTTTGCTAACGCTAAGTAAACCTTACGGGCAAGTTACGGCTTACTTACGAAGGGGTCTATTTTAATAAATTATTAATGATATCATCATATCAATCATATCATATTATGATATTAAATTATTAATTGTTTAATCAACTAATCATGTTGTCGTTGATATTGTATTGTTAGGCTAGTTAGTTTGATAAGTTTAACTGTTGAAGTCACTCAGTTTGGACAGTTTCTGTAATTCTTTATGTCATATCATAGATATCAATGGACAGTCACAATGTCACAATGATATTAATCATATGATTCATATCATTGATATGATGTAAAGAATTACAGAAACTGAGAAAGTGAGAAACTTAAACTTCAGAAAGACGAGGTTTTTTAAATTTTTTGAATTTTTTGAATTTAATGAAGTGAAAGACAAAGGATTGTATTAATTTAGGTAAATAATTAAATAACTTCTAGAAGCTGTTTTTTACTTTTTTTTTATTATATACCTATTTTTGGGAGCGCGGAGCGCAGAGCGGAAAGCGCATCGGGTCGGCTGACCAAAGGAGCGCGTGAGCGCTGCCGCATTACCTTATGTCTAAGGAGCGCGGAGCGCTGCTGCATTACCTGTCCCACCGGAGCGCGCCCACCACTGCAGATTTGTATGGGAACTACTTTAGGATCCCACGGATCAATAACGATGGTTGGCAACCCCCCCCAAGTCCAGCCGCGTGCGTGTAGGCGCGTGCGGGAGTGATAGGCCAGTACATTACCTACCCAATGCTAATTGTGACTTTCCCCCGCCCCCCAGGACCCCCAAATGACCTAGGTGAGCAGTTTTATGTTGTTTTTACTTCATTACTAACCCATCCCATGTGTTTTCAGGAAAATAATAAAATTGACAAGTGGCTTGCCCTGGAGTGTACTTTTTTATTAAATCGCTTGGGGTCCAGGGGGTTAATCGTAGTCCGTTTCAATTCCCAACAACAATAACAACAATAAGCTATTATTTGATAGTCATCCATCTCCCAAACAGGGAACATTATTCATGAGTTTGCTTCAAGAACTCCTGCATCAATAGTGGCTGGCTGAAGTTACAAGATCAATGGAGAGTAAAGGTTCAGACAAGATGGCAGCAGACGTGTGTGAACAATAAGTTAATATTACATGCCAGACTGGCTGGAGATGAGGACGGAGGGGGCAGTATGATAACTAATGGACCTGTTACGACCGGGACTCGTATAAAACAAGGGCTCTTAATCATTGGACTAGAAAGGCATGCAGCCACAACGGTAACACTAGATCCAACCCTCGAACTTATAATGCCGGCGCACAAAAACACCTATACCCTCCAGAGTTAAATCTGCGATAGCGGGGTATCCTCTAACTCGGTATAAATGCACTACTACTACAGGCTGATGATCTCTGATACAGCCTGATCACAACAACATACAATTACGTTAATAATGTATACACGGAAAAAGATAGAGAGCTTAATTAAATCACTGGAATGAGTTAATGCAAACAAGAAGAAGGTATAATTAAAGTTACTCTAAACAATAATAAACTGTCACTCCTATATTAAAGAAAGTGAATGAAAGTCCTAAAGCATCGAACAGGAATCTTCTGAAGAAAGTCTGATGCTGCTTAACCCCTTCAGACTCATATGACGCAGAGGTTGCCAGATTAGCAATAAGAAATAGAGTTCTCTCCCTCTTATAATTGCCTCTCCAAAATTAGTTTTCTGCCCACAGCTAACTCAAAGACAACTGCAGAGGTTGAAGTAACTAAACTAAAGGTTTCTAAATACCCCTGATGGTAACAAAGGCTTTAAGAGTATCGATAATAGGCTCAAAATCGCGTCATATGTCGGAGAAGGTTAAGATGATCGAATCGGATTTTGAACTGTTATATAAAGCAGGAACAAGATATGACAAGTGTATGGACATACAGTGTTAACTGGCACAGGAATAATGATAAATGCACAATAGTATTATCTCCAACAACAAAATAAGTACTTCCTCAGGCAACGCAAAAGCCTGCTCGGGTTGTGCAACTCAACAACAACCAAGGCTTACAATCAACGTGAATAAAAATGTTGTATACATAACATAAGAGTTTATAATCCAAATCGGGTGTCTGCTAGGCGAATAAAGTCTAGCTGGGATGTCGTAGGCTAGGAAAGAATGGCTGAGCAAGCGGCTCGTAGCCTAGCGAGGTCCTTAAGACTGTACGGCCAAATTACGTTAAATGACGGGGTGCTCACTTGAGAGATCCAGATCGCTAGTATCTGGTTCTCTCCTGGCGACCCTCTTCAAGTCAAAGCAAAACGAGTTAGCACAGTGTTGGGTGGCAGAGGCAAAAGCCCTCACTCGCAACACAGCGCTAAACTCACAAGGTACACAGTCAGAAAGACAACCTAGGCTTCCCACGTATCCGTTGCGATTGTACAAGTTCAACAAAACCTGGTACACATCGGAAATCACAACATCAATAGCCTTACCCCAGTCTAGCATTAAATAGCCCAGCAGACAACCAAGAAATAGGTAGGGAGACACCGCGAGTGTGTCGAACCTCTACAGACAAAATGTTAACCCCTCCAAAATGTCTAACTAAACATGGAATATCTGAGAGCTTCAGCATATAATACGATGGCCAATATATGAAATCGTGCAGAACCAAAGGGGAGTTATGATATTAAATAGATTAGAAGCATAAGAGGTAAGAAGTTGAGAGAGAGAGAAAGTGTTCTATAGGTAGAAGTCGGGGACAGGTGGCAAGGGAGGTGTGAAGGGTATGCTGGTCAGGCAAGCTCTGAGGAAGGTAGCTCCTCGGGGCCCTCAGGATCACACAAAGGCATGGTGGTCGGCCAATCACAGGCCGATACGTCACAAGGCAGCGGGCCTCCAGAAGGCGCCAGGAACCACCAGCCAATCAAAACCGAGAGAAAGACGACGCGGGCGAGCAACTCCTCCGGGAGGGAGGAGGGAGGAGGAAATCAACACTCACTGCCCCCACGCTGCTCGCTCGCTCTTTCTCTCCCAACTTCACTACAATGCATCTTATGTTCTACTCATGATATAAAATGCTTCCCGTTGTCACAGGTGAAAATAAAGATCACCACGGGACTGTCTGTAACAACATGAACACTATGAAAGAAAGAACAACGTTCTCTGATAACTGTAGCCCATTTCACTGGCCTGGCGAGCGCTAGTGGCTACCGGGAGGCGATTCTGCCAACGCTGGTATGCGTCACACCCCGCCCAAGATATGGGACGCTCAACATTAGGCGAGCACCATATCTGACAAGGCAGAATGCCGACAAGACCCGCCACAATCAGCCACTCCGCCAGAAATGAAATGCAAAGCTCAATCATAAACAAAACAACATTTTAGCATAAATAAAATCTTGTAACCCCTCCCAAACATAAGAGTATAATTTTAGCCTGCTATGCTCCCACAGCGAGCTTCACAGAGCCCAGCCTCCTAAGTGAAAGACAGGTTCAACTTATGACTTTAGCTATAACATTGGCAACTTACAATTAACTATCAAAAGAAAGAATTTTTATGTGATTTTTTTTATTTAATTTTAATGTTGTTTTTGACGGATGGCCTACAGGGGCAAGCCTATTTTACTCCACTCTCAACACACACTGACTGAACAGCGAGGGTTCTCCTGCAAACAAACCCTCCTGTGACAAACAATCAGCCAAAACATTATCAGTGCCCTTAGCATGCCACACATCCAACTTGTGTTCCGGCAGCACAACAACACCTGACACTGATAAACTGCCCAGTTCATCACAAGACTGGCACTTCTCTTCGCTCTTTCTGGCAACGGGGCCTGCCAACAACCCTTCACTAGTTCTACCTTCGTGATGAGCGATGCAGCCCCGATGCGGTCTATGGTATCGTCAACTCTAGGTAAAGGATAGGCGTCTGTCAGGGATAATGCTTCCACACTCTTGCAATCACCATACACACGGATCTTGCCACTCAACTCAGGTTGCAAACTCACTGGCAACGACCACTCACGATATCCCTTATCCCTCAGACCCTTGGGCAATGGATAGGTGTCTGTCAGGGATAATGCTTCCACACTCTTGCAATCACCATACACACAGATCTTGCCACTCAACTCCGGTTGCAAACTCACTGGCAACGACCACTCACGATATCCTTTATCCCTCAGACCCTTTTTCCACACATCGTCTAGCTCTGTTTTCACGACAGGCTGTTGAGCAGGATTTATACGGTAGGGAATTAAACTGAGCCTAGCACTGTCTTCAGCCTCCATGTCGGATTCTACCCCGTACATCAGGGCTGAAGAAGCAACAAACATGCGGATGCACTGCCACAGCCTAGTAAACAACTTATCTCGCAGAAGAACATGCCTAGTGCCCTCCCACAACCCAGCCGAGACCGCAGCTTCTAACCTGTAGTGTGACGCTCACCGCTTCCCCCAGAACCGCATGGCTTACTCGCTAGGACTCGCCAGGGCAGAGAATATAGCTACAGTCTACCTATCATTGTGTACTTTCCTTCTCGAGAAAGCTTGTGTTGCAGACAGTTCAGAACGGTTCTTTATTTTCGTCTGTCACAATCCTTTCTATTTTAGTTAGTCAATTGAAAGTATTGTGTTAAGTAGTTGAATGATGGGAAGGCGAGCGGGAGAGGGAGAGAGAGAGAGACAAGGTGGTGTGACCTGGTAGTGAGTGCGGCGCGTGGCTGGCCCCTTTACATAGGCCTCGCTGGATTCGTTGCCTCCTGCCTAACACTGTCTACTACGCGGCTGCTTACTGGGCGACTGTTGCGCGCCCTCGTGCCATTCTTGCGAACTGGGACTCCAGCCAGGAGGTCCATGGGAATATCCTTGTCAGATCCTTCCCAGACAGCATACTCTAAGCATCTCCCTTGAACTGTCCCACACTCTTGTCTTAGAATCTTTCTCTCCTACTGCCTCTATCATTTCCACTACTTCCTCACCTTTTATTAATATCAAATCCCCTCTGGTTCTCTGCATCCACACCTCACCTTGAATTGGTGGCCAGACTGTATTATATGCTGGATCTCGCATTTCTTATGTACTAGATTAAGGTTGAAGATAGTCATTGTCTTTTTGGGAGATTGTATTGCTCAGACTGTCTCCATCAATCACTAATGTTTCTGCAGGGTTAAACAATGCTAGACTAGGGATCAGGTACCTTGCTGTTGGTGTTTTCAATGTGTGTAGGCTACTTTTGAGCTACACGACACTACAGATTCTGTGGGTTACCAGGGTGGATCTTTTGTCTGTGTACCTTGGAGTTTAGACTGTGTAGTGTGTGAGGGCTGCTTGCCTAATCCACCCAACACTGTTCTAACTCTATTTGCTTTTACTTTTGAGGGTCGCCAGGAGGATACTCGATACTTGTGATCGAGAATCCTCAAGAGAGCACCCCTTCATAATAACGTAATCAGGCCGCACAGACCCAAGGTCCACACTAGGCTAGGAGCTGCATTGCTCCACCAGAATTCTGTACCTTTGCGCATCCCAGTTAGACTTTATTAACCCGGGTAGACATTAGCTGGATTAGATCATGTACTCTTTTATGCCTACCCATTATTTTTACACAAGCATTTTGAGGGTCTAGGTTGCTGTAGAGAGACACAACCAGCATAGACCGGTTTTGTTAATAGGAGTACTACTTTTTCGTGGCGAGCATTATTACAGTTGCACCGCTTATAATATTCTTGTGTCCACTAACATTATATGTCCAGCCTTTTTGTGTATTTAGCCTACACGTGCATTGTCCTGCCTCCTGCTATTTTGTGGTTCCATTTCCGATACGTTCTTCTTAGTAGCATCCGACATTATTCAGAAGATTCCTTGTTCGGTGCTTGAGGACTTTACAACACTTTCTTTCATAAAGGAGTGACAGATATTATTGATTAAAGTAACGTTAAGTAAACCTTCTTCTTGTTTGCATTAGATCACTCTTGTGATTTAATTAACCCGTGGAGCCCCGGCTAGTTTTGTAATGTTTGCGCACCAGAACCCGGCCGGTTTTCAAAAAATGGTTTTATTCCAGAAACAATAGCGAATGGGTTAGGAATGAAGGAAAAACCACGAAAAACCGCTCAAAAAGCTTAACAAATTGTCCTACAGAGCCCCCGAAAACGGATTTTACAAGAGTAAAAAATTGAAGGCAATTATCCCCAAAAAACAGGTTATTGCGCGCTCGCGCGCACGCACATGGACTTTGAGAGTTTTCAACCATCGGCACGGTTGTGTGGGATACGTACACAGTTCCCATACAAATCTGAGCCCTCTTGAGTGGCTACACCTGAGGTTACGGTCGGCGCAATTAGGGTGACGCGTCAGGCGCGTCTCTGGGGCTGTGCGTTACATACATCGCCGACGCGTCAGACGCGTCGCTGGGGCTGTACGGGTTAAGTTAACTATCTTTTCCTTGTGTACCATAACTAAGCAACCATATGTTATAGGTAATAGGCTGCTTCAGAGAACATCAGCCTATAGTAGAAGCACATAGATACTGAGAGTTAAGATACCCCGCTATCGCAGATATAACTCTGGAGGGTATATGTGTTCTTTGTTCGACGGGATTATATATCAGGGGTTGGATCTAGCTAACTGATCCATTCAAACAATTGTACAAATATTTAACTTGAATAAATATCTATCATTTGCCCTATTATTTCATGATAATTTATTATTACATTTGCACCATGGTAACATATTTGTGATACATTTTAAGACATTGAGGGACCGGGTTACAAAATCAATTCTTAAAGCAAAATTATTAGTATTGTATTGTGTGCATCCCTCCCGTCTGTGTTTGGTAAGGACCCTCTGCAGGTAGTTACTGACACCATGTTTACCAGGCGGGAGTTTGTAGTGAGGCCAGACTCCAATTAGTATGGCACCCATGTTACAAGAGCTGGAGGGGAGAGGAAAGATAGGAGTAGAACACTTGTAAATCATTAACAGTTACCCGTGTCTATATTCTATAGGTTCTGGTCCATCAAATAACATTGTTTCTCTCTTGGGTTAGTTCAAGTAAGATGTTACCTTGGGGAATGTTTAAGGTGCGATAATTATATTTGGTTATGTTTATTAGGTTAGGTTATCGTTGGTGAAGCTAAAGTTACATTATCTTGGATAGGCTACAATAATATAAACTATAATTGTCACATGTAAAAGGATTTGATCACTATTAGCAATTGTGTGATGTCATAATAAAGGTGATATTATTCCAGTAAGATTGTTCTTAATAAAGAGAGTGAAGAGATTATATAATTAATTTGGCATGCTAATTTATATAATTATAAACTATGAGTAAATGGTGTGTGTGGTATGGATATGCTTGCCAGTTCCTCTTTCATAATATGCTTTTGGTCTAGTACAACACTTATTCCTATGCTCACAATGTATTGACATATAAAGACCAATTAGGAGAGTATAACTATCCATCAGTTTAATAGCCTTCCCCTTTGATCAATATCGTACTTTGTTGATTAACTCTGCTCATGGCTCAGCATTGGAGTTGATAAGCGAACATTCTTGCCTAGTTATAAGTGAATAGAATATACTGTACACATGTTTAATATAAATATATATTGCTATCTTCCAAGTGAATTAATGCCACTGCTAACTCGACATGTTTTTTGTCTATATGTATGAAGGAGACAAAGGACAGGTTGTCTGTAACAAGTGTCTCCCACAAAGCCAAGAGAGTGACAGAGAACCAAATTCAAGGGCCTGGACACACGAAGTGTAAAGCAGTCTAAGTCATATGATGAAGGAAAGATTGATTGAGTGAGAGAGTTCCAGAGTTCATTTGTTGAGTAGAAGAAAGACGGATCAAATTTGCTAATTCTTGGGTTGGAGATTTGGACAGAATAGGAGTGGGACTGTTTTGGAAGGTAGGTGCCTCTCACTCGCCGCAAGGGAGGAGCTATGCACTGAGAGAGCTATGAAGAACACTGATTGTTGTAATAGTTAAAACAAAAAAAGAGTGAAAGAGATGTAACATTGCCGCGAGTAGATAGAGATTGTAGGGAACTAGTAAGAGGAAGTGAGTTTATGAGGTGAAAAGCTTTAGACTCTACACTTTCGAGAAGTGCGGTATGGGTGGAGCCTCACCACACATTTGACTGGGCCTCTATACAGAACAAGAAGTAGTGCGGGGGTGAAGAGCCCACGGAGATGGTCGAGTACACCTAACTTCTGGGAAGCTGTCTTAACAAGAGTGGTAATATGATCATTCCCTGAAGGGTTGGATGAAACAGATACATGCATTCAATCCAAGAGTCACATAACGAGGTCATAGAACACCTGTCTTCTGATCTGTCAATGATTTTTGATTAGGCAAAGACAATCGTGTTACTTCCAATGCCTCAAAGACACAATTTCTACATTTAACCCCTTACGGACGGGGATGTTTGTAACTTCTACTACCTGCCAGGCGGGCATATTTACCCTAAACGAGCTTCATTCCATGCTCTTTTTCATGCATAAACAAGAGCCAGAGCGTAATACAAATAATCCCTGAAAGGGCGATAATAGAGGTTTCCAATGACACCTGAATCATCCTTGTACGACCATGGGTTATCCAGTAGCGATCGCGCAACGAGAGGTGAAAAACCCTAAAATACGGTAATTTCCCCAGTTTTTTCCTGGTCTCGCGAAGCCATGGGTGTGGAATGTTGCAGAGGTGGTGTCAGTCGCGGCACTAGATCCGTGCCGAACGGTCAGAGCCTGCCTGTCTTCCTCCCAAGGCGTGGGCTCTCTCTCAGAGCCGATAATGTGCTCAAAATCCCGTCCGACTATTGTCGGGCACCGAAGGGGTGTCCATTATTCTCTCGCCCGACATATGTCGGGCGCCGCGGCTTCAGTGTTAACTAACCGTTGCAATCTTCCACAAAACTATCAATTATTTTTCAACAATACTAGGGGTCACTTAAATCATGCTATGCTTACAGGTACCTACCCGATAGCACTATCGTTAGTGAGTGTTGTATGTATTTTTACTATTGTTAATATCTTGTCAAATTGCAAATTTGATTTAAATATAACATTTTGATATATATTGTAGTTTCTTTATTCATACAAAATGTAGTCAAATTTACCAGAACGTCCCGGACTTCCCAAATTGACTAATTCCTTGACCGTGACGATAGTACATTGTTATATGTGCGATTATTTTGCTTGGGAAACAGATTAACTTGTTCATGTAGTGATGTACACCCTATGTGGTGGATTGTGTTCTTTTATTTCAAAATTTGATTTTATGAAGCGTTATTTCCACATAGCCATTTTGATTAATGATTTTGCTTTTATCTTGTATCGTCCCAGTTTTGGTTTGTTTATTTTGCAAGTTTTACATTATAATTAGGAATGAAAATACAAATGACAGGGCGTAGGATTACTACATAATGTTTTGGTATGTGTATGGCTTTGCGTGTAGCCTGTGTGGGCATAGAGAGTTAACACCTTATCAGCGGGCTAGGCGGTCTAGCGGACCGTAGCGCCCAGCGGGGTGTTTTTACCCTAAATAGGGTTGTTTACGTGATCATTTTCATGCCTAAATAAGACCCAGAGCATAAAACAAGTATCTATCCCTGAAAGGGCGTAAACAGAGCTTTCCAATGACACCCGAACCATCATTGTTTCATCGCTGGTTCTCTTGCAATGATCGTGCAACACGAGTGCAAAAACCATATAATTAGGTACTTTCCCTACATAATTCCCTGTGTAGTGAGTGAGAGAGGGAAGGAAAGGGAGGGAGTCACCTCAGTTGGTCCACGGTGGTCGTGCGGAGCGGTCATAAGGTTGCTAGGCTCCTCACACCGCTCAGCTCTCTCTCTCAGCAACATTAAGTGCTGAAAATGGCGCACGACATAAGTTGTGAACCGCCAGTTAGTCCAAATTTATTTCACACTGCATAAGTTGCACGCCGCCAATTAAGGGTTAATGTAAAGAGTTAGTGTTGGTGCGAGGAAGTGGTGTGAGGAAGATAATCTATGAGGTGTGAATGTGAAAAAATTACATGAGAGTGGGAAGCTTGTGTAGGTGTTTATAGGTGGTAGTGGTGGTGAAGGACATTTGTTGTGGTGATTAATATTGTGTGGCAGGTGAAAGTGTAGATCTGTGAAAATAGTCGTGATTGATAATGAGCTATATGTGCAAGCACGTGCAGAATTCAGATACGCTGGTCATAGGGGGTAAATTTAGCGTTGTGAGCGAGAGAGAGAGAGGGGGGGGGGGGGATATTAGATTAGGGTAGTGGAATGCTGTAATCTTTGCAAGGGCTCTTGTATAGAGTCAGTTGCATATTGGCTATATTATTTGCCTTTAGATTTTCGAATATATGGACGATTTTAGCAGTTTAGTAATGGCAAAACTGCAATGCTATCAATCGCATACACCAATATATATATTATTTTAATCGTAGTAGATCAAAATACATACATATTTATATGACAAGTGATAATTAATATGACATTCAAGTAACAAAATGTTTAACTAAACAAGTAAATAATCACATTTACAAATCTATGGGTATATCTTTGAAATATATACTCATATAATAGTTTCCGGTTCGTGTGTTTAAATCTATTGTTCATTAATGTGAAAGCTATAACATTCATCTAGCCAATACCATTATTGAAGCTGCTGTCCTATCAAATGTGGCGGCTCATGCCACCCATCAGGTTTATGAGACTTTATATCAAGCTGCCCTCATTAAAACCGGGACAAAAAGTGGCCGATGGGGGTCAGACCAAACTTATTATCGGACTTTTCGTGGGCCACCGTCTCCATAAACTAGAGTAATAGAGGGACAAAGTTTGTTCATCTTCCTTCTCCCCGGACATAAAGTGATGGATGGTGAAGCGTCGCCAGGAAGGTCATCAACTCACAAACTTATCTGGGGGATACATAGTGTGGTCCAGTATTGTGACCAACATGGGAGTGAGAGATAAAGAAGTGTGGCTGCTGTTTACAACTTCCTTAATTTTGTACATACAAGATAATAATTACAATACGGACATTTTGCTAGATATCTTATTATTGGTGCTTCCATACATTCTGTGATCTTTAACATATCCTAAACAATGTGTAGATTCCTAAACAGGTGCCACTATTAACAGTTATTGTTGCGCCTCGTTAATATTAAATAACGTGTGCAGCTAGTGACCAGAGACCATTGTAGGCAACTGTAGGAACTGCCTCATCTGGGTGGGAACTGTATCGTTATCCAGCAGCTTGACGTTTGGTCCAACTTTATCAATACAAGATGTAGCCTGGGTAGATGAATAATGTGAGTGAGAGAAGGAAATATATACATACTGTACATCAGCAAGTACACTCTTATAATTGTAATACCCAAATAAATCACTGACAAACTCCATAATCGGTCAAGACATTTTCGAATTGTGATTTTCATTTGAAAATTATGTGTAAATTGTACAAATGGTATGCTTACACAGCAAACTATATCATATTAGATGTCAATGTCAGTTAATAATAATTGTCATACTAGGGCTCAAGGCGAATTCGCTTCAGACAAGGCTAAATTGGAGTCTGTATTTGACTCAAATGAGCACACACACACACAACACGACGTCGTAAGTGCATGAAGGCCGACACAATATATTGCATAACGGTTATATGTTAATGAAAATATGATATCATTGTTACATATCACTTTGGAGTCGGTGATGCATGGCATCAGCCAAAAACTAATTATCTCTGTTGAGTTTCAACGAGACAACCATAATTAACCCGTGGAGCCCCGGCTAGTTTTGTAATGTTTGCGCACCAGAACCCGGCCGGTTTTCAAAAAATGGTTTTATTCCAGAAACAATAGCGAATGGGTTAGGAATGAAGGAAAAACCACGAAAAACCGCTCAAAAAGCTTAAAAAATGGTCCTACAGAGCCCACGAAACGATTTTACAGAGTAAAAATTGAAGGCAATTATCCCAAAAAACCAGGTTATTGCGCGCTCGCGCGCACGCACGTGGACTTTGAGAGTTTTCAACCATCGGCACGGTTGTGTGGGATACGTACACAGTTCCCATACAAATCTGAGCCCTCTTGAGTGGCTACACCTGAGGTTACGGTCGGCGCAATTAGGGTGACGCGCCAGGCGCGTCTCTGGGGCTGTGCGTTACATACATCGCCGACGCGTCAGGCGCGTCGCTGGGGCTGTACGGGTTAATTAACTATGACCACTTCTTTTATAAGATATTATTTGTGTTCAGGGTTATGTGTGAATGAGTAGTTTATAACACAGTTATATATAAAGCAAACAAATTAATTATTGAATCAGTAGGTGTGTGTCGAATATTATTAAGTAGCTCTCAGGATTCAATGATAACGTTTCAGTAAGTCATGGCAGATTTTTGTCACAAACTGTTTAAATTATTATGGAAGGTAATACGATTAACCCCCCCTGGGGGTTAGGGAATAGAATATGCCCCACGTGCCTTCTGCGTGTCGTAAGAGGCGACTAAAGAGGTTGGGTCGGTGGGCTTGCGACCCCCACCCGGAAAAAATATCTAAGCAAAAAAAAACGAACGAACAGCCTCGGATGCGGACGGAACCAACGTTGACGAACCACGACCGACTAAGGACATGCCTTCGGACATTCTGAGAATGGCTACGTGGAATGTTAGTGGCATGAATGATGGCACAAAAGAGAGAGAGGTTCTGGAAGTGTTAGTGAATGCCAGGCTGGATGTATGTGGAATGACAGAGACCAAATGGAAAGGTTCAGATGTGAGAGAGTGGGAGTGTGGAATGGGTGTGTGTGCTGGAGTGAGTGAAGGAACAGCGAGAGAAGGTGCATGTTTGTTTGTAAGTAGCAAATGGAAGGAATGTGTAAGAGAGTATGGGTCTGTGGGTTCAAGGATTGTGTGGGTGAGAATGAAAGTAGGAATACAAACGTGGGTGATTGTATGCGTGTATGCCCCGACAGAGGATATACTTGAAAGAAAGAAAGAGGAGTTCTGGATGAATGTGGAGGCGTGCCTGGAGAAGTTTGACAAGAACGAAAGAATATTTCTGATTGGGGATATGAATGGTAAGGTGGGTGATAGGAAAGTTGAGGGAGTGGTGGGAGGGTGGGGGGTACCATCAGAGGTGAATGGGAATGGTAGTGCACTTGTGGACGTATGTGTGGGGAGGAGGCTGTGGATAGCCAACACCTTCTTCCGACACAGAATGATCCACAGGTACACATGGAAACGGATGTTGACGATGAAGGATAAGACAGTGGTGGAACGAAAGTCATTGATTGATTATGTATGTGTGGATGAACGAATGAAGAAATCTGTGATGGATGCTAGGGTGTATAGGGGTATTGGAGGGGGTCTGTCTGATCATTATGTAGTGGTAGCTAAGGTTAGGATACAAAAGAAGTGGGTGAGGAGAGCGGGAGGGAGGCGAGAGGAGGGTGGAATGGTGAGGAGGGTGGAGAGGTTGCAGGAGGAGGAAGTCAGGGAGGAGTACAGGAGAGCAGTGGAAAGACGACTAGGTGGGTTCGACCTGGAAGTTATGGAGGAAGTGGAGGAGATGAGCAAGGTGTTTAAGGATGAGATCTGTGCAGCATGTGAGGAGGTGTGTGGAGTGAGGAGAAGAGGGAGGGGAGTGAAAGGTACAGCATGGTGGACAGAAGAGGTAAGAATAGCTGTGGAAGAAAAGAAGAAAGCATATAGAGAGTGGTTGGGTAGTAGAGGGAATGAAGATTCCGAGAGACAGAAACGAGCGAGGTACGTGGAGAGTAAGAGGGTGGTGAAGAGAGTAGTGAAGGAAAGTAAGAGAAGAGTAGATGAGGAATTTGGAAGGAATCTGAGTGTAAAATGGAGGGAGAGTAAGAAACTGTTCTGGAAAGAAGTCAAGAAAGTTAGGGAAGGTAGCAAGGGAAACAGTAAGGGTGTGAAAGATAAGAATGGGATAATGCTAGCCGAGAAGCAAGAGAGAGTCGAAAGATGGAGGGAGTACTTCAGTGAGTTGCTAAATGAAAGGAATGAAGAGCCAGCAAACATAGCTGGATATGGTATGGGAGGGAGAAGAAGAGAAGTAGTGGAGGAGGAGGTGGGGATCAGGAGGTCAGAAGTGTGGGAAGCCATGAAAAGAGTGAAGTTGGGGAAAGCACCAGGAACAGATGGAGTGTGTGGGGAAATGTTGAGGTATGGTGGTGAGATAGTGATAGAATGGGTATGGAAAATGTGCAAACTAGCATGGGAGAAGGGGAGTGCACCCGATGACTGGAAGACTGGCATAATAGTCCCCCTATATAAGGGCAAAGGGGAAAGAGGAGTGTGTGGTAACCACCGAGGAATATGTCTTCTAAGCGTAGTAGGGAAGGTATACAGTAGGGTAGTGATTGAGAGAGTGAGAGTGAGAACGGAGAAATGGATAGGCGACGAGCAGGGAGGTTTTAGGAAGGGAAGAGGATGTGTAGATCAGATTTTTACCCTGAATTGTGTTGTGGAGAAGTATCTGGAGAAGAAACAAAAGGTGTATGTTGCCTTTATGGACTTGGAGAAGGCCTATGACAGAGTGGATAGAGTAGGTTTGTGGAAAGTACTTAGAATATACGGAGTAGAGGGCAAGTTGCTGAAAGCAGTGAAGAGCATGTATGAGGGTGCAAAGGCGGCAGTACGTGTGGAGAGTGAGCAGAGCGAGTTCTTTGACCTGAATGTTGGTTTGAAACAGGGGTGTGTGATGTCCCCGTGGTTGTTTACTGTATATATGGATGGAGTTATGAAAGAAATACTATCAAGAGCAGTGGATGTTGGTGTATCGCTGAAAAGGGAGGGAATTGAGTGGAAGCTACCTATACTGCTGTTTGCGGATGATACAGTTCTGATGAGTGATAATGAATGGGAGTTGCAGGGTCTGGTAAATGAGTTTGGAACAGTGTGCGAAAAACGGAATTTGAAGGTAAATACGGGGAAGAGCAAGGTTATGGTCTTCGAAAGGGGTGAAGTCACAGAGTGTGAGGTGAAGCTGAACGGTCAGGCTATGGAGATCGTCAACTCTTTTAAGTATCTGGGCAGTGTGTTGAGTAAAGATGGGACTATGGATGAAGAGGTGCGGGAGAGGGTACAACAGGGGAAGAGGGTTGTAGGAACGCTAAAAGCAGTAACAAGAAATAGGGTGGTCAGTATGGAAGTGAAGAAGTCCTTGCATGACAGTGTGGTAATCCCGACACTGACTTACGGAAGCGAAGCATGGACGTTGGTTGAGAGACTCAGACCAAGAGTGAGAGCAGTGGAAATGAATTACTTAAGGAGTGCGTGCGGAGTTACATGGAGGGATAGACAGACTAATGAGGAAGTAAGAAGGAGGTGTGGTGTGGAGGTAGATGTGCTGGAAAGTGTGAAAAGGAACAACTTGAGATGGTTCGGCCATATGGAACGTATGGAAAGCGAGAGAATGACTAAGAGGGTGTACGAGAGCGAGGTGGAGGGACAGAGGGGGAGAGGTAGACCGAATATGAGGTGGAAGGATGGAGTGAGGAACTACATGAACGAAGGCGGTGCTGGTTGGGGGGAGGGGCGTCGACTGACTGGGGACAGAGGTGCATGGGGGCGGTTCGTTCGTGGCCACCCCTTCGGGGATCACGGCGTCAGGCAATAGATAGATAGATAGATAGAATACGATTAGCATGTATTACATTTGCATATTCAATATTATATACACATGCACACTTTCAATATTCTTGTTATGCTTACTTTGATCAATTGGCATAATATAATTAGTCTTATTATTGAAGTATCTCGCATTGCGAAATTTATGATAATTGTTGAAATTAATTATGCATTCGGCTGATTTCTGCTTTTGATGTAATCATTCGGTATAAAACATTGGTCAATATGGTACGGAATTAATATCAACAATGTGTCATGATATAATGCATGCAATAGGACTGAAATAAATACTATTGAATGAGAACCTAATAAAATATATTGTTAATTATCCTTTTCATTTTCGAAGAACACACACACCCGTTGCACTATTTATAATAACATTTTCATGTTGTTGTTCCTGTTCCCCAGGCTGCCTGGCCGAACAGCCCAGATATATATATATATATATATAATATATATATATATATAATATATATATATTTATTAGAGAGAGAGAGAGAAAGAGAGAGAGAGATCTTTATTTACCAAAAGAGGTAGTTATGTAATAGGTGAACTCCCACTCTCTTTATATTTCCGGGACACTTCTGACGAACGTAAAGATTGGCTGAAATGATAGTTAAATGACGACGTTCCTATTGTTTTCTGCCAGATATATAATTTGATTTTACCACAGTGTATTCGTTTAGACACACGCAGATGATCGTTATTCTGCAGCATTTTGTGAGGAGCTTGTTGAAAAAATATCAGAATCGGTTTGGAAGAAACAAATATTGTTTTGTATCTGTTAGTATACCTATAGATTTATAATATTGTCTTGACTGTTAATAACCTATTTACAATCACGTGTTTCATCACTCTGATATATAGTTTTTAAAACAATTTGGCACTTCCAGTATTCACTAAACTCTTTTTAGTTTTAGATTTAGACAACCGTCTGTGTACAAATATATTTCTTATGCCAACACATTTCTACAATTATTTCAGTCCAGCGTAAGTGTTTATGAATTTAAACAAACATAGCTTGATACTGATTCTCACTCAACTAGTTCCAAGTTTGTGAATTGAATAACAAAAATATATATTATATATGTAACCTCGATATATAGTAAAACTAAAATATAATGGAAAGTTCATAATTATACAGTAGAGTATAGACCAAAACGTTCCATTGTTATTGCCTGTGCTGAAAACAATTGTCCCAAAAGTGTCACATTATTATCATCACCCTCTGGGACGCATATAGAGAGAGTGGGAAGAGAGAGACAGCACTAGCAAGACATCAGTCTCGCTTCAGGCCTCGAGAGGGGATGGGTAGTGCTCGCGTGCCTCTCACCTCATGACTGGACGGTCGGCAGTAATTAGTCTTTTTCACCCCAAATACTATTCCCACTTGTTTTATTGTTACATGTTAATATCTTCATATTAAACGTAAAATAGGCGCACACGAATAAGTAATAACGATATTTATCGTAAAATGACGAAATTCATCGGGATTTACCCACAATACCTTCACCCAAGGCTACGTTTTAAATACCATAGGCTCGCCGCGCTCAGGTTAAGCAGAACAAAAACGTTAATAAATTATACAAACAATGCTAAAGTTATGCTTTCATTACCTTACAAAAGTACTGCAGAGGACAACATTATTGAGAGACAAATTATAGACTACCAATCAATTACATTTTCACTATAGAAACTATATATTTTCCTTGTGACCTATCACCGAGTAGTAATTAAAAGGGAATGAACAATGTAATCTATATTTTTCACCAATAGACCTATTGATTATTGCATGTGACTCTGTTTTAAATAAAATCGCCATCATTCGTCCACTTACTGATATTTGTTCGTGTATGAAATTGTTCACCCAATACATTTGATATGTATATAGAGTAGTTTGCCAATTGCCCTGGAATGTGATCAAAAGCAAAAACTGCTAATTGGTTCCATATGCAGGAAATATTATGTCACTTTGGCATTTAGTATTACTGTATGTATTGATTCTGAGCAGAAGAATTAAAATCCTTGGTCTCTTCATATGACTTGTATGTATTAAAAAGGGTTTAATTTCATAGCCTATGCATTACAATATATATTCAGAGTATTATTTTATTTTGTGATTCAGTTCAAGCCGATTTGAGTTCCATTCATTGTAAATTGAGGGGAGTTCTAGATTGTTAATGTATGGGTATCCCCCAAGCACTCGACACTACAATTAACATATGGAGTCTCGGAAAATGTGTGTGGGTGTAATGTATGGATGTAAACCAGAAAACTGATTTGTGTATGGATCTATACTAACAACGAGCTGTCTACTAACGTCATCAATCTAGTGTCGTCCAGGCTTCGATGTCTACCATACGTTATGCCAAAGGCTAGAACATAATTATGTCTGAGTTGAAATATGTAAATGCAAAATTGTCAGTGTTCCGACGGGCACAACGAAATAAACAAGGGCACTTAATATTGGACTATAAGATAGGCTAGATCTGCAACAACGGTACGCTGATTCCAAACCCTCGAACTATTAAGCCGGTGAACAAAACACTTAATCCCTCCAGAGTTAATCTACTGGATAACGGGGTATCAATTAACTGGGTTTAGTGCACTTCTACAAAGGCTTTCCGGTGACGGCAAAGCCTACTCATAACCGGAGTACTTACGTTAATAAAATGCTCTCAAGTAATAACAATGCTTAAATAAACTATGACAAGATTTAATAAAAGGTTATATGCTTACGTTATCTTTAGTGGGAGTCTGGACTCTACACTGAACTCTGCAATGCTCTATGAAAACACTTGAAGTCTAGTCCTACAGCAAACAGATATGGAATCTTCTGAAAACGTCTGATGCTCTAAGATGCTCGTCGAATATAGAACAGAAATAATACAGGGGCAGGACACCAAAGCGTGTATCCTAGATACACCAAAAAGTAGGATACATATATATAAAACAAGGGATTGCAACAACTCTGTGACGGCACTAATAACAGCCACTCAAAAACAGTACTTCCTTAGCCAAAGTAACAGCCAAACTGGGTTGTGCACTATGCATCAACCTAGGCTAAAACAATACGTGAATAATTGCTAAAGCATACGCAGTTAAAGTTAATAAACACAATGCCGTCTTTCTTACTAATAAAGTCTAGCAGCGGTATAAAAGGTACAGGGAGCCTAGGCAGAGCTCAAGCATGCTCGTAGCATGCTCGTATGAGTAATGCCCTCAATACCTTCTTTGCATCAGTTTTTACAACAGAAGACCTCAGTGATATCCCTACACCATCGCCGATTCAGATTGATAATTCAGATGTTCTAAGCAATATCACCGTTACAGAGAGAGAAGTATTGAATTGTTTAGATAAACTCAAGGTAAATAAAACGCCTGGACCTGATACAATCTCGCCTAGAGTTCTAAAGGAAGCTAAGGATGAGCTCTCCAAACCACTGACATTACTATTCAATAAATCCTTGCAGTCTGGAACTATGCCTGATCAGTGGAAGATAGCCAACGTAACACCGATATTAAAAAAAGGCAGCAAATCCCTACCCAGTAACTATCGTCCAATTAGCTTAACCTCAGTTGTATGTAAAATGCTAGAAACGGTAATAAGAGACAGACTCGTAAATCACTTAGAGGAAAATAACATACTTAAAGATACTCAACACGGCTTTCGTAAAAAGCGTTCCTGTTTAACAAACCTCTTAGACTTCTTCAACGATATCCTCAAGCTCTACGATGAGAGTAAAGCTGTAGATATTATATACCTTGATTTTCAAAAGGCCTTTGACAAAGTTCCCCACAAACGTTTACTGATAAAACTAAAAGCGCATGGAATACAAGACGGTGTGTTGAAATGGATAGAAAATTGGCTCAGCGACAGAAAGCAAAGAGTAGTCATAAACGGTAAGGCATCTAAATGGACCAATGTAAGTAGCGGGGTACCCCAGGGATCGGTACTAGGACCAATTCTCTTTCTAATTTACATCAACGACATAGATGAGGGTCTCACCTGTACAATCTCAAAATTTGCTAACGATACAAAAATTGCAAATAGCGTACTCTCAAAAGATCAAGTTGACGATATGCAACACAATCTAGATAAATTGTCACATTGGGCCCAAATTTGGCAAATGAGTTTCAATGCGGATAAATGTAAAGTACTACATATCGGATACCTAAATGAGAAAGCAAACTATTCGATGAATGGCACTCAGCTTAAGAATGTAAACAGAGAAACCGATCTGGGAGTAACAATATCGAGTAACCTAAAACCGAGTCAACAATGTTCAGAAGTTGTTAAGAAGGCAAACAAAATAATTGACTTTATAGGCAGATCATTTGAGCATAAATCCAAAGACGTTATCCTAACCCTTTACAATTCCTTAGTCCGCCCTCTTCTGGAATACTGCGTTCAATGCTGGTGCCCTTATTACCAAAAAGACATAAACAAGCTAGAACGAGTTCAACGTAGAGTTACCAAAATGATACCTAGCCTAAAGAACAAACCATACGAAGAGCGTCTTAGAGAATTAAATCTATTTCCTTTAACCCAGCGCAGATTAAGAGGTGACTTAATTCAAGTGTTCAAAATCATCAAAGGCATCGACAATATGAACTGTAGGAAGTACTTCACTATCGACCAATCTAATTACACGCGGGGAAACGGTTGCAAAATTATTGGTAAATCTTTTAACTCACACGAATCTAAGAATTTCTTCTTCAATCGAGTTGTCAACTTGTGGAATGGGCTTCCCCGGGACGTTATAGACTGCAGCACCGTTGATTCATTTAAATTCCGCCTAGACAAATATCTCGCATCAAACCCGCGACTGACTGCGTTTGTAAATGAATAACTTTATTTTATCCTCCCCTCAGTTACTAACCCATAAATTATGTCCCCTACTAACTTCCTAGTCCTGCCACGGACATTAGTTCCAGGGCAGTAGTTCCCTTTCCAATGTTCCCTTACCCACTCTAAACCACTGTTTGGACACTTGATCCTCAGTGTTTTGGAGGACAAGCAGGCTAGAAGGGTCACTAGATCTGTTGTTGCTTGATTTCCTTTGTACTCCTTTGTACTCCTTTGTAGCCTACCGTCTCCCCTGAACAGATTTCCCTTATCTTACGTTAAGTGACTAGGAGGCTCTCTTGGTAAGTCCAGATCTCAAGTATCTGGTCTTACCCTGGCGCTCCTCAAAGGTGAACAAAATGAGGTAGCAAGCATACAAGCAAGAGTAGGCAAAAGCCCTTCGCTTGTATACTGCTAAGCTCGCAAAGGAAAATATGCACAAGGGTTACAGGCTACCTAGCTCCGTCGAAGTCGTACAGGCTCTGACTTGCCATATACTTAACTCAGACTCGACCAAAGATACCCTCCACTGTCTAGCATTAAATAGTAATAAAGAACAACCCAATAATTAGAAGCACCCAATAATATGAATCCATGTGACTATGACTCTAATAATCCCTAAAGCTAGTGCAAAACATATATGTGAGAACAGGCGCTGGTAATACGACTGGCCGACTATGGAAGTCGTATGCGAGAACCAGAAGGGATGGATAATTGAATAAAGATAAGAAGTATTGGAAAGAAGGAGTGCAGAGAGAGGAACAGCAGTAAAGAGGGTTAGATTGGGGACAGAATGTAAGGGACGTCTAGGACCAAACGCACCATACCATGCTCTAAGGAGAGGAAGAAGGCAGGAGCCCCCACCACCGGGCTAGGATAGCGGCGACCGATCACAGGCCACTACGTCACATGAAAAGCAGGCGTCATATGACACGCCAGGTCCGCCGTCCAATAGGGGGCGGGTGGCCCACCGAGCGAGGAATGCACACATACATACACACACACACACACACACTACCACCTCGCTCTACCCTCTCTCTCTCTCTCCTTGCAACTAACACACTACATATCTTATAACTCTATCAATGATATAAAATACTTCCCAGTGTCACAGACAAGAATAAAGGCAAACACTGATCTGTCTGTGACAACATGAACACTAAGAAAGAAAGAACATCGTTCTACGATTATTATAGCCCATTTCACTGCCCCGGCGAGTGCTAGCGAGTATGAGTATATTCTGGCAAGCTGGCCAGCGTAACATCAGGAATCCTTATTAATTCTTTTAGTACGTCAATACGTTATTTTCTGATATAATGGCCAACACTAACTACGTTTAAAAATATCAGCAAGATCCTCTCGTATATAGAGGGTCAGTAAATGAAAGATGTTGCAGAGTGAAAGAGTAAAACATTGAAACAAATGATAACAGAGGAGAGGGATCACGAGGGCAGGTGTGTTCGAACAATAAGGATAGTTAACCTTGATGGACGGGAAATGTAACACATTGGTATGGCAAATACAGATAATCTCGTATATTAAGGGGAAGTGGGTGTCTGGTAATACAATTTAGTGATGGAAGGGAAAGGAGGCTATTGTGTCATTAAATTTTGGCCGCTCATTTCGTCATTATAGTTTCACAATAGTGAAATTATTAACTTACTATAGGTAGTTTATAGTACATTTGTTTAATCAATATCAATCTTAAATAGTCTAGAAATGGAACCATTATTAACATATAAAGCAACATGGAAGGAAATATGTTCAGGAAAGAATATTTCACGTGCAAATTAGTATGAATTGATGATATAAGGAATAATTTACGTATTTATCAAAAGCCACACAGTTTCGATTCTCCAAGTGTTGTGTCTGTCATATCCTTACATCAAGTCACTGTTCATCATTTACAAACAATGTTCATGATACCAAGTGTTGACTAGAGATGGAACGTTAATGTCTGAGAAAAATAGTGTTCATACCGTCCGTGTATATTAAACCAAAAGGTGAAAATCAACAATGTTCTAGTTTCTCACCTCCCCGTTCGTGGTCTATAAAATATATATATTCCAGAAATGCCTGCAAAACAATTATGATACATACTTTTAACTATTGTGTTGAACTAAATAGCTGAATATTTATACCTTGTAATCACAATTCGTTGCAATTACATGTAAAATGCATTTTTGTTGATATCAGCCGAATGCACACATACCAGTTTTGCTAAGCGTCATGTGCCCAATATTCCGACCCGTTTTACAGCGTTTTTACCTACCATCATATTTGCATATATTTCCAGTACATTTTGATATAGAGCAATTATATATTAGATTTATGCTACAAATAATAAAGCAAAGTAAAAGTAATCGTGGAATGTACTGCAAGATTATACGTAGTAGATGGCAAGTTGCTGAAACCAGTAAAGAGCATGTATGAGGGTGCAAAGGCTTCGGTGCGTGCGGAGAATGAACAGAGCGAGTAATTTTATCTGAATTTCGGATTAAAGCAAGGGTGTGTGATGTCCCCATGGTTATTCAATATATACTGTATATGGATGGAGTCCTAATATTAACACAAGGAAGAGCAATGGATGTTGGTGTACCGCTGATAAGGGAAGGAAACGAGTGGAAATTGCTTGTACTGTTGTTTGCCGATTATACAGCTCTGATGAACAATAGTGAATCGGAGTTGCAGGGTCTGGTTAATATGTTTAGAACAGTGTGTGAAAAACGGAATCCGATGGTAAATGTGGGGAAGAGAAAGGTTATGGTCTTTAAAAAGGGTGCAGCCACAGAGTGTGAGGTGAGGTTGAACGGTCAGGCTATGGAGAATGTGAGCTCATTTAGGTATTTGGGCAGTGTGTTGAAGAAGTGCGGGAGAGGATTCAGCAGGGGAAGAGGGGTGTAGGAATGCTGAAAGCAGTAACAAGAAATAGGGTGGTCAGCATGGAATTAAGAAATCCTTGCATGACAGTGTGGTAATCCCGACATTGACTTATGGGAACGAAGCATGGACGTTGGTGGAGAGACACAAACCAAGAGTGAGAGGGGTGGAAATGAGTTACTTGAGAAGTGTGTGCAGAGTTACATGGAGGGATAGACAGACAAATGAGGAAATACGAGAGAGGTGTGGTGTGTATGTAGATTTGCTGGAAAGTGTGAAAAGGAACACCTTTAGATGGTTCGGTCATGTGGAATGCATGGGAAGTGAGATAATGACTAAGAGAGTACGAGAGTGAGGTGGAAGGACAGAGAGGGAGAAGTAGACCGAGTGAGAGGTGGAAGGGTGGAGTTAAGAAGTATATGCATGAAAGCGGTACTGGATGGGAGGAGTGATGTCGCCTGATTGGGGACAGGTGCATGGGGGCGTTTTGTTCGTGCCCACCCCTACAGGGATCACAGCGTCCGGCAATAGATAGATAGAATAGTAATAGTAAAGTAATAGATGTATGTGAATCACAAATTTATTGAAGATGGTATTAGGTATTCCACAAACAAAATGTTACATTTAGCATATGTAGATAGAAGGGTACCCAGTATTATTGGTGAAAGCTTAACTATAATACATTTGCTATAATAGTTCTATAATGCATGATATTTCTATATAATTTAGAGCAACGTTTCAGTTGGAAACATATTTCTAATGAAGCATATACAATATACTGTACATGTATTGTTTGGGTCGAAAGTCATATACCAACTTCATAAGATTAAACTTATCTTATATATTCATGTCTTTCTAGGTTAAAGCAAGGGTGTGTGTTGTACACATGGTTGTTCAGTATATATATATATATATATAAATTTAGTCATAAAAGAAATACAACGAAGAGCAGTAGATGTTGGTGTACCCCTGATAAGGGAACGAAGTGAATGGCAGTTGCTGTACTGCTGTTTGATGATGATACAGTTCTGATGAGTGATAATGAGTGGGAGTTACAGAGTCTGGTAATTATGTTTGGGCCTGTGTGTCAGAAACGGAACCTGAAGGTAAATGCAAGGAAGAGTGAGGTTATGTTTTTTGAAAGGGAAGCAGTCACAGAGTGTGAGTTAAGGTTGAATTGTCAGGCTATGGAGAAATGTCATCTCATTTAAGTATTTGGACAATGTGATGAGTAAAGATGGCAGTATGGAGGATGAAGTGTGGAGGAGGGTGCAACAGGGAAAGAGGGTGGTAGGAACGCTGAAAGCAGTGACAAGGAATAGGGTTGTCAGCATGGAAGTAAAGAGCGGTGTGCTGTGGATGTGTATGTGCTGGAGAGTGTGAAAAGGAACACCTTGAGATGGTTCGGCCATGTGGAAGGTATGGGAGCGAGAGAATAACTAAGAAAATGTATGAGAGTGAGGTGCAAGGATACAGAAGAAAAGGCTGACTGAGAGTGAGGTGGAAGGATGGAGTTGAGAGGTATAGGAGTGAGAGCAGAGTTGGATGGGAGGAGGGGTGTCGGTTGAAGGACAGGCGTGCATGGGGGTGATTCATTCGTGTCCACCACTTCGGGGATCATGTCGTCTGGCAATAGCTAGATAGATAGTTTTGGAAGTATAATACCTCGCAACACAAATCACAGCGCATAGGCCTATATTGTACAACCCATTTTAACAAAAATGGTTTTGCCCTTCATTACGAGAGGCCACTCTACTTAACATAATCGATGAATGTCCGCAAGAATACAAGGGAATACAGGATTGTAGAAATAACCTGAAGGCATGCTGAAATATCGAAATTATGTCCTAAGGTGTTTGAAAATTGTTGAATGAGAAGCAAAATGTTATGGAAATGTTGAATTTAAAGCAGGATTTGTGTGCTCATAAGTTATGTTGTATCTATATTATGGTTACCAGTATAGTTACAAACTACCAGTGTCTAACATACTGTACTGTACATAAACGTAACTTGTATAACCTGTTTCCAATATACTTGATGAATATACCATAACATTATCATATTACAAAATAGTTGCTGGTGTGATGGTGCGACTTTTTTGTTAGCGTCACTTTTCATAATACTATACAGTATTCACCCAGTTAATACTTCGCAGGCGGGTTGGCTTCTTTGCAAATATAATGTTTGTTATATTAAATAATTGGTATGCAGCAATATATTAAACATGTTTAAATTAAAGAAAGTGGCTAGAACATGAAAATGGTATTATCACTAGTGCAATGCGTATGTGTGTTCTTCGAAAATGAAAATTATAATTAACAATATATTTGATTAGGTTCTCATTCTATAGAATTTATTTCAGTCCTATTACATTCATTATATCAGGACACATTCTTGATATTAATACCGTACCATATTGACCAATGCTTTATACCTAATTATTACATCCAAAAGCAGAAATCACCCGCATGCATAATTAATTTCATCAAAGCAGTATCATACATTTCGCAATGGGAGATACTTCAATAATAAGACTAATTATATTATGTCAATTGATCAAAGTAAGCAAGTATATTGAAAGTTTGCATCTTTTGAACAATATTGAATATGCAAATGTATTATTAATACTCCAAACAGTTTGTGACAAAAATCTTCCATGACTTACTGATACGTTAACACTGAATCCTGAGAGCTACTTAAGGGGGCCCACCTCGCTTTTTGTTATCTTTCTCTCCCTCTCTCTTTGGTTTGTATCCAATCGGCCCCATTCAGCCTACTGTTTTAAGACATTTACCCCAATCCAGGTGTCAATATTTTCCTGGCGAACTGTAGC
Organism: Paralithodes platypus; assembly: GCA_032716605.1. Taxonomy (NCBI): domain Eukaryota; kingdom Metazoa; phylum Arthropoda; class Malacostraca; order Decapoda; family Lithodidae; genus Paralithodes; species Paralithodes platypus. The sequence continues at coordinate 69,644,776 of CM064504.1, read as the reverse complement.
GAACCAGCATATCGGCCTTATTGAGCTATCCTTAGCTAGCTTAGCATGCGCTAGCTTTAAGAACTATTATTAATAATAATATGTTTTTGTTTTGACAGCAATCTAAATTTGTACATTTTCGCTCGCCAGGAAGAAATCGACACCTGGATGGGGATAAACGTCGAAAAACAGTTGGCTGAATTGGGCCGTATGGATACAAGCCAGAAAAAGAGAGAAAAGGAAAGAAAGCTATACAAATCAGGTGATCCTCCTTAATAAAATTCGACACAAAACTACTGGCATTCAATAATGCTTTATGTATAGCCGTGTTATAAAATAGTCCTTCACACAGAACCCTGAAACAAAAGAATCTCTTATAAAAGAAGTTAAATAATAGTTAAATAATTATGGTTGTGTTGTTGAAACTGTCAACAGAGATAATTAGTTTTTGGCTGATGCCATGCATCACCGACTACAAAGTGATATTTAAAAATGATATCATATTTTCATTAACATATAGCCGTTATGCAATATATCGTGTCAGCCTTCATGCACATATGTTGTACGTGTGTGTGTGTTCATATGAGTCACATACAAACTCTATTTTATCCTTGTCTGAAGCGAAGCCGCCTTGAGTCCTACTATGACAACTAAAGACCGGAAGTTATGGCACTAAAGAACACTAAAATAGGCAGGCAAAAAGGCATTTATAAATTACAAAAAAGGCCAAAAAAAAAGGCATTTATTGATGAAAAGGCATTAAAAAGGCATTTATTTTATGTATTAAAATAAAATCAAGCATTAATAGGGTAAAAATTACCTAAGTAGCATTGTCATTGATAAATTTTCTACATTTTTTCCTGATTGCACATAATTACAAGCATATTCTTCAAAATGTCAGGCGCTAAATTGTGCCGTCTGTCGGAGAGAGGCTAACTTGGGCCAGGTTGCCATCTGGCGACAGCAACAAGCACCAATAGTTTACACTTTGAAAAATACAAAAAAAGTAAAAAATGCATTATAGTGATGGAATCATCAAAAAAGACACAACAAGGCTCTGAAAAACACAAAATAGGCATAATAGGCACTTAATCGGCAAAGCATTATAGTGATGAAATCACCAAAAAAAGGCACAAAAAGGTACTTATGGCATTTATGGCAAAATCCGGTCTCTAATGACAACTATTATTAACTGACATTGACATCCATATGATAAAGTTTGCTGTGTAACCATAACATTAGTACAATTTACACATAATTTGCACATGAAAATCACACTTCGAAAATGTCTAGACTGATGATGGAGTTTGACAGTGATTAATTTGGGTATTGAATAATATATCAGTTTATCTGCTAATGTATGAATATCTTTCCCCCTCTCACTCACATTATTATTTTGGCCAGGCTACATATTTTGCATTGATAAAGTTGGACCAAACGTCAAGCTGCTGGAACACAATACAATTTCCAACCCAGATGAGGCAGTTGCCTACAATGGTCTCTGGTCAATAGTTTCATACGTTATCAACTCTGCGAAGCAGAGTGGTATCGCGCAAACCGATCCCGCCCGTAGACTGTGCACCACCAGCCAGCCTGTCTGTCGTCGTCGTCGTCGTCCGTCTGTCTGTCCGGAAACTCCTCCTAGACCGTTCGATGGATTTTCACAAAATTTCACAGGTATATCCATTGGGTCAATGCAATGGTGAGTCAAAAAGACATTCTCCATTTAACTTAAAGGTTAAGGTCCAAGGTCAAGGTTAAAAATAAGGTCAATATTTCTTATATTTTAGTTTTCATTCAAATGTCTTCATTTTCACTATACAAGTTACTGGTAACCTTAATATCGTATTGACCAAATTTTAGATACATATTCTGAAGGGTAAGGTGAAAGCTCAAGGTCAAAGGTCAGAATAATGTTTTCACTAGTATTTCTTATACAGTTAGATTCTCACTAGGCTTACCATGTATATTCGGAATACCTAGACCAAGGTCATACAAGAAACTATACAATTCCATATGAAAGGTCAAATAGAAGGTCAATGTGCTATTTTCTTTACTTTTCATGCAAACTTCACAACATTTGGTGAGATAGTTGCACTTTAAATGCAAACAAATAATAAATATGGACACACATATCATAAAGGTCAAGATAAAGGTCAAAGGTCAAGGTCAACTATTCTATTAATATATATGAAACGAACTGGTGGGTGTTAATTAAATTAGGCATGCTTATTTGATATCCCGGGGCAATGTCAATGAAAACAAACACACAGTCAAGGTCAAAGGTCAACTTTTGCAATATTGACTTTTTACTCAAATATCTTAATTTTCACTATACAAGTTACTGGTAACCTTGATATCGTGTTGCAAAACATTTAGACACATATTCTAAAGGGTAAGGTCACAGGTCAAGGTCAAAGGTCAAAATACGTATTTCACTAGTATTTCTTATACTAAATATTTGATTCTCAGTAGGCTTACCGTGTATATTCGGAATACCTAGGCCAAGGTCATACAAGAAACTATACAATTCCATATGAAAAATTAAGGTCACAGGTCAAGGTGATATAAAAGGTCAATGTGCTATTTTTTTAATTTTCATGCAAACTTCAGAACATTTGGTGAGATAGATGCACATTAAATGAAAAGGAAAATACTATATGTTGACATAATTATAATAAAGGTCAAGATAAAGGTCAAAGGTCAAGGTCAACTATTTTATTAATATATATAAAACTAACTGATGGGTTTTTATGAAATTAGGCATACTTACTTGATTTTCTTGGGCAATGTTAATAAAACAAAACATGTAGCCTACTCTTACATAAAGGTCAAGGTCAATGGTCAACTTTTACTATATATTTTTATTTTTTTACTCAAATGTCTTAATTTTTACTATGCAAGTTACTGATAACCTTAATATCCTATTGATCAAATTTTAGGTAAATATTCTAAAGGGTAAGGTCAAGGTAAAAAGTCAAAATAAGTTTTTACTTTTATTTCTTATACTAACTGTTAGATTCTCACTAGGCTTACCATGTATATTTTGAATACCTAGGCCAAGGTAATAATATAAGAAACTATGTAATTCCATATGAAAGGTCAAGGTCACAGGTCAAGGTCAAATAAAAGGTCAATATGCTATTTTTTGTACTTTTCATGCAAACTTCACACATTTTCGTGAGATAGTTGCACTTTAATTGAAAAGGAAAATAATAAATGTTGAGACATATATAGGTCAAGATAAAGGTCAAAGGTCAAGGTCAACTATTCTATTAATATATATGAAACTAATTGATGGGTTTCAATTAAATTAGGCATGATTATTTGATTTTCAGGGGCAATGTCAATGCAAACAAAAATGTCCTCTTACATAAAGGTCAAGGTCACAGGTGAAGGTCAAAGGTCAACTTTTATTATTTATTAAAAAAGATTACTCAAATTTTGGAAAACTGTTGTGTTATGGCGCATTACTCAAATATCATATATATCAAATTTCACATAAATATTGTAATAGTTAAGGTCAGAGGTCAAGGTCAAAACAAGATTATTTGTAATTTTCCCTAAACTCCTCCTAGACTGTTTAAGGTATTGTCACCAAATTATACAGGCAAATTTAGTTGGTCAATGTGACGAACATCCAAATATATGTATTTTATTTTAAGTCGAAGGTCAAAGGTCAAGGTCACAGTATATGATCACTATTTGTAATCAATAAGTGTTTATATGAATTACATTGTATTCATAATGCTAGTTAATATGAACATTGCTGTTAAGCTAACCATGTCCTTGATAAGAAATTCTAAGGTCGAAATTCTAAGGTCGAAGGTCAAGGTCAAAGGTCAATGTTAAAGGTCGAAATGATTTTTTACTAGTATTTCCTATTAAATGTAAGATTCTCATTAGGCATATCATGCACCGATTTTACCTAAGAGATTCAATACTATTTGCAGAATTCTAGGTCGCAGAGTTGCGTATGCATTTTTTTTTTTTTTTGTTGGTGATGCGAAAACTGCACACCTACTTTATTTAACATTAATGAGGCACAACAATAACTGTTAATAGTGGCACATGTTTGATTACATGTTTAGGAATCTACAGATCGTTTAAGATATGTTGAAGATCACAGAAAGCATGGAAACACCAATAATTATTATGTTTTCTCCACTAACCAACTTTACTCCTATCCTCGATTAATGAAATTAACAAACACATGTGGCAGTCCGGGGATTCGAACCTAGGATGCTCACACCGAAAATCAATACACTTATGCATTGCACCACGTAATTTCGGTATTGTAATAAATATCTTGTACGTCCAAAATTAAGGAAGTTGTAAACAGCAACCACACCTCTTTATCTCTCACTCCCATGTTGGTCACAATACTGGGCCACAATATGTATCCCCCAGATGAGTTTGGGAGTTGATGACCTTCCTGGCGACGCTTCACCATCCATCACTTTATGTCCGAGGAAAAGGAAGATGAACCAACTGTGTCCCGCTATAACCCTAGTTTATGGATATGTTGGCCCATGAAAAGTCGGATAATAAGTTTGGTCTGAACCCCATCGCTCACTTCTTGTCCCGGTTGAGGGCTGCTTGATATAAAGTCTCATAAACCTGATGGGTGGCATGAGCAGCCACATTTGATAGGACAGCAGCTTCAATAATGGTATTGGCTAGCCGAATGTTATAGCTTTCACATGAATAAACATTATATTTAAACACACGAACCAGACACTATTATACGAGTATATTATTTCAACGATATACTCATATATTTGTAAATGTGCTTATTTACTTGTTTAGCTAAGCATTTTGCTACTTGAATGTCATATTAATTATGTATTTTGACCTAATACGAATAAATGGTGAATATACAGGAGGCGCTACAATATTGGTAACAAATTAAGCTCAATAGCATGATATTAAGCGATTTTTTCCCAAATTTTTGATGTAGGTGTCATTCCCAGGAAACTAACATAATACATATTATATGGATATTTACGTTTTAAGGGTTTGTTTACACTTCTTCCTTTTCTTCTTCTGGGAGAGCTGTTTTGCGTGACTGTCAGTCAACAACTGAGACATCTGGTGGCGAATGCAATGAACTATACTGCTGGCGAGAGTAATACTCTCATGGCAAATATAATCTAGTTCAACCAATTACGATGTAGTCCACTGACACGTGATGTCTATCGACCAATCAGGTGATGCCAGGCTTGGATACACAGGTCCTGGATTTTCAACTCGGTCAGTCTGAAGATGTGTACAGGGTGGTGAAGAAGGAAGTGTGCGAGTTGACAGTGCAAGAACGAAGTCTCGCGAGGTACTTACTTTGGTAATAGACAATAAAGGCAAGCACTTTCCACGATTCGAGTTTACTGTTGTCCAGATATTACCCTTTGGATTTGCAAACACTATAATTGCACAACTTTCTTTTATCTGGACAACCCCAGCCAGAAGCCATTCAACCCGATGACTCTCCGCATAACTAGTCTATACTACCCTCAGTCTCAAGCCACTCAACCCGACGACCCTCAACTCACTACATCCTGTGCTCATTAAGGTTAGTTGGTTAAATACACCAAACATCAGTCCAAAAAGTCAAATTGCGGGGGTGTGGGGGCGGCAGCCCCCACCCATAATACTAGGATAGGTTAGGTTAGGCTAATGTCCTTTTTCACAGAGAAATACACCAAAAATCAGTCAAAAATGTCAAATAGCGGGGGTGTGGGGGCAGCAGCCCCCACCCATAATACTAGGATAGGTTAGGTAAGGTTGTTAGGTTAGGCTAATGTCCTTTCAAAGGGGTATACTAGGCTAGCAAACACTAGGATAGCTTATACCCGGTCAGAGGTAAGAAGAAGAGTCCTGCTGTAGCCTTGAATGCTACCCCCCATTCTTACTAGGTTAGGTTAGGTAAGGTTGTTAGGTTAGGCTAATGTTAACCCCATTCTTACTTCGTTAGGTTAGGCTAATGTTAACCCTATGAAAACCCAAACAAAGATTTGATTAGGGTTACTGTGTAATTTTAACATGAAAATTAGTTAAATCCCAGCCAAGTTTCGTCAAAACTTGGCTCGGGTTTTCAAAAAGTCAGGTTTTATGGGTCTGGAATTTGACAAAACCCGAGCCAACATTTTAATAAGGTTACTGTGTTATTTTAATTTTTAAATTAGTTAAATCCGAGCCAAGTTTCATCAAAACTTGGCTCGGATTTTCAAAAAGTCGGGTTTTATGGGTCTGGAAATTCACAAAACCCGAGCCAAATTTTAGTTACAAATGTGTATTATCGTGTTCTATACGCTTTTTACCCCTCAATTTCCCTGATCTTCATAGCCCTCCCGTTGGTGCGTCTCCTGTATATTAACCGAATAAATTAATAAATAATTATATTGGTGTATGCGATTGATATAATTGCAGTTTTGCTATTACTAAGCTGTTGAAATCGTCCATATATTCGAAAATCTAAAGGCGAATAATATACTCAATATGCAACGGACTCTATTCAAAAGCCCTTGAAAATATTACAGCATTCCACTACCCTAATCTAATATCTCCCCCCCCCCCCCCCTTCCCGCTCTCTCTCTCTCTCTCTCACACACAACGTTAAGTGTATTTCCTATGACCAGCGTCCATAATCGGAATTCTGCACGTGCTTGCACATATAGGTCATTATCAATCACGACTACTTTCACAGATCTATACTTTTACCTGCCACACGGTATTAATCACCACAACAAATGTCCTTCACCACCACTACCACCTACAAACACCTACACAAGCTACCCACTCGCATGTAATGTTTTCACGTTCACACCTCATATATTATCTTCCTCACACCATATCATCGCACCAACACTAACTCTTTATATTAACTCTCTATGCCCACACAGCCTACACGCAAAGGCATTCACATACTAAAACATTATGTATGTGGGGGATAATATGGCCAAAGATTATCTCTTACCACACCAATCGAAATATAAAATTAATAAACATAAATAAAAATAAAATCTGAGATAGCCTACCTTATGGCATGAACTATAGGAGTAGATGAGGTTTGTTTATAGTAGCCTAGTCTTAATCCATGGTAGCCTATCTCTCAGGATACCCTAACTAAACATTGTATAAATGGCCATGTATATCAATGACTTAGCTATAACTAGGGTCCTGGTGTAGTTCAGAGGATTCCGGCTTCGGTAGACCAGGGTTAAAGGGTCAGGACTCCGGGCCTGGCGCGGGGAATGTGGTGGAAGAGATCACGGGACACGTCTTTCAAGTTCAAAAGTTTACTAGCGTCTGTTGGAGTTTCAATTTCCGACTCTTAAATAAACTATATACTAATTCGTTGCCAAGGGTTCATTCCCTCTTCACTTTATCATATAAATGAGAAATAAGCATTTAATTATATAAATACTAATATAAATATCGTTTCACAACGATTTAGTAAACACTATCTCTAGGGGTTGAAATTACCACTACAAACCGTGGATCGCGCCTGCCTGCGAGCTTGGGAATTTCAAAACTGATACCGAATACAGTACCTCTAAATCCAATCATACAAGGTTTTATAACGAAATTAACTTGGCCAAGGTAATCTTATACAGTTCTAAATTACTTAATATTGATTATCCTTTACAATATTAAATTTTACAATCACCAGGTTCTGGCAGGAAATGGTTCACTCTAATGAGGTTACCCTATTGGAAGGCTGTTGCCAACACTACCAAAATACCCGTGTAGTCAATTTATTTCTCACAATGTACTAATCCCACGCCCCGCCATCTGTATTTTCATTCTTAATTATAATGTAAAACTTGCAAAATAAACAAACCAAACCAGGGACGATACAAGATAAAAACAAAATAATTAATCAAAATGGCTATGTGGAAATAACGTTTAATAAAATCAAATTTTGAAATAAAAGAACACAATCCACCACATCACTACATGAACAAGTTAATATGTTTCCCAAGCAAACTACTCGCACATATAACCATGCACTATCGTCACGTTCAAAGAATTAGTCAATTTGGAAAGTCCGGGACGTTCTGGTAAATTTTAATAAATTTTGTATGAATAAAGAAACTACAATATATATCAAAATGTTATATTTAAATCAAATTTGCAATTTGACAAGATATTAACAATAGTAAAAATACATACAGCAATCACTAACGATAGTGCTATCGGGTAGGTACAGTTAAGAGCATAATTGTTCTGGCTCAGGTGGCCATCTCCTCTCTCCCCTGTTTTACCAGTAGACAAATGGTGTTCTGTTGGTTCCCCTGAACTCACCCCTCCCCTCCCGCCATCCCCCCTGATTCCCCCACACCTGTGTTCCCTTCCACCAATATTCCCCCCTTCTCTCTCCCCCAACCCCCTCCAACACACACACACACACACACTTGTCTCTCCCTCCCCAATTCTAAGTTACTGGAACTTTCCATGCTCTTTCAATTTCCTGAATATATATTTAATATATGTTATGCTGTCATTCAATTTATCATGATTCTAAAGCATGCAAGTAAATATTCATCATCTATTCCTTACTACCTATGTTTGTATGTGTATGTCAATATTACCCTGCATTCTTTGTATAATTATGAAGGTAATGAAAATCAATTTTGATAAAGTATTCATCCTTTGTCTTACGTCTATGTTTAAGAACACAGTCTATGTTATATATATATATATATATATATATATATATATATATATATATATATATGCAGGGTGTTTTAAAACAACACTGCCAGACCTCATCTTCTAATTAGTAAATACAATAACGAAGAAGATTATCTAAGGACAAAATGCAAAATAATATACCATTAATGATTTAAACTGCATAGAGTAAAATAATTAGGGACACCCAGGTATGAGCTATAATCCGAACACGGGCTAGTGTCCCCCCTCCCCTCCAAATAGCCTACCTCTTGCCTCCCATCCCAGTTCGAGTTTTTCTTCGAAGCTTTGGAGTCATAACGAATCTTCTCATGTGTTTAATCATCTGCTCGGCCATGGTGCTATCTTCTTGTCATAGTGATTTTATTTACCTTATAATATCACATAAATATGGATTGTCGTTATTTAGGTGTGTCTCTGCCTTTGTTATTTTATACTCGTAAGTCCAAGTGACGTAAATTGTTTGTTTTGGGTACCATTAGATGATTTTAAATATTCATTAGTGAACACCGTATACTTGTATGTCTACAGCTACGTAAAATCGTCAAACTTCAACCATAAAACTGATAGACATATTTTGTTAGTACTCTGTGATAATAGTAACGTAATGAGGTATTTGTATTGAAACAGTAAATTGCGCAGGAACAATTTTTCCCATTCAAACAGTTTCACGATTAAATTACCTATAGCAGTGTTCGGATACCTGACCCAGACTTGAGATTCATTATTTTACCTCTTGGTCATCGTTACAAATGGTGCATATCTTTTTACGCTACTTGGATTATAATACTTAGCAGTTTTCTTCTAATTGCAAAATATCATTACCAATTTTATGTTACTTTGATTTTGTAATTTTTCATATGTGATTAGGTCATTAGATAATCTCCTCTTTACCTTTTTTACTTGGTAATCATTCATATTATGTATCATATGTTTTGTGCTGAGCTCAGAACCCTGTTTTGCTACATTTCTAAATAACCATTTATCTCCGTTACAATATATTATTGGTAAAAATAGAATAGAAATATGACTGTGTATTATATATTTTTATCAATGTGGTCGTCATACTCTGGCAGTGTTGTTTTAAAACACCCTGTATATAGACATACACACACACACACACGAAGGTAATGTAACAGTATCTACTCAATCTTTAGAATACTCTGTATATTATTTTGTATATACTATAATATCAAATAAATCCTGCTACTCCGTATAACAGTTGATAACACGTTATGCAATGTGCTTCAAATTAGAGATGTGACATAGTCTGATGACCTTAACATTATGTTAGGGATTCAATTAATTTACCTTCATGTGTGTGTGTGTGAGAGGGAGAGAGTGAGAGAGAGAGAGAGCAAAATGAAAATTATTCCACCACGCTAGACCTGAAGAGACCATATTGCACTACTAGGGAAAGTTAGGATGGGCGCTACCCCACCCGCAAGGTAACGTGTCTGCGGCGGGACTCGAACCTGCGACCACCTGATCACAAGTTGAACACGCTATAGTCCAACAGATCTTAACAGGCGGTCCTACCCGCGGTTACTCCCTTTATATTGGTGCCATATGTATAATTATTTACAACAAAAATATATTATTTTCGGTATTAAGTACCTTAAGTCGGTTTGAAATGCTCAGGCTATTTCTACATGTACAAAAAAACTTTATTGTTTTTATAACTAATTCGCTTTTTAGTAAATTCAATGGACATTGTATACAGCTTGGCAAAATGGCTACAGCGACGTTGTCAGATGTCGGCCAAAAAAACTCATCACAAATTTCACGTGATGGCACGCTGCCAGGAGCACAAAATTTATACTCTCACTTCATTTCATTCCTGACTTTGACACCATCCACAATGGAAGCCGCTCCAAATCACCCCACCCACTTGCATAGTCAGACAAAACAGATGGTACAGAGGGGAAACCTTTTAAAAAAAAATGCGCCGAAACTTTTACCTCTTGGGTGGTGTGGAAAAAAGTAAAAATATAAAATGGTAATATATTACCAGTACATACATACGTACATACATATACATATATATATATATATACAGTATATATATATATATAAGAACATAAGAACATAAGAAAATGGGAGTCTGCAGAAAGCCGATTGGCCTAAGCAAGGCAGATCCCTGTCCCACACAACCCCAATTCAATTACAAAGCCCAATTATAGGCTTCACACTCTAATACCCTGAGGATCATCTTACCAAAACGGTTAGAGATTAACGCAGGATTATGGAGGTCTGCAGAGCGCTGATTGGCCCAACCCAGCTGATCCCCCTTCACACCCAACCCTTCTCGTCCATATGCTTATCTAATTTTATCTTAAAGCTCCCTACAGTTTTAGATCCCACTATAGCACTTGGTAGTCCATTCCACCCATCTACAACTCTGTTACCAAACCAATACTTGCCTATATCTTTTCTGAAACGAAATTTATCTAATTTGAAACCATTGGTACGAGTTCTTTCGCTATCACTGAGCTTTAGTACATTTGCCATGTCCCCTTTGTTAATCCCACTAACCCACTTGAACACCTCTATCATATCCCCTCTAACTCTGCGTCTCTCTAACGAATGTAAACCTAATTTCTTCAACCTTTCTTCATACGAAAGATTTCTAATATTATGGATCATTTTTGTCATTCTACGCTGTACTCTCTCCAATGAATCTATGTCCATTCTGTAATAAGGACACCAAAATTGGACAGCATAATCCATGTGGGGTCTCACTAATGACAAGTAAAGTTTTAAGATAACATCAGCAGTTCTGTTACTCACACTCCTAGAGATGAACCCGAGAATCCTGTTTGCCTTATTACGAACGCTTATACACTGTTTTCTAGGCTTCAAATCATTGCTAACAAACACACCTAGATCTTTCTCGCAGTCTGAATTTTCTAATTCTAAATTAGCTAGTTTATATTTAAAATTTGTTTGCATCTTCCCTATCTTTAATACCTTGCATTTGTCAATGTTAAACTTCATCTGCCAATTTACTGACCATTCATGTAAGGTATCTAGATCCCTTTGGAGGCACTCTATATCGCTATCTGAATCAATTGATCTCCCTATTTTAGTATCGTCTGCGAATTTACTTATCCTACTAGTTATACCTAAATCTAGGTCATTTATGTATATAAGAAACAACAGGGGACCTAATACCGATCCCTGGGGGACACCACTTTTGACTGCTCCCCATTCTGACTTGGTACCATTTATGCTGACTCTCTGTTTCCTACCAATTAGCCATGACCTAATCCATCCTAACAACGCCCCACCTATTCCATGTGCCTCAACCTTTCTCATCAATCTCTCATGAGGGACTCTGTCGAAAGCTTTACTGAAATCTAAATATATAATATCATATGACTTGTCATTATCTACTGCTTCATATACCTCTGAAGAAAAAACTAAGCAAATTAGTAAGGCAAGACCGTCCCTGAGTGAATCCATGCTGAGAAGAATTGATTAAGTTAAATGTTTCTAAGTGGTTTCTCATTTTCCTAGCAATAATTGACTCTAGTAGTTTTCCTATGATTGAAGTGAGACTAATGGGACGGTAATTGGATGCTATTGATTTATCACCTTTTTTGAAGATCGGAACTACATTTGCAAGCTTCCAAGCTTCTGGAACTATACCTGTTTCTAATGACTTGTTAAATAGAAATGTTAATGGATAACTTAACTCATCTCTGCATTCTTTTAATACTCTAGCATATACCTCATCAGGACCAGGCGATTTATGAGGTTTCAGTCTGTCAATTTCCTTAACCACATCATTTCTACTTATAGTAACCGTACTTAACCTATTTTCTATACTATCGCTGTATACCTTACGGACTTCTGGAAACTGTGCCAAATTTTCATTAGTGAAAACGGAAAGAAATTGACTATTTAATGTACTGCACATTTCTAAATCACTTTCTGTCAATTTTCCTATAGAAGTTTTAAGGGGACCAATTACATCTCTAACCTTGGATTTATATAGTTGGTAAAAAGCTTTAGGATTATTTTTTGAGTCATTGGCAACCTTAATTTCATAATTTCTTTTTTCTTTCCTAATATCCTTTTTTACCTGTCTTGATAGATTCTGATAGTAAGCAAGTAGGTGAATTTCGCCTTTTCTAATTTTTCTATATATTCCTCTCTTTTGTCCTAGAAGATCTAATAGTCTATTATTCATCCATTTGGGTTGGTTCTGTGTTGATCTAAATTTTCTTTTGGGGATATATTTATTTTGCGCATTGAATACTGACTTGATAAAATTATCGTATGTATCTACCAAGTTTGACGTCTCCTCCTGACTTAAGATGACAGGTGCCTGAGAAAGGATACACTCATTTGGACACCTGGATCGACTTAATTTTTTGACCATAGGGTCCGCTAACAGGGCTTCTCTTAACCCACCATAATTGGCTTTTCTGAAGTCAGGTATTAATGTTGTATTCTCTCTGGTATTACCTTTCCATTGTATATTAAAATACACAGAATTGTGATCACTATTTCCTAGGTGGTCCCCGATTTCTACACTATTTATCATATGTTCATTGTTACTGAAAACTAAATCGAGAATATTATCACCTCTAGTTGGCGTATCTATGAATTGAGTTAAAAAACTATCTTGTACTACCTCAATAAACTCCTTTGAATCAGAGTCGCCTATTTGTTGCTGCCAATCTATATTAGGGAAATTAAAATCCCCCATAATGCACACGTTGCTAAGCCTTGATGCTATTTTAATTTCCTCCCATAATGATGTTCCGTCATTTCTACTCATATTTGGCGGTCTATACATAACTCCAATAACTAAAGTCTCACTACCTTCGTTAACTTCTACCCAAACACTTTCATTTTCATTATTTACTCTAATACCTGATTTAGTACAGCTTTTTAATGAACTCCTGACAAACACTGCTATACCGCCACCCCTCTTACTTGTTCGGTTATATTTAAACAAACTATATCCCGGTATATCAAACTCTGCTAAAAAATGCCTGGTTTCTGTATTAATCCATGTTTCAGTTAGCGCTATTATATCTATATTTTCTTTGCTAACCAGTGCTCTAAGTTCGTTCATTTTGTTACATAAACTCCTGCAATTTGTATAATAAACACTCAAACTATTACTTGTATTTGCAACTATTTTTCTATTGTTTTTAACTAATTTATTTTTACCTGTTGAACTACTGGACCTAGACGGAACATCTACGCTATCAGAATGTTCGTTATTACTATCAATTTGATGTGGCTGGGATTCTATTTTACTTACACACCTATGGTTTATTAACAAAACCCCGCAACAAACTTGTCGAGTGAGCTGGCTAAGGTCGAAACTCCTAGTCGAGAGAGATGTACTCCATCCTGGGCATACAGTTCATCCTTACCGTAGAAGAGGGTCCAGTTATCCAGGAATGGAATAGTATTTGCCTTGCAATACTTCTCCAGCCGGCTATTTACACCAATAGCCCTGGAGGACCATTCCTTCCTTACCCCTCTTCTTGGTAGGATACTGTGTACCACAGGAACTCCACCCTTCTCCTTGATCCTCTCCAACATTTCCTGGTACGTGGTGAGCAACTCCTCAGTCCTGCATTTCCAAATGTCGTTGCTCCCTGCGTTGAGGAAGATGATGGGGTCCTCTCCACTCGCTTCCATGACACCATCTAGCTTTTCTGACACCTTCTCGACTCCGGCACCAGGCAGACAGACAACTTTACCAACATGTGTGTTAGTAGCCCTACCAAGGTATTTAATCATTGAATCCCCTACAATTAAAATAGACTTAGCTTTTTTCCGTTGTCGGCGTGTAGCAGGAGTTGTAGCAGCAACAGCAGCAGACTTCCCCCCCTCCCCTCTCACTGCCTCGATGATCGCCACTTCCTCGCCATCACTCTCATCAGCCAAGGTGCTGAAGTTGTTGTGGGTCTTGAGTGGCTGCCTTTTCAGCTTGCAGGCCGTTGCACTGGTTGACACCACTTTCCAAGGGGTTTCACGATCCCTGGGAACACTTCCGGTAGCCTCACACTTCTTTTCCGCCATAGCTAGTCTCAAGGCCAAATTTTCATCTTTGAGACACTGAATCTCCTGCTCCACACTCTCCAGTCTTTCTTGCAAAGCAAGACAAAGCTGGAGAGTATGGGAGGAGACAGCAGACTCATCAACAACAGCCATCACTAAAAAGTTCACTAGGACCTCACTAAGGGTAAACCGGTTCACTAGCGGTCACTGGGGACGTCCACACTAGTCAGGGGTCAGAGGGCAACTATATATATATATATCGAACCGTCGACCATCAGGACGATAGCCGACGCTTTAATCAATTACACCACGGCAGACTGCCGTGGTGTAATTGATTAAAGCGTCGGCTATCGTCCTGATGGTCGACGGTTCGATCCCCACTGAGAGACTAGAAACATTTAGTGGCTCACGTGTATTTGTGATATATTCTCAATATATATATATATTTATATATATTTATATATATATATATGAGAGAGAGAGCGAGAGCGCCTCAAAACTGGGTGGGGGGGGGAATAAAGTGGATGCAAGTGTGGTGTGGTGTATGCGGGGGGGGGGGAGGGGGGTAGAGTGGTGTGGTGTGTGTGTGGGGTGGGGGGGGGGGGGGTGAGGTGTGTAGGGTGAGTGAGAGAGAGAGAGATAAATAGTAATATAATTGTTTATAGCAATAATAATCTATGCATTCATGTGGGCTACACAGTCTTACACATACAGTATATAGAGAGAGAGCCGATCTCCCTACATTGACCTTGAACGGGGGAGGGGGGGGGAGGTAGCGAGAGTAATTTGGAAAGGTTGTCGTACGAAAAGGGTCAAGTGGACAGGTGGCACCAGTGTAAGGGTAGGTGACCGCGCCCATAACCGCCTGTTTAGGTCTGTAGGACTATAGCCACCATGCTACGCCCGCCCCCGGAGAGTGTGTGTGTGTGTGGCCACATAATCCCTTATCTATTACTTTCAGATAAAAGGGTAATGTTTGGTTGTTTTTATGTTACCGCTTACATTATCCAGATTAAACAATTAATGTGTTAATTATTAATGGTGACTGGTGTGTAACTGAAGTATTTCGTTTTCCTTGTCTTTCTTGTGTTATGTATATATATGCTTGTTTATACTTTGAGTAAGATGATTATTACATTAATGTTTAGTCACCTATGATGCCCCTATCCCATACTGGAGAGCAATAGCATTCACAATTCTACAACGAAGGAAGACCATCTCGTATTCGTTATGCTCGTTTAATATTTATGTGTCATAATAATCCAAGTATGATTAACAAGTAATAACTACACACACAACTTTCCTTAGAGCTAATGTATGAAGATTTCTTAACATCGGCGTATACGCGTGTGTGTTTGTGTGTGTGTGGAATGGGGGGGATTCTGCCATGGCCTTCCCCTGTGTCTCTGTACTGTTTGTTTATTATTATTACCTTAGCAACTTGAACCATCGTCTATCTTTGACCTCTGGAAACAATCTACATTAGCTAGTTCTCTCTCTCTCTCTCGTGTACGCTTCATTGATCTTTTCATCAATTTGGTAGCCAACGACCATTCTAGATTTAAGGTCCGAATGCCTATTAAGAACTGCAACATTTGTGATGTATCAGGAAAAGGACATTTATATTGTAATTAGGCCTATAGCAAGGACAAATTATGAACTACCGTAATGTAATTCACTTTATAACACTATATAAAATAATACGAACCTTTCATATGGTGCTATCTATGACTCACTGACTTGTTCCCAAAATTGTCTTGCTTCCTCGCTACTTTCGATATGCATGCAGTTATGTGGCAAAGTGTGTTCCCTGATTAGGTTTTTGGTATTATCTAACAAGTTACTGATCACCATCTCGCACGATTATAAAGAAAGATAGCATTGCACTTATTCACGACACAAAAATGCGAACAGCAAGCGTCATTTGTTACCCAGTTATGAAAACAATATCTTAGTTAAGGCTAAATATAATTGAATTCCAAGAATGAGAAAGGATGAATACATAGCACTAAATTAGAATTAAATTATACATTTGTAAAGCTGAAGTTATAATTTAAATGGGAGAATGTAATTAAACACTTTTGGTGATAGAAGTTACTTTCGAATATAATTATAGGATTCCTCATATTATTCAGTAGATCCGGAATTACAAATTCCAAGATTTTAAAGCATATGATACAAAATATCCACTTAGTAGCATGTGAAATATCCACTTAATAGCATGTGAAATCATTACATTAAACAGGTTAAAATTTAAGGTATCCGTTTCATCTTATTTCATTTCCTTCTCTTACATAATTTAATTATATCCAAACTATTTTGGTTTTGTTTTTCAACTAAGTCAATCATGTATTTTCCACTTGTCCACTCTTAAGTCTTCATTCTATAATGACCACTGCACATTTGTTTATTTGTTATCTCCGCCAACGAAGTTCGGGAGGTATTGTTTTGCCTTTGTTTGTCTGTCTGTTTGTCTGCCTGTAAGCCAGTTCTCAAAAGTTATGAACCGATGTTCACGAAATTTGGTGGCCGGATAGGATATGCACCAAGTAAGAAGTGATTCAGTCTAAGAGGTGATCGGTAGAGAGCATACCTCCGCCAGCATAGGCGGCTCACAAAGTTATCAACCAATGTTCTCGAAATTTGGTGAGCAGATAGGATATGCGCCAATGACGAAGTTATTACATCAAGGGGGCGGTTGGTAGAGCGCATACCTCCACCAGCGTCGGCGGAGGTATGCGCTCTCGCGAGTGCCCCTCTAGTTATTTTTCTTATTTAATGACTTTCTTCTAGCTCTTCTACCGTTTATCGGTTTATATTGTATACATGCCTACAATATTGATTATTATTTATGATTTACGACTCCGTACCGCTTTTCGCGTAACATTTCCTCAGTTTTTTATGTAAATGTTTTCATATTGTTTTTACTACTCGTCCTTATTCTTGTTTGTCCATTGGTTTGCCTTACGATACTTTCTGTAATTATGTTTTTCCTTTGTGTTGTGTTTTTCTCTAGTTCATCCAATCTCATGAGTTTGCCTCCTGTCTATTAATCATAATTTACTTCACCCCAATTCGTTTTCCCTAGCTTGTTTTAAGTTTCCTTTTTTCCGACCTATTACCCTGGCCTTAGGTGACTTCCCATATTTTCGTATATAATAAACCCTTGTGACGCCTGCAGCTCAGCAGAACGCCACGTGGGCTCAGCCGCTGGCTTGGCCACTCGCTAGCACTCGCCGGGGCAAGGTATTTGGCTACAGTCTATCTACAATGTTGTTCTTTCTTTCATAGTGTTCGTGTTGTTGCAGACAGTCCCGTGGAGGTCTTTATTTTCGTCTGTGACAACGGGAAGCATTTTATATCATGTTCGTGTTGTTGCAGACAGTCCCGTGGAGGTCTTTATTTTCGTCTGTGACAACGGGAAGCATTTTATATCATGAGTTGAACATAAGATGCATTGTATATAGTTAAGGAGAGAGAATAATATAGGCAGTGGGGTGGTAGTGTGTGCGTGCGTATACATGTGCTGCCTCCCTCCTCGCTTTGTAGGCTCGCGCGCGTGCCATCTCACGCCTCTTGATTGGCTGGTGGTTCCTGGCGCCTTCTGCAGCCCTGCTGGCTGGTGACGTAGCAGCCTGTGATTGGCTGAGCACCATGCCTTTGTGTGTGATCCTGGAGGGGTCCCGACTCCGAGGAGCTATTCTCCTCACAGCTTTCCTGACTAGCATACCCTTCACATGTCCCTTGCCCCCCTGTCTCCCAACTTCTACCTATAGAGCACTTTCTCTCTCTCTCAACTTCTTACCTCTCATTCTTCTACTCTATTTAATATCATAACTTCCCTTTGGTTCTGCACGATTAAATATATCGGCCATCGTATTATATGCTGAAGCTCTCAGATAACACATGTTTAGTTAGGCACTTTGGAAGGGTTACCATTTTTGTCTGTAGAGGTTCGACACACTCACGGTGTCTCCCTTCCTGTATCTTGGTGGTCTGCTGGGGTATTTAATGCTAGACTGGGATAAGGCTACTGGTATTGTGATTTCCGATGTGTACTAGATTTTGTTGAACCTGTACAATCGCAACGGAGACGTGGGAAGCCTAGGTGGTCTTTCTGACTGTGTACCTTGTGAGTTTAGCGCTGTGTTGCGAGTGAGGGCTTTTGCCTCTGCCACCCAACACTGTGCTAACTCGTTTGCTTTGACTTTGAGAGGGTCGCCAGGAGAGAACCAGATACTAGCGATCTGGATCTCTCAAGAGAGCACCCCGTCAATTAACGTAATTTGGCCGCACAGCCTTAAGGACTTCGCTAGGCTACGAGCCGCTTGCTCAGCCATTGTTTCCTAGCCCACTACATCCCAGCTAGACTTTATTCGCCTAGCAGACACCAGATTTAGATTATAAACTCTTTCTGTTATGTATGCATTATTATTCACGGCATTTATTAGTCTAGGTTGTTGTTGAGTTGCACAACCCTAGTAGGCTGTTTCGTTGATGAGGAAGTACTTCTTTTGCTGTTTGAGTTCCTACTATTGCGCAGTTATTATTCCCGTGCCAGTTAACCCTATATGTCCTTACAATTGTCATATCCTGTTCCTGCTTTATACTACAGTTCAAAATCCGATACGATCATCTTAACCCAGCATCAGACTTTCTTCAGAAGATTCCTGCTCGATGCTTTGGGACTTTCGTTCACTTTCTTTAGTATAGGAGTGACAGTTCGTTATTGTTTAGAGTAACTTTAAATATACCTTCTTCTAGTTTGCATTAAATCATTGCAGTGATTTAATTAAGGTCTCTACCTTATTACCGTAATTGTATGTTGTTGTGATCAGGCTGTATCAGAGATCATCAGCCTGTAGTAGTAGTGCACTTATACGGAGTTATAGGATACCCCGTTATCGCAGATTTAACTCTGGAGGGTATAGGTGTTTTTGTGCGCCGGCATTATAAGTTCAGGGGTTGGATCTAGTGTTACCGTTGTGGCTGTGTGCTTTCCTAGTCCAATGATTAAGAGCCCTTGTTTTATACGAGCCCCGGTCGTAACACCCTATTATTGGGTTTGTATAAGTGGTTATGCTATTTGCATTAAGTAAGCTTTACTGCCTATTGTGCACTTTAGTATGCATGACCGGCTTAAATGCATCTATTATGTTAAGTCATAATTCTTTTGTTTATAGTCTCCCCCCCCCCCATTAATTGAAGAAACGTATCCGGCATTGTCCTTAGTTTATTTAAGACTGCTTATTGCAAGGTTACAATTTACTTTTTATCTTTAAATGCTGCAGTAGTGGAGATACAGCATTATAAATATCCAGCGATTAGGGTAGGAATCAATCTAAATTACTATGGAATTATATATTTGTATTATACACAGACAACATTACTCCAAATGACAATCAAAGGTTAGTAGTGTATGTGGGGCTATAGGTTGAGGGGAGCCATCAATGATTTAGCAAAGAGCTCCAGAAAGGCTAAGAACAGCGATAGCTCTTCGCATATGTTTAATAGGAATAGGCATACTGCTCTCCCTCTCAAAATAGGTGTACTACTAATTGCATTTGATTATGGGGTTATTCATTCTATGTATACCTTTTTCTTTTATCTCCATATTTATCACCTACTGTATATCTCCAATCAGCCACATTTAAAAACAAAAAAAATATGATCATCTTGGAGACGGGCTACAAACTGTAAATTTGTAGAACTGGAGAACATATATTCACTATAATTATAGCCACAAAACTATGCATAATGCAGGGGAAACAAACACACAAAAGTAAATCAACTATTATTAACTTAGTAGTTTGCCATTTCGAACATATTAAGCTACAAATTATATCCATACGTTGTGGAGTACCGGTATGTAATGTATTGCAATATATATATATATATATATATATATATATATATATATATACCTATCAAATTTGTATTAATATATAATACTGTATCAATATGAATTGAATTACGTTCTTCAGTTTGTGTATTTATATATTTATTATAAATTAGCAAATTTCACTCCAAAGAATTATGACGAAACTATTAGCGACATTGGATACTTCTCATATTCAGCAAGTAGAGGCTAACAATGCGTGGTTTACACTTCAACTTTCTCTTCATAATTGCTGAGGGGCACAGGGCCCTGGGTGAGGCTTTGGTTTCCCAGGCGTTTCCGCACCCTCCTCAGCTCCCCGCCATGGAGTGGCTTCGGTCACCCAGGCTTTATTGTGGTCGGCGGGTAGCGTTCTGTGGGGGCGCTCGGTTATGGCCTTGGCCTTGCTCGGGGCCTTGGGGCTGTTCGGCCAGGCAGTATGGGGAACAACAACACTTATAAAAAAAACACAGAGTTAGAGCGTATAAAATATGATCGATAAGTCCTATAAGGGAGTTTATGAAGGGGACAATAAGGAATTACCGAATCATTAGTAAATCTGTACTAATGGCTTCGCATGATTAACATCAGTTTTATTTTATTTGGTATTATGATCAAGTGCTGTATTTTCCTCAAAATGCATTGGAACCTATGAATTGGATCTACAAGAGATTTGTTTTATTTGACCCAATCGTTCATTTTTATATTTCCATATTAGTATGCTTATATGTTTTATATACAATTACTTCTTACAATATCTGTCTATCAATATCTTCCCATGTCAGTCTTTGATTATTTAACTAACAGTCAATATTGGTGATTTAGTACCAATCACTCAATTTCAACATTAACATTTAAATGTTTATATCATATTTCTGTATTGTCTATATAACTCGGTTTATATTTCTGTGCATTTACCTTCTGTAGCCTATATATGGCTGTGTATGTGGGTGTCCTTGAATTATTTGTGTCTATTGTTTGCAAAAGATGATATCACAACCGGTATGCTGTTGTATTGTATGTATTTTGATTTCAATTAACTAAAATTGTGTAACTGTATTAATCATGCACAACACATTATTTTAATTGTGTATTGAAAATTTAGTATACTACATAATACATTTGAGTCAAAAGATGTGTTTGTAATTATTCATCTTCACACTTGGATACATGCAATATAAATAAACCTCTTCAATAGGACGATGCCCTTATGGATTTCATGTTATCCATCACTAACCGAATTAATTCAAGTTAGGAAGCACATTTGAGAGTCAGAGGGTTACCTGATTTCGCGTTTACACCTTTGATTCGTAAAGGTCCTTCCTAACCTGAGTAAAATCTTCTAATGATAGCCTGGCTGTAGTGGAAGGTTTCAAAGTCTTTAACGAGAAAGAAGGGGTATTTATGGTCACGTGTAAATAAATGTAGCAAGATTTACAGTAAAACACGTAAACAACAAAAAACAGCTAAAGGTAATGCACTCTACATGACGGGTGAGTGGGGGAGGGAGAGAGAAATTATTTGATTTGATTGTTTTATTGAGAAAAGTACAAATGTTACATAAGTATCATAGTTACATTATCTCAAAAGGGCGAAGGTGCATACGCAATCTTCACCCTATTTCTGGCTTAAACTATGTCATTACATATATAGTTAGATGAGTAATACATTGATATTGAAGATTAATTTTAACAATACCTAAGTTTAGTATATACAGTATTATAATAAAGACATATCTAAAATACATGAGTCCCCGTTATAGACCTTGATCAGATTGTGTTTTGTTTTTAAACACGCATGCTGTCCCACAAGACCCCCAACTGAGCCCCGACCGTGTTAATCCCTTCTTAAACATCCTAGAGGGACCCTAACCGTCGTGACCCAGACCCCAACACCCAAAACATACAGCCATACAGATTCAGATTCATATTATTTTATTTCCATAAAATAATATTCGGAGGGAAGGTGCAAGTAGTCCTCCGGGAGGGCTGTGCCGCATATCCGGAGGTACATCAAGCCATTAGCCGAGAATATTGAGGACAATACAGCAGTATGGTTAGGGAGCGTAGGTTCGCTGACCCAGGGTGGCCTGTAAGGCACCACTAGAATGTACATGTGTTTAGTTGAAGAGCATAGCTACACATCAAATTATATGTTTTATAATTTTACATTCTTTTAAAATGTTGTACATAGTTCCACTGTTGAACATCCATATTATCTGTTTAGTTACATTTTCAATTGTATTATTTCTATATTTTATTAAAGTTATACATTGCAGTATATAATGTTGAAGGGTGTGTTACGTCCTGGGATATATAAACACTGGGCTCTTTCTATTGGACTAGGTATGCGGCAACAAGCAACAACGGAAAACGCTAGATCCCACCCTTATCTATAAACCCAGGCAACAAACCACCCTAAACCGTCAAGAGTCCTGCCTGGACAACAAGGTATCCTATGACTCGGTTACAGGGTGCACGCACTATAGACTGCTGATAGTCAAACAGGCTATATAAAAGATCACACAATTAAGTTGACTTAAAGCTTCAAGGAAAAGATAGATAACGGAATTAAATTGCAGAAACAATTTAATAACAAACTAGAAGAAAGTACACTTAACGTTACGTTAATTAATACAACTAATCACCCCTGCGTGAAAGAAGGTGAAAGCAAACAGTCCTCAAAACATCGTACAGGTAGACAAGATGCAGGTTTCTAAACTGCATGCGGCTACTGTAGGATCTGATGCTTAGCAAAGAAAGTAAGTTACGGATTTAGAGAACTCTTATCTCATAAGCAGGAATAAATACTAGTGATAGGCCATACAGTGTATAATGGCATAGGTATAATTAAATAAAGGCAGCAACTCGCAACATAACCACATCCAGGTGTGCTTCTCACTCTTAGTCAGGCAAGCATGCTCGGACAGAGTCTCTAAGCCACACCCTGACTCACAATGCTCACAAAGACGGTAAACTGTGGCACAATAACAAGCATACAGAAATAATAAACCCCTAGCTGTTAATCTGCCAGGTGGCAGAGGTCTAGCCGGAAGGATATAGGCTTCGGATACCCGGGCTGAGCCACCTGCTCTAGCCTAGGGACGTTCCCAAGTCTGTGCGCCAAATTACTCTAATTGAAAGGGTGCTCTCTTGAGAGACTCAGATCCCAAGTATCTGACTCTCTCCTGGCGACCCTAAAACAAACGCAAGACGTGCTAGCGCAGTGCTGAGTGGACTAGGCAAGGGCCCTCACACAACACAACACTAGACACACAGGCACACAGACAAGAAAATGCCCCCAGACTCCCACGGGTATCCTAGTAAAGTCGTGCAGGTCCACAGGACTCGCACCAGCAGACTTTACTTAAAGGATCACAAAAAGCCTCCCCTCCGGTCTAGCCCCTGCTCACCTGCCACAAGAACACACTAGCAAGCATGAAACCACCAAATATGAGACAACAAAAAAGCTTCCTAGGTCTCATTAACAATTACATCTCTGCATAAGGCCCAAAATCCTATCTAGTTATCTGAGAGCTCGTCGTTAATACAATGATAGATATAAGGTCTATCAAGGGGATGGGGTAATTAAATAGACTGAAGTAGTGGAAAGAAGGTATACAAAGTAAGAGAGAAAGTTTCTAAGTGGGGTTTGAGAGGGATAGATATCAAGGGGGTCCGAAGGGTACGACAGTGAGGTGAGCTCTGAGTCTTGAATCTGTCTGGACCCCACCCTAGGCATGCGAAATACATCCCATGCTTGGCAACACTCAACACAGTTGCCGGGTCAAAATCGTCTACCCCTTGCGTGAGTCGAAACTAAGCCTAACGTTGCGATTAATTGGCAACAATCAGGCTCGTCCCAAGCTAGTCTCTCCGCGCCCTTGCGAAGCAACGTCCCCCAGCCGGTCTCTCTCTCCCGCTCGTCTCCTCCCACTCTCACTATTATCCCTCTCTCATCTTATATATAATAATGAAATAATCAACTATCGAGAATAAAATATACTAAGATGTGTTGGTTAAGAATAAGGGCAGCTTCAAGCTGTGAAACAACATAAGAATATCCCAGACATTAGTTACATTGTCGTAGGATATATACTAAGGAAAAGCCGGCCAGCTGGCTGCCGCCAGCCGGTTTCTAAACGGCTGGGCAGCCGACACTCGCGCATGCCCGCACATGGCTACTATGCAGGAGCGTCACAGGTGTGAGATCTTGGCCTATTGCACAGCCTACAACTCCTATCCTTCTCTGCAGTATTAATGCCTAATTCCCAGTAATATTTGTAGCCTAGTCTTAACCTAGTACATACAGAATCTTTCCACTTACTTGTAACATTCCCATAATTGAATTTAGTTTTATCTACCACCTCTCTGTAATGATGCATGGTGGCACTAGGCTTGGCTATATACTTACACTCGATATCTCTAGCTTCTTTTACTTCTTGACATTTCTTTATTTTGTTTTTTACCTGTTTCAAAGATAGGGTACATTGTACATCAATTTCCATTTTTTCAGTAGCATTTTTAGCTATTATATCAACTTTTTCATTATAGGTAATCCCTGTATGTGATGGTATCCATGAAAACACAATTTTTCTCCCTTTTAATTGGAGTTGATGTACAATATTCCGGCATTGGATAACAATATTTTCGTATACTGGTGTTTTACAGTTTAGGGAGTCCAGAGCCCCTCTGTTGTCAACAAAGAAGCTTACATCCCCTTCTCCTCCTTCGATTTCTTTAAGTCCATATAATATCGCATACAATTCAGCCTGAGTTGATGATATATTATCGCTTAGCCTATAATTATATTCTGTTTCTAGCCACATGTTGGAGTCTTGCATGTAATCTCTAATTAAAATCCCACAACCTGCCCTACCATTTTCCATTACCGACCCATCGCAATAAACATGTGCTACTTTACCAGTGTACATTTTGTTTATTCTCTCTTCATAAATGTTTCTTAATTCTATTGTATTATACATGTTCTTTTTCTTTTGTAATGGCACAATATCTAAAATGACGTCTTTCTCCTCCCATGGTGGGACAGGTTGTTCATTTTCGTAATTAATACAGTTGTTTATTAAATCATAATGTTTTATTTTGTTCATCAATGTTTCATATATCCTTTTTTGCCTTGTCTCCAGAAGGTGCGAGTATTATTCATGCAGTCCTTTATGTCTTTCAGTAGTTCGTCGCCACCTTTTAATCTTACATGTCTAATTGATGCTACAATATTAGTTTGTTCTACTCTATGTTTAATGCTCGGTAGCATTGTTTCAAGCTTCATTGCATCAATCATTGCATTTTTTGGGCAGTTTAAAATAATTCTCATAGCCTCGTTTTGTATTTTTTCAAGTTTATCGAACCTTCCTTCATCAAGGCAAAAAAGGACAGGACTGGCATATTCAATGACTGACCTAATAGTACTAATGTACATCATTTTTAGGACAGGAACACCGACACCGTTACCACTCCAAGCTAAGGCTCTCAAGGGTTGCATTCGTGCCTTACATTGTGTAGTTATATAATTCACCTCAGCTTCTTTAGCTTCTGCTGTATAACCCACATACATACCCAAGTACTTATAACTATTTACTCTTTCTATATGCATGTTATTTATTGTTAGTTGCTTGTCAGTTCTTGCTCGACATTGAAATTTTGTTTTATCTTCATTTACTATTAATCCTAGTTCCTGTGTTAACTTCCCAAATTTAGTCAGCGCCTGTTGCATTTTATCAACCGTTTTGCTTTGTAGCATAATATCGTCTGCATAAATTCTAATTTTAACCCCATCGGCTAATTTTAGACTTGCAAGTCTATTCAATAGTACATTGAACAACATTGGACTTAGTACCCCACCCTGTGGTGTCCCTAAGTCCAAACTACCTTCTTCAGACAATGCTCCTTGATAAGAGACTTTAGCCCTTCGGCCATGTAAATAGTCTCCTATCCAATGAAGCATCCTTCCTGACACCCCCATACCTGCTAGTTCATGCAGTATAATTTCTCCGTTGGCTTTATCGAATGGAGAGAGAAGGTGTTGGGGTAAAGGGAGGGAAGACATTGGAGAGTGGGGGGATTCTGGTGGTTTGTGTAGGGATACCAACATTACCAAATAATACCTTCCTCCCTGGGAGGGTGGATGGGGGGGGAGTACCCTGTGACACTTCTTATGGAGACGACTGTACCTGTAAGCATAGCATGCTTCAAGTGACCCCTAGTATTGTTGAAAAATAATTTATAGTTTGTGGAAGATTGCGACGGTTAGTTAAATGGAGAAATTGGGTCTTGGAGGCATTTGTAGTAACACGATTGTCTTTGCCTAAAATCATTGACAGATCAGAAGATAGGTGTTCTATGGCCTCGTTACGTGACTCTTGGATTGATTGCATGTATCTTTTTCATCCAACCTTTCAGGGAAAGATCATATTACCACTCTTGCTAAGACAACTTCCCAGAAGTTAAGTGTACTCAAACCATCTCCGTGGGCTCTTCACCCCCGCACTGCTTCTTGCTCTGTATAGAGGCACAGTCGAATGTGTGGGGAGGCTCCACCCATACCGCACTTCTCGAAAGTGTAGAGTCTAAAGCTTTTCACCTCACAAACTCACTTCATCTTACTAGTTCCCTACAATCTCTATCTAGTCGCGGCAATATTGCATCTCTTTCACTCTTTTTTTTTAACTATTACAACAATCAGTGTTCTTCAGAACTCTCTCAGTGCATAGCTCCTCCCTCGCGGCGAGTGCGAGGCACCTGCCTTCCAACACAGTCCCACTCCCATTCTGTCTAAATCTCCAACCCAAGAATTAGCAAATTTTATCAGTCTTTCTTCTACTCAACAAGTGAATTCTGGAACTCTCTCCTTCAATCAAAATGTCCTTCATCATATGACTTATATTGCTTTACACTGTGTGTGTCCAGGCCCTTGAATTTGGTTCTCTGTCACTCTCTTGGCTTTGTAGGAGACACTCGTTACAGGCAACCTGTCCTTTGTCTCCTTCATACATATAGACAAAAAACATGTCGAATTAGCAGTGGCATTATTTCACTTGGAAGATAGCAATATATATTTATATTAAACATGTGTATATTCTATTCACTATAACTAGGCAAGAATTTTCGCTTATCAACTCCTATGCTGAGCCATGACTAGAGTTAATCAACAAAGTACGATGTTGATCAAAGGGGAACGATATTAAACTGATGAATAGTTATATACTCTCCTAATTTGTCTTTATATATCAATAAATTGTAAGCAAAGGAATAAGTGAAGTACCGGACAACAAGCATATTCATACCACACACACCATTTACTTATATTTTATAAGTATATAAATTAGTTTTCCAAAATAATTATATAATCTCTTGGCTCTTTTTATTAAGAACATGTTTTTTTTTTTTTTTTTTTTCTATATTCCAACTACTCCCTCTCGAGCATAGGCTGATAGCCTTTACACTCTACCGCTGAACACGGTGAGGCCCGTGAGGTCTTGTTCCAGTCTAGGGAGTGAGACATGCGAAGCACCATACACGGCTCGAACCCAACTCCATCTCTGAAGCTGCTTCGCCTCTGCGCTTCACAGTCTCCCTCCCCAGGCTTTAACCCTCACTCTCAGAACGCCACCTATTGAGCAATTAACTTACACTGTATTAACCCGCGTTCGAATCCTGGTGGATCACATATATGCTTTCATTAATTTCATTGGAGGTGTTTGGTGTTGTGGTGAATTTAATAAACAGTAGATTATAACATCACACAATTGCTTATAGTGATAACAGCCTTTTACACGGGACAATTATAGTTTATTTCACTATAAGCATAAATATAATGCAGTATTTCAAGAATTTACCCCCAAAAATAATATGAACATAGAAAAGTCATGTGTAAATGAAGATGTGACAGAACACGCTTAAATTAAGGCTGAAATGCAGCACATTATCCAAGAAATATATTTGCTTACTGTTATTTTGTCATATTGAAAAGATTGACCAACACGTAGCCTATCCAATATAATGTAACTGTAGCCTCACCAACCATAACCTAACCTAATAAAGATAACCAAATATAATTATCGCACCTTAAACATTCCCCAATGTAACATCTTCTTACTCGAACTAACCCAAGAGAGAAACAATGTTATTCTATGGACCAGAACCTATAGACTATAGACACGGGTAACTGTTAATAATTCACAAGTGTTCTACTCCTATCTTTCCTCTCCCCTCCAACTCTTGTTACATGGGTGCCACACTAATTGGAGTCTGGCCTCACTACAAACTCCTGCCTGGTAAAACGATATCAGTAACTACCTGCAGAGGGTCCTTACCAAACACACACGGGAGGGATGCACACAACACAGTACTAATAGTTTTGCTTTAAGAATTTATTTTCTAACCCGGTCCCTCAATGTCTTAAAATGTATCACAAATATGTTACCATGGTCCAAACGTAATAATAAGTTATCATGAACTAATAGGGCATAATTTTTATGATAGATATTTATTCCAGTTAAATATTTGTACAATTGTTTGAATGGATCAGTTTATCAAAATTATACTTAACCCTCTCAGTTTCGTATGACGCATTATATTTTTTTATTTACTGTTACTATTAGACGATATTATTCAGATTAGAAGGATATATGGCAATCAGAGGGTTGATTGAGACCGTCTTTACCCTTATATCTCCTACAGATCATTCCTAAACTGTTTAAAATAGTTTAATGATAGCCAAAATAAACTGCTAAAACGCGCCATAATCCTTAAGGGGTTAAATGTATCATAATGGCTGATCCAAATACTATACAGCTGTTGTTGATCAAAGATGGATAAACAATGAGTATCAGTCACACACAGAATCGTTATGGAGCTATTGGGTATGTTTCGCAACATAATGACCTCACAATACATACTGTATATTCAGTATATAACTTTACAACCTTTAACTTCACTTAAAAAAACGTTAAATCTCAATCCGCTATATTTTATGTCATATTAACTTTTGTCGTTTGTTCTTCGTATTTGTCCCTTCCTCTTTGGTCCATTAGTTATCCTGCTGCCGCCTCCGTCCTCGTATCCACCCAGTCTGATATTTAATATTAACTTTTTTTCACATGTCTGCTGCCATCTTGTCTGAACCTTTACTCCCCATTGATCTTCAGCCAGCCAATATTGATGCAGGAGTTATTGAAGGAAACTCGTGCATAATGTTCCCTGTTTGGAAGATGGATGACTATCAAAGAATATGTTAGTTGTTGGGAATTGAAATGGACTACGATTAACCCCCTGGATCCCAAGCGATTTAATGCAAAAGTACACTCCAGGGCCAGCCACTTGTCAATGTTATTGTTTTCCTGAAAACACATGGGATGGGTTAGTAATGAAGTAAAAACAACATAAAACTGCTCACCTAGGTCATTTGGGGATCCTGGGGGGCGGGCGAAAGTCACAATTAGCATTGGGTGATGGGTAGGCAATGTACTGGCCTATCACTCCCGCGCGCACCCACACGCAAGCGGCTGGACATGGGGGGGTTGCCAACCATCGTTATTGATCCGTGGGATCCTAAAGTAGTTCCCATACAAATCTAAACCCACTAGTTTCTGTAGAACAAGAGTAATTAAGGCGAACGCAATCGTTGCGTCACTGGTACTGTGAGTTACATACATAGGCGACACATAACGTGCTTCCCTGGGGTCGGAGGGGTTAAGATATCTCAGATTTGTCGTTGGATGTTGTGAGATAGTGAACTGAAATTTGGTGTGCAGGTAGACCACCGAAAGTTCTGTTCCACTTAAAGAGGTTAAGCTGAATATGGAACCCGACTCTTAATGTGAACTGTGTGCAATTTGAACATTCAACTTCTTTGTCTTGAAGGGTTAAATAAATGTAAAGATGATAAGCAAGCGAAGAAGTAAGTTGCGAGGGAGGAAAGGAAGTGACGCTAAAGAATGTTATAAACAAAAGTAATAACTTGACAAATATTAGTAATAGGGTACATGTGCCAAAATTAGTTTTGATTTGAAAAGGGTGTGATTTTATTAAGTGTATATACAGTATATGGAAGAGAGAACGAACACGAGAAGTGGCAGACAAATATGTGGAGTTTTCTTTTAAAGGCAGGGAACAGATTGACAATTACAAAAGAAATTCATTAAATTTGAGACATGTGTGTTTTAGAGATAAGGATGGAAAAACAAAGCAACAGTTAATAGTGGCACAAGAAGGAATGTACATTAAAGGAATGTGCAAAAGTCGTGGGAGGTAGTCCTGAATAGGAAATCTATAAGTTAGTAAGTACAGAAACAAATTAACCAACGCCAGAGAATGAAAGTACTGTAAAGGAAAGTGAGAACATAGGGAATAGGTTGGTAAGGGGAAAACATAATTTGAACAAATAAAATTAGCAAGAATGTGGGAAAAAGTAAAAGGTAGAGTTCAAAGAGAGGCCACCATAAGAGCAGACGAACAGTAAAGGTCAACAATGGTCGGGGAGTCAGTTAGGAAAGGGGAAGATAATATTTGGTAAACGGAGATGGTGAGGAAGATAGATGGATAAATATATAAATATATAAAAAAGCAGAAAAGTAGATAACCAGATGGGTAAATGTAGAGGTAGGTAGATAGAAATACAATAATACATTGATAGATAGAAAGGTAAAAATAGATTGAAAGGGGCAAACGGAAATAGAGAATAGACAAAGTAAACACATTCGGAGAGAGAGAGAGAGAAGGAGGCAGGCAGAGGCAGTAGAACTGACAGTAAGCAGGAACTTAACCCCTTCAGACTCATATGACGCAGAGGTTGCCAGATTAGCAATAAGAAATAGAGTTCTCTCACTATTATAATTACCTCTCCAAAATTAGTTTTCTGCCCACAGCTAACTCAAAGACAACTGCAAAGGTTGAAGTAACTAAACTAAAGGTTTACAAATACCCCTGAGGGTAATAAAGGCTTTAAGCCTTCTTTGGCGGCGCCCGGCTATAGTCGAGTAAAATAAATGTGGCCTATGGGGTGGGGCCCGGCTATAGTCGCATGCAATTTTGAGCACGTAATGTGCTCTGAGAGAGAGCGGAGCGGTGGAGGAGCGTAGGTTACCTCATGACCGCTCGCCACGGTGGCCGTGGAGCTACTGAGATGTACTCCGCCCTACTCCACCCTCCCTCACTCGTTTCACACGTAATAATGTAAGGAAATGACCGTATTTTACCGATTTTGCCCTTCGGTTGCACGATCGTTAAAAGACAACCAGTGATCATAGAAGGATGGTTCTGGTGTCATTGGAAAGCTCATTTAACGCCCTTTCAGGGATACATACTTGTATTACGCTCTGGCTCTTGTTTATGCATGAAAACGAGCACAGAAACAAGCTCGTTTACAGTAAAACCCCCACTGGGCGGCACAGTCAAATATACTCCACCACCCGTTCTTTGAGTGTTAAAGTATCCCTAATAGACTCAAAATTGCATCATATGTCAGAGAGGGTTAATATAATGAGAAGAGACAGTAAGACAACGGACGGACTGGTGATAATAAAGGCACAGTTCAGCAGCGAAAACCAAAACATGAGAGAATGGAAAGGAGGAAAAAACAATAGAACATGACAGAGAGGTGTAGGCCGGAGTGAATGAAAACATATATTGACAAGTGTAGGAGGTGTACACAGAAAAAGAGAACATATTGGCAAAAGGCAAAGTAAGGAATAAAAGGAATAGGGTATGTTACGGATACAGAATAACAGGACACTTTTGTGTATGTGGTTTATGAAATGACAAGAAAAATTGATTCAGTGAGAGGAAACAAAAATACATAGTATACCTACAGCTGAAATAGAAGCATATTGTATAAATGAATATCAAGAAGCGTGGCTAACTAATATGTAGATCATGCATTATTCGTTCGTGGCCACCCCTTCGGGGATCACGGCGTCAGGCAATAGATAGATAGATCGATAGATGCATTACCTGATAATATATGAAGGAGGATTATGAGATTATGAAGATTATTTATCTTACATATTAAGGATTTTATAAAACAGATATACTGATAAAGAAGAACAAAAGGAGGTTATAGATATTTGACCCACTGATGGACAGAATTAACACAAATTAGATACCGTTGGCATAAATTATTTACATAAAGAGGTGTTAATTAGGTAAAAGGAAAAGGAAATTGTGAAGGTGGGACATAATCTTAGAATCTATATAGATATACTAAGGCAACTACAGTACATGTGCCGACTAATGGATAATTTGTCAGCATTGAACAAAGTCATTACTCAGTATATATCCTCCTCTGTCCCACCACTCAGCTACGTGTAATATATCCTCCTCAGTCTCACCACTCAGCTACGTGTAATCAACTCAGCGGTAACCAGTTCTTCATTTACATATAATGAGCTGCAGTGTGGCGACCGAGATAATTTGTTTCTCATTAGTCTTGTTCTAATCAGTTTACTTATCATGTAATTTAAAACGAAAAGCCTACAAACATATTAACGCTGGTCAAGTATACCAATGTTTGGTTCTATCGTTTACTGCGTTTGTCTTATTCAAGGATATAAGGTCATTTAACATTATAATCGAAATAAGCGTGCAGATGTTATGCCGACAGTGTTGCGCAGTAATTACAGTAATGAGTATAACATAAAGAAAGAAAAGGATGATGTGGGCTTTCCAGGCAGAAATGAGGACTGCTGAGAACACAAATATGTCAACTTTATATTACACTAGCAGGGGTACCCGGCGTTGCCCGGGTAATCACCATAATCACCATCACTACTACCACCACTACTACTACCATAATCACCATCATCAATACTACCATAATCACCGGCCTCGACCTGCCTGTGCCTCATTAAAAGGCGACCTCGATTTCGGCCGCTAAATGACCTCCGATTTTGGATCTGACCTCATCCGTACCCCCATTTTGGGGGGCTGCGAACAACTTTCGTTCCATACACCTTTTCGATCGGAGGCCTCCTTCTGCCCCAAACGGCCAATTTGTTTAAACCAAAAGCGATTTTTCCGATTTCGCGCCCATTTTCTCCGTCCCTTTCACCCTGGGGAATTCAATTTTTTCATTAAAACCTGCCTAGGGACCCCCTTACTATGCATACCAAGTATGAACGCTCTAGCTTAAAAAATGTGACCATGCATATAGAACAGACAGACAGACATTACGAATGTAATTACGAATGACAGAATGGCATTACGATAGGGCAGACTGGGAGGGTCTTCAAGGTTTCTTTATTGATATTCCCTGGACCTCTTTCTTTTCTAATGATGCACACTCCACCTTGAGCCACATACAAGATTTTGTAAAAATTGGAATGGAAACTTTTATTCCTCATCAAAAGTACAGTAAAAGATCTAATTCACCTAAATGGTTTGACCATAATTGTGCTAGAGTAACTGAACAAAAAGCAATAGCCTACAATGCATACACAAGATCAAAAACACATGAAGCCTTTAATTACTTTAGAAACATCAGAAATCATGCCAAAACTGTATTAAACTTAACTAAATCAAACTTTCTCCATAAGCAGGGCAAATAAACTTCTAAATAATCCAAATGATAACAAAATATTTTGGTCTACTCTTAACTCATTCAAATCCAACTTCACTACTGCTTCATCCATTCCACCATTAAAAATCTCCGACTGGCAATCTTGTAAGTGACCCACGAGGTAAAGCTAACCTTCTTGCAGATATTTTCTCCACCAACTCAACCTTAGATGACATAAATCAAGATGTCCCTGTACTTAATTTTAATTCACCTGAAATTCCCTCACTTAAGATCCACACCAGACATGTCAAAACTATTTTGCGAATCTCTCAGTAGATAAGGCTCCTGGTCCAGATGAAATTCCTCCAATAGTACTTAAGAATTGCTCCTTGGTGCTCGCTCCTGTATTGGCAAAATTTTTCCGTCTGTGTACTCATACCTCATGCTTCCCAGTACCCTGGAAAGAAGCAAACATCCATCCAGTTCCTAAAAAAAGGTGCCTCTTCAGATCCATCAAACTACAGACCAATAGCTATAAACTTCCACTCTTGGCAAAGTTTTAGAAATTATATTAAATAATCACATAATTAAGCATCTGGGGTAATAATTAATCAGTGGTAGGCAATATGGTTTTAGACGATGTCGATCAACTGCAGACATTCTTTGCCTTCTTACGCATCAAATCAACCAAGCTACAGACCAACATGGTGAACACATACAATAGCACTGGATATATCAAAGGCATTTGATAGAGTCTGGCATCAATCCTTATTGTCGAAGATGTCACACTACGGCCTTGCATCATTAGTTCCACTAATTTCTTCTTATCTTCATAACAGAAAAAATATGTGTAATGGTAGATGGCCTTTATTCTCAATTTCACTCAATAAATGCTGGTGTTCCCCAGGGATCAGTTCTGGCCCCAACTCTGTTCCTCATTCATATCAATGATCTCATATCTACCACTCATAATCCAATACATTCCTACGCAGATGACTCAACACTCCACAGTTCCTTCACATTAGCAATTCTTTCACCCAACCCGATCTTATAAATTAAAAAAATAAACACTGCAATTTCTCTGAACCAGGACCTTTCTAGAATTAATGAATGGGGACAAGAGAATCTAGTTTCCTTTAATGCACAGAAAACCAAGTACATTCAATTTTCTACCCGACAGAATCTCACTGACTCCCTATTTTTTTTAATGATGTAAATATTCCCACTTCCCCTAGTATTGACATTCTCGGTGTAACATTAACTACTAACTTGAGCTGGACACATTATGTTAGAAGCATTGCTAAGAATGCCTCTAAAAAACTGGGACTCCTGTACAGAGTTCGAGAATTCTTCACTGACGAGCAGTTGGCCGTAATATATAAAAGTCATGTTGCGCTCTCGATGGATTACTGTTCACCTCTGTGGGGTGGAAGTGGAGTGGTTGCATTGAGGCAGTTGGACAAAATTCAAAATAAAGCTATTAGATTAATCAATAACCCTGCAATCACACAGGACCTTCCTACATTAGCCATACGAAGAAACGTTGCATCCCTTGCATTATTCTACAGATATTTTCACAGCAATTGTTCCGAGGAACTGCTTCAATTGTGCCGCCTCTCCACATCTTTCCCCGTAGAACTAGGGCAGCTGAGAGCGCCCATGAATTTACACTTTCTCCTCCACAATGCAGAACTTCTGCTTATCAGAATTCATTTATCCCCAGAGCTACTACTCTTTGGAATTCACTTCCCTCGAATTGCTTTCCACAAACTTACAATCAACAAATGTTTAAATCCAGTTGTTACAAACATTTTATGAATGGAGGATGCCTTTAGGCACATGGACCTTTTTGTTTTATCTGTGTTTTTCCTTCCTCCGTTCATTGTCTCTTAAAAAAAAAAAAAAAAAAAAAAGACAGACAGACAATCGAAAATATTATATAGATACATTTCCTGTTACAACTATTATTTAGTCGTAGTTCTGTAAGTGTGAAGCTACATGCAAATATCTTGAGTTGTTTTCAGGTACAATACATGGAGTTAAAAGCTACAATGCAATAATCATTCGCCAACCAAACTAGTAGAACCGTAAAATTGCAGACCAAGTAAAATCTCATCTTAAATTGTCTCCATCCATTATCCAAGGAGTAAATATATAACAACACTTTTGAATGCTGTCATGGATATATAATATTTGTCGATGACTTAGAAGGTCCCCACAATGTCCCTCTTATATCCCCATACAAAATAAACAATAAGAGTCTTGATTTATCACTCACGATAACCTATGTAAGCATTTACCAGTCTCTGTTCCATGGGTATACGTAAACATTTTACACACATTGTTTAAGTTCTAGTCAGTAAGTGATCCACAATGAGATAAATTTCACCTCCTACTCACTCTCTAGAATCCCTTTTATCGCAGTTTGTGTAATGACAAATACCTACATAAGCCACTTCAACTGATTCATAGTCGTAAAAAGCTACATTATTCTGAAAATATAGCTTTTTATATTAAAATTCCATGGTCTCAAAAGCGAGGAAAGACAAACCTCTCCCTTACATTTCACTGTGATAAGTAACGACATTAGCCTAAAGGGTACTTCACACAGTCATGAATGCGAGCTAGAATCACTAAGAGTAGCTGAAAATTCGGATTCCTGGGCCTATTCGCGGTGAAAATCGATACTCCTAGTGACTCTAGCGATATCCAAGTGATTCCTGTTAGACTCCCATTGACTCCAAACCAGTCCCGGCCGATTGGCCCTGTCCGACAAAATGTTCTATCTATCTATCTATTGCCTGACGCCGTGATCCCCGAAGGGGTGGCCACGAACGAACCACCCCCATGCACCTCTGTCCCCAGTCAGTCGACGCCCCTCCCCCCAACCAGCACCGCCTTCGTTCATGTACTTCCTCACTCCATCCTTCCACCTCTCATTCGGTCTACCTCTCCCTCTCTGTCCCTCCACCTCGCTCTCGTACACCCTCTTAGTCATTCTCTCGCTTTCCATACGTTCCATATGGCCGAACCATCTCAAGTTGTTCCTTTTCACACTTTCCAGCACATCTACCTTCACACCACACCTCCTTCTTACTTCCTCATTAGTCTGTCTATCCCTCCATGTAACTCCTGTTACGAACTGGCACTCGGGTACACAAGGGCTCTCAATCAGGACTCGAATACGGCTCGCTGCCACAACGGAAACACACGATCCCAACCCCTGAGTACTGCCAGCTGAACAAAAAACACCAATACCCTCCAGAGTTCAATCTGCTATAACGGGGTATACAAGAACTCGGTACTAGTGTTCAACAACAGACTAATAAAGAGACAGGAATTATCTAGTCTGGTCAACAATCAAACAATGAAGTAAGAAACAACAACACCAAAGAATAGTGTTGGCCGAAGCCGAAGTAATCCACCCTTGACTATGAACTTAAGAAGTCCACCACCCTCTACTTCGGATCGGCACTATTACGTTACGTTAATTAATAGTCCTTAAGCATCGAGCAAGGAATCTTCTGAAAAAAGTTAGATGCTTCTCGGATGCTCGTAAGAAGTATGTATCGGATTTTGAACAGTAATTCAATAAGCAAAAACACTGGCAATTAAATACTATTAAAGGCTTAAATTGGCATAAGAATAATTAAAAGAATATGCAATAGTAAATGGCAAACATTAAAAGGAAGTACTCTGCAAATGCAACGGCAACAGCCTACTCGGATTGTGCTCGTGGGCCACTAATCACTAAAGTAGCCAAGCTTGCAACACATGAAATCAATAGTGCATAAACAATATCATACATAAGGAAAGCTTCAATACTATTCTGTATCTACTAATCTAGCTGGGGTACTGTAGGCAAAAGGGTAGCAGTGACAGAAAAAACAGCTCGTAGCCTAGCGAAGTCCTCACGACTGTTTAAAGTATTACGTTAAAACTACCAAATGCACTTTGAGAAATCCAGATCCCTTGTATCTGGTTTTCTCCCGGCTCCTTGACAAAGTAAAAACAAACTGTTAACAAAATACAGGGTGGTTAGGCTCTTGCCCTCACGCACTGTAAATTATTAACTCAACACAGTCAGCCGCGAAGACAACCTAGGCTTCACTGAACCGAAACGAGTATGCAGGTTTATCGCTTAACCACTGCATCAAACAACAACTCGTAACACAGAAAAGCCTTACCCCAGTCTAGCATTACCTAGACTAGCAGAAAACAGGAATAATAATAATAACACACAGGGAAATGCATATACAAGTGCAACAAACATAAATCAATCCTATTCTAAGTCAACCCTTCCAAAATAGGCTATCTAATAGGCAAGTATCTCGTGAGAACTCAAGCGATAATACGTTGGCTGACTAGCTCTGCATCAACGGGACCATGGAAGTTAAACAGGGCAGGGAAAAGAGGAAATAAGAATGTAAGGTAGTAGAGAAAGTTCCCATCAGTCAGAAGAATATAAATAGTTAGCAAGGGAAATGAGAAGTCGCTCTGCCTAATGAGTTCTGATGAAAAAATGGCTAGACTTCCCTTTTATACCCGGCCCTCTAGTGAGCCCAACGTGAACTACTAAGGACCGCCCACTGACAACCATTACGTAATTTCTCTCTCTCCTCTGGGATACACAAAGGCTCCCCCTAGCACTGAGGGAGGGAGGAGTGCTAGTGAGTTAGGCCTACCTCCTGCCTGGCATACCCACTGACACCTAACTGTGGCTGTTTCTCTTCCCATCATTACAAATAAGTTTTACACACAATACTTATAACTAATGATATAAAATAGAACTCGTTGACTCAGATGAAAACAAAATACATATTCATAATACTTATAGTACAACGGCTCACACGAACTAAGTTAGGAAACTCTACATAGACTACAGCCAAAGTTCCTGCCCTGACGATCCTAGCGAGAGTGGGGCATGACTAGGCGTTCTGTACAGCATGCTCGCACGTGGACATGCGTCACACTCCGCACGCACTCCTTAAGTAATTCATTTCCACTGCGCTCACTCTTGGTCCGAGTCTCTCAACCAACGTCCATGCTTCGCTTCCGTAAGTCAGTGTCTGGATTACCACACTATCATGCAAGGACTTCTTCACTTCCATACTGACCACCCTATTTCTTGTTACTGCTTTTAGCGTTCCTACAACCCTCTTCCCCTGTTGTACCCTCTCCCGCACTTCTTCATCCATAGTCCCATCTTTACTCAACACACTGCCCAGATACTTAAAAGAGTTGACGATCTCCATAGCCTGATCGTTCAGCTTCACCTCACACTCTGTGACTTCACCCCTTTCGAAGACCATAACCTTGCTCTTCCCCGCATTTACCTTCAAATTCCGTTTTTCGCACACTGTTCCAAACTCATTTACCAGACCCTGCAACTCCCATTCATTATCACTCATCAGAACTGTATCATCTGCAAACAGCAGTATAGGTAGCTTCCACTCAATTCCCTCCCTTTTCAGCGATACACCAACATCCACTGCTCTTGATAGTATTTCTTTCATGGCTCCATCCATATATACACTAAACAACCACGGGGACATCACACACCCCTGTTTCAAACCAACATTCAGGTCAAAGAACTCGCTCGGCTCACTCTCCACACGTGTTGCCGCCTTTGCACCCTCATACATGCTCTTCACTGCTTTCAGCAACTTGCCCTCTACTCCGTATATTCTAAGTACTTTCCACAAACCTTCTCTATCCACTCTGTCATAGGCCTTCTCCAAGTCCATAAAGGCAACATACACCTTTTGTTTCTTCTCCAGATACTTCTCCACAACACAATTCAGGGTAAAAATCTGATCTACACATCCTCTTCCCTTCCTAAAACCTCCCTGCTCGTCGCCTATCCATTTCTCCGTTCTCACTCTCACTCTCTCAATCACTACCCTACTGTATACCTTCTCTACTACGCTTAGAAGACACATTCCTCAGTGGCTACCACACACTCCTCTTTCCCCTTTGCCCTTATATAGGGGGACTATTATGCCAGCCTTCCAGTCATCGGGTGCACTCCCCTTCTACCATGCTAGTTTGCACATTTTCCATACCCATTCTATCACTATCTCACCACCATACCTCAACATTTCCCCACACACTCCATCTGTTCCTGGTGCTTTCCCCAACTTCACTCTTTTCATGGCTTCCCACACTTCTGACCTCCAGATCCCCACCTCCTCCTCCACTACTTCTCTTCTTCTCCCTCCCATACCATATCCAATATCCAGCTATGTTTGCTGGCTCTTCATTCCTTACATTTAGCAACTCACTGAAGTACTCCCTCCATCTTTCGACTCTCTCTTGCTTCTCGGCTAGCATTCTCCCATTCTTATCTTTCACACCCTTACTGTTTCCCTTGCTACCTTCCCTAACTTTCTTGACTTCCTTCCAGAACAGTTTCTTACTCTCCCTCCATTTTACACTCAGATTCCTTCCAAATTCCTCATCTACTCTTCTCTTACTTTCCTTCACTACGCTCTTCACCACCCTCTTACTCTCCACGTACCTCGCTCGTTTCTGTCAAAATTCCGACAAAATGTTCACTGTGTTTAAGGTTCTCGCCGCGAATCGGACCACTCCCAGTGATTCCCAGTGATTCCCCAGTGACTCCCAGTGAGTCCTGGTGATTCTGGTGAGAACTGAAACTGAAACCGAAAGCTGTCCGCGAATCAGATACGAAACACCGAGAATCACCAGGACTCACTGGGAGTCACTGGGGAATCACTGGGGATCACTGGGAATCAACTGGGAGTCACTGGGAATGGTCCGATTCGTGGCGAGAACTTTAAACACGGTGAACATTTTGTCGGACAGGGCCAATCGGCCGCCTGTGGTTTGGAGTCACTGGGAGTCTAACAGGAATCACTAGG
Organism: Paralithodes platypus; assembly: GCA_032716605.1. Lineage (NCBI taxonomy): Eukaryota > Metazoa > Arthropoda > Malacostraca > Decapoda > Lithodidae > Paralithodes > Paralithodes platypus. The sequence goes on along the minus strand of CM064504.1, from coordinate 69,603,802 downwards.
ATATCGCTCGAGTCACTAGGAGTCATCAAATTTTCGCCGCGAATAGGCCCAGGAATCCGAATTTTCAGCTACTAGTGATTCTAGCTCGCATTCCTGACTGTGTGAAGTACCCTTTAATTTAGAATTTACATATGAAACTTTCAATTTTGTGTACTTATTCAGTCATTATAGATAATTTGACTCAGTCCATATTTCTAGCTTGTGATTGTTAAAAGCTTTGCACTGAGTTGTTGTTTCTGCTGTGCTTATGTAGCTGCTGCAAGTTTTCGTACAAGGATTGTGTATTAGATAAGAATTATTTTGGAAATATAATATTGATTTCTGAATAATTAAAAAAAAAAAAATAATGAATTAATTACATTCGTGGTCCCATTGTTGTTGACTTTCTACAGGTATGTTTTCTTTTAATAGGGATCTTGGGTTTTCCTGATGATGGCTGCGAGACGTTTGCCGAAAATTTGAAAAATAAATAAATAAGATGTTTCCAAGCGTCCTTTTCCTCCTTACCCTTCTACTATGGAAGCTGAGATGCCCTAGGTCATCAGCTGATGTTCTTTTTACTAGATATGGAAGACCGACGCTCTCCACCTACAGAAACTTTGAAAGAATACACCAGAGAGTTAACAAGATCGGATTGGACATTCACTTTCTACAGTCATGCAAAGAGTACAACACTGTGCCAAAATTTGTGCAGTTCAAAGTATATAGTAGGGACTTAACAGAAGTGATACTTACAAAGAATGGCAATTTATTCTCCTGGATAGAGCAATTAAGCTTCAACAAAGAAAATTGAAAGGAACTTTAGATAATCTTGAAAATCTAAAATGTGCGTTTCGGAACCAGGTCTCGTTTCTTGACTACTGGGCTTTTCTCTTTAAAATCATTGCACACACTAAGATTATTTCTCATAAAGTAAAATTCAGGCATGAAAGAAAACTGAAAAGTCTTGGTATTAATCGAATTAGGTTTACTGAAAACTGCATTTTCAATGTGTCTAACAGGGTGTTGTCTGCTAGAGAGAAAAAAGTGCTAATGTTAGGACTCGATTTTTGTATTCCTTTTTATAAGCATGATTGGGTTAAACATTATTTATCGGTAGAGAAACTTTGTAACACTATTCAAGATTGTATAATAACCGGACTTCTTAGGAGTGAATTAACAAGTGATAGCATTGTGAACAAAGTAAGAGAAATAGGCAAGAATAATTACAATTTGGCAACACGAGAATGGAACAAGATAGACTCTTTGGTTTTTAAGAAGTCAGATTTAGAGCTACTTAACGATCTAGGTAGGGATGACTCTATTGTTGTGGTTAGGCCAGACAAAGGGAAAGGGGTTGTTATCATGAATAAAGTAGATTATGTGTCTAAAATGGAAAATATTCTCAACGACAAAACAAAATTTAAACTGATCAAAGGAAATGTGTTTGATACCATAATTAGAGGAGAAGATAAGATCAATAGAATATTAAGAACAATTAAGGAAAAGATAGGTTATGACATCTTCAATCATCTGTATGCATCGGGTTCGACTCCAGGTGTCATGTATGGAATGCCAAAGGTCCACAAACTAGGAACTCCCCTTAGGCCCATAGTTTCTTCCATTAAAACGGCTGGATATAATTTAGCTAAATTCTTGCAACCTTTAATAGTACCACTCACAGTCAATGAATATACTGTGTCAAACTCTAGGAATTTTGTGAATGAAATATTAGGACTAGACTTACCAAATTAATATGTTGTAGCGAGCTATGATGTGGAATCTTTATTTACTAACGTACCACTAAATGAGACTTTAGATATTATTCTAGATAATTATGAGTCAGGAGATTTCTTTGGCATAAGCAAGGATATAGTAAGGAAATTATTTAAGTTTGCCACCTCTGAATCTTGTTTCCTATTTAATAACTCTTTGTATAATCAGGTTGATGGAGTAATGATGGGATCGAGCTTGGGCCCTTTATTTGCTGGCTCATTCTTATGCAACCGTGACGTTCAATGGCTTAATAACTGTCCTACTAAATTCAAACCTATTTACTATAGGAGATACGTGGACGACACGTTTTTTATATTTAAGAATGAGGAAGCTAACCGGGGTTTCTCTAAATATATAAATAATCAGCACAAGAACATTAAATTTACTTGCGAGCATGAAAATAATGGCTCCCTTGCATTTCTGGATATTCAAATAACGAAGACAACCAATGGACTAGTTACAGGTGTTTACAGGAAGCCAAGACATACAGGACTCGGCCTTAGCTGGTTTAGCGTTTGTCCTCAAATATATAAAATCAATGTTATTACAACTCTGCTTGATAGAGCCTATGCCATTTGTTCACATTATTCAACACTGCATGATGAAATCTGTAAATTAAGGGATTATATTTTGCAAAACAATTTTAAAGAAAGTCTTTTTGATTCTATTCTCAAGACATTTTTGTATTCCAAAATGTCTCAAAATAATTTAGCCAAATGTGATGTTCCTAAATTAGTAAAGTACATCAAAATGCCCTTCTATGGCAAGGTTAGTTATGATTTTCGTAAAGTAACGCAAAATATTTTAAGAAATAGTTTTCCATCACTAAATTTGAGAATTGTTTTTTCAAATTATTTCAGAACTGGATCTAATTTTAACTTTAAGGACCTTGTACCAAACCCTTTGTGCTCGAATATAGTTTATAAATGTACTTGGCCTAGTTGTCAGGCTAGGTATGTTAGTTGCACTAGTCGATCATTCAAAATTAGAGTATTTGAGCACGTCGGTAAAAGTTACAGATCCGGCCAGTTATTACAAAAGATGTCATTCTCTGCGATCCGAAATCACTCGCATGATAAGGATAATTTTTTCACAGAGAATGATTTCCAGATCATAGCCAAATTTAGGAGTCAAAGTGATACACTGATAGGTGAGAAAATATTAATTAAAAAACTCAATCCCGAAATAAATCTTGCTAACAACAGTTGAACTGTATCATGGGTGGTTCATTTGAAGTTTATAGGTGGTTCAAAGGTTTACTTGTTTCTCATAATCTCTGTCCTCTGTCATTTTTATTCATCTTTGGTTCAGTGCATTGGTGACTTCTGTACTGACTGGTTGTTCTTGGGTTGTTTCCTTGTCATAATATATGGTAAGCCTGCTGATTATTTATTTATACAGGTAGATGTGTTTTTTGCTATGTATTTTTTTCGATTATATAATTACTTATATAATTAATGGGTTGACTGAAGAAGTTTAATAAGGGCTAATATATAGTCCATTCTTGATGATTTAGTTTGTTTGTGTACAATATTTTCAAAGAAATAAATTTGTTATTAGCGTTGTTGATATAAGTTGTTTACAATATTAGCGTAAGGGTTTACTTATATAATTTTACTGAGGAGATAAATTTTATAGAATAAAATAAAAGCAATTTTTTACCTTGATATTTGATATTACTGAGGTGATACATTTAATATACTGTCATATGATATTTTTCTTTTATAAACTGTCAATTATAACAGTTTTCTTATAAATTGTCATATACAATTAGTGGTGCTTATTTAGTATTTAAAGCATCTTGCTATTAATTTAGGATTTAGCGTCTATGTTAGACTTAGCTTTGCATATATGAACTTGAGCTGAGGTTATGTTCTGTCAATGTTAAGTGATTGTTTTCAGTCTTCAGTGTTTGCGTTGTTAATAATATTAGTTATATTTGTATTAATTTAGAATTTACATATGAAACTTTCAATTTTGTGTAGTTATTCAGTCATTATAGATAATTTGAATCAGTCCTTCTTATTTCTAGCTTGTGCCCACATTCTCTCTCTCGCTTGGGCACTCAAGGGAACTCGGATCCACTTATTCCAGCCTCCCAGCCCTCATCACTTGTTCCAGTAAAGTCCACCTCGGGCCTAGCATCGCTCTCCCATACTAGGCGGATACACCTTCAGTATCCGGCCGCCTGTCGTCACATACCTACAGCCAAGCGGTTCAAGAGGGACGGCAGATAGTAGATGGGAGCGAAGATTTCCAGTCGAGCTATTGGCCAGCTCTGTGGTGGTGAAATTGTTCCAGTAAACACCTAGTAGTACTGCATAGTTTTTTAAAGGACCCATATTGGGCCCGAACCAGATTCAAAGAAAGAGAGAAAATGCTTGACTATCCCAGTGGTTCCATACATAATAATTGATGTGTTCTTATAGGACAAACTAAAGAGAAAGATACTAGAATTATGTATATAAATGAAATGATGATGTGTTAATAGAATAATTGTTATTTTTCATAGAGAAGGCTCCATGCCGATTAGCTATCAATAGTATAGGATCTGGTAGGACAGCAACTAGATATTAAAACTAAAGTAAGAGGGGATAATTCTTAAATAGATAAGCAACTATAAGGCTCAGGGGAAATAAAGAATAGTTGCAATTAGATCAGCATTAGTTTGAGAAATAGGTAGGGAGGACACTAGTCCGTATGATCTACGAATCTTTTGTTATACAGGAAACATTATCAGTTATATTGTTTGAATGAATAGTCGGTCAGTTTCGTGGTAAGCGTTACGAGCATTAAGTCCAGGATAATAATGTAATCATAGAATCTATGTAAAGGATTAAAGAAATGAATCTTGTTCTTGTAGGGGTTTTGAGGTACTGATCATGTTAAGCCATTTACTGAATTTTATTATTGAACAGGTGATATATGTAACATGATTTATTGGTAACAGGGTTAAGAGAACATATAATCTAAGAGTGTAGTAACGCCCTGGTCGTTTGAGTAAATATATTGTATAGGGTTAAGAGAATATATAATCTAAGAGTATTATAGATAGGACAATCGAGGGCAAGTGTAGTAACGCCCTGGTCGTTTGAGTAGATCTATTGTATAGGGTTAAGAGAATATAGAATATTGAAGTGTAGTAACACCCTGGTCTCTGAGAAGACCAGAAGGGCCCGGTAAAGTTATCTTATTTTGAAGTTTAGTGAAGAATAAATCTCTTGTTCTATATAGGGAAATAAAGGTTAAATTTATTAATGCCCTGGTCTCTGGAGTAGACACAGCAGGGCCCGGTAAAACTATATTATTTTAGAGACTAGTAAAGTGACTTTGGATCGAACTCAAAGTGAGTCAGTACCTGAATAGCGGGAATCCAAATAGCTTGTAACGGGAGCTCTAAAGTTCCGATGTACAACCTATAGTGGGTCGACGAACATATTCAAGCTGTGTCTTGAACTCATTCCGACCTGAACAGAGAAATAGTTACTAGAGTAGTAGTAGGTTTTGTTAAATAAAGTATACGAACCTCTAAATGACTGTCGAATTATCCCCCACCGTAGTAGTATATTTGGAATAAGAAAAGAAGTACTACACTATATATAATTGTTTTACCTGGCGATTATATTGTACCCCAATAACAACAGATTTATCAATAAATATTTGTTAAATAAGGAGCAACTCTATCTCGCTGTAGCATAATATTATGTATACCACATTTTCTAAATTAGCAACATATTTTGCTATAAAATATGTGTAGCCGTCCGGTTGGCTCAGTTGATAGCGTGCCTGCTTCCCATCTTGAAGGTCTCGCATTCAATCCCCGCTAAGATTGAAAAGTTTTTTCTGAGATATAGCCAGCGGTTACCTCCTCCCCATGAGCAAGGGGGATGGGTAATGGTCTTTGGTTGATTAAGGAAGTGTCAAGCGCTTGAGAATCCTCAAAGGAGGAGATACGGGCGCTATATAAGTAATCAGACGATTATTATTATTATTATTATTACTATTATTATTATTATTAATAAATGAGTAATAAATAAGTCAATATCTTGTCAGCTGAAAAATTGGACTTTTATTATACGTACCTTAACCATATACCCACATACATATCAATTTAGTACACATTTAGAAAACAAATATCGTTAGAGTGCGCATGTTGAAAGTAACCCAGATTGGACTCAGTGTTTCCACAAACAGTATGTATGCACTACCTGAACTCTGGCGCCTGAAAGACTTCTTGTGTTCCCAGAGAGTGGTAAACAAATGGTCGCGGCTCGGGTAGATGGGGCGTGATGGATTTGTCTACAAATTGGTAGCCAGTAAGATTTATGAACCGGAGGTCTGCATATAGAGAGGAAACGCACTAGAACACTAGCTCGAGGAAGGCAAACTCAGCATCAGCTAACCTTGATACTATTTATGCGACAGTGCCTTCGATTTAGATACAAACACAAACACAAGTGTACAATAATATTTATGATAATGAAGTATGTATTTTGCGCGGATGTCTTTGTATCTTAAGCTGATATACCTAGACAACGTGCATGCAAATAAGAAAACAAAGTAACATTCTTCACAATGAAAACTGAACTTTAAATAGACAATTTTAATTGTGTTCTTCTTTTTAATTTAACTTGAGGACGATGTAAACACAGTGAACATTATTACTACAAAACACATAGAACGGTAATATAATAATCTTTTCATGCAGAGATAATTCATATCCATAATTTTCCTAGACGATTTGCATATGCAGTGGAGAACGAAGACAGGAAAATAACAAAATACATAAAATATGATATTATTGATATAATCTTGCTATCTTCAATGATTTAACAACATTTATAATCAAAGTGGTCAGATAAGATTAAGTTTATTGTTTTATCTATCGATGCCTTTTTATAATGCTGAATTGAATATTGTAACTGTAACAAAATAAACGAAAATAACAGCATATTATTGAAAGAGTAAAGAAGGGACGGATGGTAGAAGTGATTGACAGTAAATAGGTAGAAAAACGAAGGGGGACAATTACAACAAACTATATATTATTGTTCAGCAAGTCCTCGAAGATTCACAGGCACCACAGACGACACTATCAGCTCACAAAAGATGACACAGCAGGTGATGACACCCTAGGCTCCAACCCAGGACACACCACAATCCCAGATAAGGACCCAAAGCCACATCCCCTAAGGCTCAAAGGTACTAGAATAGATATGAATACTGTGAATACCTTCGGGAGTGCGATCTCCTGACCACCCTAGAGCCAATGCCCCTAATAACGCTGAGTGAGGAAGCCTCACACCCCAGCCAAGACCGCTGACTAGACAAGGAGGTTCTCGGCACCAACACTGGACTGAGGGGTGAGAAGAGAAGAGGAAACAGCCACAGAAACTGATTGGCCAGCCAGAACTGCATAGCCTCTCCAACCTGCCCCAAACTTGGCCTAGGAAATCCCCAGATGTTTGACACCACACCACCCCTGACCATTGCGTGGCTCAAGATGACGATCACGAGATGTGCTATGGAACATGATTGGTCCAAACTAAGGGAACAGAGAGGCCTCTCATTCCAGGATGGAGCCTTATAAAGCCTGAAAAGTCTATCTTTGATATACAGGTTTGCAGATGCTCCAGATGGAGATACCCTAATCCTCCTCACCTCTACCATTCATGCAGCAGACACAACACTTGGTGACAAAATGCACAGAAGACATAGTCTGTTAATTATTTGTTTTCAAAAATATCCCCTAAGGGATGAGAACCCTACTGAAAAAGAATAGTGATTTGACATTGATCCCAGTCACCTGACTATCCTTTCTCAGGAAGTATCGCTGTCTTCAGAGTGTGACAAGTTGGAAGAATGGAAAAATCTAGTGATTGTCGAGCCAGACGATTACTTTGAAGATCTGGATCGGTAGTGCCAGAAAGAGCTTCCCAAAACACTAACACACGTGTTGTGAAGGATCGCCCGTGACTGGCCCGGTAGTGTAGCTGTCCATGGAGAAGTCGTCACCCGTAGCCCTGCCCTCATGTTGATCCTGAAATATCAGATTAACTTGCTCATGTAGTAATGTACACCATATGTGGTGGATTGTGTTCTTTTATTTATAAATTATTATTTTACTTAAGCGTTGTTTCCACATAGCGATTTTGATTAGTTGTTTTGTCTTTTTACTGTGTTCGTATAAGCTTTGGTTTGTTTATTTTGCAAGTTTTACATTATAATATACCTGAAGCAGACGTCGGGCACTGCCATGATGCTGGCCAGTGCCCCTAGTAACCCTGTCTCCTTGTTGTACCAGAAGAGCACCTGGCACAGCCATTGGAAACTATCATGCTGCTGATATCCACCCCGAGAAGCCCTGCCCAACTGTTTATCTTGAAATACACCTATCACAGACGACGGACCCCGTCCCCGTCACAGTGCTGACCACCGGCTTGTTCCCTTGTTATAACTGAAGGGCATCTGTTGCAGATGTCAGACACCATCACAGTCCTGACCACTGCCCTTAGCAGCCCTGTTCCCTTATATGTTCCTTCAGGGCACCTTTCACAGACATCGGACAACTCGACAGTACTGACCAACGCCGTTCCCCCTTATTAATTTCATTGTATTACAGATGACAGTACTCAAAGTGATAACGTATTCGAATGTCAATCATGCTTAGCAATGTGAAATACTTCGTATTGATTAACGAAATAATAAATACTTGTGTTTTGTTTTGGTTTAATATGTCATAACTAAGTGTAAGCGTAAAAAATAAAGATCATATCAAGTTCAAACAAATATTTTCCTTTCATTGAAGGATTACTTATGTTTTTTTCTTCATAAAGCCGTCATGCTATCAATATTCATCTTCCATAAACTAAAATTGTAATTTCTTAGTGTGTATTCGATATATGATACGCAACATCCATTCAAAAAGGTTAAAATTACGACCATTGGTGTTATTCCTCTCAAAAAAAAAAAAAAAATCCCCAGTATATTAAGAAATTACTATGAGCAAATAAATCTTCTAATTCTATTACAGTGTGTTTTCTATTCGAAAGTACAGGGGAAAAAAATATTCGGCATAGTTTCCTCACTTTTTAGAGCTTTAATTTGGTAAAAAAAACATGTGACTAGCATGTTTGACAATGTTTGGATGTGTGTGTGTTAGTGTGAGTGCTACATAAGTGTGTGCATATTTGTCTAACCTCTTGTCTTGCCTCTGAGTTACTGAATACACATTTAGCGTGAATAGCTAAATTCCTAAATATTGGCAATTATGGTAAATATTAACAAGTTATATATTATACAAAAGAAAACTTCTAGCTACACATTGTCCTGAAATTAGTATATTTCTGTCCATTACGTTCTCTGAAGCAAAGGTTTTTATTTTGGCAGCAATTAGTAATATTGACGTTAATGTTGGTAATGTCAACACATTATAGGGTTACTTCTAAAATCAGCCAATCGTTCAATCTTCATATCATCAGTCTCATCATTAGTAAATTGGGCCCTGTGTGAGTGTTGGCTGACACTTCACTAGTGTTGATTCATTTCAGGCCCAGATATGCATCGATGCGGATATTTACCCATCAATTTACGACCGTAACTGTTAGTCGTATGATAATTGCGACGTGTTTATGCGTCGATATAATTAACTAGAATGATGATAGATTTATAAAGTTTACTAAAATATCGCTGCCAAGCCCAAATTTGAAAACATAATGGAGATTAAGCGATCGTGTGATTTCTCTTTTCGACCCGAATAGGTCGCCACCGAATTTAGTTTACCTTAATCGATTAGTTTCCCAGAGTGTTAAATAGTTCAAGAGCATTGCAACGTCCCAAAGCTGCTTGTCAGTACAGCTATTTCTTTAGTAATATAAGGGGACTTCACTCTAACATCAATTCTGTACACCAATTTCTTCAAGCAGAATCCCCTACTCTCCTTTTTTTGACAGAGACTCAAGTAACATCCACATCTGACACATCTAGATTTAATTTTCCAGGTTATCAACTGCTCCATAATTTCAGACCTAAAGGTGGTGTATGTTGCTTCGCAAAATCTGAAATTGCCCTGGAGGAGGTTACTAGTTTCAATTGTCCCTATTTTGATTATTCTATATACAAATTAATTTCTGCTGGTAAATTTAAATACATATGTTGCATCTACCGTTCCCCAAATACCCCTCCAGAGCAAAGTCTTTTTGATTCTCTGTCCTCACAACTCAGTGTCCTCAACTTAAATGCTTCTTCTGAAATCACTGTGTTGGGTGATTTTAATGTCCATAATGTTGAATGGCTCACTCATTCAGCCAGGACTGATGATGCTGGTCTTGAATGTGAGCTATTTGCAGACTCATTTAATCTCATTCAACTAGTCAACCAACCCACCCGTGTACCAGATAATCCTAATCATAATTCCCACCTACTGGACTTATTTTTAACAACCAATTCAGAAAATTATGATGTTACAGTGAGGTCCCCACTTGGATCTTCTGATCACTGTCTGATACAGGCCACCTGTCTATCACCTACCACACCTTCCCACTCTGAACCTGTTTTGGTGACTAAATGGCATTACGATAGGGCAGACTGGGAGGGTCTTCAAGGTTTCTTTATTGATATTCCCTGGACCTCTTTCTTTTCTAATGATGCACACTCCACCTTGAGCCACATACAAGATTTTGTAAAAATTGGAATGGAAACTTTTATTCCTCATCAAAAGTACAGTAAAAGATCTAATTCACCTAAATGGTTTGACCATAATTGTGCTAGAGTAACTGAACAAAAAGCATAGCCTACAATGCATACACAAGATCAAAAACACATGAAGCCTTTAATTACTTTAGAAACATCAGAAATCATGCCAAAACTGTATTAAACCTAACTAAATCAAACTTTCTCCATAAGCAGGCAAATAAACTTCTAAATAATCCAAATGATAACAAAATATTTTGGTCTACTCTTAACTCATTCAAATCCAACTTCACTACTGCTTCATCCATTCCACCATTAAAATCTCCGACTGGCAATCTTGTAAGTGACCCACGAGGTAAAGCTAACCTTCTTGCAGATATTTTCTCCACCAACTCAACCTTAGATGAAATAAATCAAGATGTCCCTGTACTTAATTTTAATTCACCTGAAATTCCCTCACTTAAGATCCACACCAGACATGTCAAAACTATTTTGCAGAATCTCTCAGTAGATAAGGCTCCTGGTCCAGATGAAATTCCTCCAATAGTACTTAAGAATTGCTCCTTGGTGCTCGCTCATGTATTGGCAAAATGTTTCCGTCTGTGTACTCATACCTCATGCTTCCCAGTACCCTGGAAAGAAGCAAACATCCATCCAGTTCCTAAAAAAGGTGCCTCTTCAGATCCATCAAACTACAGACCAATAGCTATAACTTCCACTCTTGGCAAAGTTTTTGAAATTATATTAAATAATCACATAATTAAGCATCTGGAGAATAATAAATTAATCAGTGATAGGCAATATGGTTTTAGACGATGTCGATCAACTGCAGACATTCTTTGCCTTCTTACGCATCAAATCAACCAAGCTACAGACCAACATGGTGAAACACATACAATAGCACTGGATATATCAAAGGCATTTGATAGAGTCTGGCATCAATCCTTATTGTCGAAGATGTCACACTACGGCCTTGCATCATTAGTTCCACTAATTTCTTCTTATCTTCATAATAGAAAAATACGTGTAATGGTAGATGGCCTTTATTCTCAATTTCACTCAATAAATGCTGGTGTTCCCCAGGGATCAGTTTTGGCCCCAACTCTGTTCCTCATTCATATCAATGATCTCATATCTACCACTCATAATCCAATACATTCCTACGCAGATGACTCAACACTCCACAGTTCCTTCACATTTACCAATTCTTTCACCCAACCCGATCTTATAAATTCAAAAATAAACACTGCAATTTCTCTGAACCAGGACCTTTCTAGAATTAATGAATGGGGACAAGAGAATCTAGTTTCCTTTAATGCACAGAAAACCAAGTACATTCAATTTTCTAACCGACAGAATCTCACTGACTCCCATATATTTTTTAATGATGTAAATATTCCCACTTCCCTAGTATTGACATTCTCGGTGTAACATTAACTACTAACTTGAGCTGGACACATTATGTTAGAAGCATTGCTAAGAATGCCTCTAAAAAACTGGGACTCCTGTACAGAGTTCGAGAATTCTTCACTGACGAGCAGTTGGCCGTAATATATAAAAGTCATGTGCGCTCTCAGATGGATTACTGTTCACCTCTGTGGGGTGGAAGTGGAGTGGTTGCATTGAGGCAGTTGGACAAAATTCAAAATAAAGCTATTAGATTAATCAATAACCCTGCAATCACACAGGACCTTCCTACATTAGCCATACGAAGAAACGTTGCATCCCTTGCATTATTCTACCAGATATTTTCACAGCAATTGTTCCGAGGAACTTGCTTCAATTGTGCCGCCTCTCCACATCTTTCCCCGTAGAACTAGGGCAGCTGAGAGCGCCCATGAATTTACACTTTCTCCTCCACAATGCAGAACTTCTGCTTATCAGAATTCATTTATCCCCAGAGCTACTACTCTTTGGAATTCACTTCCCTCGAATTGCTTTCCACAAACTTACAATCAACAAATGTTTAAATCCAGTTGTTACAAACATTTTATGAATGGAGGATGCCTTTAGGCACATGGACCTTTTTGTTTTATCTGTGTTTTTCCTTCCTCCGTTCATTGTCTCTTTAACAAAAAAAAAAAAAAAAAAAAAAAAAGCTAAAAGCATTTGATCTGTCAGTTTGTAAATCAAGGTAAATTCACCAATAACCTAAATAATCAGTCTAGTTTTCGTTATGCAAAGTAGACCTGAAACGTTGCCATTAAACAAAGTATTCGTGAGTGTTTGGGTGAATATACAGTTACGTGAAATCAATAGTTTGATAATTATAGAGATTTTTAGACATTATGGGTATCTATATGAATGATAGTGAACAATTATTTTCGTGTTGTTTTTTTCGCTGAGAGACAGAACAGTATGGTTGGGCATTTATGTATGTACAGGTGATTACTATTGATGTATATTTCCAACGATGCACTGCATTTCCTTGGATTTATATGATGTGATTACATTCACTCTTTAATATATATTTAATGCACCTAAACGCAATAGAACATATACTTAATCAAAAAAAAATGAACAGTAAAAGCTGAATTAGGCATGGAAGCTCTTCAAAAGATAATGCAATATAAAGTTCTGGTGAAGTTTTTGTGTTTAAACATACTTGATCTTTTCTATTTCTATCTATTATCCAAATCAAAATAGCTTAAGGCTCTAGGCTAGGACCAGGGCAGCTTCAGGGTTCGATAGCAGGTGAAAGGTCAGCTTGAAAGAAATTACTCAACTTCATCAGTGATTCTTGACATACCTTTCTGTGTCACTCCGCAGGAAAATTCTTGATTTCTTTGGAGAACCAAAATGTTGGTCAGTCAATTATAATGGCAGCGCAGAGTTTTTGTTGTCTTATTATTTATCAGCATCTCTTCCCAGACCATGTAACCTTGACCACTGCTCAACTCTATGCACTCATTAGCTGCTACAAGATATTCACATTGTATTTAATGGATTAAAGTACAAACATATGATTTGAGACTGGTATTGCTCACTTACACTTCCATCATCCTTTAGCTTATAAGGTAAAGGATGATATTATATTTTTGTTCTGGTGTGCATAAGTAACTATAGAAATGTCATATTTCTAATATCAACACAATCCCAATGCTTGTGGGTGAAAATTGATATAATTTATGTTGTGGTTGTTCTATGGCCTGACAAACTTGATTGACAAATATAATAACCACGAAAACCTAACCCAGTCGGGTTGTAAAAACTGCCTTCCTGCAAAGAGATTTATATAAACTTGGAAAAATGTGGGGTCCGTGGTTATATACAATTTCGCAAAAAGGAAGAGGGAATATCACGGCTCAAACGAAGAAAGGAAAAATACACGGAATCTTTGGAGTAACATAACAAAATATGTGTTTTGTAATAGTGATTATAATATTGGTGGTGATTGGGGCGGGATTATATAGAGCAGTACTGGAAGGTTGTAGACCATTTCACACATATGTTCTTTCTCTCTCACTGGTGGTAATGTTTGTTATTTATTTTATTTTTATTGCGAAATCAGGTAAGATATGCTACGGAAACAGATTGACGAAGATTAGGTTGACTAAGGAACAGGACACGATACAATGATGAAATAGGTTTAGTTCACTTAATCTTCGGTTACCTTAGTATAAGTTACATTAGGTTTAGAATAGAGTAAGGTTAAGGTAAGGGAGGCATTTGTCACAGGCAGCTCTGCCCAATGTATCCCTCATCCACTTCGAAAACAGAAAAAAATACCGATTCAATAAGCTGTGAAAAAACTATAGAACCCAATTACTATCCGACGCACCAGTTAATGACGCAGGTAACAACGTGATAGGCAAGACCAATACTAAGTAACAGGTCTTCTCGACCCGTGGTACAGAGCAGATAGGCTGACGTCACTGTGGCTGACCGAGTACTGTTTGACACTAGAAACAGTATAGCATTTTGGAGGGCAATTAAGTAACCTTGAGGGGTCGCAAGACCTGTTGTTGCTTGTTTTCCTTTATATTTCTTTGTACTAGTGCTAGTCTAGTGCTAGACTCGGAAACACGTTATAGCAGGTTCAATTCCGTTTTATATAGGTAGTAGGTATTAATTTAAGCTCTACTTTGTCATCATTTTTCCATTATGTTCACCAGATTACCACAATAATAACTAATATATTTTCACGCACTATTACTGCGTGATTAAGTCCTCAACAGTTGAGAAGTATAATAGGGTATTAGTTACCCAGACTGTTCAGGCGCTGTCACGTAAATTGTGTGTGAGTGCCGCGCGTAATACCATCTGTTTAAAGGCAATACCCCCGAGGTTCTCACAGATGCCTTGTAAAATCACCTGTAAAGATGCCAGTCCACTAACATACAACCAATATACAAAGGTGAACACTGACTGATGGAAACCACTGACGCAGCCATGGACTTATGTACCAACTTAGTATTTTGTAAGATAGGCACAACTTTTCACAGCAGGTAATTTGCTGTGTGAAACTATAGAGATTAACATTAATTTTAACTCAACAGGAAGCAAGCTCATAGACATTGGCTAAGTTAAGAAACATGTTAGCTTAAAATAGCAAAGTTTGCAAGCAATATTGCTAAATAATAATTAATTTTGACTATTCTTAGGTTCAAGCATATTGGAAAAACAAATAAACAAAATATATTTCTTGAAATAAAATACTTTTTGCTTCTTTTCAGATTTCAGATTCTGACAGGGGCCAAAGCATGCAGAGTCACCAATAACATATTACATTTCACGTTCATTATAATTACCTTTAGTTTCTTGTTAGTGATTGATAATACTTGCGGAAGAAAACTTGTATAAGTTTTTACATAACTCTTGTTCATGTTATTTCAAGAGCGTCGAGGAAGAATTTTGTCTAACTAGAAACACAATTTTAACTAAGAATGGCTGAGAAAACAAAATTATATTGCTAGAGCTCGCAGGTAACATCACATAACGTCATAAATCTCTAACAAATACAAAAGAACCCTTTGTGGCTGTATTAAGGTCACCTGAATAATGTTACAGAGTGTTACAGAGTATCGCCTTGACAATATCATGCCATGAACCACCGACTGACTGCATTTGTGCCCGAGTAATCTGACCGTCTCAGTATTGTACATAGTACTATAATGTTGTTCCCTGACCACAGACTTTCTGGAGCTGAAGACCTTTAGTTTATGACTGTGTGTGTGTGTTTTTGGTTTTTGTTTGTTATACAGGCAGTCTAGTAAAGACCATAAAATATGTTGTTGCTTGATTTCCTTTTATATTCCTTTGTATGTCTTCGTTATGTTTACATTTACGTTTATACCTACTACTAGGTTATCTGTAGCTCGTAATAAGACTTTACACATCAGGTAATTGGAACTCTATAATATAAATATTCATTAATATTTCTTTAGTAGTTGTAGGTTGCAGTCGACGAATCAATATTTTGAATCACACACTTGTTCGTTTACCCAGTAGACCATACCTTCCCCAACACTACCCCACACGCACAAAAGCCAAAATAAAATAGATACAAGCTACAGTATCCAACACACACACACACACACACACACACTAAACACCCAGAGAGGCAGGAATCTGAAGCCGACCTGAAGCCCAATTATACCCTGTTCCAAGTAGGTAGGCCATAGATCGTTAACTCAACCTTTATAACTAAAAAAAAGGGCTAGGGCAAATGGGCTTTAGATTTCCGCACCTATTCCCTGGCTGACCCTTCCAAAAATGTAGTAATATTAACTGGATTACTCTAGTTGTGTGGGAGTTATAGCGGTTAGTGTTCATGAGTTGGTGTTTAACCACTTAACGTGACCAGTTTGACGCCTACCAGCGTTGGCAGAATCGCCTCCCGGTAGCCACTAGCGCTCGCCAGGGCAGTGAAATGGGCTACAGTTATCAGAGAATGTTATACTTTCTTTCTTGTGAATCGTCATGTCACAGGCAGTCTAGAAGTGGTCTTTATTTTTGTCTGTGACAATGCATTATATTTTATATCATCAGTTATATGTTTAATGTATAAGACTGAATGATACAGCTAGAGAGTGTGAGTGAGTAAGTGCAGGAGGCAGAGGGTAGTACGCGTAGTGTTACGTGTTGTCTCGGTGACGTCATGCCACGGCCGCGCCCTCTGAGTGGCTTGCCGCCTTGCCGTCCTCCTGCCGTGGCAGGAGGTAGTCCCCCCGCACTCCTTGCTGCCTTTGTGCCTTCCTTGCTCAGAGCTTGCCTGACCAGCATACCCTTCACAACTCCCTTGCCACCTGTCCCCGACTTCTACCTATAGAACACTTTCTCTCTCTCTCAACTTATTACCTCTTATGCTTCTAATCTATTTAACATCATAACTCCCCTTTGGTTCTGTACGATTTCATATATCGGCCATCGTATTATATGCTGAAGCTCTCAGATATTCCATGTTTAGTTAGACATTTTGGAGGGGTTAACAATTTGTCTGTAGAGGTTCGACACACTCGCGGTGTCTCCCTACCTATTTCTTGGTTGTCTGCTGGGCTATTTAATGCTAAACTGGGGTGAGGCTATTGATGTTGTGATTTCTGATGTGTACCAGGTTTTGTTGAACTTGTACAATCGCACTTGTACCTTGTGAGTTTAGCACTGTGTTGCGAGTGAGGGCTTTTGCCTCTGCCACCCAACACTGTGCTAACTCGTTTTGCTTTGACTTGAAGAGGGTCGCCAGGAGAGAACCAGATACTAGCGATCTGGATCTCTCAAGAGAGCACCCCGTCATTTAACGTAATTTGGCCGTACAGTCTTAAGGACCTCGCTAGGCCACGAGCCGCTTGCTCAGCCATTGTTTCCTAGCCTACATCATCCCAGCTAGACTTTATTCGCCTAGCAGACACCCGATTAGGATTATAAGCTCTTATGTTATGTATGCAGCATTTTTATTCACGTTGATTGTAAGCCTTGGTTGTTGTTGAGTTGCACAACCCGAGCAGGCTTTTGCATTGCCTGAGGAAGTACTTCTTTTGTTGTTGGAGATAATACTATTGCGCATTTATCGTTATTCCCGTGCCAGTTAACACTGTATGTCCCTACACTTGTCATATCTTGTTCCTGCTTTATATAACAGTTCAAAATCCGATTCGATCATCTTAAGCAGCATCAGACTTTCTTCAGAAGATTCCTGTTCGATGCTTTAGGACTTTCATTCACTTTCTTTAATATAGGAGTGACAGTTTATTATTGTTTAGAGTAACTTTAATTATACCTTCTTCTTGTTTGCATTAAATCATTCCAGTGATGTAATTAAGCTCTCTATCTTTTTCCTTGTATACATTATTAACGTAATTATATGTTGTTGTGATCAGGCTGTATCAGAGATCATCAGCCTGTAGTAGTAGTGCATTTATACCGAGTTAGAAGATACCCCGCTATCGCAGATTTAACTCTGGAGGGTATAGGTGTTTTTGTGCGCCGGCATTATAAGTTCGAGGGTTGGATCTAGTGTTACCGTTGTGGCTGTGTGCCTTTCTAGTCCAATGTTTAAGAGCCCCGCTCGTAACAAATGGCGACCTTGCTTAGGATTTTGTGAACTTAGAGAAATATTGCAGGAGTGTTGTGGTCATTTGTTTTTTTGTTTAAAGGAATATAGTGGACACAGATTTTTTTTGGGCAAGTAGTATAACACTTAAGAGTCTTCAAGCATTTTTGAGTGAATAGAGCTACATGAGAGTTTAGGTACTTTTTTTTTTTATAAACGTTGAGAATTTTCGGTGGACAATGTGTCGGATGACGGATCAGTGTACAGTGAGGACACAGTACGGGAAGCAGGCTCTGAGGTGCAGCAGTGGGGTTTGTTAGAAGGCATTAGAGTTATATCTAGTGAGGAGGATGCAAAGAAGTTTCTGGAGATGCCTATTACTGTTGACCGGGTGTCGGGGATTGATCGGTATGGTCTCCAGTGTTTGGCCACGGTCATGGGTCATGTGGGCACTAGCAGCATGACAAGAGGTGACCTGGTGGCCTGGGTGCTCGGCGGGGTGCGTGGGGCTTCGGGTGGAGCGGGAGCTGGGGCACCTTCGGCCCAGCCCCCGTTCCACTCGACTCCTACTATGGCGCCCCCTCGGGCTCCGGAGCCGGGTACGTTCCCGCAGGCCGATAGTCACTGGCAGCGTGGTTTGCACTTGGGTGAGTTTCCAATTGTTGCATCTCCTCCTCCTCAAGGTTTAACTGCAGATATGCTCTTCCAGCTTGAGATGGCTAAGATTCAGCAACGGCAGCGAGAGGTTGAGTCTGAGGAGAGAAAGGCCAGACATGAAGTTGAGCTCAGGATTCAGTCGGAGGAGAGAAAGACTATGTACTGTGCAGACATAGATCTTGAGAAGTCGCGGGTGGAGTCGACAGGGTAGCGTCTCGGTTCTGGGAATCGAGGTCTTGATCAGTCTTTATCGCACCTTCTTAAGTTAGTCCCTGTATTTGATGAGTCGGGTGTCACCGAATTTTTCATGCGTTTTGAGAAGAAGTGCCGGGAGCACCAATGGCCCGAGGTTAAGTGGGCAGCCCTTGTTTCCTCTAGGTTGGTTGGCAAAGGACTCAAGGCATATGATGCGTGGCCCTTGGAGTCTTGCGTCGATTATGAGGTATTGAAGGAAGCTGTTCTGCTGGCGTACGAGTTACAACCAGAGACGTACAGATTGAAGTTCCGGGGTGTAACGAAGGGTCGTGAGTGCACCTTTCTTGAGCATGCCCGGGATCTGTCCGATGCATTTAGAAACTGGCTGCGTTCTGAGAAGGCATCGACGTTTGAGGAGTTGAAACAGCTGATGCTTCTAGAACAATTTTTCAAGTGTATGGGCGGCGATCTGACGTTGAATCTTGAAGAAAAAACCCCGAAAACTCTTCAGGAGGCAGCTGAGATGGCTGACCGTAGGCTATCGCTGATTCGTGGGTGCGGGTCTGCACAACGGAACGATGCAGGTAACAAGGGGCGCAACACTCCACCCCCCCGAGTCAGTGATACACCATATAACAATAACCACAAGAGCAATGATATTAAGTCTGACCATAAACCTAATACCGTCCCGTTTAAGAAGGGTCCGGGCCCGTCCCCACCTCAAGGGAAGCCCAAGGGGGAGTTAGAGTGTTTTCAGTGTCATGAGAAGGGGCATTTTGCAAGAGCCTGTCCAAGCATGCTACCTAATGCAGTTGTGTCTTTGGCTCGCAACATTGGGGTGTCCCCGAAGTCGTCTGAGTTTGCCCGGGGTAAACAGTTGGCCGGTAAAGCAGTTGGCCGTAATATATAAAAGTCATGTGCGTTCTCAGATGGATTACTGTTCACCTCTGTGGAGTGGAAGTGGAGTGGTTGCATTGAGGCAGTTGGACAATATTCAAAATAAAGCTATTAGATTAATCAATAACCCTGCAATCACACAGGACCTTCCTACATTATCCATACGAAGAAACGTTGCATCCCTTGCATTATTCTACAGATATTTTCACAGCAATTGTTCCGAGGAACTTGCTTCAATTGTGCCGCCTCTCCACATCTTTCCCCGTAGAACTAGGGCAGCTGAGAGCGCCCATGAATTTACACTTTCTCCTCCACAATGCAGAACTTCTGCTTATCAAAATTCATTTATCCCTAGAACTACTACTCTTTGGAATTCACTTCCCTCGAATTGCTATCCACAAACTTACAATCTACTAATGTTTAAATCCAGTTGTTACAAACATTTTATGAATGGAGGATGCCTTTAGGCACATAGACCTTTTTGTTTTATCTGTGTTTTTCCTTCCTCCGTTCATTGTCTCTTTAAAAAAAAAAAAAAAAAATGCCAGTGGAGAAGAATCCGGAAGGCTCGAACCCTGTCTGCGATGTCTTTTGCGACCATCGAGGGCGTGGCTGCGTGAAGTGGGCTGGTAAGAAGCATGGAGTTGAGCTGTTGCGAGACACGGGTGCCTCTCAGACTTTGTTGAAGAACTTTACTGGTAGACCAATAAACGCGGCACGGGTGGTTGTGGTGCAAGGTATCAATGCTATCAAGTCATACCCGTTGGTCAGGATAGAACTGGAGGTAGATGGTGTGACACGAGAGTTGGATGTTGGAATTGTGGAGAACTTGCCTGTTGAGGGCGTCGACCTCCTTCTCGGCAACGACTTTGCGGTGCCTACTTCTGAGGTTTCACCCTTAGTCGTTGCCGAGAAGCCGGCCGACGTGAGTAGGGAGGAACAGGAGTGGGTAGAGAAGTATCAAGTACAACCTATGGCGTGCGTTGTTATAAGATCTCTTGCATCCAAAGTGTCACAGCCTATTCCTCAGTCTCTAGACCAGTGGAGGAACGGTCGGAAGGAGCAAGCTAAAGTTGTGAGTTTTGCTCCAGCGGCTCTCCTTAGCGGCTTAGTACTTGACTCAGAGGTGAGCTCCGGAGTGGCCCAGAACCTGTCACTCCTAGTGACATGGTTGGGCGTGATGGCACTCCGCGACTTAGTAGTTCCCAGTTGGAGGAGAGTTGTGGGAACGGGGCTATCGAACACGAGGACGGGGAAACATGTCATGTGAACCTGTTGGAGGAGTTTGTGAGGCAACCACCTGAGCAGCCTGCTGTCCCTGCGTTGGTCTGCAGCGGCCAAGGTGGAGAAGGAGAGGGGGGCAGTAGGGCACAGGTGGAGGAGAGTAGGGATTGTCATGTCTCGGCGGAGCAGTGGGCGGGGGACACGAGTCTGGTGGCTGTGGAAGCGCTAGAGCACCTGCCTGAGCAGCAGTGTGCAGCGCTCCAGCACTAGCTCGGTTCATACCCCACTGGTCGTGCCGGGCATCCGCGCCTCACAACTCAGGCGGTGCAAGATGTTCCGCGGGCAGGTCACTTGAATGTCAATAGACCGTTAGCCTCGTTGTTTCGGTGGTTCAAGGTGGGCGACGAGGCTTTGGCATGGTTGCCAGGTTAAGGTCGACTCATGGCTGCCAAGGGTGGTGGTCAGAAGGAGGACATTGAGCAGATTGGTGAGGTTGGCTGTGGAGTGGATGTGCCCGGTCGTCGCATAGCCTCCCAATGCTGCTCTAGTCGAATGCAACAGCCCTACCATAGACAGACTGTATCTGGCCATGTCTCTAAAAGCGGTGATGCTGCGCAGGCAGATGTAGTCGTAAGGAATGCGGGGGTGCGCATGTACAGTATCGGCGGGGAAGCCTTAGCAATAATGAACTATGGGAGTGGCTGCACAGGTGGTACTGATTGTCCCTCTCATGACCTGGCTGTTCTAGGGACGAAGGTGGAGAAGGAGGGAGACTACAGGTTAGAAGCTGCGGTCTCGGCTGGGTTGTGGGAGGGCACTAGGCATGTTGTTCTGCGAGATAAGTTGTTTACTAGGCTGTGGCAGTGCATCCGTATGTTTGTTGCTTCTCCAGGCCTGATGTACGGTGTAGAATCCGACAAGGAGGCTGGAGACAGTGCAAGGCTCAGTTTAATTCCCTACCGTATGAATCCTGCTCAACAGCGTGTCGTGAAAACAGAGCTAGACGACATGTGGAAAAACGGTCTGAGGGATAAGGGATATCATGAGTGGTCGTTGCCAGTGAGTTTGCAACCGGAGTTGAGTGGCAAGATCCGTGTGTATGGTGATTGCAAGAGTGTGGAAGCATTATCCCTGACAGACACCTATCCATTACCCAAGGGTCTGAGGGATAAGGGATATCGTGAGTGGTCGTTGCCAGTGAGTTTTCAACCGGAGTTGAGTGGCAAGATCCGTGTGTGCGGTGATTGCAAGAGTGTGGAATCATTATCCCTGACAGACGCCTCTCCATTACCTAGAGTTGACGATACCATAGACCACATCGCGGCTGCATCGCTAATCACGAAGGTAGAACTAGTGAGAGGTTATTGGCCGGCCCCGTTGCCGGAAAGAGCGAAGACAAGTGCCAGTCTTGTGATGAACTGGGCAGTTTATAAGTGTCAGGTGTTGTTGTGCTGCCGGAACACAAGTTGTATGTGTGGCATGCTAAGGGCACTGATAATGTTTTGGCTGATTGTTTGTCACGGGAGGGTTTGTTTGCAGGAGAACCCTCGCCGTTCTGTCAGTGTGTGTTGAGAGTGGAGAAAATCAGGCTTGCCCCTGTAGAGCAGCCATCAAAAACAACGTTAAAATTAAATAAAAAAATCACATAAAAACTCTTTCTTTTGATAGTTAATTGTAAGTTGCCAATGTTATAGCTAAAGTCCTAAGTTGAACCTGTCTTTCACTTAGGAGGCTGGGCTCTGTGAAGCTCGCTGTGGGAGCATAGCAGGCTAAAATTATACTATTATGTTTGGGAGGGGTTATAAGATTTTATTTATGCTAAAATGTTGTTTTGTTTATGATTGAGCTTTGCATTTCATTTCTGGCGGAGTGGCTGGTTCTGGCGGGTCTTGTCGGCATTCTGCCTTGTCAGATATGGTGCTCGCCTAATGTTGAGCGTCCCATATCTTGGGCGGGGTGCGACGCCTACCAGCGTTGGCAGAATCGCCTCCCGGTAGCCACTAGCGCTCGTCAGGGCAGTGAAATGGGCTACAGTTATCAGAGAATGTTATACTTTCTTTCTTGTGAATCGTCATGTCACAGGCAGTCTAGAAGTGGTCTTTATTTTTGTCTGTGACAATGCATTATAATGTATAAGACTGAATGATACAGCTAGAGAGTGTGAGTAAGTGCAGCAGGCAGAGGGTAGTACGCGTAGTGTTACGTGTTGTCTCGGTGACGTCATGCCACGGCCGCGCCCTCTGAGTGGCTGGCCGCCTTGCCGCCCTCCTTCCGCGGCAGGAGGTAGTCCCCCCCCCGCACTCCCTGCTGCCTTTGTACCTTCCTTGCTCAGAGCTTGCCTGACCAGCATACCCTTCACACCTCCTTTGCCACCTGTCCCCGACTTCTACCTATAGAACACTTTCTCTCTCTCTAAACTTATTACCTCTTATGCTTCTAATCTATTTAACATCATAACTCCCCTTTGGTTCTGTACGATTTCATATATCGGCCATCGTATTATATGCTGAAGCTCTCAGATATTCCATGTTTATTTAGACATTTTGGAGGGGTTAACATTTTGTCTGTAGAGGTTCGACACACTCGCGGTGTCTCCCTACCTATTTCTTGGTTGTCTGCTGGGCTATTTAATGCTAGACTGGGGTGAGGCTATTGATGTTGTGATTTCTGATGTGTACCAGGTTTTGTTGAACTTGTACAATCGCAAAGGATACGTGGGAAGCCTAGGTTGTCTTTCTGACTGTGTACCTTGTGAGTTTAGCACTGTGTTGCGAGTGAGGGCTTTTGCCTCTGCCACCCAACACTGTGCTAACTCGTTTTGCTTTGACTTGAAGAGGGTCGCCAGGAGAGAACCAGATACTAGCGATCTGGATCTCTCAAGAGAGCACCCGGTCATTTAACGTAATTTGGCCGTAGAGTCTTAAGGACCTCGCTAGGCTATGAGCCGCTTGCTCAGCCATTGTTTCCTAGCCTACAACATCCCAGCTAGACTTTATTAGCCTAGCAGACACCCGATTAGGATTATAAGCTCTTATGACTTGTTATGTATGCAGCATTTTTATTCACGTTGATTGTAAGCCTTGGTTGTTGTTGAGTTGCACAACCCGAGCAGGCTTTTGCATTGCCTGAGGAAGTACTTCTTTTGTTGTTGGAGATAATACTATTGCGCATTTATCGATATTCCCGTGCCAGTTAACACTGTATGTCCCTACACTTGTCATATCTTGTTCCTGCTTTATATAACAGTTCAAAATCCGATTCGATCATCTTAAGCAGCATCAGACTTTTTTCTGAAGATTCCTGTTCGATGCTTTAGGACTTTCATTCACTTTCTTTAATATAGGGAGTGACAGTTTATTATTTTTAGAGTAACTTTAATTATACCTTCTTCTTGTTTGCATTAAATCATTCCAGTGATTTAATTAAGCTCTCTATCTTTTTCCTTGTATACATTATTAACGTAATTGTATGTTGTTGTGATCAGGCTGTATCAGAGATCATCAGCCTGTAGTAGTAGTGCATTTATACCGAGTTAGAGGATACCCCGCTATCGCAGATTTAACTCTGGAGGGGATAGGTGTTTTTGTGCGCCGGCATTATAAGTTCGAGGGTTGTTGTTGTTCCCCAAGCTGCCTGGCCGAACAGCCTCAAGGCCCCGAGCAAGGTCAAGGCCATAACCGAGCACCCCCACAGAACCCTACCCGCCGACCACAATAAAGCCTGGGTGACCGAAGCCACTCCATGGCGGGGACCTGAGGAGGGTGTGGAAACGCCCGGGAAACCAAAGCCTCACTCAGGGCCCTGTGCCCTTCAGCAATTATGAAGAGAAAGTTGAGGGGCAAGGGAAAAATGTGATGCTTTGGCTTCCAATCTTGGTAGATTGAGAGGTCAATCCACGGAAGAGACGCCGTCACTTGAGATCTAGAAAATATATATGTAAAAGGAACAGTCAGTGTAAGCTATGGGTATGGCAGAGATTGCTCAGTTCTCACTCTGATAGACCAGCCCATCACCACATGAATAGAACCCAATCCTCTCGGCATCAGCTAGGAAAGGCCCTAGAAAGCCGCCTTTGGCGGGGGGATAGCTCCCCTATTTCAACCCTTTTCGGGGTTGGGCACCCGCCGTAAGTTCGAGGGTTGGATCTAGTGTTACCGTTGTGGCTGTGTGCCTTTCTAGTCCAATGATTAAGAGCCCTTGTTTTATACGAGTCCCGGTCGTAACACCAGAAACGGTGGTTGTGGTGTTGCAGGTCTCGTCAGGCATGCTGGAGTGGAGTGGAGTGTGGATGCCTGATTAGTTAGTTAAACTAGGACTTCAGAGGCTATTAACCTAATTGAATTATAAAACCAGCAAACTGTAAGTCAAGAATATTTTCAGGACTGGAGCCCCTTTTCGGGAACTCCAGTCCCTTGCTGATTGATGCTTGGTTCTTGACAAGACCAGCTGGTTGGAGTAAAATAGGAAATATGAGTAATTGGACTGGTTCATGGTTAGTTAGTTAAAATGGGACTTCAGAGGCTATCAACCCTATTGGATTATTAAGCCAGCACACTAAGTCAACAGTAACGTCAGGACTGGAGCCTCTCTGCAAGAACTCCAGTCCCTTTGGGTCCGGTTCATGACCAGACCAGATGGCTGGAGTAAAGTAGGAAAGAAGAGCAATTGGACAGAGGTAGAACAAGCAGAGAAGTGAGAAGTACAGTAGAAGACTGAAAGTTCTCGAGCTCAAGTTCTGCTCAACCATGTGACCAGACCAAGTGGGGTGTGGGCCTACTTACATATAGAATTTTAATGAAGAGGCTAATTTAATGAAGGGCTAATTGGTAGGAAGCAGAGAGTCAGCATAAATGACACGAAGTCAGAATGGGGAGCAGTCAAAAGTGGTGTCCCCCAGGGATCTGTATTTGGTCCTCTGTTGTTTGTTATATACATAAATGACCTTGATTTAGGTATAACTAGTAGGATAAGTAAATTTGCAGACGATACCAAAATGGGGAGAACAATTGATTCAGATAGAGATATAGAGTGCCTCCAAAGGGATCTAGATACCTTACACGAATGGTCAGTAAATTGGCAGATGAAGTTTAACATTGACAAATGCAAGGTATTAAAGATAGGGAAGATGCATACAAATGTTAAATATAAACTAGCTAATGTGGAATTAGAAAACTCGAATTGTGAGAAAGATCTAGGTGTGTTGTTAGCAATGATTTGAAGCCTAGACAACAGTGTATAAGCGTTCGAAACAAGGCAAACAGGATTCTCGGGTTCATCTCTAGGAGTGTGAGTAACAGAACTGCTGATGTTATCTTAAAACTTTACTTGTCATTAGTGAGACCCCATATGGATTATGCTGTTCAATTTTGGTGTCCTTATTACAGAATGGACATAGATTCATTGGAGAGAGTACAACGTAGAATGACAAAAATTATCCATAATATTAGAAATCTTCCGTATAAAGAAAGGTTGAAGAAATTAGGCTTACATTCGTTAGAGAGACGCAGAGTTAGAGGGGATATGATAGAGGTGTTCAAGTGGGTTAGTGGGATTAACAAAGGACATGACAAATGTACTAAAGCTCAGTGATAGCGAAAGAACTCGTACCAATGGTTTCAAATTAGATAAATTTCGTTTCAGAAAAGATATAGGCAAATATTGGTTTGGTAACAGAGTTGTAGATGGGTGGAATGGACTACCAAGTGCTATAGTGGGATTAAAAACGATAGGGAGCTTTAAGATAAAATTGGATAAGCATATGGACGAGAAGGGTTGGGTGTGAAGGGGGATCAGCAGGGTTGGGCCAATCAGCGCTCTGCAGACCCCCGTAATCCTGCGTTAATGTCTAACCGTTTTGGTAAGATGATCCTCAGGGTATTAGAGTGTTGAGCCTATAATTGGGCTTTGTAATTGGGGTTGTGTGGGACAGGGATCTGCCTTGCTTAGGCCAATCGGCTTTCTGCAGACTCCCATTTTCTTATGTTCTTATGTTCTTATAAATTGTTGTGGTATTTCATCTAAAGTTGTTTACCTATATATTTGATTTTAGAGAGGAGAAACATTTTGTGTATAAACTGTCATATAAAATTAGTGGCTGCGAGAGGTTAGCAGACAATTTGAAAATAAATGTGTTGTATCCAAGCGTGTTTTCCTCCTTACCCTTCTACTATGAAAGCTGAGAGGCCCTAGGTCATCAACTGATGTACTATTTACAATATAGGCATACATATATATATATATATATATATATATATATATATATTCAATAGTTACCCAACTCGGTGTAAATATTATATTTAAAGTTATGTTTATAGCCTAAACATATTATAGATCTAACTGTTATACTAAGACATGACCTGCAATTAAAGGTATGCTGTATATTGAGACCTTTCACAAACTAATAGGATCAATGGTTGCAAATGATTTTCTTTTATATAGTTATTTATGTTAAACATTTTAAGAGACCAAAGAGGTAGAGAATAAATTAATTTGAAAAGGAAATACAATAATTAAGGTATTACATTCTAGCCTATAACATAAAAGGGTCTCATAAAATATTTATACATAACAAAGACATAATGTTGTCTTAAAGTAGCTTGGTTAGTAGTGCAATAACATATTCTATATTTTATCAATTTCACCAGAACACCAAATTCCTCCAATTAAATAGAAATACAAAATAATAAAAAAATTGTAACGGTGTTCTTTAGCCAACTCACAGACACTTTGCATCTCCTTTTATTCCATGACTAAAAAAGGAAAACGTAAGAACACCAGAGAAGTTAAGCCGCGCAGAACATTCGAAAAAGATCGTGTTCCAGAATAGTGTGTCGGTGCTTTCAGAGGTGGCCGGAACCCAAGCTAAATGTTTCCTTAACTGATAAGAGAGGCGGTGGCAGTATCCAAGCTAGTTTTTGTGCAGAAGATTCCTCCATGTTTTTATAGTTGTCATGCTCATGCTCTGTCTCAAATTTGATCATGAACAGATTATGTTTTTGCTTGCTTCCTAGTTTGTGAATGTGAAATTTCGTGATATATTGAAGTTGGTACTAAGGCATGACACAGGGTTTCAGTTAAATTATACATGTTTTAGGAAGTTGCCTTCGTACTTTCCGGTCCTGTTCGGCATTGTAAGTGTACAGTATAGTGAGGTGTTGGTATAACTTAGCATTGAAAGAACTTGAAGATGAATTGATATAAACAGTTAGTTTTGTCGTCTAACTTTTTATCCACAATCCACACACCTTTTTTGTCTATTCAAGGAATGTTGGATCTGACGTGAAAGAAGGGATTTCTTTTTTAATTTACGTGTTGGTACGAGTCATATTTCGCAATATAAGTCAAACCAGTCCCTTAGCAATTGGGAATTAGGTTATATGTGTACAGTATTAACACTCAATATTTCCAACACCCAAATACACGTCAATGTATATTATGTTATAGCCATTTCCCCAATTATATATATATATATATAAATACCCCCAGCCGGGATCGAACCTCTGACATTCAGCACGAGTGTCCAAGCTTTTAACCCACTATACCATGGCATGGGTTAAGAGCATGGACACTCGTTCTGAATGTAGGAGGTTCGATCCCGACTGGGAGTATTTAAACATTTATTAGCTCATGTGTATTTGTGAGATATACTTGATATATATATATATTTATATATATGTGTGTGTGTGTAATGTATATGTATAGAATACTTACAAATTATATTTGTTGTTACCTGTGCGAATAGTTGTTGCATACCTTGAATTATTTATTGACATTACTGTGTATAAAACAGATCACTTGACCTGGTTATATGGGATCACAACCTTGAATACAATGCCCGCGGAAGTAGGACGTCTGTTAAAGGTCATGAATAACATTTAACATTTCTGCAGTGTAGAACTTCTGTTCATAAGTTGTCCTAAATCACACGAGGCAGTAACTACAACTAAACCAGGTGGTAGACAAGGTTAGACTTGGTTAACAGGATCAACACAACAGAGTTACCAATTATTTTACGTTAGCCAAATGGCTACTTGAGGCAGGGTACAGGGCATGCATGCATTATAATATGAATTGAGTGTATCCTAAAATGTACGTATCACGTCAATAAAGCTGTTCAAACTGAATACAATTTATTTCGTTCACAGGTGAGTTCACAACCAGAAATATGACTAGGGATCGGTAACAAGCATTCATTATATGATGTATATTTCGGTAAAACGAATGGTACCATGGACATAACATATAATGATAATTGAGAAAGAACATATTATATATATTTGTTTTTTCTATGTGAATGAGGGAGACAAAAGGCATAACTGCCTGCAGCGAGTGCCTCCCCCAGATTTCAAAGAGTGACAGGGCCGAAATCAAGGGACGTTAGAGTCAAAATGCCTGGACACACGGAGTTTGAAGCAATTTAAGTCATAGGAAGAGGGAAAGACTGATTCTGGGAGAGAGTTCCAGAGCTCAGCAGTTGAATAGAAGAAAGTCTGAGAATAGCGTTTCACTCTTAGGTTGGAGAGTTGCATAGAGTAGGTGTGGGATCGTGTTGCATGGCGGGTACTACGTACTCTACGTAGAGGAGGTGGTATACACTGGGAAAGCTCCGAGGAACACTGATTATTGTAGTAGCGAGAGAGATGCAACATTGCGGCGAAGAGAGAGAGATTGCAGAGAGTTGGTGAGTGGACGGGAGTTAATGATACGAAAGCTTTCCTTTCTACTTTATCTAGGAGTGCGGTGTGAGAGGATCCTCCCCAACACATGTGAACAATACTCAATACAAGGACGCACTGTGCCCCTGTACAGAGCAAGAAGCTGCGCAGGGGTAAAGAACCCCTTGAGGCGGTTGAGCACACCCAGCTTCTGGGGGGCTGCCTTAGGAAGACTGGTAATATGGTCTTTCCAAGTGAGAGCAGAAGAAAAAGAGACACCGAGAACATTGAGAGAAGATGAACGGTTGATTTTTGTATTGTTGAAGAATAAGGGATAGTCCTCTGGAGGTTCCTGATGGGTAGTAAGATGGATAAATTGAGTTTTGGAAGCATTAAATGCAACAAGGTTTTCTCTACCCCAATTGGAAATAGTAGCTAGATCAGCAGATAAGCATTTTATGGCTTCATTACGTTTACTTTTGAGGGACTGCTGGCTGGGGCGTTCTGGAAAACTAATTGAGTGGTATAAGGTAGAGTTGTCTGCATATGCATGGATGGGACTGGATGTACAGTTGAGAAGATCATTTATGAAAATTAGAAAGAGAATAGGAGATAGGACAGAACGCTGAGGAACACCAGAGTTGATAGGATGAGGAAATGAGCGATGGCCGTCCACAACTGCAGCTATGGAACGGCCGGAAAGGAAATTAGAGACAAAGGCACAGATGGAGGGACAGAAACCAAAGGAGGGCAGTTTGGAAATTAAAGATTTGTGCCAGACTCTATCGAAGGCCTTTGATATGTCTAGTGCAACAGAAAAGGTCTCACCGAAGTCCCGAAAGTTGGATGACCAAGAGTTAGTAAGATATGAAAGAAGATCAACAGTAGAGCGACCCTTAAGGAAGCCATACTGGCGATCTGAGAGCAGATTATGAGAAGAGAAATGCTTAAGAAATTTAGAAGCAAGAGTGACAGGCCTGGTCCAGAGCATTTAAAGGGGTCGTCAGGAGAGGGTCGGGCATGTGTGGGGGTATTTATGGTACTCCCCCCCCCCCCCCCCCTCCCTGGGGACTCCGAGGCTGGGCCTGTGTTTATCATTTGTTTTGTTTTATTAATTTTGAAGGAGGAAGTGTGGAGTGCATGTTAAGTGTAGTGAAGTAGATAGGAGGAGAAGGTGTTTGTGAGAGCATGCTGGACTACTCTCAGTGTAAGTGAGGCACAAAGGGAATCAGTAAGAGAGGCCAAGCAAATGAAACAGGAGTTTCAGCGATTCCATATCAAATGCTTACAGCCTCTCCTGGGTATAGCCCTGTTCTATTAGTGCCTACAATCTACCCCCATTCCCCCTATTAGTCGCCTTCTACGACACGCAGTAGGACGCGTGGGGCAAATTCTTGTCTTCCTCCACCATAAGATGGAGGCCCCCTTACCCCCAGGGGGTAATACCGAGAATATGTGTAAGCGGTAAAATATTTGTGATAAAGATACAATAGACGGTAAAATAAGCTAAATGTAGGAGTAGGTTGAAGATGTACAGGGTGGGCCAAAAGTATCCATACATAGGAGAATGTTCACAGTAAATGCCATTACTCGCATAACACCAGCTGTGTTACCATAAGGTGTATCCGAATGTGTTTACGAAATAAAGGCAGATATATAGAGCATATTTTGTATATACCAGTACATTTACAGTTTGTTAGACAAATATAATTTCTCATATGGATACTTTTGTCCCACCCTGTAGTATGTGTACCAATATTCTTGGGATGAAGCACCACACGCACACACGCGGGCGCACACACACGTAAGAGTTCGCCTTGCCTTCTTATATGTTGTGGAAGCAAATCACGTAACCTCCTATAATTGTGAAATGCAGGATACAAATGTTAAACTAACCTAAATGTAAATGTTCAATGTCTTCGTAATGACATATATATTCACACTAGCAAGGTTATCAAATTAAGTTAACAGTCATATATTTCTTCTGCTTCCCATCAATTGTTCAGGTACTCCAAGATTGCCTATTTTCTCGCTTAATTATTATCGTTACATTCAAAATATATAATGGTAGAAAAATGTGTGTTACACATTAGGTGTTTTGTAAGATGAAATATATATAAATATATACTACATAATTATGTTTGGGGATCAAATCGTATCAGTCCAGGTTTCGAGAGGCAAACTACCTCTGCATCAGGACACCCTGAAACATTTCGTACTCCAGTTTTCTATTAGGTGGCAACTTGGGTAACACACAATAACTGAGATATATTTCAACCTATTCACTGATTTATATATAATATTTACACCATATACAGGATGACCTTCACACACACACACACCTCCTCAGCAGTGCAGCCAGATCATTATTACCAGTAGTGTTTTCCACTCCAAATACTCACAAGACATGTAATGTAATGTGGGTACTTCAGGCCACCCACGGATGATAGCACCTGATGAGAGGATAGTACATTATCCATAGTTGTAATTCTAACATGCACGAGTGACTGTGGCACTACGAAAACACACATATTTAATCACATTTTTATCAGTATATTGTTATCCTAGATATAATTATCCAGATATAATTTAACATAATTTATTCTTACCTAACCTAAACTAAAAGATATTCTAAAGAATGTAGATATACATACATATTTTGTTCCTCTATTATATTCTTACGTATAAACCTACACAAATAATACATAATAATGTTCTCCATTATGCCAATAATGCTTGCACCCACACACCCATATGCAGACACCCACACCCACAGAGAGATGCAAGCAGGGAAAACATTTACGGAAATATATTGTACGCAAAACATATTTAGTATTTTCCTGTCATGTATTGACAACAACAAATGGTAAAAGTTCAGCTTTAATAGTTTGTTTTCTGGAAAGCTGTCTGGAGCGTCTGGCGAGGAAGGCAAAAATATATTGTGTTCACTTGTGCGAAAACCTCTTACTCCTATAATTTAGTTTTGGGTTATATCGTTAGCAAACAAAATCCTTATAACACACGACTTAAGATTATTTATAGCTTATGTCTGCCTTTTCTTTCATTCAACTTATATACTAATTAATGTACACCTATTAAATTGTCCTTTTTCTGTCAAAATAATAATTACTGCTCATCAAGTCAGCCACTTCTGTTTATGTAATATTTCTATTGGTGTTTAGTATTTTGTTTAGAAAGCTTTGCAAAACAAAAGCTATCAACATATATATCAATGTAACAATCAGTCTATCAATCTACCAACATTTGTCAACATGGAAGAAGAAGGTTCCTATAATAATGTAGGTGACCGTTCTTCCATTATGTGTTGGTCCCGAAAGTCTCACAACTCCCCTCGTCTGACCATCTCCACAGTTATAACATTCCACACTAGTAGAAAACTCTCAGCTTATATTATTGTTGGCAGGTTTCATTTCCATATTTGTGTTACTTTTTGTTAGAATTTCTATAGTTTTGCCTGATATGTTTGTTTTCAACACCACATAAATAACATTATAGATCCTACATTACGACTCAAACTTATTTACTAGTCTTCTGTTTCTCCCTTTGCATTTTGTTTTTATATTAAAGCTTTTACTAATTATGATCAACTCAGCAGTCACAATATTTTGAAGCACATAACCAATACCAAAACATTCTCAACCCAACTCTCCTCCATTCCATTATTTTAATATTTTAGTATTATATATGTGTTTATGTCTATTATATACTCGCAGAATTCTAATGTAGGAATTATTATAAATGAAACAATAATGAACACCATTAACTATGTAATCAGGAAAACAGTTATTGATCAAATGGAAATATGATTTTCTGTATATGAAATCCCTTGTGGGGAGCAAAGCCTCGCCAATATGCTTGGACCTTTATGCATTATAAGAACTAATAGTTTTTCTTTCAAATAATGTTGAGTCAATACAGTGTTGTCTGTCTTATTTTCTTTGCGATTTTGATGTAGAATCCTATATGAGTATATGACAAAGGTTATTGGATGTTATACTCATGAAAGGAGACGAGTGGGTATATTTGCTGCATATTATACAATGAAGGCTAGTGGAAAGGTGTTTGTCTTTCAGGAAGCTCAGAAATGTACAGTTTACAACACATATTCTGTACCTTAATATCCCAGTAAAGTCTTAACCCATTCACTGCGGGAACCGTTCTGGAACGATCCTGGAAATTTACCCCATTAAAGCCTGTGGAAACGAGCACGAGTGATCAGTAGCACGACAGGCTCCCGTACACTCAGCGGCAGGATCACTGCGGCACTGGAGCTCTCCCACCACGTCTCACGAGACATATTTAATGTTGCCAAAGGCAACATGTTACTTATTGCAATATTGCTTAATGTTAGCAAATATTGCCGATATCTGTGGTAACGATGTGGGTGAACCCCACGAGCTACAGTGCTCGTTCTGGTGTCATTAGAATACTCTAGCTTATTACTGCAATCATTACATTTCATTCAGTCACTTGCTTAACCCTTATTTAGCGGCGAGCAACATAAGTCGAGTTAAATAAAGCTGGACTATGTGGCGGCGCTCGACATAACTCGAGTGGCAATTTCAGCACGTAATGTGGCTGAGAGAGAGAGACAAGTGGTGGCAGGAGACTAGCGAGCGTATGACTGCTCCAGACCACCGCGGCGAACCTACTGACACAAATCTCAGCTCCCTCCTCCCTCTCTCACTCGCTACATACTCAATTATGTACTGAAAGTACCGAATTACCTGCTTTTTGCACTCGCGTTGCACGGTTATTGCAAGAAAACTATCCATCATACAAGGATCGTTATGGTGTCATTCGAAAGCTCTGTTTATGCCCTTTCAGGGATAGGTACTTGTTTTACGTTCTGGGTCTTAATTAGGCATGAAAATGATCACGTAAACAGCCCTATTTTGGCTAAAAACACCCCGCTGTGCGGTACACATAAATAAACCGCATAGGCCGCTCGTAAGGTGTTAAGCAATAAGGAGTGGCTGAAGGAGCCCTATTATATCGGGAAATCCCCTGCACTGAAAGGGTAAATTTGGCAGCGCTAACCCCCAACTCCCTCCACCTCCTACCTTCCCGGAGGTGGAGGGAGGGAGGTTGTGGAGGTGGGTGCAGCGCTGCCAAAACTACGAATTTACTGTATTGAGGAAAGGAATATGTGCAGTTATTTAACTATACATACACGATAACTAATTAAGGAACAATGGAAAATTAATCATATATTGAGTACTATACCGTAATATAGTAACCATATAATGCTAAAAGTTTCCCTCTGAGGTTAACAAATCTTAGTTGATGTAAATAGCAGTGCTATTATGAAATTTGAGTCAGACATAATGCAATTTGGTAAACATTAGAACGGAAATATAATACAAATAGAAGTATCATGGGTTTAATTTAATCTGCCTTTATCTAATATCTATCACATGACCAAATGTTTCTCTTAGTCTAAAGGTAGAGACAAATAATATTATTTGTATCAAGGGTAAATTTCCAAGGATGTTGGCAGACCTAAATAATATTTGTCAAAGGGTTTTGCTGTCGAGCTGAATTAATTACATTTTAAGGAAGTGCGAGATGCGTAACCCTTTCAGGTCGATAGTTCCCTTATTGTTTTCAGTCTATAATATATGTTATTAGACCATTATAATATCCTTTCATAATTAATCAAAATATCCTAAACCCCTTTGAAGTTCTCAGTTGAATAAGTTCGCCTAGTAATAGCCAAAACAAAATAAACGTCACAGTAGAGAAGGGGTTAAATAGTTATAAATATGGATATCCAATTCATGTATTTATTGTATTTCCTTTAACATGTTAAAGACATACTGTAGTTTGTAAATCTACCACTGTTTTATATAAAGGCATCATGAATACTCCTGTCAGTGTGAAGCTGTTTTTGTTTTGTCATGTCTTTTTGGCTATCCTTAGGAAGGACCCATTGTTATTACAGAGTAAAGCTCAATGTTTACCCTCTGTTGCTGAAGGCTCTTAATAAGCATATAGTATTGTGGAATGGCAGTTAAAATAAGATTAAACTAACACAACTATATTAAAAATGTTAACCAACTAATAGTACAAACACCTGTCTTTACCTTATTATCTGCATTATTGCTTGATCAGATTGATATAAATTAAAATATTAAACATCTTCTGCAGTTACATGACTTGATTTCTAATATGAAGGCACACAGTTACAGTATATGTTATTTTCTCCAGTTCAGCCACTACGCTGCTAAAACAAATAATTATTGGTAAATATAATTTAAAAAATCGGTTTATTTTTTATTTTTTATTCTTTTGTTGGGTGGGGGGGGGGGGGACTACAGTTTCGGAAA
The DNA here is from genome assembly GCA_032716605.1 of Paralithodes platypus. Classification (NCBI taxonomy): domain Eukaryota; kingdom Metazoa; phylum Arthropoda; class Malacostraca; order Decapoda; family Lithodidae; genus Paralithodes; species Paralithodes platypus. Next base: position 69,567,887 of record CM064504.1, on the reverse strand, counting down.
ATATTGTTTGTTGAGTAATCATTTCCAGTTCACAAAATCAAGTTTTCAACTTATATAAACTTATTTTAACTTAGCATTAAGGAACGGCTACCTCAAATTAAAATGTCGAAATTAATGAAGGTTGAACATGGCAATTGAAGTTTTGAATTCTGAGAAGAGGTGGTGGAGTTACTCAAACAATGATTTGGGTATTTTGATCAGGCTGTATTCAAATTCTAACCCTGTAAGAAAACAGTTATCTAAAATAGTTGTGTCTTTGCATAGATTGTTAATTTTAATACTTCACCCTATCAGTATCAGGCATTACTCCCTTTATGCTAAAACTAGGGAGATTGTAGATACCAACTGAGCACAACAATACCCAGGGGCAGCCTCATAGGCTTGAGATAAGAAGTTGCTGAAACACCTGTTTAATTTGTCTGGCTTCCCTCACTGTTTCTGTTTGTGTCTCACCTAGACTCAAAGTATTCCAGCTAGCTGTCACAAACACCTCCTTTTCTCAGGCAATCTTTCCTCAGAGGGTTTATATTTTCGCCGCGGCTTTATCCTCGAGTTCCTTTTTTTACAGGAATCCATTGGTTTTTTCTTTCTAGCTCAAACTATTTCCTGAACCGTCGTGTTGCACAAATATTATACCGCCGTTCGCATGGTGTTGCAGGAATCAGTCGAATTCTGAAGATTCCAGTGGATGTTGAAACAAGAATTCCGACATCTTGCACAACACTCAATTTTTTAACCTTTTCCGTTTCGCAATATCCAAATTTAGGTAGTGAAGTGTGTTCATACATATAATCCTATCTTAATTAAATAATAAATCCCCAATTATACAATAACGAATTTCACATCTGTTTTGTATTAATCATGATAAACAGGTGTATAACTTAATACACATATATACACCCGCAAATGAATACACGCTTGACTGATGAGAAGAACTGTTTGGTATTGGCTAGCCTCCAGATTCTCGTTAACAGTATTGAAGCGGTCATAAAATCCCCGATATTATTTTTTAAGATAAACGATTCTGAATGTTTATGGCAATAGAGTTGAAATACATGTACATCTGAAGTATCGTCAGAAAGGTTCGACTTACACAATATGCACTTCTTAGACATTGCTAAAATACTGTTTATCTTGTTTTTTGAATTGAGAGATGTTTTCGTGCAATATTATACAAACAAACTTCAAATGGAAATTAAATTAATCTTGCTCAATACCAGCAGTTCTATACAATAGAGTATCTGATTATGTATTATTTAAAATTCGACCATTAATAAACCCTCTAATTCCACCATTGCAAACGCCAGGAGCCTAATCAGAAGCAAATTCTATCTCAGACCAAATGACTTAGCCTAACCACACACACACACACACAGCGGCCGAGCGCACTCAGTCACCATACTCTAGCCGTTTGACTTGGGTACCGTGGTTTCAACCACAGCTACCTGCAGGGGAAGTTTCTGTCAAAAACTTTTCGGGCTGTGGAGGTTAGGTGTGGATGCGCCACCTCTGGGTTCCACCTGGTTCCCTGCCCACATCCAATCCCTCCTGGGGGGACTAAATTAGAACATTAACTATAGTTTAACATTGGATGACAACCTCGCACACACCTCACTCTAGTTTACATTTTCGATACATTATCATGAAAAGTTTTTGTTTGATTTAATATATCTCATAATGATAAGACTAATACCAACTAATATGTATTATTGACAACACGTTATTGGCATGAACCTCTTTGGCCAGTTAACAAAATGCATGATCTATATACATATACAAAGCAAAATCAGTATCTGGTTATGATTTTTTTTTAACTAAATCGAATACCAATTAATTTATTGAATGCTCAGCTGACTTAACATAAATCTGAGTATCATTATTTCAACTAATGCTACGTTATATAATATATATATATATATATATATATATATATATATCATAAACTTATATATATATAACTTGGAATTTATATTCTTCCTCCTAATGATAACAATATACGCACATACATTAGAGTGGCAATGCGACACATACACTTTACTTGAAAGGGCTAATCGGCTAATCATAATAAACCATACTTCAATTACAATTACCGTTTTATGGATTCCATAACGGTACTAAGTAGAAAGGTACAAATACAGACATTATATAAATTTAGGTTTAGAGGCAACGTTATCACTGCTTCTATGGTAAATTCACTCTGCAGGCAAATTTAATTGGGAGCGTGAACATGAATTAACCTTTAGTCATTCTATGATATATCAATATATTATCAAAGTAAATGTATTTCTACATTTATAAAGGTTCTTAACAAAGCAGCCTCAGTCGAACGTTCTTCAGTGTTATTGTGGTTGTGCAGCGATCTATGGCTATTTGAGTACTTCTACATATCATTTTTTGTATACTAAACACATAATTACATAATTCGTTAGTGAAGTGCTCTGTATCTACGAGATCTCGATTGCATGATCCCAAATTTGGCTCATGTTATCTCTAATGTATTAGTGTTTTAATAACATTGGTTAATTGAAATAATAGGTTCGTACTATGTAATGTAAGAATTCTTGGAAATGTACAAGCTTGTGGAGTTTTAAATGCGAAGTATTGAAACTGCTGAAAGCAGCTTATTCTTTTGTTTTATGTCTGCGAAGGGTTGTTGGAGTAAGGCTAATTGAGTGAACTATAATTAATAATAGGACAACAGGTAATTAACACAGGCATCGACTTCTACATAACCACATATCAATTCACCATAGTACACATTTTAATCACTACTTTAGGCATATAGTCTGGGATCCAAGGCCACAAAACAGCACTTTGATATGACACCCCTGCTGTACAATTTTTGACCCTTGGAACATGATAAGGGAAGTGTTGGACATCTGAAAAGTGAATTTGGACACTTGGTTCGGATTGCGCAACGTGAGGACACTCAATTTTACGAAGTTAAGACAGGAATTTTAAAAGCGGAAAATTTTGAGGTTGAGGAAATTCAATGCATCATATCTCCTTACTGTGACACTTTATTGCAACAAATGACCACTCATTTTTTTCGTCATGATGTCAGCTACAGAATGATAGGTAAATAATATTGATTGGGTGAACTAGAAGGTCACCAGAGGTCAAAAGATCTCGAAAATCATGTCTCACCTAAAATTTTGTATTTTTATCAAAGAAATGGGTTTAAGAATATATTCTAGTATGATTTATGAAGAAATGATAGTTCTACCCAACTTTTTACACCTTTATAATGTTTTATGTGAGTGGGATATGCTTGTGGAGTAGGAATATAAGGCAGCACTATGCATTTATTTGTATAATCCAATTTGAAGAAATTACTAACGATACACTTTTCTTGTCCGACAGGTGATACTGCTGCTTCCTTGACATCCACGATGGATCCTGTGATAACAACAAGCGCAAGCAGCCCTGTTCAACAATAACTGATTATTCCAGGTGTTTGATATGCCAAAGTACTACTGATGAGCTTGGACGTATGTGTAAATTAACAAGCAGGGGTTTCAATACATTCAAAGATGCAGTAGAAACAAGAAGAGATCATGTGTATTACAGACTTTGGAATGACCTACAAAATGCTGATGAGTTCCTTAGAAGGCAACCTATGTGTCATGTGAACTGTCGAAGTGATTATACACATAAGAAAAATGTACAGGCAAAACGGTTGAAAACAGAAAATGAAATGACTGGAGAAACATCTAGCACATCGGGTCGAACCAGTAGAACAGGAATTATTGATTATAATCTTGTGTGTTTCTTGTGTGAAAAAGAACGTGATGGAAAAGGTGATAGGCTGCTGACTGCAGTTGCTAGCTATGAAAGACAGGCATCAATTCACAAGAAAGCTAAGGAACTAAATGACGAAACTGTGTTACTGAAAATTCAAGGGCATGGAGATACATGCTTAGATCTAATTGCCAATGACTTTAGCTATCATCTCAGATGCATGAACAGGTTTATGGCTGCACGTGGCAAACCTAACACTGACAGTGGCAGTTCAGCAGTCATGACCGAGTATGATTCAGCATTTTTAGCGCTTGTGTCGGAGATTTCCCATGGACTTTTGAATGACAAACCTGCCTACTCCATTGATCAGATTTTAAAAAGGTACAATGAACTGTTGTCTCAGTATTATATTGCTACAAAGTCTGGCTATAGAAAAGACAGACTGATAAAACGGTTGACAAAACACTTTGGCAGTAGCATTCAGTTTGTCTCTTTAAAGGGTGCATCATGTTTAATGTGTCCATCTTCATTGACTGTGAAGGAGTTGTGTGATCAAGTTGTGGGTCTGAAATCTGAATTAGAGGAATATCAGGTATATAGTGATGATGATGTTGATGATGATCCTAATCCAATGAAAAATGTTGACATTAGCTCATACCCTTTGGCAAAGCATCTAAGAACAGAGGTAAAAGCAGCTGCAAAAAGAATGCATATTGATGTAGACAATGAATTCAGTATTTCGTATGATACTGCCTCAAGACAAATTCCTGTTGAATTGTACAATCATCTAGCATGGTTAATTACTGAAAGTGATTAAAACAAAGGTGACAGTGAGAAAGTTCATCTTAGTGAAAATGACAAAGAAACTGTTCTTAACTTATCTCAAGATATTATTAATTACATTTGTAAACAGCCTACACTAAGCAGGTAGGATTGGCAATGCATGTTCTAAAAGAAACTCACAGCAAAAATATTGTTACCATGTTAAACAGATTTGGAAATAGCATTAGCTATGCCAGTGCTCAACGTTACTTAACAACGATTGCGAGTGAAGTAACTGAACAGGAAAGAAAAGAAGGTATCTTTATTCCATCCAACATTACACAGACATTTTGCTCAATATGCCTTTGATAACCTTAACTTTCACTCTGAAACTGATGATGGTAGTCTGGATGCAACTACTAATATTATATATCAATATACAAAGCAGGAGAATATAATTGGGGCTGGGAAAGTACCTCTACATAAGACAAGACAGTTAACAGTCAATAAACCCGAGGCGTTTGTCCCTGTTAGCAGCAACCTTACCCTGAAGGACAGAAAATAGGCAAGATCGTTATGTGGAATAGAACTCATTTCTGATGCCACTGTAGCTAGTAACACTCTGATTGATGAAAATATTGTATGGTTCCTTTTACGGATGTTTCCCACTCAAATGATGACATGTAGAAATGATAGCACTTCATGTACTCCAACTTGGAATACCTTTTTTGAAGTGTATGATGGACAACAGGCACATAAAACAAGTATTGGCTATGGACCACTGTATCCTCAAACTCCAACAAACCCAGATGTTGTCCAGACCTCCCTGGATTATTTCATCTCCCTTAATCTGAAACTGGGACAATCAAAAACTGTTATCACATGTGACCAGGCAATATATGACATTGTAAAAGGCCTGTTGAACAAAAATCCTCTCAAGTATAAAGATGTCATAGTACGATTGGGTGGATTCCACATTGCAATGAATTTTATGGGATCCATCGGGTTCTTTATGAGGGAAAGTGGCATTGAAGACATACTAGCTGTGAGTAATATATGTGGTAGAGGAACAGCTAATAAGGTGATGGCAGGGAAGGACTACTACAAAATGGTTCGTTATCATTCCCTACTCTGTGAGGCGTTCTTTATGCTGAAGTGGGAGGCCTTTGAGCAGTGGTTGTTGCACAATGATGAAGCTGAAGCTCTTGGATTTCTATCTTCACTGTTGGAAAAACTTAGGACAGCTTATGAAACAAAAGACACTGAGAGAATCGTTGTATTTGTTGGTGATGTGATGAAACAATTAGGATTGCTTGAATCACAGTGGAAAGACTTTGAGAACACATTGGGAGTAACAGCTCAGTTATGGGGAATGTATATTGACATGGTGCTAATTTTGAAGCGCTACATCCATGCTGAAAGAGCTGGTATTTGGATGCAACACCTGCTGGAGGTGCAGAACATGCTACCGTACACTGTTTCCTCTGGACATACTAAGTACATGTCATGTCTCCCAATCTATTTAAATTAAATGAAAAACCTACCCAACACTGCACCAGAGATACAAAGAGAATTTGAAGCAGGCAATTTTACTGTCCACCAGACAGAAGGTGTGTTCAATGGTGTATGGACAGATCTTGCATTGGAACAAACATACAAAAATGAGGGAAAGACTCGCTTATTCAAAGGTATTACTCATGCGGAGGCTGCTCGAGAAAAGTACATAAAAACATTACCATTCTTGACATCTGTCTCTGAGAATGTCAAGAAGATGGTGCACATGGAATCCCCTCACCCAGATCACCATGAAAAGAGGAGTAAAGATGATATAGAAAGGGTTCTGGAAATCAGAAACACTGTAGCAGAAACTATGAGGAATCCGTTTGTTGCAACCCTTGGGACGGATAAGCTGATAAACATTGCAACAGGAGAGACGCTTGAATCTACACAACTAGTCAAAGCTAGAACGATTGGGCTAGAATCAATCAGAGATGCCAGCACCACCAATGCTGCTAAAATTGTTACCCCAAAGATAATGACATTTGCCAGTCAACAGAAACAAGGCAAAGGAAAGCGACATTGTATGAAGAAGTTAATCAATGTGGAAAACACTGTTACAAGAGCCCTTTGTTTTACACAAGAATTAAGTGATGAGGCAAAGATTGAAGCCTTTAGTTATGAATGGAATGACTATCCCCCATCATTATTTGAGCCAAACAGTACTACATCTGAGGGATATACCATGCGCAAAGGAACTAAATATGATTTTATTGAAACACTTCAAAAAGAGGTAGCTGATTCATGGAAACCAATGACAGAAATTTCTCAATCTGATTCTGAATCAGTGTATGTTATTGACGCCATGGCATTTATACAACGCTATCGGACACTGGCATCAGATAGTTTTGGTCAGCTTCAGGAGAGGTACTTGCAGAAGATTCTGGCCATGAAACCAATCGGTTGCTCAGAGGTTCACTTTGTTGGTGACAGGTATGACTTTGGTGAAATGAGCTTAAAGGATGGTGAACGACAGAGGCGGGTGAAGGGAGTTTTGACACCAGAGTATCCCTGATCATAACATGAAAATACCAGAGTGGAAAGGATTTCTTTCAAACCCACAGAACAAGGCAAACCTACTTTCATATATTTCATCCTCTTGGACCCAGCCATCCTCAGTTCCTGACGGGATTACCCTGATAATAGGAGTTGGTACTAAGGGAATTCGTGTGACCAGTTGCGGTTCAACTGTGTTACAGGAACTGTGTTGCCACAATCATGAAGAAGCTGATACCAGGATCTTTTCACATATTGCAAGCTGTCAGAAGAGTAGTGTGTTTATTGTTCATGCAGCTGATACAGATATCATTATGCTTTCTATGTATCATTATCCTCGACTTCCACATGTTGCTAAACTGTGGGTTGAAAAGAACTACATCTTCTTTCCCATTCATGATTTAGTTGATAAACTAGCTAGTACATTAGAAAAAGATGCACTTGAACTCACAGACACTCTGCTTATTTCATATGTTTTATCAGGCTGTGATTCAGTAAGCTTCCCATTTGGACGAGGGAAAAAAAGAGCGGCAAAAGTAGCAATGCAGCACATAGGTAAAATGACAATGCTGACTAGCTTCTCACATACTAATGTAGGCCTAAGTGACAAGTTGTTTGATGAGGCACGGGACTTTTGGTGTGATTTGTACGGCAAGCCAGGATATTCATCATTGGATAGGTTACGTGCCCATATATTTGCCTCTAGCAAACAGGATCTCCGCTCTCTTCCTCCAACTGAAGACTCCTTTCATTTTCATGTCCTTAGGAGTCTTTGCCAGATTAGCCTGTACAAACAGGCTAATGTGTGTAATCCAACTCTTCTTGCACCTGAACAGTATGGCAGGTATTTGGACAGTAATGACAGATTGTTCCCAGTTATGAAGTGCAAAGTTAGTAAACCTGCAACAGCAAAACTAACATTCTGCAAGTGTAGGAAAGGCTGCATTAAAAACTGTCCATGTGCTAAGGCTAGACTGGAGTGCATTATTGCATGCACTTGCAATGGGACTTCCCCAAAATGTGGGCGGCTAACTGAAGATAACGGCGATAGCGATTAGTGCAAAATATAGGAACTGTTAGGTTTGCTACATTTATTATCTTTAGCACATAATGTCTGTTTTACAATAATTTCATATGTATTAATGAAGAATAAAAAGCCTTATTTTACCACTTATTGACATTACATCAATAATTTTCAATGTGTAAATAGGACTGTATACTTTAAAGAATATGTCACTGTCACTAATTTACATTTGTTTTCATTACATCTCTAAGCAGTAGGCAAAAGTGATGCCTTTTACTTTTAGTTTATTAGTATTTTCTTTTCTAAAATACATCAGTAGGACATACAAGGTTTAATGAAAGTGTTTTTCTAAATTACAATTGAGAAAAATGTATTATACAGATGCTTTGTAAAAAATATACCAGTTTTGGGGTGAGACATGATTTTCTTGACCTTTTGACCTCTGGTGACCTTGTAGTTCAACCAATCAATATTATTTACCTATCATTCTGTAGCTGGCATCATGACGAAAAAAATGAGTGGTCATTTGTTGCAATAAAGTGTCACAGTAAGGAGATATGATGCATTGAATTTCCTCAACCTCAAAATTTTCCGCTTTTAAAATTCCTGTCTTAACTTCGTAAAATTGAGTGTCCTCACGTTGCGCAATCCGAACCAAGTGTCCAAATTCACTTTTCAGATGTCCAACACTTCCCTTATCATGTTCCAAGGGTCAAAATTTTTACAGCAGGGTGTCATAATAAAATGCCTTTTTTTGCACTTTTTGGGGTGTGGATCCCAGACTAATAGCTTTCTTATGCTTTTTTATCCATTTGGTCTCATTAATTCCTTAAAGTCTCCTTTAATTTACATTACATTAATCCTACTAATTAACTGATTAATATGCATAATTGACAGTTATCATTATAATGACAATGTTTCATTAATACCAGACATTATAAGCGCATAGTTCCAAATAAAGTGCAACTTGTCATATAAAGGGAGTGTATGTTTAGTATGTCTATTTGTGGAGTTTATATAATATATACATATATATTTTCAATTTAACTTCTGGCAACCTGATAATGAACATCATATTCAGCAAAATACACATGAGAGTCGAGTAACTTCTAAAACTCAAACCATCTAATATGTACATTCCCTTAGATGATCTACTTAACATTTTTTCCAGAGAAATATTCTAGTTTATACATTACCGGAAAATACAGTCATGTATTATCTCTAAAATATCGGCTTGAATTGCATGTTTTACATAAACTCGTCCCTCAAATACTAGAATATTTGTTTCTGTCAACACTACCACCACGATGTTGTCTTTCATAACAGCCTGATATAGTGTTCCTCCACACTAAATCATCCCTTAATGGTCCGGATATGTGCTATGATCTCTCGTTTATCTCACTGCCTTACAATCCCACGCTTAATTGAACTGATGTTCTGATTTGCCTGTGATATGGGATATATTTATTCAGATAGTTAGTCAGAGGTCTAACTCGGAAGTATTACATAATTATGTAAAGGAGGATTCAGTAGCCCATATACAAGAGGAGACAGTCAGTCGGCCTTTTGCTGGGAATTTGTATAGCAGTCAGCAGAAAAATCCATAATGTCGGGATGCCATGTGCAACCAAGGTGTGCAGTATTTACAGTGCTAGACAAAATGTATATTATAAGAGAGACCCAACTAATAGAACCTGAGTGTCACTATCTCGCAAACAAGGGAGCACACATTAGTGGCAGCGGAGGCGGGAATGATTGGAGTTAGAGGTGTTAGTTTAGAAACAATCATACATAAATATAGCAATAGAAGTGTGATTTGCCCATATTTACCGTGTCTCAACATTTGGCGGTAGCATTTGTTTGTTCGTAATAATAAATTAATTACTTGGGAGCCTTCAGAGCACTCGTTTTAATGTGGTACGGGGGATATGTCACAAGGAGTATATGAATGCAAGTTGTGGATTTTGAAATAATCGCAAATTTATATTTGTCATCCCTTTTCATTTTCCTAAATCTTAATTTCCAACAATTATACGTTCATCTCAAATGATCACCCAAGGACTCTAGCAAACATCAGCAACAATGACCTTTGGACACAGATTTTTGTTAGGGGATTGCCGAAAGATTCCCTCCTTCCAGTTCCAATTTTTGGGGCTAATAGAGTAACACAGTACCATGTACATTTAACATGTACATTGTACAACATGTTTATGACAATTAATAGAGTTTAGGTAGTTATCGGCCCATTATTGGACATTCTATATGCTTAGTACACAATAACAAACATTACAAAAGGTGTTATATCAGATAAACAACTTCATATATAACTGATATTGACCCCTATGCTATGTGCATATTTTGTGTGTTTCGTTAATATTGTTTACCTATTTTTTGGTGCATTTTGTTTTGTTTACAATAGACGGACATATTTCCATGTGTTATCTCTTTTGCAATTGTTAAGATTACATATAATTTATTTTCTAGATTACAACATGTTTAAGTATTCCTGTGTGTCTCGCTTTCTTCCAAGTTCTACCCACTTCAGATAATAATGTCTTCGGTTCCATCACGGGATTACTATACAGCATATATATATATATATATATATATATATATATATATATATATATATATAGAGAGAGATTTACTTTAACACATTTAGTTTTATACGACTGTGAAGCACCCACCACGGCTGAACAAAATGTTGTATCAAATTGATCAATAAATTTCAAGTGTTCACTATTTCGGCATCCAACTTTAAAGCAGCTTTCAAATACAGTATATTCAAACTAATTGTACTGTGATTTAGGCAGAGGAGGTCATCCATCTCACTAAGAAAGATGGTTGTAAACGAGTCCAATTTACACGTTCATTTTCATGATTTACGACATTATTAGGTTGTAAATATGTGTATCCCAACTGCATCAGATAATCTGATGAAGGTTCCAAAGTGAACCATAATTATAACGTGTATAATTATTTATGGAAAGATACAAAGTAAACAAATAATTTGAAATATAACTCGCACATAGACAGTAGTATTATGTGGGACAGTGCTTGAATTCTACTATCGAGTCATTGCAATTGTTGATATCTCTCTCTCTCATGTTCATATCCCAATCATCAATCAAAGGTAACTGGAGCCATAATTGCCCTCGTACCATCCATCCCAGCCTCACGTAAACACATCAACAACACCCAGAATGCCCGAGTCTATTTCATGCAACCCTGACGTGGCAGTTGCTACATATGTCAATATCGGTATTTGTTAACCTAGCCAAACTGAACTCAACAGGACCTAATTTATGTTATTTGAATCTCTTCCATACCCTACATTGTATACATGTAACACATCAAAGAACATTGTATTAATATCGTTTACGCGTAGAGTTAATCAGACGAGAAGCAGCGTTGCCAGGTATAGGAGGACTAATCCCCCCCCCCCCCCCCAGGCTGGCCATTACTGCGACCCCGGAGATTGATTGACAAAATGTAATGGCGACGTCATTGAGTATTGTACACAAACCATTATCAAACTGTACTTCAACACTCTTTACATATCAAATGAGGCAGTGGACATACACTACAGACTACAAGGAGTGTGCAGCTTTTTTCAATGTTTCTGACCGTTGGGGCCTGTGGTAGTAGCACTTGAGTCTCCCAACCTGGTACACACATATAACTGTGTAGTGTCAAAGGCACCACAGTCTACTGAATAACCTTACGGACAATTATTAATTATCCCCTTCAACACGAGGACGACTTTGTTGCCTTTTATTCTGGCTATCATAAGACAATTTTATGAGGTTAAGAAGGACCAATACTATTTAGACGGATTATTAAGATACTAGTTACCTATATGAGTCATACATAAATAATATAAGCTAACATAAAAACTCGTCGAAACGAAAATAGGTCATCGTGCTGAAGGGTTTAATGGATGTTAGCGGTTTTGATAGTTATATCTCATCAATTACAACAACTTGTCTTCATATGTAACTCCCATTCATCAATTAAATCATAGCATCACTACTAACATGATTTGCAAGAATCATTATATCAGTACATTAGTTTAATCATATTGACCAATTACTAATCCCTGATAGTCCGGCTGCCAAACACTGAATTTTGGCCGAACCTTGCAATTGTGGTTTTAGTTGTTTTGTATTGTTTATTATTCATGTTTAACATATCTTTAATGCAATCTAGCTGGGTGTGGAGCTCTCACTCTTGAGGAATTCCGTTAATGGCCACAATTGAATATGGCCGGCGAGACAGAAAACGTGAATCTTAAAATGGTCATATCTCCATTAATAATCGGTTTAGACTTTAGAGTCAACATCCTGGTGTCTAAACCCATGTTTTTGATGTTTTAATGCAATCTAGCTGGGTGTGGAGCTCTCACTCTTGAGGAATTCCGTTAATGGCCACAATTGAATATGGCCGGCGAGACAGAAAACGTGAATCTTAAAATGGTCATATCTCCATTAATAATCGGTTTAGACTTTAGAGTCAACATCCTGGTGTCTAAACCCATGTTTTTGATGTCATAAAATTGAATGGAACTGAACAAAATGTGATATCTTGAACTGGAATAATGAATTCAAAGAGAAACTCGGAAAATGGATTTATTCTTTACCATTTATTGTGTACCTCTTCAAGTATACGTGTCAGTGGTGTATGTACCGTAACTAACACTCATCTTTTCCTTAATTTTATATTTGTGGTCCAAAATATCACTAAGAAGTAAGGAAATAGAAGGTATGTGTCTCATAATCACATAATCATCATCAGCAGCAGTCCCTCTCTGCTGCACAGTTTTCACATTGATTCAGTTGGCACCATCTTGGCACTTAAGGTGCGTCCACACTGGCAACAAAACATGTTTGCAACACAAAATACAACATAGTAGGCAACAACGTATTAAGTTGTTAATGATACAGTATTGCAGACATGTTGGTACTAATGTATAGTACCAACATGTACATACATACACATACATAGCATTTTAAGACTGAGTGCTCCACACATACGTGCAGTTTCAGTCTCTGGTCCTAATGGAGACATTCCAGGCAACCCTGTTAAAGGCTGCTTCACTTGTCAAGTTTTTGGATTTGAGATCGGCATGTATAGTCCGATCCCAGGTCTTCCTCGGTCCACCCCTTGGTGCAACTCCCTCCACAATCACAGACCTGCATTTTTTCACCCAATTGTGTTCATCCATTCTCTCCACATGTCCATAGCATCCCAGTCTACTTGTACGCATCACTTCGCTAATACTCTTCAAACGTCTCCTCAACACTATATCTTTAACAACTTAACAGGTTGTTGCCTACTATGTTGTATTTTGTGTTGCAAACATGTTTTGTTGCCAGTGTGGATGCACCGATACAGAACACTGAACATAGAAGACTGGAGGAGGTACAGCTGCATCTGCTGGACTTCCAGGCAACATCACTAGAACACGAACACCTGATGAGCTTCAACAATTCCTCAGGTACCAACACCTGATAAGCTTCAACAATTCCTCAGGTACCAATATCACAATATCGGCCACCGTTGTTGAAGTAAGGCAAGTTGAAACTTCCACTTTAGACCATCCATATGATGTAGGATCCATAACAGGTGGGTCCGAATCGTGTGCTTTCTGCCAAATTGCCACCAATAAATGCGCTCTCAAAGCATTTTGTTTGAAAGCTTATGTTGTTGGTGGCAGTGATCGTAGATTAGGTGCAACAGCTCTACTTCGTCCCACCTTCAGTATCCACACCTTCTGGCGTGCCTCTGTCAGTTGATACACTTTGATGGTCCATAGCATGCCAGCCTGAACTTAGAGGCCTGCTGCAATGCATCACTGAGTGGATTCCCCAGATTTCCGATGTGGTTCAAGGGATGTTTTCCAGTTTTCAGAACTTTGATGGCAGTGAGTTTACCAATACCAAAAGTTGCCGGAACAGTGTCACATCCAGTTAGTGCATGTGCAAGTAGAAGACTCGGAATGATATCCTTGTGTCTCTCACCTGTAGCGTTAATATCAACCACATAACGACTGCCTCGTGATAGCTGCATCAGGACATGACATTTAATGCCATGGTGGTAACAGTGGTGTAATAATAAGAGAAAGACATCCGTATCATCAGCTACAACGAATGCATTATCATCTTCCATGAGGGAAACTTGTTGAACAATTATTGTGTCAGCTTCTTCATGTGTGAACGTAGGTCGAGGCGGCGTATCACTCTTCCAGAAGACAGCTCGAGTGTCACGGGATCACTGTCAGTGATGACCAACTTGTGGTCACTGAAATAGAGCTTGTGGTCCAACTAGATCCTGGCCTATCAGATTTATCAGTTGTTGTTGTTGTTGTTGTTGTTCCCCAAGCTGCCTGGCCGAACAGCCGCAAGGCCCCGTTGAAGGCCAAGGCCATAACCGAGCGCCCCCACAGAACCCTCCCTGCCGACCACAATAAAGCCTGAGTGACCGAAGCCACTCCATGGCGGGGAGCTAAGGAGGGTGCGGAAATGCCCGGGAAACCAAAGACCCACCCAGGGCCCTGTGCCCCTCAGCAATTATGAAGAGAAAGTTGAGGGGCAAAGGAAAAATGTGACGCTTTGGCTTCCAATCTTGGTAGATTGGGAGGTCAATCCACGGAAGAGGCGCCGTCACTTGAGATCTAGAAAATATATAAGTAAAATGAACAGTCAGAGTAAGCTATGGGTATGACAGAGATCGCTCAGTTCTCACTCTGATAGACCAGCCCATCACCACTTGGGCCTTGTTGCTGGAGACTGTCAGTACCGATGACTGTGCTAGTAAGATAGTAGTCATGGACAATGCTTGCAGCCTTTTGTCTAGTCAAGCGTGCAGGTTCTTTGGTGCTGTCCTTGATGTACCTGTACAATTTGAATCATTAGTACTTTAAGATCTGTATTTGGCCATACAAGTGCAAATATGCAATGCTATTATATCCTCTTGAGGGGTGGAGCTAGTTAGGTTTATTTGTAAATTAATTGATGGGTTGGTGAAAACAAATATGAATACATTACAGAACTCAAAGATACCTGGAAAGTTCCTCATTCTGTGAACATTATGATATGAATAGACGAATTCCTAACAATGACTAACTTCTCTTAATCCTCACATATTGCACAATAATTCCCCCTTACTACAAATGTATATCGGTCAATAAAGTATGTCTATGTCTTGGTCTATATAAAACATTATGATACCAAATAGGAGCTGAATCGCTCAGTTGCACAGAAGAAAATGTGTTCTCTTATCAATCAAAAACTAGATGAACGGGGGCCTTCTGTAGTTTACCATGGATGTAACCACAAAATCTGTCAATGTATGTCTGCACAGAGGTTGGTCCATACGGCCATGGAATCACCCAGAGGATAGCACAACCATCCAGGAATACTACATCTGTTGAACACTCATGCCTAAGGCTCGAAGATTCTACCTTAACTCATAAACTGCGTAGTCATGGTAGTTCAAACCCTCCCACCAAGTGAAGATATTTGGTTCTATTCTGAAGAAAATCGTCATATGTAACATATATATAATTATTACTTATCCATATGCACCTATTTTGCTTTTAATATGAATATATGAACCTTTATGAGCAATAAAAGAAGTGGGAATAGTATTTGGAGAGTGAAAAAGACGTATTAATGCTGACCGGTCCATTCATGAGGCAAGAGCAGGGGGAGCGTACATCCACTCTCTCCCATTTCCCAAGAGACACTGAGGCCTTTACACTAGAAGTCTCTCTGTTGCAAGGATCTCTTGATGACTGAACCGTGTTAGAGAGACCAGGAGGGGGAAATTCGCGCCAATAATTACCCGATAAAACGGGGAATAAGAGGACAAATAGATGATAATTGAGGAGGGGGGAAGAGGGAGGGTTGGGACACATATGTAAGAGTGGTAGCAAGTAATGCAGGGGAATTATCTCACCTAGTCACAATTTGCTTTGTTTTGAGTGCCACTGGGGTGTTTTCTAAGTTATTTGTTATGCTCTGGATCTATTGAGGATGGTCGCAGACTCGCAGTGCACCAGAAAAACCTCTATTGAGGACGGTTGTCATTTATGGGTTAATGGCATTCATGAGAGAAGATTTTGCTGTTGACAGTCGCATTTGTCCATGTTCATCAAGCATTGCTGTTGGTACATGTGAGAGCTCATGGGACATCAACACACTAAAGTCAATTTCTCGGCCACTGATTTGGAGACCCATGGCTTTAGCATATCCAACTTCAGTGTCTATGATATATGTGTTTTCAACATTGATGCATTTCCGTGCAACAGCCATTGTATGTACGGTCTTGTGTATTGAATTGTAGAAACCATTGGGCCTGCTTTGCTCAAACTTTTCCATTTGTGTTTTGCCAAGATTTTCAGACTAATCAACATTTATCGAAGATTGGGTAATAACTTGGCCAGTAACAATGTTGGCAAGACCCTGTTTTGGATGTTGCGTGGGACACAGAGGATCAATATATGTTTCCAGCTTGGCCTTGATACCAGTTCTCATACTATTGAGGTCATTCAATATGCTGTGGCAGATAATTAGACTGTAAGCCCAGGTTTTCAGAGCCTCTCGCATTAAGGTGATTCCCACAATCCCACTCTTGCTGTGACCATACCTCATGAGGGGGCTCTCAATTCCCAAATACTGTTGAAAATTCCAGGATTATGACGCATGATGTGTTCCCCTTGGTTGAACTTGTCTAGGATCTCACTTGATAGGTCTTGCATTGAATGCAAGTAGTATAATGCATTTCGAGCATAATTTACATGTCAAGCTGCAAAGAACAAGGGGATAATGGCCTCCACCAATGATACAGTTATCAACTTCAGGACAACTATATATCAATTATCCGTGGTGCCGATACTTACCAATTAAGTAAGAGTTCTATTATGCTTATTGATAATGACGGAAGCCCGTGTTTCGCTCTCTAAACATCTGTTCTTTACACTTGATTGTGGTTTTAATAATTTATAAGGTTGTCTTTCATAATATTACACCCATACTATTTATTAACCCAAGAATGGCGAGGAGACTCTTAAAATGTTTTACTGGGCAAGGGTGACAGGACTCTTAAGATCCAAGGCCTAAACAAAAATTGTAAAAGAACCCAAAATCACTCAAAACATAGGAATATGTGATTAAGTGAGATAATTCCCCTTCATACTTCCTATCACTCCTCCACATTTGTCAACCCCCCCCCTTCAATTATCTCCTATTTGTCCTCTTATTCCCTTATTTATCGGTTTATTTGCCGCGTCAATATCTCCCACCCGGTTTCAAGGCCATCAGGGATGCATAGAGAGAGTGTGGCAAGAGAAAGACAGCAAGAGAAAGATGTCAGTCTGGCTTCAGGCCTCGAAGAGGGAGGGTGTATGTCTCGTGCGCCTCTCCCCTCATGACAGGAGGGTCGGCATTAATTTGTCTTTTTCACCCCCCAAATACTATTCCCACTTGTTTTATTGCTGTTACATGTTAATATCTTCATATTAAAACAAAAATAGGTGCATATGAATAAGTAATAACGATATTTATCGGATAATGACGATCTTAGGCGGGAATGAACCAAAATAGGCTTGCTTGGCGGGCACTTTTAAAAACCAATGGCGCGCCGTTGCCGGGTTAATGGCCATCATGTCATCAGTATATTTATACCCGAAGAAGCTACAAGTGAAAGATCCCGAAATGGTTGATATTTCTCATATATTCATTCTATCTATTCGTGGAGTTTAACAAAATCTGTAATATACCTTCTGTAACCTGATAAAAAGTACCATAGTCGGTGAATTATACAGTACATGGAAGTATAAAGCTTTTTTTTTATGTACTGTGCCTGTAATTTCCTGTCGGCAAATTTGGTCTAGTAGCTTCTAAAATTGAAACATCTTAATTTAGGCTACATACCACCTAAGCTAATTTACCCTGGATGTTTGCCATAATAAAGTTAACAGATCACATATATTAAAACACACACACACACGCACAGCTAGCTCAGTGGTACCGTTCCTGCCTGATATTTAGCAGACCCGGGATCAAATCTCGCTCATGTTGGTGAAGGTTTTCTGAGACATAGCTGGCAATTACCATATCCCTTTAGCAAGGAGATGGGTAATTGTCATTGATAACAATGTCTAGAAAGCAGGACAATACAAGCCAAATACTCAAATCCTGTCAACTACAATTATGTATACTCATGAACATATACGGTGAGACTTTTTCTGTTGAACTAGACATATCAAAGGCCTTCGATAGAGTCTGGCACAAATCGTTAATTTCTAAACTACCCTCCTTCGGTTTCTATCCCTCCATCTGTGCCTTTGTCTCTAATTTCCTTTCCGGCCATTCCATAGCTGCGGTTGTGGACGACCATCACTCACTTCCTCATCCCATCAACTCCGGTGTTCCTCAGGGTTCTGTCCTATCTCCTATTCTCTTTCTAATTTTCATAAATGATCTTCTCAACTGTACATCCAATCCCATCCATTCATATGCAGACGACTCTACCTTACACTACTCAATTAGTTTTCCAGAACGCCCCAGCCAGGAGTCTCTCAAAAACAAACTTAATGAAGCCATAGAACACTTATCTTCTGATCTAGCTACTATTTCCAATTGGGGTAGAGAAAACCTTGTTGCATTTAATGCTTCCAAGACCCAATTTCTCCATTTTTCTACCCGTTCGGAACCACCAGAAGACTATCCCTTATTCTTCAACAATACAAAAATCAATCCTTCATCTTCTCTCAATATTCTCGGTGTCTCTTTTTCTTCTGCTTTCACTTGGAAGGACCATATTACCAATCTTGTTAAGGCAGCCTCCCAAAAGCTGGTTGTGCTCAACCGCCTCAAGGGGTTCTTTACCCCTGTGCAGCTTCTTGCTCTGTACTGGGGTACAGTGTGTCCTTGTATTGAGTATTTTTCACATGTGTGGGGAGGATCCTCTCACACCGCACTCCTAGACAAAGTAGAAAGGAAAGCCTTTCGTATCATTAACTCCCGTCCACTCACCAACTATCTGCAATCTCTCTCTCTTCGCTGCAATGTTGCATCTCTCTCGCTAATCTATCGCTACTACAATAATCAGTGTTCCTCGGAGCTTTCCCAGTAAACACCACCTCCTCTACGTAGGGTACGTAGTACCCGTCTTGCAACACAATCCCACCCCTACTCTGTGCAACTGTCCAACCCAAGAGTGAAACGCTATTCTCAGACTTTCTTCTATTCAACTGCTGAGCTCTGGAACTCTCTCCCAGAATCAGTCTTTTCTTCTTCCTATGACTTGAATTGCTTCAAACTCCGTGTGTCCAGGCATTTTAGCTCGAACGTCCCTTGATTTGGGCCCTGTCACTCTTTCAACTCTGGGGAGGCACTCGCTGCAGGCAGTTGTGCCTTTTGTCTCCCTCATTCCCATAGAAAAAAAGAAAAAGAAAAAAATACATATCAGCCAGTATTTTCTCAATAATGTCTACCGGTACATTTATCATCTTTTTATCATTTATGTACAGTATGTCAACTTTTCCACCCCGGTTTCGCTTTTCATAAAAGACTGGAATGAAATCCCTCCACAGTATATCATCCATTACTGGTCCGGATATGTGTACTATTTCAGAATCATAGTGTCTTGTTTATCTCAACGTCGTACAATCCAACGCTTAGTTGAACTGATTCCCGCATTTGTCAGCCATATACTGTAGAGGAGAATTATTCAGTCAGTCAGTCGGTGGACTAATCTGGAAGTATTACATTTGGTAAGGAGGGTTCAACAGTCCATAATTATGGGAGAGGGAAGAGTTACCCAGCCAGTTGTTGTGAATGTATATTGGTAGTCAGTAGCCAACCCCATAAATCAAAATATTGTAAGTATGCAAGGTGGGCAGCTTGTACAGCTACTGAAACATATTCGTGAGCTCTTGCGATTTTGTTTATATATTATTTATATATATATATATATATATATATATATAATATATACAGGTATTATATATATATATATATATATATATATATATATATATATATTATATACAGGTATATATATATATATATATATATATATATATATATATATATATATAGAGAGAGAGAGAGAGAATGATGTTAAGATCAAATCAGCTATATATTAATGAAAAATCTAAATAAATATATTTGCTTAATTAACCCTTCCGGCCCGGGCTACCTTTCATAAGGACGGAGCTCCTATCCGAGTGATATGGCTAAAAAATGACTCGTGTAAACAAAGGCCTATCTCCCTTAATATAAGACCTAAATATTATAAAAATATATGTCAAAATGTGCGCTTTACCTTGCTGTGTAGAATGACGTTAAGTAGAGCTCTCTAGCTCAACTGGTTCCGGAGTTATGGAGATGTTAGTGGCGGTAACTTGTGCCACGTCTTTACCTTGGCGTGTCTGAACACTCAACCGCGGCCCCGGCTACGACGCCCTGTTGCACTTGTCGCCCCACCCGCAATTATGCAGGGAAACGATTTGAGAGATTTTATTATAGTTATTATGTTATTTTCACTCAATAAAGTTATTTTCATAAAGTTATTTGTGTCTCTGTCACTTATACTTAGTTTTATTGTTATTATTATAGTAGTTATTGTTATATTATACTGGACTATGGTAATTGATAGTGTCATTTTCACTTTTATGTATTGTTAGGTAAGGTAATAATATATATAGTGTCACTTTCACTTGTTCATATTGTTATGAAGGCACTTATTATTACTTATGTGTGTGTCTCTTTCACTTAAACTTAGTTTTATTATTATTATAGTGTCACTTTCACTGGAATAGGATAAATTGATAGTGTCATTTTAACTTATTTATTGTTAGAGGTAAGCTATAATATATATTTTAGTGTCACTTTCACTTGTTCATATTGTTATGAAGGCACTTATTATTAGTTATTTGTGTCTCTTTCACTTTTATTAATTATTTTATATTATTCTTAGCCTACATTTTAGAGTGTCACTTTCACTATTATTGTCACGGGCAAAGTGTGAAAGTCATTGAAGCACCGTCCAGCACACAGTCCCACTTGACACTCGAGGCATTCCCAAGTGGTTTTTGTGACTTTGCGGGGTCTGCGAGTTGTGTGGCTGCAGACATGGCACCTCTTCTGGCTTCTAATTCTACCACCTGGAATCAGGAAAGGAAGGGGGTTGAGCTGGTGCCTCCTGAAGAAGTCGGCACACCCCGTTTTGTCCAGCTGGCCTGGTCCTTGTAGTGGTCTCCCAGGTTCCGCATGCTTAGCCAGGAGCTTAAGTATCACCTGCTTGTGGAACTTCCGCAGGGACTTGTACTTCTTGGCTCCCGGAGTCCTCAGACGATAGCTTTTGTAGGCATTGAGGACCAACATATCTACCGTATGCAGAATAAACTTCTTGTACCACCTGCAAGATGTTCGCAGGCAGTCGATGAAGCCCATCTGCATGTCGGACTTGTCGATGAGGCGCATGTTGATGTTGTAGTCCAGGACAGCAGCTGGTTTCTGGACGGGGTTCTTCGTTTTTCAGTCCACCTTCCCTGTGGCGACCATCTCGGCTTTGTGGCTTGTGGTGAGGAGGTTGACCTTCCGCTGGTCATGCCAGTGGATGGAGAGGATGGGGCCACTCTTCTTGTGGAAGATGTCCGTCTTCTTGGTCTTGATTAGGTAGCCTGGCATGCCCCTCCTCTTGGCCTTGACTGTCCCGACAGTTCCGGTCTTGCGGTCATGGAGGTACTTGGCGAGGATTGGCGATGTGTAATAATTATCGGTGTAGAGAATGTGGTTCTTGTGGAAGTGTCTCTCCATCATTTTCTTTACGACAGCGCCGCCAAATCCAATGTCGGTGTTAGTCTCGATTTCCCCACCACTGCCGCTGTAGACCACAAAGTCCAGCACATACCCCGTCTTACAGTCGCAGAGGAATGAAGAGCTTGATGCCAAAGCGGTGTCTCTTGGACGGGATATACTGTCGGAAGTGCAGCCTACCACGGAACAGGACCAGAGACTCGTCGAGGCATATCTTCTGGAAAGGAATCGGGTAGGTTGTAAACCGATGACGTATCATGGCATACAGCTTCCTGATAAAGTGCCATGTTGTTTGTCAGGTGGAGATAGGAGAGGATGTCAAAGTACCTATCCCTGGACATGTACTTGCCAAATGCTGGACTCGTTATGAGGTCGCCAGTGATCCAGTAGTCGGCCAGAACGTGCTTACTGATATGTGTCATTAGCATTGTGAGTGCCAAGAACACATATAGTTCTGCCACAGTGACAGCGCTCCATGCCACCATCTTGGCACTGGTCTTCCTGCCAAGAAAGTTGGAACAGATAGCATGGTGATTGTTTGTTTCCTCGACGAGGTATTCCATGACTTCATTATCATAAAAGCCACAGAAAAGTTCACTTGGGGTAGCATCTGGGGACACAGGGAAATGCTGGTGACGCCCCGGAACCAACCTGTTGCTCGTCAAAGGCAAGACAATCTGGCTCAAAATCCGCCCCATCTGTCCACACAAACAAGTTGGATGAGCGCACACGTGCACGCGGACGCCCAGGACGCCCAAGCGGACGCCCTGCACGGCCACGGGTAAGCCCAGGGGCATCGGCGTCGGCAGGCTGAGCCGCACGCCCACGACCTTGCTCTCGAACTCGTCGTGTCGGGATTTCCTCCTCTTCCACATCCTCGTCCTCCTCCTCAGGCAATGTCAGGTCATCTGGGGCAATGTTGGGGTCGTCAAGATCTTCTTCGGGAGACATTTCCGGTGAAAAGCGACCGGGCGTATGCGGCGTGGGGGGCGGGAGGCTGCGGGAGGTTGAAGAATGGGAGCCTCAGCCTCGGGAGTTGGGCTCCTTTTGCGGCGAGCCGAGTGCTTTTCCGCAGCAAATAATGCTCTTCGGTGTGATGAGGGCTGTGGCACACTGTGGGAGGACAATGCCGCACCACTAGTACCACTTGAAGAGGCCCTTTGCTCATCCTGAGGGAGAGATGAAGCCGAGGGCTGTGGGTGACCCACGCGGCGTCCCGGGTCAAGGCGTCGGGACAAAGGAATGCGGGTGGTTGCTAGACCAGGGTCGGCGTCACTATCACTATCTTCGCCTTCCCTAACCTTTTCTGCTGCCCTGCGTGCTTTCTTGGCTGCACTTTTTACTAATGATTGTTTGTAAAAGTATTTACCCATTTTCAAGGGCGTACGGGCAGGCAAAGGGGAAGGGCCTGGGCTAGGGCTTGGCCTACTAGCTGACCTAGCAAAGATGGCGAAGGGGTAGGCCTAGGCTCTAGCACAATTGGAAGTTCTACTGCACCTTCCTGCAACACTTCCACATCAGGATCATCACTACTATCACCTCCCTCAAACAAATCCACATTGTCATCTTCCCCAAACCCCACAAAATCATCGTCTTCACTCGCACTTATGAATTATTGTTTATCAACTAAGCTTTCGCCACTGCTCACTTCAGTGGCAAAAAGTTGTCTCTGTATGGCACTATCACTCAACAATAACTTTGCTTTCTTGCGTTTAGCCTTTTTCTTGGTAGCAACAGGCGTCGAAGTTGCGAGAGGGGTAGCAGTGGGGGGCGCGGGAGACTGCACGGAATCGAACGCATCGGACAATTTTGTTTTGCTATAACTCGGTATGGCGGTAACGCGGGAACTAATAACGGTAGTAGTTGAGGCTTGGTGGCGCTGTGATCGCCCTTGCAAAGTAAATTTTTGCCACGCCAATTTCAAAGCACGGTTTCAAGCACAGAGCTAATCTAAGGACACCCGGGGTCCGGCCCATCTGCCGCAGCGTCCTTATATAAGGTTGCCCGGACTGGAAGGGTTAAAGACAATTGCAAGATCTCACGAACATTTGTCAGTAGCTATACATACGGCATCACTTACGTAAGAACATCTAACATAACCTACCACACTCAGGTAACAGTGCTGTTAGCTATCATATTTCTTCAATCCATATTCTGCTGACTGCGATGCTATTTTTGTTTTGTTTCTCAATATTTGTGTGATATCTAGTTACTTTGGTCATGACAGGTCGTTCTACAGTTTAGTAATCTTCCGCTTATGTGTACCATGAATGCCGACAATTATAAATACATTAATCAATATGTCATTATCATCATGGGGGATAGACAGACGAATGAGGAAGTAATAGGGAGGTTTGGTGTGGAGGTAGATGTGCTGGAAAGTGTGAAAAAGCAACACCTTGAGATGGTTCGGCCATATGGAACGTATGGGAAGCGAGAGAATGACTAAGAAGGTGTACGAGAGAGAGGTGGAAGGACAGAGAGGGAGATGTAAACCGAGAGAGAGGTGGAAGGATGGAATGATCGAAGAAGTATATGAATGAAGACGGTGCTGGTTGGGAGGAGGGGCGTCGACTGACTCGAGACAGAGGTGTATGGGGGCATTTCGTTCGTGGCCACCCCTTCGGGGATCATGGCGTCAGGCAGTAGATAGACAGATTAACATCATCATCAGCCAGAGTTAGTTCACTACAGGACAAAGGCCTCTCCACTCTAACCAGTCAGATGTTAGCCTGTTCCATCCCATTCAAGCACACTTTTGGATCACATTTCTCTATCTGGTTCTCTGTCTACTCCTTTTTCTAGCTCTATCTTAAGGTTCCCAATCTGTTGTTCTACATGGCCATCTGGTATCATATCTTCTGAATATATAACCTGCCCAGGATATTTTTTTATTTTATAGTAACGAGAATGTCTTCTACTTTTGTTTGAGCGCTCTTATCCAAGAGGCTATATTAATTTGTTTATTTTTTATTTTATTTTTGTTTAATATAATTATGTACTGTATGTAAATACTCAGGCACATACATCATAGCTGGGGGTGGCCGACTCGAGACAGAGCCCAAACAGAAAAAATATTTAAGTTCCAGTTCTTAGGGTCCGGGACCCCTTTCGCTCACCCCTTACTCTGTCGCGTCTAGTAGGTGAACTTTACTTGGGGAGGAGGATTCCTAGCGTCTTGCCCCCGAAGAAAAAAGTAGGACAAGAAAAGAAAATAATTAGAGGAAGGAAAAGCAAAGACAAAACAAAAAAAGGAGCTTAATGGCATCCACCATTTATAAAATGTGTGTAACAATTGAGGGTTGCAAATATGTGGAAATCAACTCTAAGGAAGTGAATTCCAGAGAGTAGAAGTTCTGGGGAAAAATGAATTTTGATAAGTGGAAGTTCTACATTGTGGAGGAGAGAGAGAGTAAATTTATGGTCATTTTCAGCTGCCCTAGTTCTGCGGGGAAAGATGCTGAGAGGTGGTTCAATTGAAGCAAGTTCCTCAATACATTTACTGTGAAAATATATGTAGAGCAATGCAAGCGATTTAACATATGTCTGTATATATAATGGAGGAAGATCCTGCGTGATTACAGGGTTATTGATTAATCTAATTAATCGGGGGCCGGGGGAGTGTTGGAAGGACCTTGGTGACCCTGATCTCTGGGTCTTCTCCTGGATGACCTAGAAGTGTGTGAATTTGTATTTTGTTATTGTGTGTTCATTGTTTTATGTTGTGTTTTGTGTTGCCCCTATTCTGGCTCTGTCTTGAGTCCCCCACAAACAAAGAAAAAGAAAAAGAAAAAACAAACTAACAAATCAAATAAATTAATAGAAAAGTGGGGATTGGGCCTGAGTATATAGATATATAGATAGCTATTTTGAAATCTGTGCAACTGGCTCAATGCAACTACTCCACATCCATTCCACAAGGGTGCACAGTATTCCATCTGAGGACGAACATGACATTTATATATTGTACAGTTATCAATACAAATCGTGAAAACCGAATAGTTACAGGATATGTAAATATACAAGATGCACGTGATTTATGAATGAGATTGAAGTGAATTTACCTTTAATGTGAAACCAAATGCATGGAGATACCAACGTGTTTATAATGTAGGCTACTTTAGGAGGAATTGAGTAAAACCATGTATCCATTGTGATTTTATAATTTAACTGATTTACTGTAGGTTTTCATAGGAGGTAGATGTCCTGCTTTACATTGCCAAAATTGAAGTTGCAATCAAAAGTCATGAGCTACGTATACATTTATTCTCTGGCAAAATAAAAACAAGTATGCTTAATACAAATGAAAACAGAATGTATTGAACAGATATTGAATGTTGTTCAGGATTAGGTTATCGTTTATCAAAACATATATTGTTGAATCTGTGAAGCATGGATACGAATGTTTGACCATGACTGTAAAACTTGCTTTATCTCTGTGCTTTTTTAAAATTAAATTGTTTCATATTGGTTGAGCACAGTTGATATGAGTTCTTTGCACCAGCCCTGAGAGCTGCCCAAAACTTGCAGGGAGGACCACAATAGTTACCACCTATTCGGACTATTGAGCGCTGGCTTTCTAGTATTTCTAAGGAAAGATACACTATTTATTAGTGTATCATAGAGGATATGCCTATTAGTATAATAGTCCACTTTCAAGCGCCCGCGGTCCGCCAGTTTGAAACTACCGCCGCGGGGAGAGAGTCCTACGTCATAAGTGCAACGCTAATTCCCTTATGGAATCCTCTTATGATTGGGGTGCTCACTACGAAAAAACGTTGTAAAAAAATAAAAAATAAAATTAACTTAATACTTGTTATATTAATGCTTTCCATCTCGGTGGATTTCTTGCGTGGATTCTATCCCTGACGTTGCTCTCAGAGACGCCATTCCCCCCTTCCTCTCCCCAGCGCGTTCATACCGTGTGGTTGTGCGCGGCATGTGCTCCGCCACATTCTTTGTTCGCTCTCTTCTAGTGAGTCCTTGCTCATTTGTATATATCTAAGTTGTATTGAACAGGTTTTAGACTAGCTAGCACAGGCTGCCCCATTGGTATGCCCGCAGGAAGTGTTAAAATAGGGTACTATTGTACAGGCGCCATCGTGTCCCCCAGGATCAGCGCCTCATGTGTTTTTGTTTTTGTTTCTCTGTGCCTTACCTGTTGCTCTTATCTACTAGTTAGGAGGCTACTATATCCACAGGAATATGCTTTAGGCCGTCTCTATGAGGCAGTTGCATTACCTTTGTTTAGCAGGCGCCCTAGTTCAAGGGTTGTCACACGTGGTGTGGAACCTTCTAGTGTCCGAGCCTGCTCTTGCCCTCTCGCGTGGGCCTCTTCGCCATATGCTGCTGCTGTGTCTTCAGGAGGTAGGTAACCAGCCAAGATGATGATTACTATGAGCCTCGTGGCCAGCCTCAGTAGGGGTATCCTTAGTGGGCTCGGGGTAATTTATTCATCAATAAAATTATAATACTATTGTAGCCCTAAGTTATCCCTCGTTTTGTGCATCTAGTGTTATTTTACATGTAAAACAGGGAGTCAGGAGACGTCCTGATGGTGGTGTGGGTTTTTGGGGGTGTCTGAGTTTCTCATATAAGTCAACACCTCTGAAATTTTTGGTTTGTTTTACCAGCAAGCTTTCTGGGTATTGCCGCTATCTTCTCGTCTCGCAGAGGAGTAAGGAATAAACCAAATATCCCGGCGTGGTGTGCTATACCACGAACCTCCCGGCAGAAATGCTAATTCCTAAGGGGGTTATCTCGGCCTGCCGGGTGAACTCGCCCAGACCGATAACCTCACGGGGCATGACTTCGAACGCCCGGCGCAACAGTCAAGTGTGGAAATACTATCTATCTAGTCCAAATAGTCCGTGAGAGTAAAGAGCTAAGGTATTAGTAGGCCAGTGACACTTTGTCACAGGTAAGCAGTTCTACAATTGAAAAACCTAAGTTTTTCACTTTCAGGTCCAGCGGAAGGCTAGAGTAGCAGTGGCTATAGCTAATTTTCCGGCGGACTAGAGGTAGGATGTGTAAAACCTCTCGGATTATCCTTACGAGCATTGATTCCTGGAAATTTTCTATTTCCAGATCACAACACATCGGTAGCAGCACAGGAAGCAGGTGAGGGACCGATCGAGGCGGGTTTTGAATTTGTTTAGCTACATCATACCTTGTTCTCTCTATGCGCTACTCCTACCTGCTCTCTTTTACCAGTATTCGCACATAAACTATGAGTAAGATGTGTAAAGTGCCTTGATAGAGCACGGGGCCTCTGGTTGTCGAAGAAAATGCGGTGTGTGTTCGGAACTGCGAGCGACGCTGTTCAACAAGAGAGATCAATCATGCCTAATGGCACTGAAGGAGATTAAGAACTTATATAATGTTTACGCTAAAGACGTTGCCCATAAGGCCTTGCACTGTGACGACGAAGCCCTTTGGGATTATCTGGTTATCAAATCTCCATCTTTAAAATTAACGCCATCCAAGTCAACTCCTAAAACAAAAGCTAAATCTAAAGTAGTATCTACAGAGCTAGTAAGTAGTAGTGAGAGTAGCGACAGTTCTGAGGCAACCCCCACCGGCCGGCGGAAACGAGAACGTTCACCTTCACCTAGGACCAAGTCTCGGTCCAGATCTAGGTCCCCTCGTAGAAAGGCCCGTCAGTCTTCCGTTGAGTCATTTTCTAGGTCAAACAAACGACGGAAATATGAGTCAGTTACTTCGACCCCCAAATCAGTGACAGGACATAAAAGTGCCCGCACGGATGAGGCGCAGCCGCGGCACCGGCCATCACCGGGGTAACGGCCACTTCCCTCCACCTCTACCTCCACATTAGCTAACATCCAATCTGGCAGCTCGGAGGTAGGGACGGAGGGGACTGAGTCGAATCCCAGGGATGTACCTAGGGAATTTTTAAGTGAACCACAGGATATTTTTTTTTACCTTTACTATACCTAAATTAAACTTTGCTGTACCACGTAGGGGTCCCCCAGTAGTGTCACAGAGGGTACTAGCAGAGCAGTACCGGAGCTTTTCAACTTGTACACGCCAAAATGATGACAATTCTAACGAGGTGATACCGGACTCCCAACCACCCGCTGATAAGGGTAGGGGTGTCTGGAGACAGTCAGAGCCCTCTCAGGTACAACCTTTAGTTCAGGCTCAGGACACGACTAGGGAACGTGATAATGTACAAACAATCCCCTTGACGGTCCCAGACTTAGTTTGACCGATAAACAATCAGGTGCCGGAACCACGGCAATCAAAGCCGGAAATTGTGGAACTACCGGAGGAGTCAGAGGACCTTGATCTGTCCTCCGCTCAACCAAGACCTAATGAGGAAGTATCTGAGGAGGGTTCTGAGTCCTCCAGAGTGTTCCACAGTAAGTGTTTAACGACAGATGACCTCAATGATATCTTGCATAGTCATCATGCGCCAGTATCATATTCCTACTTCCCAGGGTCCTTCCACTACTACTCCGGTAACTCCCCGATCGAGTCAACAGTGCGGCCATTAGAACTGACCGGAGTTAAGCCTCCCAATAAGTCATTACCTCCCCTTACCCTCAATCCGCGAATATCACGGCAAGTGGCACGACAGTGCCCGCGTCCATGACAGCCACTAATGTTCGGGTGATCACGGACATTACTCCTCCTCTTGATAAACTCCCACAGAGGAGAGGCCCTTTGCCTCTCTTGTATGGGCCAGACTGTTCATGGGTACAAGCTATCGCACAGAACCCACATATGGCACAAACTATGGTATCGGGGGAGCTTCCGGTCCCTAGTGACTGGACCATTGAAGTAAGTAGGAGCAAGAAGCTGAGAGCCAAAGATGCGCAAGGACAACTATTGGATGTTACAATTAAGGCTATACCTAATGTATATTCCTCTGATTTCTTTGTATATTCTGCTACTCCGGCATTACCTCCTGCCTCGGCTGCACGACTTTTTGCGGACTGATCACAATCTGACGGCGTGAATAACATAAAGTCACTCAACTACCTGACACCAGAATTGGATACAAACCCGGTGCTCGATCAGAGTCACAACCCAGTTTTGCAGGTGGGGCAGGTAGATGTGGGCCCGTGGATGGACTGGGGAAGCTGAGGCGCAACAATTTGCAGCTACCATTACCTCAAAATCCTCCCACCAAATTCCTCAGGAAACCCATTCATGGTTCTCATTACCCATAAATAAGGATGGAGGGGTGTACCCTGCCTGGTTTGATTTCCTGGCAGCTCCCAAACTGTCCCTTTATGAACTACAGGAACCTTTCTCAACCACTCCAGCCCACTTAGACAGAGATTTCAAATTGCATTACAAAGCATATAGACTTTTCTCACAATTCCTCTTAAGTCGCCAAATAGCCCAGTCACTCACGAGGACTATAACTGCCATCTCTGATCAAAATGTACGGAAGGCAACGGAACTGTCCCGGCGGCTTCTATTACAAAATTCAATACAGTCCGTAGGTGATATCAGAATAGCCTTAATGGAGGCTGTTCGTGCACGACAGGACTTAGGAGTGTACATGGTGAAGAAGTTACCGGAAGACATTGGTCGCCGGGTAACGCTTTCCCCTGTCTTAACTTCCTCTTTGCTAAATTTAGACACATGGAGGGCAGTATATAATATGGTAGATAGCTTGAAGACGAGTACCTCCCAGCCTAAGAAGGAGTCTTTCAAGAAACCATACTCTAAACCAAAAGGTGGAGGTAAGTCTCAATATACCGGTGCTAAACAGTCCTTTCAGGACTCCAGGTCTCCCCAACAGCAGGCAGGTACTCAGCACAAGCAAAAGCAGGGCAAACAATCAGGCAAGTTGAATAACAAGGGTAAGTCACAACACAAGCCTCAGCAGGGAACGACATCTGCCAAACCTAGTCAGCCATCTACCTCTGCCCCACCACCACCAAAAAACTAGTCAATCAAACTCTCTCTCTCCCGGGGCCTACCGCAGACGAGTTGGATCCGAGAGTAGTTCTGCCGGACAAGCCCAGTCAAGCGACTGGGTCATTCCAAGCATGTCGCAGGGCCTGGCCCCGGCGGACTTGGGCTCGGACAGTGGTAAGCAAAGGGATCACTTGAAGGTGGCTCCGGCGACCTCATTTACGTCAAACTCGAGAATTCAATCGTGTATCTTTAGAGGTGGAGTCACTAGTCCAAGAAATGATTACCAAGTATGTCATTGTCCTAGTCGATCCAACTTGCCACGTTTTCACGTCCAGACTTTTTCTAGTGCCAAAGAGGGACAGTGTACAGATGCGACCAGTAGTAGATCTCTCGTGTATGAACACACATTCACAATTTACCCTTCAGGATGCTCACTGTGTATCAAATCAGGCTCACACTCCCGCCGCAAGGCTGGATGTGCTCACTAGACCTGAAAGACTCCTATTGGCATGTCTCCATCAACAAAAGGTTCCTAAAATTCCTTGCCTTGAGGATCAGGCAGGAGACTTATAGCTTTCAGAGATTGCCATTCGGTTTGAACCTGGCACCGAGAATTTTCACAAAATTAGTCCGGCAGGCCCTTATGCCAATGTTAGCTCAGGGGATCTAAGTGTTGTGGTACCTAGATGACTGGCTAGTAGTGGCAGAGTCAGAGAGTTAATGTCATATCCATGTAAATCAAGTGATAAATCATGTACAAACCCTAGGGTTCAAGGTCAACTTGGCAAAGTCGCTCCTTGTTCCCACACGGGTAATTCAGTGGATAGGGCTGGTCTGGGACACAGCCAATCTTACTCTCAGTCAGAGTGTGGACAACCGCAACAGATTTCGTAAAAAATTGTTTCGGTTTCTCACAGTCTGAACACGACGAGGAGAACGTGGGAGTCCCTGGTCGGTTCTCTCAACTGGATTCAACTAACTGTGAAGTTGGGCCGGTTGAAAGTAAAGAGATTAATCCTGGAAGGCAACACATTTTTCCCACTCTTGCTGGAGGGAAAATTATGGACCATTCCTCCATTAATTCACAACTTACTGCCGGTCTCGGCAAAGAAGGAAACATTGCACTCAATAATGACGTGGGTTTCTACCCACCTACAGTATGGATAGACACAGATGCTTCAGGGACAATAGACTGGGGATATCAATCGAATCTAGGCCACCAGGGTCAAGGTCTGTGGTCCCAAGACGAGAACTTTCATATCAACAAACAAGAGTTTTAGTCCCTTGTTTTTCCTTCAAACTCACAGCTCTTCGTTACAGGAAAAGTCAATTGCCTTTCGAATGGACAACTTGACCGCGGTACACTGCATTCAAAAGCAAGGGTCAATGAGGTCTCGGAAGTTACTAGAATTGTCGGAACAGATTTTTGCTCTGGCCGAAAAGCTGAGCGTCCATCTCCATGTATCTTATCTTCCGGGCATGGCTAACGTCTGGGCAGACGTTCTGTCTCGGAGACAGAGCACCACAGTAGAATGGGCACTCAACCAAAACATATTCAACAAGATGATGCAGAGCCATACCGTCCACAAGTGGATCTATTCGTGTCCGAGTGAAACCACAGACTCCCTCTCTTCCTAACCCGCCGGGAAATGACTTCGGCGGGGGATCCAAACGGATTGTTGGAGGACTGGAACAAATGGAATTCCATCTATTTTTTTCAACCTCCAGACGCTTCACTCATGTGTCAAGTAGTTCACAAACTACGGGGTTACCGGGGCTTAGTCTGGATGATCGCGCGACTTTCGCTGGCTCAGGTGTGGTACCACCAATTGAGAACGTGGTGCGAAAACCCGGTGTCACTCCCGGTCTCGTACTTCCACTTGGAGACAATTGGCAACCTAGAGACCTCGCTGACTTTTGCCTTCTGGACATTCAAAATGCCAAATGGCTAACTCAGTACGGAGAGAGTTACAAATAAATTGCTTAATCAGTATACTATGTCTACCAGGAGACAATACCAATCACATTGGAAAACGTTCACAACCTGGATAGTGGAAACAGTGCAAACAGACTCATCAGTAGCTTTTAGTGTTTAAGTACTTAGACTATTTGTTTGAACAAAGGCGCTTTTCTGTAGTTACACTAAAAAATTACATGCCTGCCATTAGAAACCCCTTTTACGACCTTACTGGTCTATCCATACCGCAGGCAGAGGAGAAAGAGTTCATGAGGGCATGTTTTAATCTGCGCCCACCACCACGTCAGCTCATACCTACCTGGTCGCTGGACAAAACTTTATCTTTGCTTGATTCGCGCAAATATAATCATGCGCCGGAATTTGACTCATTAATAAAGAGGGTGGGTTCCTTATGGCTTTGGCGACAGGAAACAGGGTATCAGAGCTGGCGGCGATGAGCAACGAACCTAATTGCCTCAGGTTTGGGAGACTGAATGAACACTTACAAATTACTCCGTCTCCCACGTTCATAGCAAAGAATGAACATTGTGATCATGTGTTTTCAGAATTTACAGTCCCGGCACTGAAACGTGGACATACACATCACATTATGCCCAGTGCAGGCTTTACTTAAGTTTATGAGGGTAGCACAGCCTCAACAACCAGGCTTTTTATGGGTCAACAGTACAGGTACTCGTGTCACGAGAAGGAAATTAGCTTCTTTACTCGTAGACGTCATTAAGGAAAGTAATCCCGGTGTAGTGGACAGAGCCCATGACATAAGAAAGTGGGCCGTCTCTCTCAGTTTCTTACAAAATTATTCAATTGATGACATAGCTATCACTAAATTGTGGGCTTCTAATCATACTATCTTGACGCGATACCTGTCTGTGGCTCTGGATAAGCCAAAACTAACTTGTGTGGCGTTACGGCAGAGGGTCTAGTACTCTAGTTAGTCCATGTGCTATTACAAATCAAGTTTAATCTTAATGGAAAAAAAGGAGGGGGTGCCGGAAAGCCCAATGACCCCTAGAGCCCCTCCGCCGGATATTGTGATAAGATCACGAGCTGTGATACTTAATAAGTCGAGCTGGTTCTACAGCTCTAAAATATTATTTTTTATTTTTGAAGATATCTATCATAGTTACAACTATATAGTATAAACAAAGTGTACAAGTTATATGAAATGTATGAATAGTTTTAAGGATAGAAGATATAATCCACGGATATATGGATCTGTATTAGTTGAACAGGACTACACGTATGTTCCTAGACAACAATTATTATGGATATCAATGTGAGATCGTATCATTGTACCTAGTCGGTCAAGTATAAGCAGATATCTTCGAAGTAACGCACTTCTTTCTTTTCAAATGTTTTACTTATATTGTATGTAAGCAATAAAGACTTAAATTGTTATATGATTCTTTGTCTCTACCTATGTTACTTTATTAGTGGTTTGATATTGTCACGAATGTCCCCCTCCAGTCTCGATATTCAGGCATATCGTCAATGATGGAGGGGCCACTAATAAATTATAGGTTTGAGTCCCGGAGGGAAGAATGAAAACCTAATATTTAGTAGTAGCCCCGAAATCGTTGATGATGTAGGGCCCTCCCTTCCATCCCCTTCCCATTCGTTTGATGTCTTGAGTTTAGTCTTAATATGTCATTGAAGGGGGAATGGCGTCTCCGAGAGCAACGTCAGGGATAGAATCCACGCAAGAAATCCACCTAGATTGAAAGCATTAATATAACAAGTATTAAGTTAATTTTAATTTTTTACGAAGTTTTTCGTAGTGTTTTCCCCAATCATAAGATGATTCCATAAGAGAATTAGCGTTACACTTATGACGTAGGACTCTTTCTCCCAGTGGCGGTAGTTTCAAAATGGCGGACCGCGGGCGCTTGAAAGTGGACTATTATACTAATAGGCATATCGTGCATATCGTCAATGATTTCGGGGCCACTACTAAATATTATGTTTTCATTCTTCCCTCCGGGACTCAAACCTATAATATTGATTTGTTATTTTAATGTTCGCCCTTAAAGGAAGACCACAATTAAATATTATGTCTTGCTTGTATTTACACATCACACCACAAATTCTCCTTATTGTCTTGATTTTTATAATTAACAACAAAACGTGTATACTGTACAAGTAGCCAAGGAGGATGCATACTCTGTGCGTTGTTAACCAGCTAACAAGCTATGGCAACACCCACATAAAATGACGTGTAACACTAACATTAGAACCTTCATACGTAACTGTATACAAAAGGATCGAAATATTCTGCAAAGGCTTCCTGTCCTCATTATATTCTCTGTTTTGGAAAGAAATACTGTAAAGCTGCTGTCTCTTGAAGATCCTTATCGTTGAATAATGTAGTGTTTACGAACTAGAATTGAGTGCAAAATATATATATATATGTTTAGACCATTAACCGTAATGAAGGAGTACACGTGTTGTTGAGAGAGAAAGAGAGAGACAGAGAGAGAGAGAGAGAGAGAGACCTAGGTACTATATGCAGATATCTTAAACAGACTGGAAACACAAACATTACTCAGGGAAGGAGGGCTTAGCGGTTAAAGGGGATTCACAGGATGCAAGCATGGTCGCACCTCCATGTTTGGGCGTTCTTCATTTGCGTAGAAGGCTCGTTAAATTTGGCCACTATATAAATTAATCACATAATATTAATGTCCTTAATTAAAACTGTATCACCTTTACCAGCAAGATTAGTACTCACCAACGCAGTAATTCACCTATAGACTGTTAATCATTCATGGATGCCAATATGAATAGTCCTGTGCCAACCATGCCGATAATAAAGTCGTAATTTTGAAAACGTTTTTGTAGAGAATATTTGTGAGCATCAGAAAGTGCAGTACAAATCTCCTGAAATGCAATATTACTGTAGGAGTTGAAACGGCCTACTGAATTAGCGAAACATCGACAAATATAACCCAAAATGATTGAATATGTTATTTCTGTAATTTTAAGGTGGAGTGTTATTAAATTATTCTTGTATTAGCATTACTAAAGTAAACATGTTTTCGCCTAAGGGGAGTAACTGCGGCCATTTCCAGACCAGATGGCTGGAGTAAAATAAGAAAGAAGAGTAATTGGACAGAGGAAGAACATGCTGAGAAGAGAGAGATACAGTAGAAGACATGAAAAGTTTCTCGAGCTCAACCAAGTTGCTTCATTGTTTGACTAGTATTACTTTAAAGAACTATATTACTGAATCTGTACTAGTGTATACAAGTACATCTCATCGATGCTATTTATATAATTACGACTTTAATTGCCTCGTTATAATGATAATATATACAGAATAAACTCACGCCCTTTGAGTCCATCTCTAAATAATAATGTCCTCAAATTTGATATTTGAGGGATCTGTAACTGTATTAGTCTGGATAACGAAACTCATGTTTTCCAGCTTTAAATGCTACAACTGTAAAATATATGTTTTATAATGTTGTTCATACACAGTTAGCTAGCTCTGTAGCTATCGTTAAATATAAGTATTATTGTGATTTGCTCTGAGATAAAATCAAGTATACACAAGATCCGAATCAGGTACTATAGTCAAATAAGGCTACTATAGTCAACTAAAACAAACTTGGC